>OZ002741.1:82563502-83763502 GCA_963924295.1 Dioctria rufipes | reverse complement strand
ACCAAGACATTGACCAACAATTAGAAAAATTCTGGCACTTGGAAGAAGCCACAGAAGAGGAAAAGCCCTGCATCGCGCAGATTTCTATCAATAGAACAAAGGCTCGCCAAAAATAATGAGCTTCGATCCCAATATATTGATGTTATGGAGGAATATAGTCGCCTTGGTCATATGCAAGAGATAAATTTTAAGGAAATTGGAGTTCCGTATTACTTCATCCCACATCATTGCGTCAGCAAACCAGAGAGTACAACAACCAAGCTTAGAGTTGTCTTTGATGCTTCCTGCAAAACATCATCAAATCTTTCTTTAAATGATATAATGACTGCCGGCCTTACTATTCAGGACCACCTATTTTCAATATTACTTCGTTTTCGACAGCCAAGATTTGTGTTTACCGCTGATATTGAAAAAATGTATTAGCAAATACTGATTGACGCAAAGGAAAGACAATTCCAACTAATATATTGGAGGCGCGCCCCAAACCACACACTTAAGTGCTATCAGTTAAATACGGTGACATACGGAACAACGTCAGCGTCTTATTTACGAAGTGTTTGCAGAGACTAGCCCAGGAAGAAGCAGTGCTTACTAAAGACTTCTACGTCGATGATGTAATGTCAGGATCAAAAAACCTGTCCACAGCGCTGGAAATGCAAACACATCTAAAAGAATTACTCTCAAAAGGTGGATTTAAGCTTAGGAAGTGGTGCGCAAATCATCCACGTCTATTAAGGGATATCCACCCAGAAGACATCCGATTCATTCAGCGTCAAGACGGCATGGATCGAAAGGGCATTAAAGATGGATTGGGATGTATCGCTACCAATGGAGTTGCACACAAAATGGACTCATTATCGAGAAGGCCTCCAGTCTCTGAACGACATACGATTTCCAAGACAAGTACTTTCTGAACAGCCATCAAAAAATATACAAATTCACACATTCGCAGATGCTTCTCACAGAGCATATGGAGCCGCAGTCTACATCCGATCTACAAACAAGTATAAACAGATCGAAGTAAGATTGCTTTGTGCAAAGTCAAAGGTAGCACCGTTGAAGCAAATTACCCTACCACGGCTCGAGCTGTGTACCGCAAAACTTGCCGCTGAACTCACTAACCGTGTTAAGAACGATCTGAACTTCAAAAACGAGCCTACGTACTATTGGACAGATTCAGAGATTGTGCTTGGATGGTTAAACTCGCCATCCTCTTCATACCAAACATTTGTTGCGAATCGAGTATCAAGTATTCAGAGCTTATCTATTCCTGAGCAATGGCGTCATGTCAGTTCTGAGGATAATCCTGCTGATTGTTTAACACGAGGTTTAACTCCAGAGAAGTTAAAATCATGTAATATGTGGCTCTATGGGCCACTGTTTTTATACAGCACAGAAACTTGTTGGCCACAACCATATGTCAAGAAGGTAGAATGTAACATAGAGAAAAACCGACTTGCGCTTCCTTTAATAACAGATGCACTTTCAACACATTTTGTCCAGAATATTGACCATAAAAATTCATTCAGCAAGCTGAAACGGATCACAGGATACATCTTTCGTTTCGTAAATAAGCTTAAAGATCGTAGACACGGGAAAAATGAAACGAAGGATGCAGTATTCACTGCACAAGAGCTCCAGGAAGCACTTATGATAATTATAAAGGTGATACAGCAAGATCAGTTCAAAGAAGAGATCAAGAAACTAAATCAACATAAAGAACTAGCCAGAAATAGTCAACTAAACACTTTAACACCATTCTTAGACGAAAGAGGCATCATGCGAGTTGGAGGACGACTGCAGGCAGCAAATGTATCGTATGATATGAAACATCCCATCTTGCTACCATACTCACATCAGTTGACCAAACTATTAATGACAAATATCTACAATGAAGACCTCCACGTTGGCCCGCAAACCTTGCTCTCTATTACAAGGCAACAATTCTGGCCCATAAAGGGAAAGACCATTGCTAGGTCAATAATCCAACACTGCGTACAGTGTGCTAGAGCAAAACTAAACATGTTGTCACAAATGATGGGCAACTTACCATCGCATAGAGTTCAACCTGCGCGCCCATTCATAAATGCAGGTGCGGATTTTTGCGGACCAGTGTAGACACACTTTAAAACAAGAGGAAAGCGTCCACAAAAAACGTATATTGCCGTATTTTGCTGCTTTGCAACTAAGGCCACGCATCTAGAAGTTGTCAGCGATTTGTCAACGCAAGCATTTCTGGGAGCATTAAAGCGATTCGTGGCAAGGCGAGGTCATTGTAGCAATATATACTGCGATAATGCGACTAACTTTGTTGGCGCTAGAAATGAGCTGCAAGAATTAGCAATACATGTAAATGCTGGTAGGTAGATATGTCTCTCTGAAAATATTTATTTCAAAATGTACGTGTATGTAGTGTATTACGTAATGATTCTAGGAATTGAGCTTAAGATACATAATTTGAATACAATGCGTCTTCTTTAAATTTTATATATTAATTATGCAGACCTTTACTTGTTACTTGAACTAATGCTATTGTCATTAAAACCGCTGCAAATGCACAACTATATAAGGGCAATATTATCAAAAAAAGTTTCAATTCTGGTTTTGAAATTAAAGTGAATAGATAGGAAAATGTTTTGCGAATGTTGTTTGTGTAAAATGAATAAAAATTCTATAAATTATCGAAATGTTACCATTTCGTTATGTAAGCGCGCAGAGGAAAAAAATATTCAATTGTTACTAAATAAAAAAATTTGCGGAAGTTGTTACATGAAGGTATACAGGAAGAATGTCCTGAATTTCAATGACGCATGTGGTGTTCCTGGTCCGTCGGGGATTAAAAGAAATACTGTCCATATTTCAAAAATTGTAAAAGAAATGTTATTTTTAATTCACAGCTTCTTCTACATCTACGAGCTCAATAGTATCAGTACCAAGCGAGAAAGATCTCGAATGTATGATTCCTGATATCGCCAGTGTAAATAATACTTTGAGGTTTCTCAACAGCTCACCCATAAAGCCAAAAAGTTTTAAGAGTAATACTTATAAAAAAAAGGAAGGCTCTCGAATTATCTGCAAAACTCTCGGAACATGTGTTTAATTTGCCAGATCCTGCTTCTGAAGAAGAGAATGAAATAGATAATTCTAGGGAAATGATTGAGCAATTTAAGGAGAAATTTGAAAAAGCTGAAACATTTACGGAAAAGTATCTCACACTGACAACCCTGCCCAAAAGCTGGTCAGCTCGAAAAATACGAAGACAATTCAACGTGTCCTTTCATCTTGCGAATCGGGCAAAAAAGTTACAAAAAGAGAAAGGTATTTTATCAACACCAGATGTGAAATTGGGAAGCAGCACCATCGATAATGAGACAATACGTCTTGTACAGGAGTTTTATGAAGATGATGATATCAGCCGTGTATGCGCCGGGAAAAGAGATTTTGTTCCTTTATCAAAGGATGGAGTAAAGATGACAAAGCAGCGTAGAATGGTTTCATGCAATTTGAAAGAAGCATACCAGACGTTCAAAGAAAATATCCCGCAACAAAAATTGGATTTTCCACATTTGCAACACATCGTCCAGGAAACTGTGTTCTGGCGCAATCAGCAGGAACTCATTCCATATGCGTTCGCATTTACCATCAGAATATTAAGCTCATGTTCGATGTTCTTAAAAGAAGTAAACTGCTTCCTGATTCTATAACCACCTACCACGACCTTATCTTCCAAGTAATTTGCGACAACTACAACTATCAGTGTTTACTGCAACAATGTGTAAAATGTCCAGGTACAAAGTATCTAATCGCGATACTTTTGGAACTTCTGGATAAGGATATTGAGATGATCACATTTAAACAATGGCAACAAGTGGACCGGTGCACTATTGAGACGATACAAATGGAGACCCAGCAATTCATTGATGTCTTTTGCGAAAAACTTCGCAAATTAGTTCCACATCATTTTATTGCTAAAGAACAAGCAAAATATTTAAAGCATTGCAAGGAGAAACGAATGCATCATGATCTACAATTTTTCCGAAAATTATTCTTTCGTGGTTCAGGATGCTGTTCATAGATTTCACTGGGTAGATGCGCAATGTACCATACACCCATTCGCGATTTACTATTTAAATGATACCAACGCACAGAAATTTACCATCTTAGTATTAATAGCGGAATCATTAAAACATAACCATATCGCAGTTCGTTTGTTTTTGGAAAAAAGTTTTAAGTTCATAAAGGACAAGTTACCATTTGTTAAAAAAATTATCCATTTTTCGGATGGGTCTGGAGGCCAATATAAAAATAGGATGACCTGGTACAATATGTCATATGAAAAAAGAGTTCAATCTTGAGGCAGAATGGCACTTTTTTGCAACCTGCCATGGGAGAGGACCTTGCAATGTTTTACGAGGAGAACTTAAAAAAAATGCAGCAAAAGCCAGCTTGAAAAATAGTGAAATTCGAACAACGACACATTTGTACGATTGGGCGGTTTCACAAAAAGATTCAAAGGTAAATTATGTTCACGTTTCAACAAAAGAATACACCGATATTGAAACAAAAATCAAAAAATAGATATAATCGTGTCAAGGCAATAGCAGGTACTCAAAAGTACCACAGTTTTATACCTGTAAATGACAGTAGTGTTAGTGTCAGAGAATACTCCTTTTGTAGTAAAAGTAAAATTATAAAATTTATGAAATAATAACACAGAACTATTCTTATAATATTTCTAAACACATATTTCTCATTAAATATTAAAAAAAATCATTTTTGTGGAGTAAATTCTAAAATTTTCATTGGGAATTTTGCAGACGCTCATACAAAAAATTGTATCTCCTAAACTAAGAGCTGAACATCCGCAAATTTTTGATATGATCTATATTAATATTAGGGCATTAAAAAAAATATGTTTTAGGGGAGGCTTTCTCTTCCGGAGGGGGTCAAAAATCAAAAATTAATAAAAATTATGTTTTGTTTTCAATATTTTTTATTTTTTTTATCTTTTTTGAATATCTTTGCAAAGCTCAATTTAATACCTTTAATTTGACATATCGCACAAAAGAATCGAATAAGCCGATCCCAAGTAATCAGCAAATTAAAAAACACGTCCACAGCGAAAACATTAAAATTTGAGTCACCCTGTATCCAAAACCTGAGGTCGGCAGAGTAAACAAAAAAATAGGTGTCCAATATTTTTTAATACCTAACTAATTCTGAAAGTTTCATCGAAATCGGAGGGGGTCGGGTCCAATGGGTGATCGGTTTGGTATGGAATTGCTGTATACATATCTGTATAATAGGTATCGTTCACTATATATTAACTAATGTATTTAGAATTATTATTAAGTACAGTTACTTGTTTATGCCTTTATAAAAATTTTATTAAAATACTCGTACAAATACTTTCAAGTATATATTAATAATTATAATAATTAGCTTACTGTAGATAAGTAAATAAAACCAACATCTCCTTACTTCCTTATGATCACACTGTGAAGTACGTTATTCCTCTTCAAAGAATAACACACATTTTTTTTTAAAGGGGGAGATATTGTTACGGTCTTGCTTCACATGGTCATTATCACAACATCACGAAATCATGTAACACTATTTCACTTGTTGTGATATAATAAATCTGACCTGCATTAACAACTTTGCAGAATGTAAGTCGGATCAAATGTCACGACATATCGATACCAGAAGTTGCTCAAAGTGAAATATGGAAAATGATGATTAGTTCATTTTTTGTTTAATTTCAAAATGAATTAATGAGGTGATGACGATATGTAGCAATTTGTTTATTTTTGTATAATAAAATTTCTTTTTATCATATATGTGTGTAATAAACTTGGAGCTGAGTTGAGAGCAGTTAGCAGTTAGTAAGTGAGTCGGTTGAGTTTGATCTAGTGACTAAGTTTATAAAAATTGGATAATAGCGGTCAGTGATAAATAATTAAAGATTTAAAAAAACAAGTTATCGTGAATTATATATACATTTTTAAAGAAGAATAAATAAGTAAAGTGTTTGTTGTGAAAATTCTTACTATTTGTGTGTGATAAATGGTGTTATTCACATTGGTAAGGTACAGTTAGTAGACCAATTGTGAGAAAGTTACAGTCATTTCTTTCTCAGAAAGTGGACTTCAAATGATGAAGAGTTACTAGAAAATATTCCTGGAGATAAAGGAGATAAAGGAATATTGTAAAAAAAGAACAAGAACAGAAACAACCCTGGGAATACAGTGGAATCCCAAGGGAGACGTATTTAAAT
The DNA here is from genome assembly GCA_963924295.1 of Dioctria rufipes. NCBI lineage: Eukaryota > Metazoa > Arthropoda > Insecta > Diptera > Asilidae > Dioctria > Dioctria rufipes. The sequence continues at coordinate 83,757,225 of OZ002741.1, read as the reverse complement.
ATAAACTGAAACTAGAAGAAATGGAATCAAAGCTAATAAAACGACATATCCTATCAATCATATCTACCATATTCGATCATCTGAGATGTCTAGCACCTGTAACATTTACAGCAACATTATTAAAGCAATATCTCTGGAAGATCGGTACAGATTGGGATCAACAGGTTCCGTCAGAAATTCCAAGTGCCTGGGAAAAACTGAAGCTAGCGAAGCTTGAAGAGTTAAGAATTCCTAGATGGATAAATTATAGAGAGACTCAAGAGATACAAATCTATGGATTCAGTGATGCCTCAGAAAAAGGTTATGCAGCAATAGTCTGCTGAAGAACATAGAATAGTTCGGAAAACCCATACAATGCTTCTTACAGCCAGAGCTAAAGTGGCTCCACTAAAGCAAAATATTACGCTTCCTCGACTAGAGCTTTATGGAGCTCTATTGTTGGGAAAACTGCTAAAGGCAACAGTCAATATTCGCCAAACAAGAATAATTGTAAGAGAAGGAGAATAGAAGAATTATAGGAACTTTTATTTTTAACGATTCTAAATCAAATCATAATTTTCCGTCCGGGAAAAATAAATAAAAAAGTATTGTAAAAGATTTATGAAAAACTGTAACCTTCCGCAATCTGCTAGGAAGGTTGGTATTTTTTTAACATCAGGCGAGTTACAAGACGCAAGACTGTATTATCAGAATTGTGGAACAAGAAACATTCAACGATGAAATAGACGCTCTAAGAAAGTAAAAGGCCATCGAAAAATCCAGTAAAATTCTTTCGCTACATCCGTTCTTGGGCACAAGAGGCATCCTGAGTGCAGGTGGCAGAATAAGTAATTTGAGCCTATCTGCAGATGCTAAACACCAAGTACTGTTGCCACAGAAACATCATGTTACAAACCTTAACAGGATCCGAAAATGTATAAAATGTCTGAGATACAGATACCTTCCGACAGAACGTATAATACCCTCACCTTCGTTTTCTCACTGCGGAGTTTACTACGCAGGGCCCTTCGAACAAAAATGTCCAAAGAAAGAAGCACCAAAACAGTGAAGGGCTATATAGCACTATTCATATGTATTACATCTAGAGCTTGTCACTGGGCGCGTTCACTGCCACCTACTTTTTGTCGACTACGAGTCGCTACCGAGCGTTCACTCCGCCAAATTTTGACAGTAAACGACTACGCTTGACTACGACTATCTTTCACTCCGCACTTTGAAGGTAGCAAATAGTCGACTACATTCGACTACGCTCAGGAGGATAGTCGATCATAGTCGTAGTAATAAAAGTCATTTAACAGTTCGGAGGTGACAAGTGGAAAATGGCAAGCGCGGCTGAGAAAAATATAAATATTGTGCTAAATGAAGCAAATTCACCCAATTTTATGGGAAATACTGTGTTAGTAGTTGAAGAAGGTAAGAATTAAATTGTTTTTTATAAACAAAATAATTAATGTTATTATATTTTAATGCAGGAAGGCACGTATTTATTGAAATTACTCCGTATATTGCGGAGCATTTGATGGCAAATTTTCCGGAAATTGTGGAAAATTCCCAGCCAATTGATGCAACAATTTCCAATACCAGCACTTCGGCTCCAGCTATGATGCAGACAAAAAAAGTTGCTACATTGTCAGCATCGTTGCAACCCAGCAATTTGGAAGAGGACGCAAGCGGCGTGGGTGGTAAATATAAATAAATTATTATTTAAATAGACGCTTAGTTCCTTTACGACACAACTGAAAACCATTACATTTGAATGAATTTTGTGTACCTGCTCTATTGTAAATAATAAATATTAAATTGTAGATATGCGTATGGTAAACGTAAACAAATCTCGGTGGAGCGAAGCTTGGCAAACGATCTTTCGATATTTTATCGTTTCCGTTATTGATTTCAATTTATTTAAATATAAATATGTGTGTAAAGTACATAAAATAATAAATCGTAACTATACTGGCCTGAAAAATGACTTCCCACGTGGAAGTTTGGAATTGTTGCGGCAATTTTTCACTAACCATTATAGAAATAAATATGAAAAATTGCTTCAACAATTAAACTTGTACAGAGTGGTAACTATATACATACGTACATACTGGCATTCATCTAGGGCATCGTAAGAATTGTCGAAAATGCCGTATACAAAATCACAAGTCTACTTCAACGGGCTTTCAATCAGTGTCCAAATTCATAGTGTAGTATATAGTATTTTTTATAATTATTTAGTAACCAATTGTTGTTGCTATTATATATTAACTTGACTAACGTTAGCAAAAATACATTAATTTTTAGCCACTCACATAATGTGTTTAAGTCACCATGCGATGTATACTTTAATGCTCACCACGACTAGCAGAGGACATGTCCTTCTAAGCGGAGTTGACAACCAAATTAATGGCTACCGATGGCTACCGACAACACACCAGTGCTGATAAATCAATAACAGTAATTCCATACTGTTACCAGTATAGTTTTTTATTTTAATCAATATAATGCAATACTTTAAACAAATATTTTAATACAATTTTTTTACAGGAAAGAAATGGAGTAGAAATGCTGTGCTGAGGTTGATTTCCATCTACGTGGAAAAAAAGAATGCGTTCCTCAACTCCGGGAAGCGGCATGCTGACATATGGAAAGAAATTTCTGTGGAAATGTTGAGGCAAGAATTTCCATATTCTGGCAGCCAATGCAAGTGGAAGTTCAATGCATTAAAAACGCAATTAAGAAAAAAAGGACAACTTGCGTTCCACTGGAGCTGACCGTTACCACTTCCCATATTTTGAGGAAATGTGTCAAATTTTCAACCGGAGTCACGCGATGGACCCCATATCATTAGCTGACTCAGCTCATTATACAACACCGTAGCCTCCACGGAAAGTAGAGGAAAGGCAACCTCAGCCAAGCACTTCACGCGCGGCGGCGGAAACCGAACAGGATATTGATGTTGAAGAAGCGGAGAATGTTAATTCGTTGTTGGAGCCAACAACACCAAGGCGACGTCGTCGAAAGACTGTGGCAGAGACGATTGAGGAAATGTTGGAAAATGGCAGAGAGGACAGGAGACAGCAGCATGACGAGAGAAAAGGAATTTTAAAAGAATTAGTTAAACTACAAGAGCGAGCAGTAATAGCACAGGAACGAACAGAAGTAGCGGAAGGAAATGCCGTGGTTGAATATAAAAGTATGACGAAGCAATTAATTGATAATATGTAGTTGTAATTATTTAATTTTATTGACCATATTTTAGTGACTATTCCTTAATAATATAGTTTTTACAATTAGTATATGTATAATATGTAAAGTAGTATTAATTTAGAGTATAGATTTTGTATTTAGATTAAAAAAAAAATTACAATTGAATGCTTCACGTCTTTTCTTTAATATACCCTCAACGCCTCCTACTGTCCCACGATTCCCTGGCAACAGCTTTTCTAATTTGCTCAACATCTCTTGTTGTTGTCTCTTCTGATATTTGTGCGTATGAGTTGTCCGAATTTTGGGTTTCATTCCGGCGTACATCCGAAAGCCTTTCATCAAGGTAAGTTTCGACTCTAGAATCAGGAAATTTAAGGCAAACATTGTGAAGTACACATGCCGCTAATATGGTGTACGGAACCAAGTAGAAAGCGTTCATTTCAATGTACTTCAATCTCCTAAACCTCCCAAATAAAAGCGCAAAACTTCTTTCAATAACTTGCCTTGCTGCTGCATGAACTTTGTTGAAATGTTTATGTTGCAGCATAATCATCAATCTGTAATAAAAATTATATCACAAAGTATATTTCTTAGATTATTCCAATTTGTAGTAATCCAATCTTGCTCTTTAAATAGCTGAAAACAAATAAATTAATTTCATTAATTAGAATGTAAACAGACTCACCAACGACAAAAACGATTCCACATCACAAAACATTTAAACAAAACATAAATAACACAAAGTTTCTCATGAACATAAATAAATTCAGACAAACTTAAAAATCTAATTACCTATTTATTTGACAGCGATTTTCAGTCCATTGATAGTGACATTTGCTGCAATAGACTAGGAACTTTAACACTCGTACCAACATTTCAATGTAGAAATTTCAGGTCAATATCTATCGATAAGTTTAGGCGAAGTTTTAAAGAAAAGGATAGCATATAAAACATATAGATTTTTGAGGGGAAACATTTGACCGTTACCTTAAATGATAAAATTTCTGGAAAATTCAAATGGATTTTACATTGCCAAAAGGATACGGTATTTTTTAAGAGAAGAGATCACTTTGAAATCGGGAGTCGAGAGGTCAAGTAATCTTGTTTCGCGGTTATTAAAAACTTGAAATCAATTGAAAAATTTGAACGCAATTTAAAAAAAGGGGTTTGAAATCTATGTATATTAAAGTCGAGAAATCAATATACTGTTATTTTCACAAATATTATAACATCGTTTTTGTCGTCGGAAGTGCTTTGGTTAAAGTGAGCTTGAACTTGTAAAGTCATTTATAAATAGTTGAAACAACCTTGAACTAATTGTGCAGAATTAATTGTTTAAATAAAGTTAAGTGTAGTTAAAAGGTGTTTATTCATTTTCAATCACAACTTATAGTATGAGAAGTGTAGCCCAGTGGCAAGGCTATTGTCTGTGATTTGAACAAGAGAGGTTCGATTCGCCGTCGCATCAGCTTATTTTTATTATATTTTTTTATCAGTGGAATGATGGATTCAGTCGATTAATCAAAAAACCTAATTAACCTACGTTCATTAATTTATCTTGAAATCAAACATTGGTCCTTCGAACCGACATTGAATAAGACTGTGCAAAGTGCGAACTGTAGAAACTTCTCGAATCTGACTGTGTGTATATACATTAATTGAAAAAACAGTGGAAATTTGTTAGTGCTTCAACTACATAATCTTCAAGAATATTCTGGCAACAAAATCTGGTGAGTCTGTTCCATATTATATTTTTGCATGCAATTTATTATTTTTTCTCAAAGACATGCAAGCATTAATTAAATTACAAGTAAATTTGGAAAGCGATTTAAAAAAATTTATGCGAAATTATGGTAAAGATGGAGAAGATAGGCGTACTCAACCATATTATAATGCTAGGTTAACGAATTTGGTGGGTCATTGGAATGATTTTAAAAAACGACATCAAGAGATTGTGTTACTTGCTACAGACGAGTGTAAGAAAAAGAAGAAGTATTTTACGGATGATTTTTTTGCAGCAGTTGAAGAATTTTTCATTGATTCTCATGCCAAAATAGACGCTGATTCTCTACGAGATTTTCCATCAGTAGAAACAATAGAAACAGCTGAGAAAGACAATATAAAAATTATCCATGTACGTCCTAAGCAGGAAGATGTCAGGCTTCCCAAAATATCACTGCCAATATTTTCTGGAGATTATTTAACGTGGACTACATTCTATGATATGTTCAAGTCCCTTGTACATGATAACAACGGCTTGTCATCAGTTCAAAAGCTGCAATATTTAAAGGCACATCTTGCTGGAGAAGCGAATGAGCAGGCTTGGGGTACTTTAATTGGAAGGTATGAAAATAAACGAATTTTGGTTAAAGCACAATTAGAAATTTAATTCAATCAACCAACTGTGAACCAAGAATCAACAAAAGGTGTAAAATCTCTTCTTGATAAAGCCAATGAATGTCTGGCTGCTCTTGAAAATCTAGGCATTACAGTAAATACCTGGGACCCTATTCTAGTTTATTTTATTAGCCAAAGATTGCCATATGAAACGTTAGAGTTGTGGGAGCAATCACTGAGCTCAAAAACAGAATTATCAACTTGGAATGAACTCAAACAATTCTTGGAAGCTCGTTTTCGGACGCTGGAAGCCATCCATGGTAAAAAACGCTTACAAATTAAAGAGCCTAAACCTGTAATACACCATGATAAATTCATGAGGAAGCATCAAACTTTCCATCTCGCAACTTCTCTCTCGTGCCATCTTTGTAAAGATTCACATAGTATTCGTCAGTGTTCGAAATATTTAAATTTTGATCATCGAGCTAAATTAGATCTGGTGAAATCTAAAGGCCTTTGTGTTAATTGCTTGGGAACAGGTCATCTAGCTGCTAAATGCCCTAGTAAGCTAAAATGCTATATATGTAAAAAACCCCATCATACTACATTGCATAAGGAACAGAATACATCTGATTTTCAGATAGGAAGAAGCAGACCTCTCAATCAATCGGTTTCATCGTCGTGCGATTTTGAAGCATCTCCAGAGGCAAAGACGTTTCTGGTCAGTCAAGCATCACGACCTCACAATATTCTATTGGCTACAGCGTTAATTACTATTTCTACACCACACGGTGAAAAACAAACATGTAGAGCTCTCATTGATCCTGGGTCACAAGCTTCATTTGTGACAGAGCAAATTTGTCAAACTCTACGATTACCCCGTAAGTCTGTTGACGTCGATGTTTATGGTCTAGATAACTCAACTGCTGGACAAATCAAATCACGCGCAAAGTTAATTGTATCACCGACCGAAAATGGGAAAGATATCATTCAGGTTGAGGCATTTATTGTTAAAAAGATCACAAGTGTTTTATCAAGTCAACGAATTACACAAACCAATTGGAGACATCTAGACGGGCTGGAATTAGCTGACCCCACATTTGATCGACCTGGGCGAATTGATTGCTTATTAGGTGCTGACATCTATCCGTTTATTATTACAGATGGGGTGCGTAAAGGACCTCGTGGAACTCCAGTGGGTCAGCGAACTATATTTGGCTGGATTTTCATATCAACACCGAGTTTAATGAAATCTTAAAGAAATTCTGGGAACTAGAGGAATTGCCTTCGATACCTTCGTTAACAGATGAAGAAAGCAGCTGTGAACAACATTTTATCAGAAACTTTACACGTTGTTCTGACGGAAGATACCAGGTCCGACTTCCATTCAATTATGCTGATGTCAAACTCGGTTCATCCAGAAATATGGCCATTGTAAGGATGATTCAAATGGAGAAACGCTTTGAACACAATGAGTATCTAAACAATGAATATGTAAACTGTGTTAAAGAATATTTAAATTTAAATCACATGGAACTCACAAATACAAAGGAAATAGAATGTCGTAAGCAAGATGAATGTGGTAACACCTACTAAAGTTGTTCTTATTTACCTCATCATGCAGTATTGAAACCCAGCAGTACATCAACAAAGGTTCGCGTAGTTTTTGATGCTTCGCGAAGAACAAGCAACGGAAAATCATTAAATGATGTTGTTTTAAATGGACCAACTATCCAGGACTCATTGTTTGCTATTCTTATGCGATGGAGAAGGTACAAGATAGCATTCATGGCAGACATACATAAAATGTATCGCCAGATTCGCATGCATCCTCAAGATGCTGAGTATCAAAGGATTGTTTGGAGAGACTCACTAGATGAAGTATTTCAAGATTACAAACTAATTACCGTAACCTTTGGAACGAAAAGTGCACCGTACCTAGCTATTCGAACAATGCAACAATTGGCAAAAGACGAGACTCACAAATATGAATTGATGATTTGATCTCCGGAGCAAACAGTATGGAAGAAGCAATAACTAAACAAGCACAGATTCGATCCATCTTGGAAGGTGGTGGATTAGAACTTCGAAAATGGGCTTCTAATGACGAAGCGATACTCCAAGCAGTGCCTGCTGAATTTCGTGAAGTGAACCTACCATTATCAGTCAGTTCAGAATACATCAAGGCTCTTGGAATCCGCGAACTGATTCCTTATCCTACTCAGAGTATCATACACTTGGACAAAAAGAAAGGTTCTTTCGGAGATATCAAAACTTTTCGATCCGATTGGGTGGCTATCTCCAGTCACAATAACAGCGAAAATTCTCATACAAACTTTATGGCTAACCGGACTTCAGTGGGATGACGAAACTCCACCAGATGTTGCTGATCAGTGGAATCAGTATCGAAAGAATCTGTTTGAATTGCAACATATTAAAATACCTCGATGGATTCAAGTAGAAAGCTCATCAACCAAAATCGACCTACACGGATTCTGCGACGCGTCTATAAAGGCATATTCCGCTGTAGTGTATGTCAGAATTCAACAAATCAATAATGAGATCAACGTTCATCTGATTTCGTCAAAGACTAAAGTGGCGCCTATTAAAACGATATCATTGCCGAAATTAGAGTTATGTGGCGCAAATTTGCTGGTTAAATTATTGACACAAGTGAAACATGACATTCAATTGAATGTAGAAAAAATCTATGCCTGGACTGACTCCACAATTGTATTAGCATGGCTACGAAAACATCGATCTAATTGGGAAACGTTTATAAGCAATCGAGTTTCGAATATCCATAATCTACTTGAAGAAACTTCCTGGAATCATGTACCAACTGAAACCAATCCCGCTGATTGCGCAAGTAGAGGTATTTCTCCAGAAATGTTAAAGAACCATCTTCTTTGGTGGAACGGCCCTCAATGGTTAAAGACAGCCGAGGAAAACTGGCCCAGAAGAAGAACCAGCATCAAAACAACGTTAGGCTTACGTAAGGGAGCTGCTAATTTTCATGTGCGAACGTCGGATGAAAAATTAAAAATGGTTGAGAGATTCTCTTCATTGTCACGACTTATTAGGGTCACTGCTTATTGTAAACGATGGATTGTAAAAATGCGTAATCAATTCCAATCTCAAAGTTTCAAATATCTCACCACAGCCGAGTTAAAGACTGCTACACAATATTGGTTGAGTGTCGTGCAAACGGAATATTTTTCCTTGGAAATAAGAGCACTGAAAACGCAACGAGAAATAGGGATGCAAAGCAAAATAGTCAAATTAAATCCTTTCCTTGACAATGATGGACTGCTCAGAGTTGGAGGTCGGCTTCAGCATTCATCGTTAACATATTCTGAGCGACACCCTATCATTTTACCTGAGAGAAGCCACTTAACCAAACTAATTCTTGATGAGCTTCATAAAAGAACTATACACGGAGGCGTTCAACTAATGTTGTCATTGTTACGTAGACATTATTGGGTCATCAATGCAAGAAACGCAATTCGAATGCATATTCATAAATGCATTAATTGTTTTAGACAAAACACCCAAACGAGGGAGCAGTTGATGGCGAATCTACCTGAGTACAGAGTACAAAAGGCACGACCGTTTTCCATACGGGTGTCGATTATTGCGGACCTTTCGACTTAAAAAGTTCTAAAGGGAGAAGCATTAGAAGCTATAAAGGCTACATAGCAGTGTTTATATGCATGGTAACAAAAGCTATACACATAGAAATTGTGAGCAATCTTTCAAACCCTGGATTTCTCGCCGCCTTTCGAAGATTTGTGTCACGACGCGGGCTGTGCACAGACATCTATAGTGATTGTGGCTCTAACTTCATTGGAGCGAATGCAGTTTTGACTAGATATAAATTTGAAATGGTCCAGCAGATCGAGCATGAAATTGCACAAGCAATTGAGAATCAAGGTATCAAGTGGCATTTGATCCCACCCTCTTCACCTCATTTTGGAGGATTATGGGAGAGCGGAGTAAAGTCTGTGAAAACCCATTTAAAGAAAATTATTGGAAACGCATTACTTACATATGAAGAATTCAACACGCTTCTGATACAAATAAAAGCCACCCTGAATTCGAGGCCATTGACTGAGATGTCAAAAGATCCCAGGATGTTTCAGCCTTAACTCCAGGACATTTTTTGATAGGAGGTCCACTTCTTACACCTCCAGAGCCCACTCTGCTAGACACGAACATGCATCATTTGGATCGTTATCGATATGTTCAAAGATTGTACCAAACATTTTGGAGTCGATGGAGTCAGGAATATCTGCATCGACTACAGCAGCGACCAAAGTGGCTAATACAGCATCCAAATCTAAAAGAAAAACAATTGGTCTTAGTCAAGGATGAACGAATTCCACCATCACAATGGTTAATGGGAAGAATAATTAAAACCCATCCCAGAAAGGATTCTCTGATAAGGGTCGTTACATTAAAGACAAAACACAACACAATCAGACGTCCCATCACAAAGCTTTGTCCGCTTCCAATACAATATCCCAATTAAATTACCTCCTTTAAATCCATTTATCCAAGTTTCCTTCACTAAATTTTCAACATCATAGTCCAACCCAATTGAAAGCATTTATATTCTTACAGACATCAATCAGTAAAGAAGAACACAATACATTGTTGAGAGATGTAAACGTACCTCAGAAAACAAACAACACAGCCAGTCACATATGAATTCATTGAAACTCATTGTTTCAAGGCGGGGAGTATGTTGCAGAATAATCATCAATCTGTAATAAAAATTATATCACAAAGTATATTTCTTAGAATTTAGTATTCGCAATACTCATCTAAATTTTGATTATTCCAATTTGTAGTAATCCAATCTTGCTCTTTAAATAGCTGAAAACAAATAAATTAATTTCATTAATTAGAATGTAAACAAAACCTAATATGTAAACAAATAAATTATACAAGACTCACCAACGACAAAAACGATTCCACATCACAAAACATTTAAACAAAACATAAATAACACAAAGTTTCTCATGAACATAAATAAATTTAGACAAACTTAAAAATCTACTTACCTATTTATTTGACAGCGATTTTCAGTCCATTGATAGTGACATTTGCTGCAATAGACTAGGAACTTTAACACTCGTACCAACATTTCAATGTAGAAATTTCAGGTCAATATCTATCGATAAGTTTAGGCGAAGTTTTAAAGAAAAGGATAGCATATAAAACATATAGATTTTTGAGGGGAAACATTTGACCGTTACCTTAAATGATAAAATTTCTGGAAAATTCAAATGGATTTTACATTGCCAAAAGGATACCATATTTTTTAAGAGAAGAGATCACTTTGAAATCGGGAGTCGAGAGGTCAAGTAATCTTGTTTCGCGGTTATTAAAACTTGAAATCAATTGAAAAATTTGAACGCAATTTAAAAAAAGGGGTTTGAAATCTATGTATATTAAAGTCGAGAAATCAATATACTGTTATTTTCACAAATATTATAACATCGTTTTTGTCGTCGGAAGTGCTTTGGTTAAAGTGAGCTTGAACTTGTAAAGTCATTTATAAATAGTTGAAACAACCTTGAACTAATTGTGCAGAATTAATTGTTTAAATAAAGTTAAGTGTAGTTAAAAGGTGTTTATTCATTTTCAATCACAACTTATAGTATGAGAAGTGTAGCCCAGTGGCAAGGCTATTGTCTGTGATTTGAACAAGAGAGGTTCGATTCGCCGTCGCATCAGCTTATTTTTATTATATTTTTTTATCAGTGGAATGATGGATTCAGTCGATTAATCAAAAAACCTAATTAACCTACGTTCATTAATTTATCTTGAAATCAAACAGTTGATCTACATCACTTAAATTTCCTCTGTCAATGAAAGGCACCAAGCAGTACTTGAGATGCGGATACGCCTTGTCACCCAAAATTCGTTCACCATTTGGGAAGAATAATGATGGATTCTCGATGATGTCACGATAAATTCCAGAATTATTGAATACTCTTCCATCATGCGCTGAGCTTGGAAACCCAGCAAAACAATTAATAAATTCCATTTGATGGTTGCTTGTTAAGAGGAATGCTCATATGTGCAGCATCACAAGAATCATTTGGGAGAGGAGTTAATTTTTCCATTAAAAATTCGAAGGCACTGGAAGTCATGCGGAAATTTTGCTGAAACTCGTCATTATTATAGTTCGTGACAATATGTTCAACAAACTTATTTATGCTAGTTGGCCTTTCTCTGGAATAAGCTATAGCTATCGCACCCAACAATTCTTCATCGTCAGTATCCGACTCTTCAAGAAGCAATTTTATTTGAATCATGTTATCCTGCTATATCACAAAGAAATGTTTGTATAATTCTTATAGTACAACTACCTTTAATTTATAAATTACTTGATTGCTTCTCAGAGTACCAAGCAATTGTTCACCCAATTGTACAGCAATTTGCAACTTGGTATTCCTATTTATTTAATTAATTTAAAAATTTTTTAATGAAAACGGTTGAACACCATGCATAAGTGGCAAACTGTCAGTTATTAATTGACAGTTCAGATGACAACGATCGTTCACTCCGCCGTAGTCGTTCGATAGCGTAGCGTAGTTGTCTGATGGCTTTTAACGGAACTACGCAACGCAACGACTACGCTACGCAAAGTGGCAGTGAACGCGCCCAGTAACCTTACTACTGATGCCTTCTTGGCTGGCTACAAAAGGTTTTTGGCGCGCCGGGGAAAATGCACTCAGATATACAGTGACAACGCAACCAACTCTGTTGCTGTATGGAACACATAAGAAAAGGAACTGCAAGATGGTATAAATAACGCCACAAAGAAAGAAGCAAAAATTATTACGAATGACGGAACAGAATGGAAGTTCATTCCTCCTGCTAGCCCACATATTGGAGGATTATGGGAGGCTGGTGTCAAGTCGGTTAAAGGACATCTAAAACGAATAGTTCATTATAGAGTTGCACCAAAAAGAAGCATGTTTGAATTCAAATCCAATTAGTACGCAAGAACAAGAAGAGGTGTCTTAGAAAAATTACTGACTATCATCTTCGGAGTAAATGGCGAAGTGTGTTACGGTATTGCTTCACATGGTTATCATCACAACATCATAAAACCATATAACACCATTTCACTTGTTGTAACATAAAAATCTGACCTGCATTAATAACTTTGCAAAATGTAAGTCGGATCAAATGTCACAACATATCGATACCAGAAGTGGTTCAAAGTGAAATATCGAAAATGATGATTAATTCATTTTTTGTTTAATTGCAAGGTGAATTAATGAGGTGATGACGATGTGTAGCTATTTGTTTATTTTTATAAGAATTATTTTTGATATGTGTAATAAACTTGCAGCTGAGTTGAGTTTGAGTTAGCGGTGAGTGAGTGAGTTGAGTTGGGATTGGAAGCAAGGTTTAAATTGATTTAATATTAAGATAAGTAAAAGCGTGAGTCAGTGCAGCAGATTTAATAAATAATTATAAATAACAGAAATACATAATATATATATATGTATATAATAACATTTTGATATATACAAAGGTTAATAACAATAACTGAATAAAGTGTTTATGTAAAATTTCTGATTGTGTTACTGAATTGGTGCTATACACATCGGTGAAAAGTATCGGAGAAGCCAGTTTTTGCCTGTCTATATATATATAAACATAAGAGCTTGAAAACCCTCGATTCTCCACACAAAAAAAAAGGGGTAATAAATATACAAGTTCGTTTAAGTTACCCCCAACGCTCGAGGTCGGTCAGCTGTAACTGCCTCTGCTGATAAAAGCAAGCAGCCACCTATTGAATATTAAATTATACTATACAATTATATACAACTATATATCATATATGTATATTACACAATTAATTATATTTTAATTAAGTAGGAAACATTTTTTTGTGAGATTTTGTAAAAAGAGAATGAATGAAGTGGTAGCGAAATAATTTGGATGTTTTTAACTCAATACCTTAGAAACGTAAGTCCTAAGTGATCAGTATAAAAACAAAAAAATTTTCCCTCTCCCTAATATAAATACATTTAAATCTGATGTTCGTGCGGTAGATGATCAAAATTTGTTCAATAATTTTTAATGTTTTTCGGATTTTTGTTCCCCTCTAAAGAACTCTCATCTTCCTTGTCGGAACTACGGGTACGTGTTTTTTTCTTTTTTTTTGTAGTGGTTAACATTACATCAAAATCTTGTACTGATAACTGTTTCTTCTTCTGTTTGTTCTTCAGCTGTTAACTGTTTTAAATTTTAATTTTCCAAAAAATTCTATGGTTTTGCTTACTCGACGTTCCTCTTGTTGAGCAAGATTCACATTGTAGCACACCATCCACAAATTGGTATCGCGAACACCGTTCGGGTAAACGTTTCCGACGACTTAGCTTGGTTAGATTTCTTACAAAAACTAGTAGTTTACCCACTTTGGTCGCAAAGGCCCGCACTAAGTCAGTTTCAGAAAATTTTGTCATTACAAATTGTAATAAAGACTCTCTGGAATAAAACGGAAAAATGTCACTAAATTATGAAAAGGTAGTTAAATTAACTGCCCAAATGGTGCCCCTATTCTCAGGTGAGGCTAGTCCTCAACTTGTAACCGAGCTGCAGACTTTCATTGGATGTTGTAGACAAGTTCAACAATTCCTAGAAGATGAAAAAAAATCTGCATTTCTACACATTCTCCAAACAAGATTGCGAGGGAATGCATACATGCTTGTTTCCTCCAGCACTTTTTCAAAGTTTGAAGAGATGGAGCAATTACTTAATCAGTCCTATTTACCACGGGAAACATACCAGGAGTTAATAAATAAGCTGATTACATGTAAACAGTACCCCATGGAATCGCTCACATCTTTCGCAAACAGTATCAAACAGCTTCTAACGCAATGCAAGGAAGCTGCAGAATACAAGAATGGTGCGACAGGTCTCCAAGCGGTGACTACGCAACTAGAAGATTTTGCTATAAATTTCCTAAAATGCGGTGTAACGAATCCACTACTCAGTACACATCTTCTGTCATTAAGTGAAGCAACCTTAACTAGCCTAATAGAAAAATGTCTGAACAGGGAAATCCACACATGCAGCAAGGACACCCATATCTATATAACTTTCCAAGTGCATATATGGGTATGCAAGGAAATATCCATTCAGTGCAACGCACTGATGATTTCTCGAATTCGTTTATACAAACTCCATCTAACGCCATCCCAGTAGCTGGTCATATAACCCATCAAGCAGCAAGTGCATTGCATACACCCCAAATATTTCATCCAATTCCGTAACGTACAGCACTTATTTCGACATACCATTCTCCGTCTAATACTCATGAAATTTCTAGCTATCAACCTCACCCCACTGATAAAATTGCACCTATTGCTGCCTCAATAACTGACCAATTCTCACCAAAAAACCATTCAAACAAGCTACCACAAAGACTTAATGACCAGCACAAATCCGCATTGTCTAGAGTTTCATGTTCATATTGTAATTTTAAGGGGCATACTTATGACGACTGCCTAAAGCGTAAGAATACCCCATATTGCGTGAAATGCAAAATAGGTGGGCATGATGCTAAAAACTGTAGAAACAGGAATAATTATCCACCCGAGAATTCACAAACGCATCGTGCCAATGACACAACCCGAGGTAACCCGAGGGATTATCATGTGCAACTAAAATGCGATTTCTGTGGAAGACGAGGACATTCCATAAATGAGTGCATGCAGAAACAAAGATGGGAAGCCGGATCTTCGGGAAACGCGCGCCAGTCGACCGAAAATTCCCCGGCTCGACTTTAAAATCGCATTCTCAACCACTATTAGGGTATTCCCTGCCGCCTGCCAGTAGCAGCGAAAATATATCACTGGCTCACTTACCTTTAGATATAGGCAAGAATAGTTCGGTTCG
Source organism: Dioctria rufipes (assembly GCA_963924295.1). NCBI lineage: Eukaryota > Metazoa > Arthropoda > Insecta > Diptera > Asilidae > Dioctria > Dioctria rufipes. The sequence continues at coordinate 83,741,763 of OZ002741.1, read as the reverse complement.
GCTAGTAGTGGATACTGGAGCTGAAGTCAGCTTAATCAAACAAAACGCCTTAAATACTAGCGACTCAATCAACCGGAATGATATTACTGTGTTGAAAACTCCCTTCGGTGAAGGTAAAACACTAGGTAGCTGCCACTGTAAATTTTCTTTTGAAAGCCCAATACCATGCAATTTTCGAGTTGTGAAAACCAGCACACCGATCTCGCACGACGGGTTGCTAGGAAAGGACTTTCTTTAAAAAATTGTAACATCGAGGGCCCTAATCGAATTCTCAGATTTAATCGCACGGAAATCAATTCGACAGAGTTCACAATACCGCTTTTGGCCGCAATTAATGAGAAACATTGTTACGACACTGGTAAGAATAAAGGGAACCAAAAGAAAACCATGGAGACTATTCAAACCACCCACTATGTCGAAACCCAGGTATACGACAGTGCCACCAAACGAGTAAAGGAGCTTGAAGAAAGTAAAAAGAAAAACCCAAATTTGAAGGAAATCTCGCTCACTGACAATATCACGCACTATACTATTGAATTCCCACAGCCAGTACGCATACCTGCGCGGTCGCACGTAGTAGTTAAAGCACCTTTGACACTAGAGCAAGAAATGTTCTGTCAGTCCCAAGAGGTGGAATCAGGAGTTTTTCTAGCTAATATTTGCTAAGTTCCGAAAACAGAGCAAACTTAATTGGTGTGCTTAACGTTAAGAGCCAAAGTGTTACATTAAAAAAACTCACACTTACGCTGGAGGCCAATAGTAATTACAATACCTATAGCTTGCAGCCAAGTAGCGATTGCGGCTCTAATCTGACTTCAAAAGTGAAACATAACTTCACTAACACTGTTTGCCCAAAAAACGAGACTTCACCAACAAAATTAATTAATTCCACACGTTTACTCAAGCAGACTCAACCAAACTTTCAAACAGACTCTCTGCAAGTATCACTCCTAGTACGACTAGAACAAGAATTAACATTAGATGAAACTCTTTCTGAAGATGAAAATCTTGTATCCTGAATATTTGCCACCAATACAATGACATATTTCATCTGGTTGGCGATAAGCTCACTTATACCAATGCCATTTCGCATATCATTCCAATAGTTTCTGACCTACCTCCAGTTAATCAAAAAATGTATCGACTTCCAGAGACGCAAAGAGAGCTCCATGAAATGCTAGAAAGTAAAATAGTTAAACCTAGAAAAAGCCCTTAGAACTCACCACGGTTAGTGGTTCGAAAGAAAGCAGGGCCAAATGGCGAAAAACGATGGAGGGTTGTGGTCGATTTTAGGAAATTAAATGATAAAACAATAGTTGACGCTTTTCCATTGCCCAGGATTGAAGATATCCTGGACCAACTAGGTCATTCCCGGTATTTCATTACTTTGGATCTTGCCAGTGGCTATCATCAAGTACTGGTTCATTCTAAAGATAGACCCAAGACAGCCTTTAGTACAGCTTATGGGCATTATGAATTTCGGCGCATGCCTTTCGGATTGAACGGAGCATCAGCTACATTCCAACGGTTGATGAATTATGTTCTCACAGGTCTTCAAGGTCTAGAATGTTTCGTTTACCTAGATGACATAGTTATCTATGGGAAAAACCTTGAAGATCATAACAGTAAATTGATAAAAGTTTTTGATCGTTTACGAGAAAATAATTTAAAGTTACAGCCCAAGAAATGCCAGTTCCTAAGGCGCGAAGTCATATATCTGGGACACAAATGCTCCAGTGAGGGAGCCCTCCCAGATCCCTCAAAAACAGAATGCGTTCACAACTTTCTCGTCCCGCGTACTGTTAGACAAGTTCAATCTTTTCTCGGCTTAGCTAACTACTTCAGGAAATTTATACCCAATTTCTCCAAGATTGTTCGTCCTATGACTAATTTATTGCGAAAAGATGTGAAATTTGCGTCGACTGAAAACTGCCAGAATGCTCTTAACGAGATTAAAAGAAATCTCACTTCACCGCCTCTTCTTATATATCCAGATTTTACTCTGCCGTTTAACTTAACCACGGACGCTAGTCAGGAAGCTGTAGGAGCTGTCTTGTCTCAGGGAAAAATAGGTAAAGATCGCCCCATAGCTTATGCGAGTCGGACTCTAAATAAGGCAGAAAGGAATTACTCGGCAATTGAGAGAGAATTACTAGCAATTTTTTGGGCTACAAGGAATTTTCGCTGTTATTTGCAAGGGCGTAAATTCACATATATATACAGACCACAAGCCCTTGAAAGGAGTCTTCAGTACCAAGGACCCCACTTCAAGATTAGTTCGATTTCATCACAAGCTTTCTGAGTTCGACTATTCCATCGAGTATAAGCCAGGGAAATACAACACAAACGCGGATGCTCTTAGTAGAAGTTCTTATAACTCAGAGCAGGTTGAACAAAAGTTTTCAAATATATGTGTACAAGCGCAAGTCCATACTCCGCCAGACTTACAGGAATCAAATACAGCCCCAGTTCACTGCCTTGCAATCACTCGTGCCCAGGCGCAGCATACCCGTGTGACGAATGACTCACGCGAAATGACAAACAAAAAAAGAATACCTTCAGAGTCTTCAGTTAGTTCTGACTCACAATCTCAAACTAATATTTCTTATGGCAGACAAGCTGAACATAGTGATGAAAATCCTATAGAGCCTTATTATCTCAGATCAAATCTTAACAACCAGCCTCACGAGATAATCACGAACCCCACAGAAATTCGAGTACTAATAAAAGACTATCACGATTCTGTTTTTGGTGGACATCAGGGTGTTATGAAAACGTACAAACGAATCAAAAAGAAATTTCGATGGAAAAACATGTTGAGAGACATAAAAAAATCAGCTAAGAGATGTCCAAAGTGTCAGAAAATGAAGGCTAGCCCAGAAACACGTATGCCAATGACCATTACAGACACAGCTCGAATGCCGTTCGAGGAAATCTACCTAGACATCGTGGGGCCTCTAGAAGAGACGCATGCGGGAAACAAATATATACTAACATTCCAAGCCAACCTAACAAAGTTTGTTGATTGGTATGCTATGCCAAATGCAGAGGCGGAGACTGTAGCCCGAAAATTATTTGATGAAATAATTACCCGCTACCGCATACCCAAAAATTTGGTTACCGATCAGGGCTCCAATTTCTTAAGCGACCTATTCAAGAAGGTCTGTAAACTCCTTAAAATAAATAAGTTGCAGACATCCGCGTACCACCCTCAATCAAATGGCTCTTTAGAAAAAACTGACAGATCATTAGTAGAGTATCTTAGGACCATTGTAGATGAGAGCCCAAATGCTTTGGATCAGTTTTTAAGAACTGCAGCCTTTGTATATAACAACAGCAACTTACCCCCATGGACTGTTTATTCCGCTTCACGGCTGATGTTCTTCCAATTTGAAAAGAGAACCGGAACCCGTATACAATCATCAAAGTTATTATTATCTTCTGAAATACAAACTACAGAAGACATAAGCCATTGCTCGTAAAAACCTTTTATGTAGCCAAAATCGCTCTAAAGAAATTTATGACAAACATTCACGGCCAATAACTTTCCATGTCGGAGATAAAGTATTACTGAAAAACTCAGCCAAAAAACACAAACTTTCCCAGGTATGGCTAGGACCACATCAGGTAATTGAAGTTCTCAATTTAGTGAATACTAAAATCCAAATTGGTAACAGGAAAGTCGCAGTCCATAATAATAGATTAAAACCTTTCTATGAATAAAGTCTAAAACAAAAATGTATATATATTTCCCCAGACATGGCACGACTATTACTAGGATTCTATTGCGTCAGCATATCTATTTCTTTGGGAGCAACTCTACCTTTCGAAGTCTAGCCTCTAACAAATACGGCTATTATGTTTGAAGATTTAGGAGAGATTTTGTTTTTCCACGACACATGGAATGTATTTACCCAAATCAATATAAGTAACCTTGAGACGGAAACCATGTTGGTGGAGCATACTGGATTCCGCGTAAGCCAACTGTGCGAAAAGCATAAAAATACAACTGTTTGCACCGAACAGAGTAGTCAAATCCGCAACCTAATAGAAGCGATCAAAAAGCGTGCCGCTGTTATCAAGGAACTAACAACAACCCGACGTCAGAGTAGATCACTGATCGATGGAATAGGAAAGGGTTTTCATTTCCTATTTGGCACAATGGATATCGATAACGAAAAGGAGATATATAGCCGGATTTCCAACCTTGAAACAGACACAAAGGCACTGTTAGATTTAGAACAACATCAGATTACGCTTTTCAAATCCACGTACGAACAACAAAAGAAATCTGTACAGAATCTGGAGTCGAACCAACGTGAAATCGTCAGAACAGTAAACGATCTGCTCGAAAAGGTGACAGAGGAGATAAGTACCCGTCAACGGATTCAAGAGGTAATGACAACAATCAGTTTGCATATTATCGACATAGAGTTAAGACAACAAACACTACTTGAAATATTAACAACTGTAAAAAATAATCACATCTACCCCTTGCTAATATATCCATCTACTCTTCTATGTAGAAGCCTATTACAAGGCAAACCCAAAAAAGATTAGCGAAAAAAAGGATTTTGCACTATTATCTGAAACCCTAGAAGTTAAATCACAGGTCGTAAAATGCAACTTTGTAGTCAGAATTAAATTTCCTATTCTAAGTCTCCCGGTTTTCAAGCTTCAGCAAATGTATCTGTTCCCCATCAAGACATCTAACAACCACTCAATACTTCTGAATTTGGAACACTCCTATCTAGCTAGTCACCTAACCACCCAAGAATTTGTATTATTTCGACAAACAGAATTTAGAGTATATAAAAAGTTATTAATTAATCCCCATCAAAACACGTATGTTGGCCCTTTACTAAATGCAATTTTTAAGGGACAAACTGTAAAAGAATACCCAATAAACTTCATATTTAACCCCTTCAATGAGTCGAATCATTGCGAGTATTTGGCTCAAGCGTATGCACCACAACTTCGGGTGAAATTAACTCGACAAAATGCCTGGTTATTCTCTTTCTCTTCCCAACAAAAGATCACGATGTCATGCAAAAGCGGACTACATAGTTCTAGCCTCAACAATCACGGAGTACTAATACTCAATGAACCGTGTCAATTTCAATTTGACGACCAAGTGATATTTTCCCACTGTAAACATAAAAATTGAAAACATCCATCTAAGAAAAACAACTACTCCACCCCGTAACCGTCACGATCAGGTTATTTGATCCACGCGACATAAGTTATTTAAAAAAAAACAAAAAACAAACAATAATTGAAACGTAATGAGAGTGGAAAAAATTTAATTAATTAAGAATATATATGTAGCGGTACTCTCCACTATGTATTAACTAACGAATTTATAAATATTATTAAGAACATTAAGCACTTCCATAAATATTGATAAAAGTCTTTTAGAATATACATACTTTAAAAATACTTAAAAAAAAAGACGTTTAACCCATAATTAAATTACTGTAGATAAGTAAATAAAACTATAAAACAAACATCTCCTTACCTCCCTATGATTAGATTGTGAAGTGTGTTATTCCTCTTCAAAGAATAACAAACATTTTTTTAAAGAGGGGGAGATATTGTTACGGTATTGCTTCACATAGTTATCATCACAACATCATAAAACCATGTAACACCATTTCACTTGTTGTGACATAAAAAATGTGACCTGCATTAATAACTTTGCAAAATGTAAGTCGGATCAAATGTCCCAACATATCGATACCAGAAGTGGTTCAAAGTGAAATATCGAAAATGATGATTAATTCATTTTTTGTTTAATTGCAAGGTGAATTAATGAGGTGATGACGATGTGTAGCAATTTGTTTATTTTTATAAGAATTATTTTTGATATGTGTAATAAACTTGAGCTGAGTTGAGTTTGAGTTAGCGGTTAGCAAGTGAGTTGAGTTGGGATTGGAAGCAAGGCTTTTTTTTAAATTCATAGATGTAATAAGCGGAAAAAATTAAAAATACGTGGGGAAACACAAGCGGCAGTGTTCTTAAAAAGAAAAATTATTGGTAGTGATTTGATATTAAGATAAGAAACCGCGTTAATCAGTGCAGCAAATTTAATTAATAATAATATATAATATGATATACATATGATATATATATTTATGTATGTAATAATATTTAATATAAAATCAAAGTGAACAACAACAAATAAATAAAGTATCTGTGAAAAATTTCTGACTGCATTATTGAATTGGTGTTATACACATTGGAGAAAAGTGAGACCAACCGTGAGAACGTTGCAGAGAATAAAATCTAACTCTAGTCCAAGAAGCCCTTTAAGTTCCTCTTTTGTAATTTTAAATTTCTTGGTAACCTGTTTTTGCCTAGGTACCGCTCCACTGATTTTGTTTTTTTTAGTTTTTGTTTTTTTTTTTTTAGTTTAAAGCAACTAGTGCACGTTTTAATTTTTACATCCGCAGTGTTCACGAGACTAATTAGAACAGAGCGGTCTTTCCCTTCGTCTCGAATATCGAACTCTGTGCGATTTTTTTCTTTTGACTCGAATTGTACTTTAGTACATCCGTCAAAAATAATAGTGGGTTTTAGCCCGTGCATTCGATAACTTTTAATAGCACAAGAGTTTTTTAGTACTTTATTTTATGGTTATGTTCAGTGAAGTTTGATTTATGTTTTATTTAAATTTTTTCTAAAAGAACCGTGGACTGAGCTTTTATTTTAAATATTACCTTTAATCTTTAGAACTATAGCTCATGATGTCGGGAAGTAAGCAGAAATGAATATAAAACGTTTTTATTATAGAAACAATCCCTCGCTAACTGGCTTTTGCTGAAGTTTAACTAGCGTAGAATTAAAAAATTAAAAAAAAAACAATTCTTGATTATGATTTAAAAATAAATGCAAAGTTTAGTAAAGCTCTATTTTGAAGTTATACTTTAAATTATACTTTAAAATTGAAATTCAGTAAGTGAGCACGGTTATTAAAAATTTCTAGATAAGACTTGAAGTAGGTACCTAAATTTACCTTACATAATTCAAAGAATATTACTTGGCCTCTTTTACATAATTATGTAAATCTTAATTATTTTTACAATATTATTTTCCGACTAGGTACAAAAAAACTTCTTTAAGTGAATGGTGCCAAATCAAAACGTCAGGTCTCTGCTTCCCATTGAACTTTATACACTTTTGGTTTTTTTTTTCAATTATTAAACTCTCGAGCAGTAAGAATTTTTTCATGCAATAATCCCTACACTTCAAGGGCTGTAGCGAGTTGAAGTTGAGGCCAATCCGAGCAAATAAAACAAATATGTGCAGTATTTCCTGTTTTAACAATAACTCATAATACAGCAGGGACGGACTTGACTGTTTACATTTAATATTGAGAAAGACAAACTTCCTTGGAACCGTAACACACTTCCCCTTCCCCGAGAGTTTTCGTAGAAATCTCTTTCGAATGTGATTAACTATCCAAAGTGAACGAAATAGATATTGAGCTGAATGCTGAGCGAATACGAATTTCGATACCATCTATATACACACATATGGATCTACATAAAGACTGAATCATCTGGTTGATGCTCATTGCAAGGCTTAAGGTCTTTGGTGTGCCAAACACCCTATCTTTCTCTATCCTATCCTGCAGTGCATATGGTCAGGGCGACAATACCTTTACAATTTTGAATGGAAGAATGTATTTAGGCGCTAACTTCTCATTAAAGAATTTCGAGGCTTCCGATAAAACATAATTGTTTTTCCAAACACCTACATAGTAAGTCATCCATTCTCTTTCAATGTTTTGCCGATTCTTCCAATCTTCTTATAACATCCCTTATGTCTTCTTAAAGGGCCTTGCATCCAGCTATTGGATCATAAATTTCACATGATTCCAATTTACGGTGATCTTTCCTGTAAGTGACCATTTCCCGGCCGAAATTAATAAAGAACAGGGTTAATCTACTACTTTCTTGTATGGACATACGGATGGCACACGCAATTTTGCTAAATGTACATCCCAGTTTCGATGGTTATCTAACACAAATGCATAGAGAATCGATTTAAATATTTGGTTAGTTCTTTCGGACGGGTTTGTTTGGGGTGATAAAAAGCGGTATACCTTATTTCGACCCCATAATAGTTACACAGTTTTTTTAATTCGCGACGCTTGGATTGGGGTCCATTGTCGCATATTAACGATTCTGGACTAGGTGCTCCAGATACAAAGACATTGTCTTCTAAGATGGAAGAAGTAAAACGATTTGTAGCTGCGCATACCAGGAATAGCATTGGAAACTTGCTAAATTGGGCGACTACAATTAAAATGTATAAATAACCACAACTAGAACGAGGCAAGGGGCCTATAATGGCAGAAACACATCCAGGCCTTGCGGCTTCCTCGCGACGTTGTCAAAATTTCCAACACTGATTTTTAAATGATGCAACACAAAACCAAGCCAGCAGCTAGCCACAAGCTATAGCCGCAAGGTGCGCTTTGCTCAATGTTGGAAATTTCTCTCTCTCAGGCCTACTTCTGTCAACAGATATACTACCAAAATAATAATAACAGCACGGAGCCCGTGATATCATTCTGTTTTCAATTCTCTGAGGCAAGCCTTGAGGCGAGCTGTGAGGAATTGGGAATGTTTGTTCTTTGAACAAACAGTCATGCGGAAATCTTTGGGTAAGCGGAACTAATGTGAGAATATGTCGCATTGTTTATGCGGAAATATTTGCTCTTAGAAAGCGAAACTAATGCATGTAAGTATACATTTGGATTTTTTAAGATGAATTTTTTGAAGGTTTATAGGTTTGCTTTTGTTTGAAATATCTTCCCTGGGAATTTAGTAATAATTGATAGCTTTGGCGTTTAGCCTATCGGGGCAATTGAGAAAGGGATGAGGCTGTAGGGTCATTGCAATGTGCGCCATTAAAATACTTGTCAGTGCCATGTCAGCGGTACTTGGTATACGATTATGTAACAATATATTAGAAACCCATGATGGAATAGTCAGCAACTGATTTTTTTGGTGTGATTCGTCGACAGCCATCAACTGGATCCACTCTGAACACCGACGCTACAAACCGCGCGTAGCCCACAGAATAGCTGAAATTCTAGAGAGTTTCGAAGCGTCTGAATGGCGCTGGATACCTAGTAAACAAAATGTAGCAGATGATAACGACAAGATTCAAGCTGAATTATCAAATCAAGGTATTGAGTGGATCTTCAACTGCCCAGGAAATCCTCATCCTGGAGGTTGCTGGGAACCCTTGGTCCAATCAGTTCAAAAATTTCTAGTTTGCACTCTCCATGAACAGGCTCCACGGGTAGAAACACTTCGCAGTTTACTAATAGAGGCCGAATATATTGTCAACAGTCTGTTATGTGCCCATACGTCCAATTCGTAAATCGAGCTACTGACTCCGCTAAGTTCTTTCTATTTCAGGCATCCCAGTGAGTGGCATCAGACGATAGTAGCGACGATGATAGTATAGAAATGAAACCGGAAGCACATAACTTAACCACCTCTTCCACTACGACAGCAGTTGCAAGTAATCGTCTAAAACAATAACAACGAGGGAAATCAGCACACACAAGTAAACTGAAAATACTGCACACTCATAGTCCTAAGCAGCAGGTAGAACCATTATAATTATATACCTAGAATGCCACGCGTAGAATAGAGTAGTTTAGGTAGCCTACATAATTACACACAATATTGTAAAACATAGATTAGTTCCCAAGTAGTAACATGGTCAGCCCTATCAGAATAATTCGCAGATAGAGAAAAGAAATGCCGGCTCAGATTTCCTTTAAAAACAAAAAAAAAAAAAAACAAAATTATTAACTAAGCAATGTGAAATTATCTGGGTGTACTCGTATTCTGGTCAGAGGAGCCAAGGCTTACACGTAGACTGTCACATTCATTTAAAAGCACACAAAAAAAAAAAATTCGAAGCTATGTCGAAGTTATATGGATGGCTTACTTAAAATTAGTGCGCCAATGTGAACAGATCAAAAGGCCTTGTTGGGGAACGACATGAATATCCGTCCCACGGGTCAAAACCTAGCCAGGTGTTTCGCTTCCGATAGTACCAGAGAACACTTCAGTTTCGTCGCTAGAAGTGTGAAGATGTCAGATAATAGTCAGTAAAGAATTGCTAAAATAAAATCCAAGAAAGAGAATTGTTAAGCTACACAGGAGGAAAGGGAATCTGAGCCGGCACAGCATTCATGGAAAAGATTATAATTCAATTGTCGGCTCACCAGGTTACTCAAGAACTAAGGATATTCAGTTAAGTACATTTATTTTGTAGATTTATAAAAAAAAGAAAAAAATCTTTATATTGTTCCTTGCGGGAAACATAATTTTTTTATATATACGTATCGGTTCAGTGCAGTAGTTTTTAAATAAATAGGTGCTTAGGCGCGGCTCGACTAAACCTTGCTGATGTCAATTAAATTGGTAGTAAATTCCGGAGGTTTTCTTTTTGTATGGAGCTTGCTAGAATGCAGCACAAGCGAATTCGAGATTAACTTGAATAAAGTGTGGTCAGATTTTGATGAGGCTCCCTAATTCTTTTGTGGGTTTCAGGAAACCCGTTAGTATCAAATGCAGAACCGTTAACTGATTGTCACATTTACATATATGCTCAAATGCAGTACTGAATTATCTTTCTATTGTGTATCAATTTTTCTTATGTGTAATAAATTTTGAAATTATTATTGAATTCAGGAGGAATTTTTCTACTAAGTTTTAATCGTACATGCCTTGGAGTGGGTGAATGGAGTAGAAGATGTTCGACAAAAAAAGAGAACGTACGGTAACATGTCACAATTATTACATGATATTAAAAATACACTGTACTTAGTGATAATTGAATTGATTAGTGAAACATAGTGCTACATAGGAATCCTGAAGTTTTCATGTATTGAGTTTCGTGTTACCTCAAGGTCAAAATCACGTTGGCGCCCAACTGATTTCCATGTCGAATTTCCACGCTTAGCACCCACGCCCACCTCCACTGAGTTACAATTTTTCTCGCGCACGAAGGACAGCGTAACATTTTTGGCGCCCAACATGGGGCCATTCGTTGTTGTAAAATTCATTTTAAAATAAAAGCTCCAGATGTTTGAGAACGGTGCATAAAAACGGGATAGCGGGCAAACTGTAAAGCGAAATATCGGCTAGTGGAAAACTAAATCACACTTCAAAGAATTATGCAAGTTTTGTCGATTATCGTATAAGTGTACTAATCGTGTGGAAAGATTAGTTCTCTTAATGATACTATAAACAATTTTTATTTTTATTTATTTTTTTTATTTTTGTTGAACATATTTCGCATAACCCTATACATTTTCTTATGATATCTCTCTTATATTATATTATATTTATATCTATATGTCGTACAAATCTATACATTTTTTTACGGTACTTCTGTTGGTTTATGACATATCATTCTAGTTGTACCAGGATTCTTTTTGTTTTTGCCTTTTTTAAGGTTATCGATTGAAATGATAGCGAGTTTATATGGTGTTGTGAGTACTACACTTGGTGTCATGATCGATAGTGGTTCTCGGCAGTAAAATAGTGCGTTGTGATTTATATTTTTAAAAGGAAGAAGGAAGGAGACAAATAAGTTAATGACCTCAATAATCTAGTTAGTAGAAAGGCGGTTCGAACATTTTGCCTTTATATATATATGGGGAATTAGTTCTTAGTTATCAGATTATTACGAATTCAGTGAAATTTTGCAGAATAAATATTATGATTGATAGATGAAATTCTCGGGGATATAAATACTACACATGATTTACGTAGCTTTGTCAAGCTATTTAATACCATATAAGGAATCCTTTTTTTTTTGTCGACGAAATTTTGGATGAAGGAGTGAAAAGAATTTTTTTTTTTGAGAATCGATTGCATTTTATTTTAAAAGTGTCCAGCGTAAGTGGAAACAAGTTATCGTCAAGGAAGGTGTAATTTTTAGAATTAATTAATTCATTATCGATAGCTTTTGCTCGCATTAATTCAACGGATTTTACCACTACAGCCGCGTGTGAATTGTAGGTAATAACTGTAAGGTAGATCAGCTCAAACTGCAACATATCGCTCGCGTTATCATATATAGTTCGCATCAACTATAAGATTCGTTTGTTCATTGGGTATCATAGGTTAGCATATAAACGGTGATGGGAAAGCCATAATAAAATATTGCTAATAGGAGACAGGGAATTGTAAGAATTTGTCTGTATATACACATATATGAGTTCTGAACACAACTTGAATATTTTTTGTGTTTTTATTTTCCTTTTGTTTTTACTTGATGGTCCGTACTGGATATTGTATAATATTGAATTTATACTTCCCACTTTAGTGTAGCCCGGATTACATGAAATCGGGGAAGATGTAGTTAATTTCAAATATATCAGTACCTCTTAAATAATCCATAGTATTTAAAGCCATACGATAATTAAGACCGAGTATCTATTTCTTGCGTCGTATTGCCTAGTCGAGAAATTTAAGTTCCTGTTGTTGGTAACATTTGTAAGGAAGTAAGAATCTAGTACATTGCGCTTTTCTTTTGGCAATTATAAAACTACCATCTTCCTAGAATAAGAATTTTGTATTTTGATTCTATCTGTCTCTTTTGAAGTATACCGTTAACGGAAAAAAAATGGAAGTCAATCGCCTTAGTCAGGACGAACTGAATTATCAACTACTGGTGCGAGGTTTAGAGACAGGCCCAGTAGATGATATGAGAAAGAATTTGAGAGGCGCACTGAAAACAGAAAATACCGGAGAACAGTTAGAAGCGGATCAGTATCCTTTCACTTTCGAGACCGATATGGGGTCTCTTACAAGTAAAATTCTGGAGATAAACGAGTTAATAAAGAAATTTACTGGTCATGCTAAGGACAGCGACTACGCTACAATAATGACTAAAATAAATTGGGCGTTTGACAGGTTAAGTAGAATATAACCAGAAAAGACAGACCATTCTAAAGCAAAGGGTAAACTGAAGCAAGATCTAGTATCAGTTCTAGGAGCTATCCAAACTAAAGTAGAAATAGACCCTGTTAGTGATTCCTCATCTGAAGAGGGGGATTCGGTCTTAAATGTCAGCCACCGCAGCTCGAACAAGGTTCCGATTTTCAAGTGGGACATTAAGTTTTCCGGCGAGCAAAGTCAATCTCTCAGATCCTTTTTTAGAACGAGTAGAAGAACTAAGTGAAGCTCGAGGCGTTCCTAAATCACAACTTTTTGCCTCTGCTCTCGATGTATTCACGGGTCGTGCCTTGGCTTGGTATAGGGCAAATAAGGTTAAATTTCAGTCGAGGAAAGACTTGGTCAAGGAACTTCGTGAAGAATTTCTACCGATCGATTATGATGACCGTCTCACTGAAGAGATCAAGAGGCGAACTCAAGGTCGAGATGAAACAATGGGATCATACGCGGCTACGATGATAAGCTTATTCAATCGATTAACAATCTCAATGGGTGAGGCTCAAAGACTTAAGATCTTAAAACGGAATATAAGCCCCTTTTATCAGAGTCAGTTGGGGTTAAGTGAAGTGACAACTATAGAAGAGCTTGTTACTTTGGGGAGGAAATTGGAAGCCGTGCGTGCTTCCGTCGAGTCCTTCGTACCACCGCCATCAAAAAGAAACACACACCTCCTGGAGCCAGACTTAGCATATGTTTCGTGCGAGGGACCAATTATTTCCACTATTAGTCAGGCAAGTAGACCAATTTATAAATGTTTTAATTGTCAAAGAGAAGGCCATACTGCTAGATTCTGTAGAGAGCGCTGTCGATGTTTCGGATGTGCCAGAGTTGACGTAATTCGTGCAAAATGTCCGAATTGTTCAAACCCCAACCAGGTTTCCCGCAACCATATGAGTAACCGTCGATTTAATTCGGGAAACGAAAATCGAGCTCAGCAGTAAGCGGTACACTGAGCTCTGAAATACCCACAAAAACCGCTGCTATTAAGGATTTCAGCATTTTTGCTCACGGAAACGGAGGCATTAGGGATCAGTCCCAATCAGCTATGCTGGATTTTATTTTCACCCATGTGAAAGGAGATGAAAGACCCTATTTAAGAATATCCATTTTCGATATTATTTTAACTGGATTGCTTGATTCAGGCCCCTCAAGGACAGTTATTGGTGGTAGTGGGTGGGCAAAACTGCAGCAAATGGGAATGAATATAGTCAAATCCGATGTCAACTTGGTTACACTAGCAAATGGTGTTAAAGTGGGAGTAATTGGTGCAATAACTCTACCTTTGGAATTGGAAGGTCGTCTGAAGATCTTTGACGTTTTAGTAATACCGTCTCTTCCACACGAACTTATTCTGGGTACAGATTTTTGGAAGAAGATGGGCATCATCGCAAATTTACAGAAAGATAATTGAAATTTATCTTATGCTCCAAATAATCAAATATCAAATAGATCAAATATGTGCCCTCAAAAGTCGTTCAACGCTTACTGCGGATCAAAACCGGCAATTAGTTAACTTAATCGAAAAAACGGAACTAGACATGGGTGTGGGACTATGGCGTACAAATGTTGTGGAGCATATAATAAAGACAACCGCCACTCCGATAAACCAGAGGTATTATCCTGTGTCCCATGCGATCCAAAAGGTAATAAATACGGAATTAGACAAGATGCTCGAAGAGGGAATTGTAGAGCCTTCCAATAGCGCTTGGGCCTCCCCAATAGTAATGGTGAAAAAGAAGGATGGGAGTTACAGGTTCTGTGTGGACTTTCGAAGATAAGCTTAGGGATGCTAAGTACATTACATCCCTAGAAATGCCAGTGGAAAAGAACTCAAAGCAATATACGGCCTTTACTGTGCCGGCAGAGGCTTATTCCAATTCTGTAGAATGCCATTCGGCTTAACCAACTCTCCGGCGACCTGGCAAAGGCTAATAGATAGAGTTCTGTCCGGTTACCTTGAAGAACATGTTTTTGTCTATCTCGTCATTGTAACCCAATCCTTCGAAAAGCACAGGAAATATTAACGGAGGTATTCGGTCGTTTAAGTAAAGCTGGTCTAGTTATAAACTACGACAAGTGCGAATTTTGTAGGGCAGAGCTGAAGTATCTCGGATACGTCGTAGGGGAAAATGGTCTACAAGTGGATGCCGACAAAGTCAAATGCATCTTAGAAATTCCACGACCCAAAAGTGTCACTGAAGTAAGGAGGCTTATAGGTATGGTTGCGTGGTATAGACGTTTTGTGCCTTTATTTTCATTTCTTATCGCTCCGATCACAGCTTTATTGAAAAAGAAAAACAAATTTCACTGGGGTGAAGACTGTGATCGGGTATTTCAATCCATCAAAGAGAAATTAATCAGTGCCCCAATTTTATCATGCCCCAATTTCGAACTGCCATTCATAGTGAACACGGATGCATCCGGATATGGGATTGGAGCCGTGCTGACTCAAGAGCAGGATGATGAAGTGAGAGTTATAGCCTACCTAAGTCGCTCACTTAACCGCTGCGAGATGAATTATTCCACCACGGAGCGGGAGTGTCTTGCTATTTTGTGGGCAGTTGACAAATTGCGACCTTACTTGGAGGGAACTAAGTTTACTGTGGTCAACGATCATGCCTCTCTGGTGTAGTTGCACAACCTTAAGGATCCAACCGGTAGACTAGCTCGTTGGGCAGTGAAGATGCAACAATTTGATTTTGATGTAGTCCATAGAAAAGGTAAAGAGCACCTCCTTCCAGATCTTCTTTCGCGATCAGTACCCATTATCGAAGCCTTGGATACGCCAGTTAGTAGTCATAGTCATAGGTGGTTTGACAAAATGGTTAATCAAGTAAAATTAAAGCCCGCGAATTATCCACAGTGGCGCATTGAGCAGGGAAGGCTGTGGAAACATTGTAAACCCAACTATCCTTTCTTAGCAGCAGAATCAGATTACTGGAAAGAAGTTGTTCCAAAATGGAAACGTAAGGAGATTATATTCAAGGCCCATGATGATCCAACATCCGGTCATTGCGGCGTTCAAAAAAGTTATATCAGGTTGCAAAGACAATATTACTGGCCAAAAACTCGGAAGCATATGGCGAATTATGTAAGGAATTGTAAAACGTGCCAATCGGTTAAGCCCGATCTACAAAAGCCCGCAGGGCTAATGGAGTCTCGTAAAATAGATACTCAACCATGGGAAACATTGTGTATAGACCTAATCGGTCCTTTACCTAAATCTTGTCGCGGTTACTCTTTCATATTAATGGTCGTAGACCAACTTAGTACATTCGTATTGTTATTTCCCTTAAGATTAGCCACAGCAAGGTCAGTGTACCAAAATATTGAAGATCATTTTGCTCTTTGAAGTACCAGAAAATATTATTTGCGATAATGGTGTACAGTTTAGAAGCCGAGAATTCGGAAAACTTTGCGAGGAATATGGAATTAGGATAAGCTTTACTGCTCTGTACCACCCTCAGTCCAATCCATCGGAGCGGGTAAATCAAGTGGTGAAGACAATGCTCCGTGCGTACGTATCCGATAATCATCATAATAGGGAACTTCAGCTACAGAAAGTAGCTTGTGCAATTCGCACGTCACAACATGAAGTCACCAAATTGAGCCCCTATTTCGTAAATTTTGGACTTGACATGTCCGTGAGTGATAAAAGCTCAAGGGTTTGTAAGGAGGATAGAGTATTAGATAGTGGGCTACATTCTAAGGCATTAGAAGCGGTACGTAATGATGTCAAAAGCTCGCGCCCAAGTATGTTGGTCCGTTCATGATCAAGCGTAAGGTGTCACCATGGACATACGAATTGGAGGATGCACAGGGCAAACAGCAGGGCATTTGGCATGTCAAAGACTTCAGACCATACAGCTCATCTCCATCCGACATAGATTAAAATAGTTTTATTCATACTAGTCTAGTCAAGCGCGTAAACAAGCCAGAATGTATCCCTTTACGATAGTTGTCATGTTCCAAGTAAGAGCATGGAGACGAGAGAAAAAAAAAACATTTTTATTTTTCCTTCGCCTCTCTCTGCTTATTTCATACATATTTTTTTGTTTTTGGTCTCACTAAGGCAGTTTGCATGTACAGGGTTGGGCGGCTTAAGAAAGCTTTTTTTTTTTGCTAATTAATATAAATATATTTATTTTTTTTTTTTTTGCTAATTAAACTAGACCTACTGAAGGAGATAAAAACACTGGAATGGAGAGAAGGCCATGCCCTAGTAACTATGGACATAAAGGACATGTACAACAATCTAGACCTAACAAAACTGAAGGAAAGCATAAAGGACACAATAGGGCCCAGAATGGAAGGAGAATACAACATGACGAACCTACTAAACATCGTGGACTTCGACTTAAAACAGTCAAATTACTTCCAGATAGACAAGGAGGTGTTCAAGCAGACCAGAGGCACCCCAATGGGAGGAAAAACATCAGGAAAGTACGCAAGTCTCTACATAGACTTAGCCATAAACAGAATATACGACAAACTACAACGAATGGGAACGAGACTACTTAAGATATATGTGGATGATTTCCTCATATACGCGAAGGAACAGAACATTAGAGCAATACAGAAAACACTGGAGAAGGAACTGAACATGGAACTCACGATAGAGAGAGAAAATGACAGGAACGAAATAAACTATCTGGACATAACGATAATCAGAACGAACAAGGAATTCAAAACAAGGTGGTACAAGAAAGCCATTGCATCAAACAGGCTAATCAACTACCTGTCAAACCAGCCCAACATATACAAGAGGAACACTATAATAGAGAGGGTAAGCTACGCCATCAAAGTCACGGAAATAGAACACATAGAGGACACCATAAAAACACTAGTAATAGAAGCAGACGACAACGGATACCCAAGGAAAATAACGGAAAAATACTTCACGGAAGGCATCAAGAAATCGAACCTGGAACAGGAGAAAAAACAGAGGATCATAACATACCTAAGCGACAAATGTGGGATAGAGATAGAGAACAACCTAGAGGAAGAAAGACAGAACCAGGAGCACGGGGACCCCGAGAGAAGAACAGAGAACACCCAAGGAAGAAGGGACAGAGATGAGAGAAAGAAATACATCAGGACACAGTACATAAACAGCACAACAGATCGACACATCACCAAAATCAACGACAGGGTACAGAGCGTGAAAATGGTACCATACAACCCACCAGGGGCAAACATTAGGAGCATTTACAACGCGAAAAGGAAAAGAGGCGTAAAGACACATGAATACAGGAACAAGGATATAAACACACACAAAACAGACCCGCAGGATTGGAACAACATCATACTGTTCCAATGCAGGGATTGCAACAACAAATACATAGTCCACACGGGAAAGATGGACACCAAGGAGATGGTACATAAACAGATGAACAGCAAAAATGGAGCAATGTACAACCACAGGAACACCTTGGGACACAGGATCAACGAGGAAATACAAATAATCGACAAAGTTAGAAGCACAGCAAAAGCAGCCAAATACATAGCTGCATACATAGGGAACAACGACAACGAGAATAATAGAATAATAGACATCAACCCGCTCAAAGCAGATGCCCACTACAAGGGAAAAATAGCACAGGAAAGAGGAACACTCACGATCACACCAAGGAACACATCATAGACATAGGAAAGCCAACAACACACAAGAACAGGAGAAAGACGACGGGGAGGGGATAAAAGGAGAAAAAGGAAACATGGGAACACTTGCCCCCCATAACCATAGAAAGAAATAGAGATAAGAAACCCCCTAGATTTCATAATATAGTTAGAAAGTAAAATAGTAATATAAGCAAATAGAAACATAACAACGGAAAAACACGACAACCAGAGGAGAAGACACCGAAGGAAAAACAACACGAAAATAGTTCAGCTCAAGGCCGCTTGAAAAAGAAGAAAAAAAGGAACAAGACAACAAGGAGCAACAAAAACCCAAAGATAGAAATTTAAAATATGCGGCCGATCACAACACACACATAGCCAACAGAACCAAAACGAAACAGAGCAAGTAGAATTAGAAATAGATTTAAACCAACAAATAGAGGGTAGGACACACAAGGACGAGGGAAGAGACGCACGAATGGCATACCCAAGGAGTAAAACAAAACCAGTAGGAGACAGAATAGAAAAGAAAACAAACAAAACACATAAATCACAACACAACGCAGCAACACACAACACTAAGACACAATCAGGAAATAGATAGCTAGGGAATTCTTCACAACAAAGAGGAAAATTACACAATTAAGGAATACAAATCACAAAACTTGCCGGAAACAGCTCCTAGGAGGGACAGTAATAAGTGATAACACAACATAACAGAAAACATACGTACAGAACAGATAGGAACAATGTAGGGAACGGACAATACAGGGCAGTAGAAAGTACTGGGCCATTCGAACCGGTGAAACACCCGTTGTATTCGAAAAGAAGTACTCAGTGACCATAAACGTTAGCTAAAAGAGCTAATAGCTAGGACAATAACGCAGTCTTCACGAACGAAAATACAGAAGGGTAGCACACAGGTCGCTCTGGCACACAGACGAAATGGGTGCTGCCAAAAATATCCCTAACTGAACCAGTAGGAGGGGTTAACGGTAAGAAAGATAAGATACAGGATTAGTAGAGGGCACAACAGAAGTTAGCACAAACCAAACACATAGATCACCACTAATACACAACACCCAGACAATAGTAAGGAATAGGTAGCCAGAAAACAACATACAGATAGTAACACACTTAATAAAACTTGCCAGATGCAGCTCCTGGGAGAGTAAGGTATAAGGGATAACACAACAGAACACCACACGAACGGACAACTAAAGTAGGAACAATGTAGGGAACGGACAACACAGGGCAGTAGAAAGTACTGGGCCATTCGAACCGGTGAAACACCCGTTGTATTCGAAAATAAGTACCGAGTGACCATAGACGTTAGCTGAAACAGCTAATAGCTAAGACAATAACTCAAATATAACGAACGAAAATACAGAAGGGGCACACGCAATTCGCTCCATCACAAGAGCGAAATGGGGATGCCCAACAATATCCCGAACTGAACCAGCAGGAGGCGTTGACGGTGAGAGAGAAGAAGAACAGAACCAGTAGGGAACATAACAGAAGATAGGACAAATGAAACACACAAACCACCACTAACACACAAACACCCAGGCAGAATCAGGAAACAGGAAGCTAGAAAACAAAGCAAAATCAGGGAATAGGAAGCTAGTAAACAACACGGAAAGGAACACATATCACAAAACTTGCCGGATGCGGCTCCCAGTGGAGTAATAAAATGAAGGATAACACAACAGAACACCATACGAACGGACAAAGAAATAGGAACAATGTAGGGAACGAACAGTACAGGGCAGTAGAAAGTACTGGGCCATTCGAACCGGTGAAACACCCGTTGTATTCGAAACAAGTACCCAGTGACCATGAACATTAGCTAAAAGAGCTAATAGCTAAAGACAATAACGTCAAGATAACGAACAAAAATACAGAAGGGTGGCACGCAATTCGCGCTGCCACGCAGACGAAATGGGGGTTACCCAGAAATATCCTAAATTGAACCACTGGGGCGTTGACGTAAAGAATGTGACAACACACACGAGCTCAACACAGCAACTAGAACACACACACTAGTATAATCAGATAACACAACAGGGGAACAAAAACCAGACATACACGAGAACCAAACACAAGCAAAACAAGACACAAACAAGTAGAGGAAGACACAACGACAAAAAAGAGGAAGAAGGAAATAGAGAAAAATCACACAAAATATACACACACATAGACCAGGATCACAGCATACCAGGGAAAGGAGGAAAAGGAGAAAGGCTAAAAAAAAGAGCAAAATGAGTAAAAACAGCAATAACAAGAACCACAACACACAGAAACCGAGCACAAGCCCGGAAGCACAGCCAGATGAGTGCCAGAGGGGAAACGAAATCCCAAATACCACGTGGATGAGAGCGCACCCCACAAGGTAAAGAGGAAGTCACAAGTAAAATAAAAGCCGAACAGGCAACACAAGTTGTGAGAAATAGTAAGAAGGAAAATATAAAGTGATACAGAAAGATTACAGTGTAATACAGAGGTTTTAATTCATCCCAATTCTTTATTAATTGTTAATTTTTTTAAGTTCATACATATCTTGATAAAAAGCACAAAGAATTTCGCACAGAATACCGATCGGTTATCAGATTATCTATATTCAGACGTATGTATATATGAATGCTTATTTCAGCGATTGTCCATTTATATGTATGACATTATATACAGAGCGTACATACTGTGCAAAATTCAACTGTACTTGCGATTATCATTTACAAAGTGAAAACTAAAGAAGTGAACATGTGATGTGGGTAGAAATAAGGGAATAAAAAGAGAGAAAAAAGAAAAAATATAAAGTGTTGAAAAAAGAAAAATATAAAGTGCTAGAGGAAAATATATAAAGAGGAAAATATAAAGTGTAGAAAAAGAAAAATAAAAATATAAAGTGCTGAAGTAGAATATAGGTAAATGAAGTTCTGCATGAAAAAGAGTGAAGTGAAGAAACAATAAACAGGGAACACACGCGTAATAGTAAAAAACAAGAAGAAAAGAAGTGTGAAAGCACGGAAAACAACAAGCAGAAATAGTAGGAAATTTGGGGTAAGTGCTAAACGTAAGGTAGAAATTATAAAGAAATATAAGATTAGAATTATAGGGTAAGATAAGAAGAAACACACGACGGAGAAAACGCATATAAAATCAAAGAAATGAGGTGGGGGGTTCGCTAAGAACCGACAGAAACGCAAGAGCAAGATAGGAAAAAGAAAAGGGAAGTATCCACACCTTGCGACATACATACATATATATACATATATATAACATATATACATATAATACCACCACAAGCCAAAATAAGTTTTTAACACTAAAATAAGTTTATAATAATAATATGATGTAACTAGCACCCCAAGATTTAAAACACACACATTCACACGCACCTCGGGAATTAATAGAGATTTTTATCACGAAAATAATACACTTTAAAGCATAAAAAATACAAAAACTACAAAACATGCAAATAGAAAATTATTATAGAAAATAATAATAAAAAAGTGGAATAAATAAACTAAATAATAAATTAAGAAATGAAGTGTACCACGGCACTTTTGACACGTCAGCGGGAAAAAATAATTATTGGTAGAAACAGCAAACTCAAAGCTAGCTAAAATAGAAAGAAAACTCGAGTCAAGAGGTAGCCTGTGAGCATATTCTAAACGAATATCCACAGGATAAAACCCACAGTATAATGTCACATTTCATTAGATTTTTATAAGATATCATAAGATTGTACTTAAGCATACTCACCAGGATATAACACACTACTTCCCCTCATAAAACACCTGTGAATCCATATGACACACATTCACGTTTTCTAGCATTCTGACCATAATACGAGGTCAGCATTATTATCTATTATAAGAAATTCTTGCACCAAAACTAACCACTGCAACCCAATGAAATAGTTATAAATAGGGAAATTTGGCCTCCATCCCCCTTATCTATACTAACACTAACAAACATCGGGCCTTCTTAGTACCGTCTAAGAACGCCCCACTACCCAAAAATGTTACATTTTCCGGAACGTAACAAATCGTATTCATCACCTTAAGCGCAGATCATATATGCACCAGGAACATACGGGCTTTTATACAGCAAACATAGTCACATACTCTCATATGCACCACAGAAAGAACCCCCTGATCCCACCAGGAACAATGAAGACGGTTCCTGAACTCTGTAACACGATGCACCAGAATGCACATTATATTATATACACCTACTTAACACTAATTTTAAGGCATGTATCTAACACCAGTCACTACACCAGATTGGCATAAGGCTCGTATTTTCAGAGAAACACACACATACATCCATACCAGAGAACAAAAAACACACGAAACACCACACCCAACACACAGAGACGTACGACACAACACCAACAAAGAAACACAGTACGAACACACACACAACATATCATCCACACACCTATGAGGAAACCCTTCAAGTACCTCACGTAGGTACCACGGTGGCTAAACTAACCACCCACGGCGGTGGACAACTGGTGCCCCACCTGCCGTACAACGCTTCGTCATGCTGCTTTAAGGAAGTAACTTCCATAAACACAGATGACACAATACCAGCACCGGCAGTTTTTTTGCTAATTAATATATATATTTTTTTTTTGGCTAATTAATATATATATATATTTTTGTTTTTTTTTTTGCTAATTAATAAAGAGCGCCTTCATAGCAGTACTTCGCACAACAGCTTCAACATAGCGGTACTCAGCACAACAACGACACCACATGGGATGAACAGTTAGTATAAAACACGTAGTAATTATATAATTTGAAGTTTAAAGTAAAGGGATACAAATAAGTATTGAATTATAAGGCTAAGTTTAGTAGGTAGCAGTAGAATTAGAAACATATTTCTTGGAATAAATTGTTATTGATCAAATGCTGAGTTTTAAACCAAGTCTCTCCAGCACATGTAAGATATTTGCGTTAAGGAACGCCTGAAAGAAGGTTGTTATAAATTTGGGGGCTCAACCGGGATCTGCATGTGTTATTGGAAATCGCACGCTTGGTTTAAGGCTTGGCTGGTGATATCAGCTGTAGTTATAGAACCGTGGAGAAACTTTAATCTGCCTTTCTAACTTAAATCTGATTATCCTTTTGGTGAAACCGAATGTGCTTAAACTAACTTGAATGATTAGGTTGAAATTTCAAGACGGATAAGTTTCAGTGGTAGTTATTTGATTGACGCCGGAGGATTTAATTTTGTGATTTGGTAAATGCGGCCGCTAGCTTGGAGGTGTTCGTAGCTGGAAAGTATGCGTATGTATGTGTGTATATGTCTACAGGTATATCAATAAAACCTATATGAAAAGGGAAAGTGATTAGTTTAGGACAGCACCTTTAGTGATCAGGACGAAAGTCGAGCGATATTAAAAAAAAAAAATTTATTTTGGACGTTTGATAAATTTCGGGGTATGTGTTTATCGTGAGTATAGGGTCGTGAGAAAGGCCTCCTGATGAGGGAGAGTTTACAAGTATTGAAGAAGTTCTTAAGCTTATTACTGCCTTAAAGGGGCTTTGCACAATCTAGGAGTGTTGTGTTACTTTACTCATTAAACCAAGGTGATCTGTTGTAGTTCTTCCAGGGAAAGGGGCCTCACAGATAGAAGGGCGTGAAACACAACATATTGGATAAGGAATCATAGCGTTGAGCATTGATGATCAAATTTTTTTAAACGTTTGTGGCAATTTGCCTTTCATTAATTTCAGCTACTCATCGGCGTTGGGGTAGGTTAGGAAGAGTTCGGCTTAAATATTTAATGAGACAGTAAGAAAGAGTGGGGTATATAGCTTCCGAAGAGCAAGGTATTTCGTTTTGTAAGCCGCCTTTCTCGTAGAGGGTTGCTTAACTACATATTATCTAGCGGGTGATGTGATGAAGGGTGGAAGTTGTGTATTCCATGTAGTGTTAATCCTATCTCAAAATTCCTTAAATATAACCAGTGGTGAAAGAAGGCTATCGTATCGAAATGTACAAAATTTAATGAGTATGAAAGGTTAGTCTTGGTGAATTAAGAACTGTTGATCATTATATAACATCTGATTACCTAAGGATTGCGTAGCTCTCAAGATATTCTGAGCTTTCCGGACATTGTCTAGCTGAAAATATGTCAAGGCATTTTGATCTCGCTACTTCCAGTTTTGAAAAAGGAACGCGTCTCAAGGTACCAGATAGTCGTATCGTTTGACCATTAATAAATATAGCAATTGGTTAAGCTTTTAGAATAGACCACCGGGAATGAATAATTATCAGCAAAGCGAATCTACAGCGGCAAGTTTTTTTCCTTGTTGCTTTGTTTGCAGCTCCAAATCTGCATCAAATGAATTTCAAATTTATATGTACGAAACGTAAATAGTTAGTGAAGTCAAAACAACTGGAAGCTTGAAGGGTAACAAACCCGATAAATATTTCTATCGATAGCTCTGGGGGAATAGCTCTACTAAAAAGAGTGTAACATTTTGGAAAGCTCTAAAGGAGATGAGTAGTAGAGAGAGAGGGTGAGATATGAACATTAGATATCGCAACGTTAAAGCCTTGCATACAAATTTTACCTGTCAATCACTCGGGGTCTGAGAATAATTCAGAATTTTCATTGAATAGCCAACCTATTGGTCAGGCCTAGGGCGTGTGGTACTGCTGCGATATTTATGCATGTTTCAGCGTGTGAAGGTATATGGGTTATATATATATTATATTTTATATAAATAAAATGTATATTTATCATTAAGGCTATATGCAAGAGCGTGAACAATGACATGTTGAATCAGATGCTAAGATAATTGCATAAGTAAATAAAGTAAATTAAGAGTGGCATTATTGGTATTGGAATAAGGAAAATATTTTGCACTTGTAATATATGAAGTTTCGAATTGCAGGCAAAATTTGAAATTTCTTCGTTTGGTGAGCAACTTGTATATTATATGCTCGGATGAAATATCTGGGAGGGGCTCGAAATATCTGGAATATACTTTTGTAGCAAAGTTTGATTAGAATTTATATAAGTCAGTGAGCTTGTCGTTAAAATTTTTAAATAGGGCAAAACTAATATCGTCTATTGTCGAGAATAATTTTGGACACTTTCATTCGAGCTACTAGCCGGGATAATAGCAGCGTTCGAATATTACCTGCTCACACCCAATGACTCTAATCCCTCGCTTCGTTAAAATACTTGGTAGGACACATACTATTCATTCAAAATGTCATTTGGAGAATTAGCTAAGTTCTTCGCAGATCGTGAGATAGGGTATGAAATGCGCTGCCGTGGGGTGAGACCGCATGATTACACGATAAAAGGAAGAGTTGATTGGTGGAGGAAACAACTCATTAAAGAATCCAAAGAAGGAATTGACGCTCTTCAGATAATGTCTTATCTTCCGCCGGAAGAAGATTTGGAAGAGGCAAACACTTGGTTTACGGTATTAAGTGAGGAGGCTGAATCGGATGATAGCACCTTACTCGAGAAAGTAGCACTCAGAGCGCAGTTTGATTTTGTGATAATATGGGATAATGATCAACCCAGAAGTAAATGGCAAAAAGGGAGAGTCGTTCAAGCATTTCCTAGCCCGGACGGTCAGGTTCGCACTGCCGCAATTAAATCAGCAACTGCAATACTGAGGAAGCCTGTCTCAAAATTCGCAATACTAGATGTTGTCAGTCGTGAATTTTCGAATCCTGTACCACTACCATTGGAAGATATTGGTACTGGAGCCATGGCAATTCACAGGGGCGGAATGTTGTAGGAACGAGCGCGAAGGTAGTAATTAGCGGCGAGAACCTGGACGGTTTAACAGAAGATACAAAGAAGAAGAAGAGAAAAAAGAGGGAAGTCATTCTCTGCCAAATATCGAACTGGTACGGAAAAATATTGAATCAGCAATTTATAGTATAAGCTTACGCCATTGAAGGCATCGAATAAAGCAAGTAAAGTGATTTACTCAATGTATTATTTATAGAGAACTGAATGTATTATATATAGAGAATAAACCACGCGAGTTATGTTACCGTCTCAAGGTAACACAACTAAAGGAAAAGAAAACGTGACAAAAGCCTGGGAAGATACGAAATTCGCATTCCCTCTGAAAGAATAAAGTTTCATGACGAGATGCACATTTCGTATCTTCACTATCCATGAGAACTGTCGACTCATCAGAATATGAGACACTGACCAAAAGCTCTTTATGAACAGAGCAATTTAAAATACATATATGTAATAAAAAGTTAGTCTTAAGATCGACGTGAAAAGAGTAATTACTCCGAAGAGTGATTCCGGTTTATTTTCATTTGTTAAATTAACTAATTAGCTAGATAGTAGTGTATTAGGAATAGGGAATATTTTTTTGAATAAAGATAATCCATAATAATTGTTATTTTTGTTTTTTTGATAAAATAAAAATAAAACATTTCATTCACGCACACACGTACGCACATACACACCCATATTGTATGAGAAAAGTGGAGTTTAATTCTTTACACCGCCTCCAATCTGCCAAACGAATAAACGAGCCAAGGCACGCCTGCCTTATATTAAACATTTGTTTCCGTACACAACAATCTCCTTTGAGTTGTTCCTCTTTTATTCTTGAATTCCAATCAAATCTGTATTATATACATATATATTTATATAATTTAATTAAAATTATTAAAAAGCCTATTAGCGTACTGGCAATGGAAAACAATTTGGCAATTTGGGAAAACGTTTTATGAAATACTGCGAACATTAGAAAATCGCCTATCCCACGGCGTAGGGTGGGATATTATCAGGTTAGTCTAGATAGCTTGATTGATTAGTGGACTAAGTATTGTGAAAATAATGAAAAAAACAGTAAAAAAGCTAGAACTGATCTAAGACAAATTCTTATGATACTCTCGATGAATGCCCGTATGAAATTTCGTATGGTCACCCATCTGCGCAAGTTTGATTTTTGAAGTGGTTTTTTGCATATATTTCTAGAACGGCTCCTCGGACTGAAAAAATTATTATAACCAATTTATTTATTTTTTTATTCTGAAGAAATTTTTAGTTCAGTAAAAATATCTAGGACTGATCGCTTTCACAGTATAGGTAAAAAATTTAAATTTTTATATAGCAACACCATGAAGGGGTTTCCCGATTTAGTCCATTTGGAAAATATATTTACTATTTTTATGAAAACGCCGTGTACAAAATTTCAGATCTCTACATTGGTTTTCAAGTAGTGCCTAAATATATAGTGAAAAACGAAATTTGTGTATGGCAACACCACAAGGTAGTTACCCGATTGGTCTCATTTTCCAACTTAATTTTACAATTTTTTGAAAGCCCGTGTACAAAATTTCAGCTCTCTAAGTATACGCATTCTCGAGTTATCGTGTGCACAGACAGACAGACAGACAGACAGACGGACGGACAGACATGCAAAAATCAGAATCTGTGCGTTACAAACGGAATGATAAACCTAGTATACCCTTTGATTTCATCTAGGGTATAATAATAAAAGATAAAGTTAAATAGTATTTTAGTGAGGATATAATTAAGGTAAATGAGCAATTATTTATTTTATGAGTTTCCAGGTGAACCAACCAAGCCAATTCGAGGGCAAACAAAGTGAACTAAATTGGAGGTCAAGCTATCCAGATATCTGGTCTGGTTCAGTCAGTGAGCATGCCAGCAGTGCATGATCTTACCCGATTAACACTTCTTAGTTTTAGTGGAGATTATCGTTCATGGGCATCATTCCATGATTTAGTTATTGCAATTATGCACTCTAGTTTATCGCTTTCGAATGCGCAGAGGCTGCACAACTTAAAAACGATTTTAGTAGGTGTGACTGATATTTTAGTACGTCCTTTTAGTGTGACTGATGCAAACTATGAAGCCGCTTATTCTTTATTGTGCTAAAGATACGGAAGTAAACGTGTATAAGTAACTGCACACTTATTATGTCTGACCTCGCATCCTTACCAAGCAGAAAGTGCACATGTATTTAAGAGATTACTTGACAACACAAATGAGTGACTCCAAGCACTCATTTGTGTTGAAGGCTTTAGACATTCAAGTTGACAATGGGGATCCGCTACTCATATATTTATTGGAACAAAAGCTGCCACCTGAAACGCATAAGAAGTGGGAATAAAAATTAAGCTCTTCAGCTTACCTCCAGTCTTTTAATAGTTTTGTTGAGTTTTTGGAAGCCGTTCCGAAATGTAGAAGCAATTGGCACCTCCAACCGTGGTGTTTCTCGAGAACAAAAAAAAAATATCGTACCGACGACGTCTAAAAACTCTCAGTCTTATCATGCAATGAACAAAGCTAAAGGTCAAAAAGAACTCCTTTTATTTCAATTGCCTGCCACGTAGTCATTCCATGAGGGAATGCACTAGCTGAGTTACTTGTCGCCAATGTGGGAAACGTCATCATTTATTTATCTAAACCGAATATCGATCTCATGTCACGTCCTGAATCAAGGAACGAAGAGGACAATCATTATACAGAGAAAGGCCTTCTTCTTCTAAGATTCAACGCAAATGTGAAAGCCACGACAAGAGAGAGAGAGAGAACGAGGACTCCAGATCTTGGTGGAGTCCTAACTGGACTGGACGTAGTTCGGGCCTATCGTACCCATCCACCCTAACTGAAGCGTCGCAGTCAAAAGATACTGAGCCCAATTTCCTCCGAGCGTGTATCCATCGAGGTGTTTCACCGCACGGCCCTACCACCACTCATGATCCCTTTACACTAAAATGCTGGTGGCACTATTCAGTTGTCGAAGAGTGATGAATGGAGGACTTCGTGGTACCTGTAGCTGGCTCAGGAGACGGGGTGGTTCGTTAATGCCACGTGATTTTTCTGAATTGCGGGTAAATCAGGAAACCGCCTTTGAAATAACCCGGACAACGATTTAGATTTGGATATCACTTTTTAAGAAAGAAAACAATAGTGTCGGGCCATATAAAATATAATTAAAAAAAGAAAAATTATCAACACATGCTATGGCACATTTACAAATGTAGATCAAAAGGAAAATTATAAAAAAAAAATTATCTAAGCTAAGCCAGTCAGCCACTACCAAATTAAGAGACAATTATGCATATTAAAATGCAGCAAATTTCCGATTATTGCCCTTCACCTTGATCTTCCAGAACTCCGGAATCGTAGCGTAAGACAAACAAAAGACAATAAAATCTAACTCTAGTCCAAGAAGCCCTTTAAGTTCCTCCTTTGTAATTTTAAATTTCTTGGTAACCTGTCTTTGCCTAGGTACCGCTCCACTGATTTTGTTCTTTTTTTGTTTTGTTTTTTGTTTTTTTTAGATTAAAGCAACTAATGCACGTTTTAATTTTTACATCCGCACTGTTCACGAGACTAATTAGAAGAGAGCGATCTTTCCCTTCGTCTCGAATATCGAACTCTGTGCAATTTTTTTCTTTTGACTCGAATTGTACTTTAGTACATCCGTCAAAAATAATAGTGGCTTTTAGCCCGTGCATTCGATAACTTTTAATAGCACAAAAGTTTTTTAATACTTTGTTTTATGGTTATGTTCAGTGAAGTTTGATTTATGTTTTATTTCAATTTTTTCTAAAAGAACCCTGGACTGAGCTTTTACTTTAAATATTACCTTTAAACTTTAGAACTATAGCTCATGATGTCGGGCAGTAAGCAGAAATGAATATAAAACGTTTTTATTATAGAAACAATCCCTCGCTAACTGGCTTTTGCTGAAGTTTAACTAGCGTAGAATTAAAAAATTAAAAAAAAAACAATTCTCGATTATGATTTAAAAATAAATGCAAAGTTTAGTAGAGCTCTATTTTGAAGTTATACTTTAAATTATATTTTAAAATTGAAATTCAGTGAGCACGGTTATTCTAAATTTCTAGATAAGACTTGAAGTAGGTACCTAAATTTACCTTACATAATTCAAAGAATATTACTTGGCCTCTTTTACATAATTATATAAATCTTAATTATTTTTACAATATTATTTTCCGATTTGGTACAAAAAAACTCCTTTAAGTGAATGGTGCCAAATCAAAACGTCAGGTCTGTGCTTCCCATTGAACTTTATACGCTTTTCGTTTTTTGTTTCAATTATTAAACTCTCGAGCAGTAAGAATTTTTTCATGCAATATTCCCTACACTTCCAGGGCTGTAGCGAGTTGAAGTTGAGGCCAATCCGAGCGAATAAAACAAATATGTGCAGTATTTCCTGTTTGAACAATAACTCATAATACAGCAGAGACGGACTTGACTGTTTACATTTAATATTGAGAAAGACAAACTTTCTTGGAACCGTAACACACTTCCCCTTCCCCGGGAGATTTCGTACACGGTTAGAAATCTTGGTGTAAAAGATTAAAATAATGTATACACTTTTTAATATTAAGTCTTTCTATTCCAAATTTCATATAGAAAACGATAAAGTCGAATATATACATCATTTGTGTACAATGTCAGTCTAACGTTAATACTAAATTTAATATAAAAACCGTTTCTATACGCATATAAGATAAAATGTATCCGAAAATATTATCGAATTTTTATTCGAAACTTTACACTCTATCAAATACGCATATAACTTACTATATTTATATACTTTATACGATTTTGATATAAATATCATATTCAGGTAAGATTTCGACGTGTTCTTATATGTCTGTGGAATAAATTTCATACTACCTAGGGTATATATCTGGCAAAAATTCTCAGAATTTACAAGTGTGTACAATTTCTTTGAAAGAAATAACGGTTCTTTTTTTGGAAATATATTCTTTATGCTAATTCGTTGTGAACTCATCAGTCATATCAAAGTCTTTGGCAATGCGGCATCAACAAAAATTTTCAACCACTTGGGAAACATTTAATTCCAATGCATTAATAAAAATGGGTAAAATTATGGATCTTACAACTGCTTTCATTAACGAACACTAGCAGTACTTGAAAGACTTATGTATAAGACCAAAGGAAATTAAAACAGTTTCCTGGATTGAACAATTTGGTCATTATCGTCCTGGACTTCTCCAGACGACCCAAGTTTAATAAGATTTTTTTAAATTAAGTGAATTCCACTTAACGAATTTCACAACGCGTATGAAGTAGTAGAGAACTCAGATGAAAATAATTTAGTTTTGTTGGAATTTTCAGAATTTAGCAATACAAGATCATATGACTCCGCGATTTCGAGGACAACAAACAAAATAGATATGGTTGTTAAATAACACCTTACTGTTAGTATCACTAATTGATATTTAAGTTTTTTTTGTACATTTATACAGAAATAAATGTACATTCAAAATAATTTAAATGAAATATTTCACTAAAATATGATGTTTTATTAATTTATACATAAAATTAATATAAATCCACTATATACAATATATAGTAACTTTATATATCAAATATATAATTTATTTCAATCCCAGTTATTATAAAAGTTATATGAACATAATATAAATGAAGATAATATGGAATTACATATAAAAGTAATATATAAAATGTATTAGTTCCGCCTATAATTCATGGTATCAATTTTATACTCTATTGATATAGAAATCTATAACAAGCTAAAGTATAAAGTTTATATTAACTTTTGTAAGGATTTATATATATATTATTCATGTATAATATTTACACCAAAATTTCTAACCATGTAGAAATCTCTTTCGAATGTGATTAACTATCTAAAGTGAACGAAATAGATATTGACCTGAATGCTGAGCGAATACGAATTTCGATACTATCTATATATACATATGGATCTACATATCTAAGACTGAATCATCTGGTTGATGCCCATTGAAAGGCTTAAGGCCTTTGGTGTGCCAAACACCCAATCTTTCTCTATCTTATCCTGCAATGCATATGTTCAGGGCGATAATACCTTTACAATTTTGAATGGAAGAATGTATTTAGGCGCTAACTTCTCATTAAAGAATTTCGAGGCTTCCGATAAAACATAATTGTTTTTCCAAACAAGATCATTAATATAATATCTTTCATTTCCTACATCGTAAGTCATCCATTCTCTTTCAATGTTTTGCCGATTCTTCCAATCTTCTTATAACATCCCTTATGACTTCTTAAAGGGCTTTGGATCCAGCTACTGGATCATAAATTTCACATGATTCCAACTTACGATGATCTTTCCAGTAAGTGACCATTTCGCGGCCGAAATTAATAAAGAACGGGGTTAATCTACTACTTTCTTGTGTGGACGTACGGATGGCACACGCAATTTTTGATAAATGTACATCCCAGTTTCGATGGTTATCTAACACAAATGCATGGAGAATCGATTTAAATATTTGGTTAGTTCTTTCGGACGGGTTTGTTGGGGGTGATAAAAAGCGGTATACCTTATTTCGACCCCATAATAGTTTTTTTTAATTCGCGACTCTTGGATTGGGGTCAATTGTCGCATATTAACGATTCTGGAGCACCTAGTAATACAAAGACATTTTCTTCTAAGATGGAAGAAGTAAAACGAGTTGTAGCTGCGCATACCAGGAATAGCATTGGAAACTTGCTAAATTGGTCGACACAAAACCAAGCCAGCAGCTAGCCACAAGCTATAGCCGAAGGCGCGCTTTGCTCAATGTTGGAAATTTCTTTCTCTCGGGCCTACTTCTGTCAACAGATATGCTATCAAAATTACAATGAAAGCACCGAGCCCGTGGTATCATTTTGTTTTTAATTCTCTGAGGCAAGCCTTGAGGCGAACTGTGGGGAAGCCTAGGAGAGGCCAGGTCTGAGGTTTGCTTGGATGTGTTTCTGCCTTAAGATCCTTACTGTCAGACTCCCAAGGTTTACCAGCAATTCTGTGACTTGCTATAAGTCCAGCCGGCTTCTTCAAGACTGCTTTGACCTATTGACATACTAAACATTTCTTTATATCTCGATATGTCAGTCTTCGTTTTCGCCAATAAAATTGTTGTCTAACTCGGTTATACATTTTTTTTATACCACAGTGACATGCGGTCGGTGCGTCATGTGCATTACATATGACTTCACTTCGCTGTTCTTTAGAAATTACCTGCTTCAATGAATATGCTCCTACACAGAAAGGAGGGGTACCTAGGCCGAATGTGTTTCAATAAATTTCTATTATTAACACGCCAGTCAGGTTAAATAACCGGAGGAAGGGGAGGTTTGGCTTTGTCAGTGTCAAATGAAAAGAGTTCACAGAAACAATTTAAATTTAGTTGATTTGGCAGGATCTGAAAAAGCAGATAAATCTGGGGCCACATGCTTGAAGGACGGAGGCATTATAAATAGAAGTCTATTATTTTTGGGCTGTGTAGTAACACAATTAAGCGAAAATAAATCTTCCAAATTTATAAACTATAGAAATTCGAAATTGAGTAGAATATTGCAAGCTTCTTTAGGGAAATGCATTGACTGCTGTAATTTGAATTATTAATCCTATGGCTG
The DNA here is from genome assembly GCA_963924295.1 of Dioctria rufipes. NCBI lineage: Eukaryota > Metazoa > Arthropoda > Insecta > Diptera > Asilidae > Dioctria > Dioctria rufipes. Next base: position 83,707,692 of record OZ002741.1, on the reverse strand, counting down.
TAGATAAAAATAACTTCTACATTCAGTACGAAAGCTGTTAAAAATGAACCTCATGTCAATGAAGTATTATCTGATGCAGCTTTAATTAAGTGATTAGAGAAGGAGAGAGCACGCTCAAAGTCTGAATTGCAAGTTGAAAGAACGAAAAATCGTAAACAAGGAATGCTACAGATTTCGTCAACGTATAACGACTCTAAAAGGCCACTTTATCAGTTACGCCAACTTATTGTTCAGGCTATTTCAAACTCACCAGAAAAAAACTTAGAGCAACAGAAATCTATACGTATATTTCTCAGAACTACCCGAATTATAATTGCGTATTAGCTAGCACATGGCAAAGTTCAGTTTGCGCTTTATTAGGCATCAACACGCTATTTCATTAGGGAAGCTCCAGAAAGGGGATCTTATTGGATTATCGACCTAAAGAAAGCTGATAATTTAATTGGCGAATGATACGAAGAACAATAAACAAGATCCGCTCCGGTCTCACCGAGTGCCTTGCCAACATTAGCATCGACAGGGTTAGTTGATACAAATACAACTCTAATGACATCATCCTCCAGTTTATCAACAGCTTCTACTAATACCACCATCTGAGGTTTACCAAGGTACCGCAATTATTGATCGCGATGAAGTGAAACTGGCAGATACTAATGGCCGGTTTCACAGTTGAGTTTAAACCATCCTCCAAGTTTAAACGCAGTTTAAGGCAACTGGGGTTTCACAGTGCATTCTTTTAGTAACGTTGGTAGTACTGATTAAATTGTGAGCTAAATTAGTTATCGCCGCCATTGTGACTCAATTTCTCTATCAATCAGTCTGTCATTCGGACAAAATAAACAGACCAGAAGGTAAAATATAGAACATATGAATTATATTGACTAATTTTAAATATGCCACCATTTTAGTAGAAGTGTAGTTGATCCCTAGTGCATAAAAAAAGACATACATACACTTATAGTAGAGTGCAAGAAAACGGACAAGTATAGATTCGAAGACAAAGTGACAAATTTCTTTATTTAAACGGAATCTAGCATAAAAATCAACGTTGTCCCTTCCATTAAAATGATTTGGCCTATTTCAAAAAAGACTTCTTCATCGCTAGAAATGTCTAATTCTGAATCCATGACAAAATTATTTTCTTAATACAAATAAAAACTGCTACTGTCAAAATAAAATGTCACACATTTGAAACACTTTTATCTTGAGTTTAAACCGAGGGATGGTACGGTTTAAACTCAAGTTTAAACCGGGGTTTAAACCAAACTGTGAAACATATTCGTCGAGCATAAACTAAATATTTGGTTTAAACTCAGACTGTGAAAGCCAGAAGAGTTTAAGAAAGACTACAACATGAAGATCATTTTCGGATGAGTCCAATAGACAATGCTGATAAAGAATCAATTGGCATTTATTCACCTAGAGTAGTGATTCGCCATCTTTCAAATAAAAAAGTAGACGATGGAATGCTACCCCGTCTTCCGACTCAGCTAGCACGTATCACTGAGTACGTAGCAAAAATTTGGCGTCCGATGTGGGGTCCAAAATTGTTAAAAGGGAGCATAAATTCATAATTTGTTCACCTTAACACTTTGTTATCAGTGTATGACCAATACAACAATTTCACGTGGGAATCATAAAACAAAGCATCTGAGTACTTTTTTGACGAATATATATTGTAACATATCTTTTTTTCACGGGTCAGATAATTGTAATTAAAACAACTCTTCATTATTAACACCTTTTTAATTCCTAAAACATCCTCATCCAACTTCACTTTATTAACATTAAACTACACCTTTTCTATTTTTGCTAGGTTAATTTCTCTTTTTTAATCTAATTCAATTTATTCTTTTCAAGACCGAAAACCGCTCACCGTTCAAACTCCAAAATCAAACTCCTCGTCACTTCTTGGTTCTCGAGCGCACTTACCTTTCGTCACTTTCGTGACCCAATTCTGCGATCAGAACGAATCAGCAGAATTGCGCATACTTTCGTTTCTTATTTATGGTTGCAAGAGGTCAATGCTTTTTGCGAAGACACTGGATTAATTGCAAAATGCATGTTAATCCAGGTCGGGAATTTCGCAATGCTCTGATCAATAATTTGTGATTTATTGCACGAATATACAAATATATATATATATATATAATTATAATACATTACATTCCTCCACCATCGAAAAGAAGGTATATGACGTATCATATATCTTCGGGTATAGAAAGTAATGCTTTAAGCCGCCAGTGAGTTTGTCCGGAACCAAGAATTTTTTGTAAAAAATAAAAAAAAAACTATGGAATAGAATTACGCCAAAGATGAGCGGTGTTCGCCTTCGTTACAATTTCTCTTTCTACGTAAACATGTTTTTTTTATCTTTTTTTTTTATCTGAGTAAAATATTTTATTTAGCCCTTTGTATAATATATATTTGTGTAGTTATTACATTGAAAGTTTTTTTTTTCTATTCTAATTTATTTTAATTTTAATATTTTCTGTTATTGTTTTTTGTTTTTTTTTTTTTGTAATAAAATTAGGGAGATTAGGTTACATTCGTTATTTCTATAGGTACCCGTAACTATAAATCTTTTTTTTTTTACATCTTGAGTAAATTATTCTATTTGGCCCTGTATATAATATAATAAATATGCGTAATATTGCGGTTAACACACTTCAGGTTTTTTATTTTTTCGGTCTAATTTAAGGCTAGGGGTATTTAAATTACATTGGTGTGCTCAAGTAAAGAAAGAATCATACATATACATATGTTCGTACATTTTTTTTGTACATTGAGTTACGCTATTTTACTTGGAGTTATGTTTTACAAGTGTATTAATGTCGTATCGTTTTTACTCTAATTTTTAGGCAAAATTTTTTTTTTTTTTTTTTATTTATTATTAGAGGATTTCAAACTCGCTAGGCTTAGACCTTACGGTCATGCTAGTTTCTCGTGTTAAACTTGGTGCCTTTTTAGGTTTTGCCTTTGCGAAAGGATTTTTGTTGTTTAGTTCGATTGAAACTTCCTTATCCCGGACCGCTTTTTCTGTGGGGGCTGAGAGTATAATAGGAGTTAGGGTTTTGTGGTGTCTCTTTCGTAATTTGAATATTAATGTTAGCATTAAAATGATTACTATGGGAGCGGAGCCCGCCACTCCGAGGGCAATGGTTTGTTTTTTATTTCTATTTCTAATTTCTCTGTCATCTTGTGCCTTCTGAATTTTTTGCAGTAGATTATTAAATTCTGCACCTTTTTCTTTTAGGAAGTCATTATGTTGCTTATAATTTTGGACATGAATTTTCGAGGTTTTATTTTCGGGACTTAAACTTTTGAGCATTTCGGTAAATGGCTGAAGATCTAATTTCGGTACAAGGTCAATTTCTACTACCTCAGCTGCCTTAGTGAGTTTGTTTGTAGTCGTCAGTAGAAGATTATCAATTTGCGCTTGGCAATTTGGTTTCAGGGAAAGTATACCGCATTGAGTTAGTCGGAGAGTTGTCTGAAAATCGGTACAATGCAATTTAACCTCTGATTCCTGTGGGAAAATATATAGCCAAGAGTTTTCACTATTCATTTTAATTAAAACGTTATGATTATTACGGATTGGTGCCTTAGCACAAATCTCGTTGGCTTCAGACCAACCTTTGAAAAGAAGTAGGATGCAATTATTTTGGGGAGTAGTGTAAATCGGTAGTGCAAAATGGCAGACTCTAATTCTAGCAGACTTATTCAAATTTATTTTCTCGCATAGATTCAGCTGTTGTTCTTTTAAGGGTATGAACTTATTTCCACCTGTGTCCGTAGCTAAGTATTCATCTTCAATTTCGTAATGAACGAATATATTTTCTCCTAACGGAAATGGTAAGGAATAAGCTTTCTTTATAGTGAACCATTCTTTTTCAATGAGGGGTATGGTTACTTTACAGAAGAGATGATCTCCTATATGGGCACTTTCGACAGATGCAAGTTGCTGTAATATAAAGGGATCATGCATTACCGTATTTAATTGGAAAGATAGAGGGAGTTCCTTTAATAACTCACTAATTTGGTGATAACTAAGAAAAAGAGGGTGTAAGTGTTTAGTGGCTAAAGAACCGAGAATAATGGATAAAGTATTAATTTGATGTTCTATTTCCTGTAGGTGAATAACTACGCTAGACGTTGCCTCGTCAAATGTGACTCTGGCCTGGAGCGAATTGATTTCTGATATCGCAAAATTTATTTGAGATTTAAAGGTTTTGATAACGTTTAATGTGTGAATTTTCGTCTCATTTAAGTCTACTTGAAGTTTATCAAAGTTTTCTCGGGTATTTTCGTAATTAGACTTAACTAAACTAACCTGTTCTTTTAATAGTTCCAAATTTTGCTTACTGTCAGCCTCTAGATCTTTTAGTCGGGAACTAATTTGGTTTGAATCTTGTTGGTCCATTGTGCCGAACAAGAACTTACTCAGTGTCCCTACGCCGTCGAAAACTGCGCGTCGATGCCTGCCAGTAACTTCCATGTCTAGTCTTTGTAACATATGCTTCGCTCTTTCCGTAATATAGCGCACGTTTTGAACATTCTGAGCACATGAAGCGTTACGTTCTAGTTTTAGGTAGTGCTCGCACATTTGCGTTACCGAGTTTTTGCTCCAGTCCAGATATTCTTCCCATGTTTTCAATTGCGCTAAATTAATGGTGGTAAATATTCTCCATTCGTCTTTATAAATTAGGGCTTCGTCGATGTCTTCGAATACTATTCCAGTTCCTTCTAATTTCTTGCTCGTGTAAGGCAATTCTATTCCTTGAGAAGAGCCGTCCGTGAGCGATGCACACAAGATAATCCAGACGATGTTCCCTAAAACGTATTTCTTTTATTTTATTTCAATAGTATTGTTATTTGTCTACTCGTCGAGATAGACAGTGTGTGTGCTTGTGTAGGTGTTAATTCGAAGTGTGGAATTTTTTTAATCTATTTGCGTGAATAGTCTTAACTTTCCTACCTACCTGAATTTTTAAATTCACAGGGGAAGTAATTTCCTTCACTTCATAAGGACCTATCCAAATAGGAGATAGCTTGTTTTTCTTACTTTCGTTTTTTAGAAGAACTAAATCGCCGATTTGGAAAGTTTCTTCACGCGTGGTCCTATCGTAGTATTTTTTCGTTGTCTCTTTGCTATTGATTATGTTTTTTCTGGCAATGGCATGAGCTCTTTGAATTTTATTTTTAAGGATGTAAAAATAGTTTTCATGATTGTATAAAGGTTCTACCCTTTGATTTAAATTTGTTGGCAGCTCAGCCGTAAATCCGAACAAGCAATCCATTGGTGTGAGACGAGTTGAGGCGTGCCTTGTGTTGTTGTGAACGTGCACTGCTTCTCTTAGCCATTCGTCCCATGTTTGAGGATTTTCGGCTACGAAATTTCGTAAATACTCTGTCAATGGCCTATGAGTTCTCTCTAGGGCGCCATTAGATTGTGGGTGATAGGCTGTAGTATTAATTTTTCGAATTCGTAGGAATTTACATAAGCGGGTGAATAAATCGCTCATAAAATTAGTGCCTTGGTCGGTTATAAGCTTCTTGGGAATTCTATAGCGGGTAATTATTTGCTCGTAAAAAATTTTTGCTACAGTGGCTGCTTCAGCGTCTGGGAGGGCATAGCAATCCATAAATCGGGTTAAATCGTCTTCAAAAGTTAGTATGTATTTATTTCGATTGTGAGTTTCAGGGAGTGGTCCTACTATGTCTAGGTAGACTTTGTCAAACGGTTTTTCCGCAGTATCGGGAATAATCATTGGCATTTTTATTTGAGGGCTATGTTTGTTAGTCTGACATTTCGGACAGGATTTTATGAATTTCACTATATCTTTTAACATATTTTTCCATCTATATTGTCGACGAATTCTGTAATAAGTTTTGGCGATTCCTTGGTGCCCGCCCAGTGGGTTTGAGTGAAATGCCTTTAGTATTTTCTGTATATCCTTTAAGTTTGTTAATATTTGAAAGGGTGAAGTCTGTTCGCGTAAACTGTTTTCGTTTATCCTATTGGTTTCCTCTATTTCGGATAATATCTCGGTATACATCGGTGTACATCGGGCAAATTTCCATTGAGGAAGTCATACAGTTGATTGGCCTAACTTCAGCTACCTTTATACTGGTGCATAGCCTCTTCAGATTACTTTCTTCAATGCTGCATTCCTCCGAGACGATGTTGGCCTTACTACTAGTGCTAGTCGTGATACTTGTACAGTTGAATGACCCTTCCTTTGCAACAGGTTCAAATTTCTCTAACAACTCACTTATTTTGGTTCCTTTTTGATTTCTGGTGCAACTGTTATTTCCAGATGCAGCAACAGCAGCAGCAGCAGTCGCATTACTTCCGTCTAGGCCATAATTAACTGCAGACGAAAGTACTATATCATCGTTTTCATTAGAAATATGACCAGAATCTTCAGAGCAATCACTTTGATATTCCTTTTCGCTACGTAGAACATCACTATTGATGCAAAGCATCGAATCTTGATGAATCCGAAGTGGTTGTTGCATAGTTTTTATATTTACCAAAAGTTCAGCAGTTTTTTGGGATGGATGACCCAATATGGGTGGAATAATCTTACAAGATTCGAGCTGTGGAAATTGAACTGTTGATTCAGTTGCATAGAAAATTTTTGGAGTTGTTATCCTAAAAAGGCCATCACAAGTGTCTTCTGATGTAGAAATGGTTTTGAAGGTGCCTATCGTATTATCGTCAGGTTTTTCTTTTTCTTCTTCTTGTTCTCTATCGTTGTTGTTATTATTTTTATTTCTATTCACCACGACAAGTGTATAAGCTTTAGTTGGATGTGAATCTTGTGATCCGATTTCCAGACTAGATGTTGATATTTTGTCCGCAGGCGAATTATTTATGCTAACAGCATCTTTGGGCGTAGCCTGTTTGATTTGAAAGGATGTGATGATATCTCGTTTTTGAGAATTCTTTGATACAAAACTATTTCCTCGATCAGGACATTCAGAAGGAAATAATGTTTGTGTAGGTAATTTTGTTACACTTCCGAATGCTTCAACTTTTCGTAAAAGCTCATGACCTTTTTGTAGACATTTGTTCAAGATGATATCGCTTTGGTGTTTTTTATTTTTATTATTGCAAATAATTTTTGTGACAGCAGCTGTTCGCGATGATTGTGATGGTGGTTGTTTCAGGATATTTAATGATAACTCGCTATTAGCACTTTTTAGCTTGTTACCTCCTAATGATGATGATGATGATGGTGTAATTATTGATGAAGAAGAGTAAGATGTGTTCATTGTTGATGACACTTTCGTAGAAATTCCAATTTTATGCAAGGAATGTGGAGTAGAAGATGCAGAATTCATAACTGATCGTTTCTTGGATAATGAAGTATTAGTAAGACTACATTTGGTTATATGTGACGAAACCGATAGTGATGATGTAGTCCGAATTAAAGGTTGCTTTATTTGTGATGATGTTTTCAATGAAACAGTAGAATTCATTTCGTTTAGGTTGCGTACAATTTTATTGACTGTAGTATTTTTTCCACTAGAATTACGTTTCGGAATAGGTAAAACTTTCCCAACTTGTATTAATTTTGATGATGATGATGATGATAGTGTTGATGATGATGATGATGGTGATAATGCTGATGACGACTTCCCTGAATCCTGTTAAAGATCCTACCTCGCGATTAATACGTTTCCACCATAAACTTTCAGAATATGATTATGAAATAAAATATAAGCCCGGAAGAAAAAATGCTAATGCCGACGCTCTGAGCAGACTTCCGCAGAACGAAACAATAATTTCAATAACGACAAGAGCCCAAGCGAGAAACCAAAATGAAATAGCTCCCCAGACGGACTTACCATTAGAGGAGAAGATACCGTGTCCACCTGTGCGAGATGACGATAATATCTCGGTATTACCGTCATCTCGCACAGGTGGACACGGTATCTTCTCCTCTAATGGTAAGTCCGTCTGGGGAGCTATTTCATTTTGGTTTCTCGCTTGGGCTCTTGTCGTTATTGAAATTATTGTTTCGTTCTGCGGAAGTCTGCTCAGAGCGTCGGCATTAGCATTTTTTCTTCCGGGCTTATATTTTATTTCATAATCATATTCTGAAAGTTTATGGTGGAAACGTATTAATCGCGAGGTAGGATCTTTAACATTGAATACTCCTATAAGAGGTTGATGGTCAGTGTAAACTGTAAATTTCCTACCTAGCAAATAACAACGGAAATTCTTTACAGCCCATACTACAGCTAGTAATTCCTTTTCTATCGTAGAGTATCGTCTTTCGGTATTGTTTAAAGTTCTACTAGCAAAAGCGATAGGTCGATCATTTCCTGGTGTTCCTTGGGATAACACCGACCCTATAGCCTCATTACTTGCGTCTGTAGTCACAATGAATGGTTTTGTGAAATCTGGGTATGCTAGTAACGGAGGTGAGGTTAGCAATTCTTTCAACTTGTTGAATGAAGTCTCACACAAGTCGTTCCACACAAATTTTTGTTTTCCACGGAGAAGTTTTGTGAGGGGTTCTGCTATTTTAGAGAAATTAGGAATGAACTTCCTATAATAATTAGCTAGACCAAGGAAGCTTTGTAACTGTTTTATAGTATGGGGCCTTGGGAAGTTATATACACATTTCACTTTGTCGTGGTCCGGAGCGCAGCCTTCATTGGAACATTTATGTCCCAGATAGACCACCTCTTTCCGAAGAAATTGACATTTGCTTGGCTGTAGTTTTAGATTATATTCCCTCAGCCTATAGAATATTTCTCTGAGCTTTTTAATGTGATCGTCTAAGCTCTTGCCATATACTACAATGTCGTCCAAGTAAATGAAACATTTCAAGCCTTGAAGTCCCGTTAAGACTTGGTTCATAGCTCTTTGGAAAGTAGCGGGTGCAGTTTTCAAGCCAAATGGCATTCGAAGGAATTCGTAATGGCCATAAGCTGTACTGAAAGCAGTTTTCTCACTGTCGGATGGATCCATTAAAATTTGATGATATCCACTTGCTAAGTCCAACGTTGAGAAATAGCGCGAATTTCCTAATTGGTCCAAGATGTCCTCTATTCTTGGCAGTGGGAATGCATCGCCTATAGTGCTCTCATTGAGTTTGCGGAAATCTACTACAATTCTCCAACGCTTTAACCCATTTGGTGATGGTTTCTTTGGAACTAATAGTAATGGTGAGTTCCATGGGCTATTACTCGGAGCAATAATTTTATCCCCTAGCATCTCACGAATTTGCTCATTAATTTCGTTTTTATGAACCTCAGGTAGCCTGTACGGTCTCTGGTTTATGGGAGCTGTGTCATGTTTGAGAGGTATAAGGTGTGTTGTTACATTTGAGTAAGGTAAGTGGTCACCTTTTAAATGGAAAACATCATTAAATTCTTGACAGAGACCCTTTATGGCCCGCAATTCTTCTTGGTTGTAGGTTTGATCAATATTTATTTCGTTTTCAAGTAGAAGTAATCGATTTTGTTTTGTTTGAGGTTTGGTTTCCTCATGCCTCTTTTCCAACGTATAGATATCGTACTTATCTAGGTACTCCAATTTCGGGTGATAAGTAGGCAGTTCTACTTCTCTTTCGTGGGTATTAATTACACTTAATTGTATTTTTCCGTATCTTGGTTTCACTATTCCATTAGCCGTGAATATTCCTGGCGCGATTTCTTGCGAAAAGCATAACATCTCTTGTTTACAGTCTTCTGCTGGTATTTCTAATACCATTTCTGATCGAGGAGGTACTCGTATCGCAGTTCTGCGACTGAATGGTTTTCTTGTGCTTGTATTCGCAGGTGTTGTTTCGGAAGCTGCGTTATTTTTATTTCTTGAGGTTGGTCCATGTAGTTGTTTCTGTTGGTTTGTTGGTAGAAATATGTTGCTACTGGGAATACTATTCTTTCCTACTGACTGTTTCGTGTTATTTATTTGTTTGTTAATATTGGAGTTTTCGTAAACATCGTTCTTATTTTGGGAGATGAATTTTTGGCTACTAGAGCTTTTTGCAAAAGGAATTTTCAAGTCGATGGGGTTAGTTTTAGTTCGAGGGAAATGTAGTACTCGCTCTGTAGTAAGAATATTTGTATTATCCCACAGAAAATTACGGCCTAGTATTCCATCGAAAGGTATATTAAGAGAGTTATTGCAGACATAAAAATCGCACTCAATACCTTTTCCTATTTGAAAAATACCAACGCAGGATCCTAAAGTAATATCACATCCTCCATAGAGGCCCTGAAGGCGGAGAATGTCTTTGATGTCTACTTTAGTACTTGTAGCTAAGCTATCTTTTTTGATCAAGCTAACTTCCGCGCCGGTATCCACTAATAGTTTAACTATGCCACCTCTTGCAATGTTTAAAGGTAGTTCGATTGAAGGGTCATTTAAGGATATATGATTGTATTGTTGCGGTAAAGCTACGGATTTGAAGACTTCAGTACTTTTGCCATTTGATGATTTTCGTGTCTTACTCTCTGTGCTTACCGATTTTTGCTCAATAATGCTATTTGTATTATAATTAGGCTTAAAAGTAAACTCGTCTGAATGACAATTGGTCTTTTCGTTTTCTTTACACCCTTTGGTAGTAGGCATAGCCATAGGGTGGGTTAGGCTAGCCCCGTTTAGTTTCCCGATTGCTGTTGAGACTGACGCTGTCTATTTTCCCATGCTATTTTTGCTCGACACTCTTCTGTTTTATGAGAGAATCGGGCACACCAATCACACTTAAGACGTGTACTTAAACGTCCGTTGTTTGATTGATTCATTATAGAAACTGGGCATACTTGTGACATGTGGCCATAGCCTTTACACCTTGAGCAGTGAGGTATGCGTTGCTTGTTACGGCAGTCTGCAATGGTATGTCCAATTTTATTACAAAAAATACATTGCTTAATTTCTCGTCTCGGAACAGGGGATATATATGAAGGTGTACTATGATTTACTGAATTTGGTAAATAGTTAGCTGGCATTGATTGGTGAGCGATTGGTGTATATTGGTCAGTGTGTGGTTGATAAAAAGCACCGTTTGTACCAAATGGAGCAGTATATGAAGTGGTGGGTGGTGGGTGTTGTTGTACACTAAATTTCTCTGGGTGGCGATGACTTTGTTCGGGCGGTTTGTGAAACGGTGTAGCTTGATAATTCGCGATAATCTTTAGTCGCTCAACTTCTTGCTCACTGAAAATGGAGGTATGGTCAAACAAGCTTGTTTGCATATGTCTACCATGAATTTGCCTGTCTTCAGTTTTCTCTACTTCCACTGCAATTTGAATAAGCTCGTCAAGTGAACTTACTCTTTGAGTGATCAAAACTTGCCTTATCACGGGGCTTAGAACTCCAGTTTTGAAGACGTAACAAGCTTCCTCTTCAATTTCCTTCGTGAGAGCGAGATTGTTCTCAGCGTATTTATTTTTAATCGCCCTTTTACACTCGACTACGTATTTGTTTAGTCTTGCGCCAAATGTATGGATTCTTTCACCGGGAATCTGAATGCATTTGCGAATTTCGCCCAGAATGTCGTTTATGGATTTTGCTGGGGCAAAAGCATTGAGGAGCAATTGTTCTAGTTCTGTTAGCGTCTGAATATCTAGATACTTGACTAAGTCATAAGCTTCACCGCGCAGCTTAGTCTTCAAGAGGGGAATCAAAATTTTTTTTTCTTCTTCTGATGATAACGCCTTATGGACTTGCTTACAGCAGTCAAGAAAGTTATGAAGCTCGTTCGCTGCATCGTTTCTATTACCTTCTGGGTAGTTAGGGACCAAACGGCTAGCGAGCTTAGATACTTTTTCTAGTGCATTCACTGTTTCATTTGAGGGGGCCATTTGGAGGAGTGTGGGTGCAGAATTGAAACGACTGCGTGTAAAAATGTGTCCACTTCTTAATTGGCAGTCACTAAATCTCGTAATGTGGTTTGATATTCCCTGCTGATTTTGTTGTGCCAGATTTTCGAGATTTTCATTTATCTTGTGAGGGGTGGTTTTTTCTGTTCTTGGTGGGCTTACGCTTTCGAAAGAGAGTTGCTCCAAACGGGCATGAAAGTCACCGATTTCTGACTCATGGACGTTAGACAAAGACTTCGCACGTTTGCGGGGCGTCTTAAGTTTCGATTTTAGTCTTTTTGGTAGAGAAAAATACATGCGGAATAAATAGCAATTATCGAGGATTTTAGTTTTCTAGAAAGCATTACAAAGAAATTAAGAGCTCGTAATAGGTTTGCTCGCTAGCGAGGTTTTGTGAATACTTTGGAGCTTTATGTTATTAAATTGTGCCGAAAAATTAGAGTAATTTGTGGTATTTAAAAGTATGAAAGCAAATGCTAACGATAGGATTAAGTTGAAAGAAATATACGATTTATGTTAAAGTTCTAATTATTGAGTCAGAAATTTAAGTTAAAAATTATTTCAGCATATTACAACTAAAACAATAAAGAAAAACGTACTGTTCATGTAAATTAAGTGATTTTTTTTTTGTGTGAAAAAAGATTTCAGTTAAATAAAAAAAATTAATTAGCTAACCTTTCATCTCTGTAAAATTTATTATCAATGTGTGTTGCTTTTTGGAATAAAATTCTGTTTACGATTTAATAGAAATAGAAATATTTTTATATAGTTTTTGTATACAGTAAGCACTCTCGTATTATTTTTTTAAATTGGTTAATCGGTTAAAACTAATAATAAATTACAATTAAATTTGCTTACACATTACAAACTCTTTTTGCCCTTTTCTGAAGACTTATTTTTTGTGGTTAAGTCGTATGCTGTATTCGGCTTCTGAAGGTTATCCAATAATCCTCTTGTACTGGTGATTTTTTTTCTTTTCCTTTTTCCACTACTCCACTTGTGCTCTGATTATTTTTTGCTTGCTTTTTTTTCAATTCTATTTATTTTATTTTTGTTTTGCGTTGATTGATTATTGTTCTTCACTTTTAAAAATTCTTTGTGTGTCACTTTTAAATTTCTGAGCCCGCGAAATAAGTTACAACACACGATATTAATATCGATCTATCGAACTCTCGATCTAACAAAAAACGAAAGATCCTACCGGCTGCGCCAAATAATGTAACATATCTTTTTTTCACGGGTCAGATAATTGTAATTAAAACAACTCTTCATTATTAACACCTTTTTAATTCCTAAAACATCCTCATCCAACTTCACTTTATTAACATTAAACTACACCTTTTCTATTTTTGCTAGGTTAATTTCTCTTTTTTAATCTAATTCAATTTATTCTTTTCAAGACCGAAAACCGCTCACCGTTCAAACTCCAAAATCAAACTCCTCGTCACTTCTTGGTTCTCGAGCGCACTTACCTTTCGTCACTTTCGTGACCCAATTCTGCGATCAGAACGAATCAGCAGAATTGCGCATACTTTCGTTTCTTATTTATGGTTGCAAGAGGTCAATGCTTTTTGCGAAGACACTGGATTAATTGCAAAATGCATGTTAATCCAGGTCGGGAATTTCGCAATGCTCTGATCAATAATTTGTGATTTATTGCACGAATATACAAATATATATATATATATATAATTATAATACATTACAACAAATTTACGAAAAAAAAAACCGATTTGAAAGTGTATGGATTTTAATTATAATTATTTTTGAACTAAATAAGGAAAAAAAACTGAAGGGCAAGTTTTGCTGCTAAAAAAATAAAAGGTCGAAACCATGTATATCTCCAAATTGCATTACATGAATTCCAGCAACATTTTTATATCCTAGATGAAATCATAGGGTAGGTATACTATCCGCGGGTACTTAGAGAGATGAAATTTCGCACATGGGCTTTAAAAAAAAAATAAAGTCAAGTTTGAAAATGGGACAAATCGAGTAACTTCTTCGTAGGGATGCCATACAAAAATTTCGTTTTATTTCGTTTTCACTATATAGTTCGACACTACCTGAGAACGCGTCAACGCAGAGAGCTTAAATTTTGTACATAGGGTTTTTATAAAAATAATAAATAATATTTCAGATATAGCCTAAATCGGGCAACTCCTTCTTGGTGTTGCCATATACAAATTTTAGGATTTTTACGTACACTCTGAAAACCATAAGTCCTATACTATTTTAATATACCGGAAAGTTCTTCAGAATATAAAATCATATAAAATTGGTTATAACAATTTTTTCCGTCCGAAGAAACGTTATAGAAATATATGCGAAAAACCACTTCAAAAATCGTACGAGCATTCATCTAGGGCAGGGCTGGCCAACCCCGTAAGCGCCTTATTTTTCGCCCACGAGACGATTCCGCACAAATTAAAAGAATTTTTTTATTTTATTTCCACTTAATTGCATGATCCATATTTTAAGCAGAATTTTTTACAATTACTTATTACTTATTTATTAATTGAAATTTTTTTATATAATAAAATATAAGTACTTAGTTCCACTAGAAAAAATTATTATTTTATCGAATTCTACAGAGTTTTAGCGCAATCTTGTATGTTTTTATTTTATTGAATGATTGAAGGAATGATTTATTATTACGCAAATTGTGCAAACAAGAAATAAATTCCTTAAACTAGCGGAAAGTATAAATTTATAGAATAACACTTAATTTAATTATAATGTAAAGTACGACTAGAACTACAAGTAAGTTAACAATAAAGGTAGAGAATAAATGAAAATATAAAAATGCAAATTATATAAAAAAAAGAAAAGACTAAACAACACAATTAAAAGCGAACTTTTTAACTATAAATATGTAACTATGAGAAGCAAGTACAAGAAGTAGTAAAAGAAGTAAAAACGTAAAAAGTAATAATTAAATAAGAAGAAAAAGAAGAATGAAACTTCGCCGGAAAAAAAAACAACAAGAGTATTAATTTATTCTTACTGATCATTTGGCCATCTACATATGAGCCACGTATGTCATTTAGTCAGTGGCAGTTAGTGTTATACGAGTGTTGAAATTAAATGTTTCGTGTTGTATATATTTATAGTAACTGTGAAATAGAGTTATTGTAACCATTGTTTTTTTTCTAAAAAATATAAATACTTTATCTTTTTAATTGAAGAATAAAAAATACTCAGTATGGTTGAGGAAGGTTCTGTCATTTAGCCACGTTTTGGGCCTCATAACAAATATTATAAATTCTATAAGGCTGTTATGGCCCAATATACGGAAGATTCTTCCAGCAGCCAAGGGCGCATTTTAGTGAAATAATTAGCAATTGCTAAACAGTAACCTCGCATGGTACTGTTCTGCAACTGTCGGTTATTTTGCTGATTAGCTCAACAGCTGGCTGCGATGAGCGCTTAGTGGAGCAATCGACAATTCCAATAATAATTAATCTCGCATGGTAATTATTATGTAAAGCGATTGTTTACTACTGAGCGACTCAGGTGCTGCAACCGGTAGAACAAACGGCAAGGTTGTTGTCGTTTGTTTACATCCGCGTTGTTAAGTAAAGTCTACTTCCGAATATTGGTGCATAAAAGACCAATGACTGGTCTGGCGAGTGCCGTAAAGTGTACAGTCTTATCGTGATTAGAGTCGGTTCAGGTTACCTAAGCGCCAGGTAGCTTAGTTATATTGACATTAAGTTAGGTCAGTTCTAGCTAGATGCTAGATGGTGGTGGTGAGTTTGCAGACTTACTACTAACTTACACAGAAGTGAGGAGACCGGTTTCTTATTATTGAAATAAAAGAATTTCTTGAGCTAAAGGGGAAATTTATAACAAACTTGAAGATTGTCATTGGCAAGGTGACTTAGTTTTTTAGCTAACATTTGCCAGAAATTGAATCAGTTAAGTCTTGAGCTACAAGGTAAAAATAAAGATTGGAGCTCGATCTTATAAAAAAATTCTTTGTCGCATTTACCACACATGTCGAAAATATTTCTAGAAAATTATTTAGATTTTCGAACGTATGTTGATTATCTAACAAAATTATATAATGAGTTTAATGGAAGATTTAATCAATTTGACGACTTTATTTATCTTTCAAGATCCTATGATTAATGTAGACATTATACTTTAAGTTCAGAAATAAATCGAAAAATGCAACAAAATTTAGAAAATTTAGAAGTGGAAATTGTAGAATTACAAATTACGTCGCTATAAAAGTTATTAACATGGACAAGGAATCTTGGAAATTATTTCAAACACGTAAATATACGTCGTTCAATAAAATTATTATTACAAATTTTTATTGTTACTTTAACATATAACATGTTGTGTATGTTGTTAATGTAATAATAACACCAATGTATGCTAATTCAATGTAATTTATTTACTGATTATTTAACTAGGTTTTATCTTAGATTATAAGTACACGAAGTGAGCTGATCAGAGATCCGTAGTACACTGTGTTTGACTCTGTACATCCAAGTGAAGCTCACAAGTGCAAGAGAAAGTGTTTCATTAGTATATGTAGGTTATCGTGCATAGCGAGCAAGAGACATAACATCTTTCTCCTCCCCGTACAAAAGAATTCAGAATCGTAGTCGATCAGGAGGACGCGTTGTCCTTGTTGAACGTCGTAGAGTTGTTACTTGCATATGTGTCGATGACTCATTTCTGGCATTTTTGGTCCTTCAGGATTTCGGCTGGTGTGACTTTCTTTGGTCGAACTGGTAGCCTCAGGTTGTATTGGTTGGTGTGAGTTTTGTGCATTTGCTAGATGATCCGTTGGTGGGCTGAGAGTTCTGTTAGATAGGTTTGTGTTCGTTAGGTCGTGGTCGGTTGTCTTGTCAGGTATTGTATTTGTATTTGTCTGTGGCTGTTCACTTATTTGTCCTTTTATAAAGTTCTCGATTAATGACGGATTGTAGTTTGATTCTTTACAACTCGTTGATCTCAGTTGATCGATATGACGAAGATGTTTTTCGTTATCAATTTGTACAATATAATGTAGCTTTCCTTTTCTTGCATAAATCACTCAGAATTTCCACTTAATACTTCGATTATTGTAGAATCTGGCCTGAACTAGATCCCCCACTTTAAATTCTCTAATTTTTGTTGTAACTAAGTCTCGTTTTGCCATCAGTTTATTGTGTATACTTGATGCAATTAAGTCGATCCGTGTACGCAATGGTCCCTTCAGCATCAATTCAGCTGGACTGACTCCTGTCGTGGAACTGGGAACTTTCCTATATTGCATCAATAAACGACATAATTTGCTGTGAAGATCACCTTTCACCTTGTTTGATTGTGAAGACATATCGCTCGGCCTGGCCGTTCGTGGCTGGATGATATGGATATGAACTATACCATTTGACTTTAACAATTCTTCAAAATCGATCGAAACTGAGTCCCATTATCGGATACCAATGTAAGAGGAAGACTAAAACGGGTAAATATGCCCTGTAGTATTTGCTTGGTGCGGTCGGATGAAGTAGTTTTTGTTGGCGCTGCTTCGACCCATTTTGAGTAGGCGTCCGCTACAATTAAGAAGTAGGTTTCCATGAATGGCCCTGCATAATCTACATGGATTCTTTGCCATGGTTACTGCGGATAGTCCCAGGGGTATACTGGAGATTTCGGCGGATTTACTTTAATTTTAGGACATCTTGGATATTGTCGTGCAAGTGTTTCAATGTGTTACATATCTAAAACCATACCTGAAAAAGGGTAACAAAAAATTTTTAATTAAAAGAATTCATCCATAAATTTTCACATAAGCTAACATGCCTAAAACATGGCTAGCTTATCAGTACAATCAGTGAAGAAAATTGCGTCAGCAATTTTCTTCACATGCAATAGAGTTGAAACAAAATTATTCCCATGGCAAATTTTGCCTTCAGCAAAATTTGCCAGTAGAAATATTTAAGTTGAAAAATAAAATAAAAGACAAATCGTACCTTCAGTACGATTTGTCGTGAAAATTGCAATATGTATGCACGAACGTACATACATATCACAAAAAAGCTTTCGCGAAAAGAAGTGCGCGTCGCGAAAATACATTGTATGTATACGCGCGCGGCAATTTTAATCGTCGTGACGGTGGCTGATGTTTATGAGAGCATCAAATGTCAAGTCACCGTCCAACGAAAAATATTCTGGACTTGTTTAATCAAGTCCAGAATAAATGAAAATTCTCTCGGGGTGAAAATGCAACTAAGCATTTTCTACCCTGAACGAAGGCTCTTGATCGCGGCAAAAGTGATCAAGAGCCGAGTTAGAATTTTGACTTTGGTTCGGGCGGTTCGGCGCTACTTTAAGTTTTTAACAAAATGATAGAAAAAAAAAAACGGTGCATAGTCGTGACTAAAGCATAGGATTGTGATAAGAATAACAAAACCTGTAACAGAGTTGACGTGTAATTTAGTAGAAAAAAGAAAAGTTAAAGTGAACGAGTTTGCAAAGAAAAGAAATAAATTAAAGGAAAATTAAAGTGTTCACAGTGTTATATATATATGCATGTCCCTCCGATAACTAACAGCAGGATCACGCCATCCCCTGGCTAGTGGATAACTTCGGCTTGTCAGATCTCAAACCGTAAGTAACCCCATAGACAGTTTGAAAGGAAAAAACAGTAACAAATTGGCACAGCCGGTAGGATAGAGGAAGCCTACTTTGAAAAACAAAAAAAGTATAAGCGCTCGAAAACCCTCTATCCTACGAATCTAAAAGGAGTTTAGGACGAGATCGAATACTGGGCAAGACACCCTACCCTTCGCCTGAAGTTGAGTCTGGCTTCAGGAGTATTTCGATCTTGTCGGCTCCCAACGCTCGGGGTCGGACAGCTTTAACTGCCTCTGTTTGAAAAACACGCAGCCACCCCCTCATCAAAGCACAAAGTGCCAACGTGGGAAAATAGCGGGCTTCATCCAAGCCCAGGATAAAGAAGTCCGCATCCCAAAATTTTAAAATTTACACTTGAAGGAAGGAAGTTTGCAAACCATCCGCTATCTACGATCCAGAGCTGAAAGGGACTTCGAAGTAGGCAACGCGCCCCCCTTTCAGCTTTTATCCAGGGGAATTTAAGAAGGCCACGGGCCCCCCCGGCAGTAAAAGAACTTCAAGAAACCGAACCAACGATCCAGAATTGAGAGCGACCTCGAAGAAGGCAATAAGCCCCCCTCTCAATTTGAACCAAGGGAATTAAGACGGCAGAAGCCCCCCTAGCTGCAAATTTCACACACGGTGGTCCATGAGCGAGGAAAGCTCCCACCAGGAGACGCCGCAGGAAATCACACCATTTCAACCAACTCCTCAACAATCCTCCTCACCGGGCGACGCACAGGAAGTTCCGTCCCGGAACGAAGGAGGCAACGCGGGAGCAACATCCGCAACAGAGGGTGCTAATCAAACATCCGCAACAGAGGTACCACTCAGGAGTGGGACAATCCTTACAGGTCCCCAACAAGTAAGACCTTCCAATTTAAATTTAGAAAGTTATTTAAAATATCTAGAGGGGAAAGTGCGAGACTCCTCCGAACTTTCTGTTCTACAATGCGATTCTATCGATAAACAGCTCAAAAAGTCCCGTGAACGGCGGCTTGAGCAAATCGCTCAATTCAAAGAAAGTACGGAAAAATTTAAAGAAAGCTTAAGGCAGTTTGGGGAACTCTCGCACTCTCTCGAAACAGAAATTACAAATAATAGTGTAGAATTAAGAGAAGGTGCCATTGAAGACAGTGTCAGTGATTCCACCGTAAGTGAAATCCTATTGAATTGGCTGGGCGACTCCCTTTTGGAAACCAGCATAGAAGAACCTAGCTCCCCAAAAGTGTCAAACTTTAGCTTCAGAATCCCCAATATAAACATGGCAGATTACGCGAAAATCGCCAAACTGACTGCTCAGCTGGTTCCCCTATTCTCGGGAGAACAGCACCCAAAATTGAGCCTTGAGCTCCAAACATTTCTAGGATGCTGCAGGCAGGTAATACAGTGCATTTCGGTGGATGAACTAACAGCATTTTTACAAATCTTTCCCACCAGACTTCGAGGCGAAGCTTACCAGCTTTTTGCCTCAAATACGCCCACTACTTTCAAAGAAGTAGAAGAACGGCTAAATCGCACATACCTGCCTAGAGAAACTTACCAGGAACTGGTAAATAAATTAATAACTACAAGGCAGTATCCCTTAGAAAACCTCACATCCTTCACGGCACGAGTAAAACAAATGCTAGCACTCTGCAATGAAGCAGCAGAATCCAAATACGGAGCCACAGCAGCACCAGCTGTCAAAACGCAGTTGGAAGATTTCGCGAAAAACGCACTGAAAACAGGCGTAAATAACCCATATATGTGCCAATACCTTCTGACCATGACAGACGGCACGGTGGATGACCTCGTACAAAGAGCACTTGACATGGAACGTCTCCAGCAAAGTGCCCTATTCCTGCAACCTTCAGGGCAATTTCAGCCAAATGTGATGCAAAATCCGATACCCCATTCAATAAGTGCAACAACACCAAATAACGCACATTTTAACCAACTTAATTCATCCGCTAATCACAGCGTATTTACTCCCGGCATAATGCCATTCGCTCAAGTTCCTCAGACCCTGCCAAACCCAAGCAGTCACATACCAACGTCACAGTTCACACAGGCCGGCACAGCATATATTAAACAGGAACCAAGATCGCCAGATAAAAATTATAATGTAAAAAATAAAAATAATTATTTAAATAAAATTACTTGTAGTTTTTGTAATTTAAGAGGCCACACATACGCAGATTGCCTCAAACGTAAAAATACTCCGTACTGTGTGAACTGCAAAATATACAACCACGATATACGTGACTGCAGGAGGAACAACAACAATATTCAAAGATCAAGCAACAATGGTGGACCATCGAATCAACGCCCTAGAGAGCCGCAGAATCCCAATAACAATTCCAGAGTATATAATGTGCGAAAAAAGTGCGAATTTTGTGGTCGTTCTGGACATGCAGTAAATAGCTGCCAACAAAAACGTAAATGGGAAGCCCGGAGTCAGGGAAACGACGTACAGTCGACCCAAAACTCCCCGGCTCGACTATAAATCTCCCATCTAATAAATTAGGGTCTCCTCAGCAGCCCGATTCCAGTGTCGCTACAGTAAAACTTCCTTTAGACATAGGCTTGAACGGCCAAACTAAACTAGTAGTAGACACAGGCGCTGAGGTAAGTATAATAAAGCAAAGGTCATTAAAAGATCCCAAAGAAATTAACCACAATGAGGCATGTACCCTTCAGACCCCATTTGGTACTGGAAAGACGCTGGGAAATTGCCAGGGAAACTTCGTTTTTAAAAACAAAATTCCCTGCAAGTTTCAAGTCGTAAAGAACTTGCCTGGCCTTTCCGATGATGGACTTCTAGGAAATGATTTCCTAGCACAAAACTGTAACGTAGAGGGCCCTAATAAGGCACTAAGGTTTCCTCGCACGGAAACTAATCCAGACAAATTTGCTTTGCCATTAGAGTTTGAAACGAACAAGCTACATTCTGAAAAAGCAGTCGAAGTAAGAACACTTGCAGAAAAGGTAGAGTCTAAACAGGCTGAACTATCCACCTGCAGGGTCTCCAAGGCTCCTCCGATAGGAGAAGCTGGCTGCCAAGCTCCAAAAGAGCCCAAGGAATGTGAAAAAGGCTGTCTGGACGAACAAGAGACCGATGAAATCAGGCAACAATTGGTTACCTTTAAGGAACCAATCTGCATACCTGCGCGCTCTCAACTTGTTGCCCCAGTCCCGTTACAAACTCAAGAAGAAATGCTCTGTTTATCACAAGAGATAAGCGATGGAGTCTTCTTGGCAAACAGTTTGCTATCTTCTGGAGAAGAATTAGGGCTGGTTAGTATCCTCAACGCTAACAGTCATCAAGTAGTCATACAGAGCTTAAAGTTACAGCTATTTCCAATAAACGACTACACCATAGTCCCATTAATACACACAAAAAACCACAACCATACGCACATTCCAATACCAAATAAAGAGGCAATACCAAACAACACAAGAGACGGAACTGAGTGTCTAAAGCCTGCCAAAAAGGTGCATATAACTCTTCCGTCCAAAATCCCGAGGCATAAATCACTATTAAACAAACAACGGCCATATAAGAACGGTAGCGAGTCGCCAAAGCCTATATTAAAGGTGCATATTACTCCACCGTCACACAGCACAAAAAATTCTACATGGTCAAAAAGTAATAGCATTGACGTGCATGAGTATATCACACAACCTAAGGCAAAGACCACACAGGTGTATCAAACTCAGCCGTCAACAAAGCAGGAAGCAAGTACCCTGTTACATGCTAAATACAACAAAATAAAGCCTCATAAGGAATTAACTAAATTCAATCCAATTTCAGGACACAAATTTACAAGGAATAGGAAGTCAAACCAAGGTTCAGCCGACAAGACGGCGATATTACAACATGTACGATATCTATACCCGGATAATGAGACTCCGGACGATCCAAAACAATACCCGCGTATTTCTAGGTTAGAGCAAGAACTCAGCCTAGACACTAATTTAACCGCGGAAGAAAAAATTTCGATATCAGAACTCTGCGAAGAGTATAACGATATCTTCTTCCTCAAAGGTGACAAACTCACCTATACAAATGCGATAACGCATAATATTCCATTGGTGCAAGATCAAGCACCAATCAATCAAAAAATGTACCGCTTACCTGAAACACAGCGGAAAGTCATTAACGAGCAGCTAAAAGAAATGCTAGACAGCGGGATAGTCCAGTCTAGTAAAAGCCCTTGGAATTCACCTCTACTAGTTGTCCCCAAGAAAGCGGGACCTGACGGTGAAAAAAGGTGGCGCATCGTTGTCGATTTTCGTAAATTAAACGAAAAGACAATTGGAGACGCATTCCCGCTACCACGAATCGAGGATATTCTCGACCAACTAGGTCACGCAAGGTATTTCACCACACTCGATTTGGCCAACGGCTATCACCAAGTTCTTGTCGACAAAAAAGACCGACATAAAACTGCTTTCAGCACAAGCTATGGGCACTACGAGTTCAAGCGTATGCCATTCGGGCTCAAAGGAGCCCCCGCCACATTTCAACGCCTAATGAATTTCGTCTTAACAGGCCTACAAGGCCTCGAATGTTTTGTCTACCTAGATGACATTGTCATCTATGGAAAAAATTTAAACGACCACAACGAAAAGTTGAGAAAAGTCTTCGACAAGTTGAGAGAAAACAACTTAAAACTGCAGCCAGAAAAGTGCCAGTTTCTAAGAAGAGAAGTTGTTTACCTAGGACATAAATGTTCTAGCGAAGGAGCCCTACCAGACCCAAGTAAGACGGCCTGCGTCCAAACATTTCCTGTTCCAAGAACAGTAAGGCAAGTTCAGTCATTTTTAGGACTTGCCAATTACTACAGGAAATTCATTCCAGACTTCTCCAAAATTGTACGTCCAATTACGAATTTACTCCGAAAGGATGTAAAATTCACTTGGACAGAGAAATGCCAAGAAGCATTTCAGAGCATAAAAAGTGCTTTAATTTCCCCACCACTTTTGATTTACCCCGATTTTACAAAACCTTTTAATCTTACTACGGACGCAAGTAACGAGGCTCTAGGAGCTGTTCTTTCTCAAGGAGAAGTCGGAAAGGACCAGCCCATTGCCTACGCAAGCCGCACATTAAACAAAGCCGAAAGAAATTACTCTACTATAGAGAAAGAGTTATTGGCTATTGTCTGGGCTACCAAGAATTTCAGGTGCTATCTTCAAGGCCGGAAATTCACGGTCTACACTGACCATAAACCTCTCAAAGGTGTCTTCAACGTGAAAGACCCTACTTCCCGTTTGGTGAGATTTCACCACAAATTATCTGAATTCGATTACAACATCGAATATAAACCGGGGAAGTACAACACTAATGCAGATGCACTAAGTCGCATCCCTCAAGCATCAAAGGAAGACAGTTTAGGCAATACCTTAACGGTAGAAGCCCTAGTCCACCACACGATGGACTCAGATGTGGAGGAAGACAACCCCACAAATAACAAAAAGAAAAAGAAATCCGCTCATTGTTTCGTCGTGACTCGAGCTCAGAAGCAGAAGGCTCAAGAGACAATAAATAGCTCCAGTGTGGAGACAGAAGAGCACACGACAGCGGACCAAAACGAAATTCAACACACGGAGGCGGAAAAACTAAACCCAGCATCGCTTGAGCAAAAAGTAAGTACTGGCAAGACACCCGAAGTTATCACGAGCCCTACGGAAATCCGAACAATCTTAAAAGATTATCACGATTCTCCATTTGGTGGCCATCAAGGTGTCATAAAAACTTACAAACGTATAAGACGCAAGTATTGGTGGAGACATATGCTTAGCGACATCAAGAAATACATAAAAAATGCCCAAAGTGCCAGACGATGAAAGCTTCTCCACAATATAAAATGCCAATGGTTATCACGGACATCGCAGAACAACCGTTCGACAAAGTTTACCTCGATATTGTAGGTCCATTAGAAGAGACCACATCAGGAAACAAATATATCTTGACCTTCCAAGATAATTTAACAAAATTTGTCGACTGGTATGCCATACCTAATGCAGAAGCAGTCACAGTAGCGCAGGTTTTCTTTGATGAAATCGTTACGCGCTATCGCATACCCAAAAGAATACTCACCGATCAGGGAACAAATTTCCTGAGTGAATTATTCAAAAGAGTATGTAAGCTTCTAAAGGTAAAGAAGTTACAGACTTCAGCATATCACCCACAGTCTAATGGAGCACTAGAGCGTGCGCACAGACCACTAATTGAATACCTGCGAACAATCGTAGACGAAAATCCCAAAACATGGGACCAATTCCTACGAACCGCTGCATTCGTGTATAATAATAGTGTACACGAGGGTACTAAACTTACCCCAATGGACTGCCTATACGGCTTCACAGCGGATGTCCCATCAAATTTAAAACGGGATCCCGAACCCGTCTACAATCATGAGAACTATTATCATATACTGAAGTATAAGCTCCAAAAATCATATGCTACGGCACGAAAGAACTACTACGATAAGACAGTACGGCCCCTAACTTTCCATGTAGGAGACAAGGTCCTCATCAAGAACGGAAGCAGAAAACATAAGCTTTCTCAAATCTGGGTAGGACCTTATCAGGTAATAGCAATCCCAAGTGATGTGAATACCACAATCAAAATTGGTAAGCGAATGGTGACGGTACATAATAATCGTTTAAAACCATATTTCGAATAAAAGCATGTTGTACAAAAATGAACCAGGTTGACTTGAAATTCCTACTTCAATGTCCATTAAACGTCATTTCAATACCTCCCCAGAAACATTTGCGGTGGAGTCACTCCACTGCCCAGTTTAAAACGGCACAATGCAAGTACAAATATACTTAAAGAATTGTTTTCTTCCTCCGAATTGTCCACAGAAATGGCGCTAAAATTCATCGTATTTGTCCTCCTCATCCAATACACAACAGGAGAGATCGCTGACAAACCCTATATAAGGACCCAACTAAATGGCTCGGGCATATTTTTCGAGGACCTAGGAAGCCTCATGGTATATCATGACACCTGGAATGTCCTCACCGAAATAGATTTGGATGAATTAGATGCCCAGATAAAGCTAGCAGAATATGCGGAGCACTTAGTGCATAAACTCTGCATAAATGTAACCAACCCAGAAGACCTGTGTAACGTGCAGCAACTAGCAGCAACTACACATACACGCTATAATAGACAGCGTACGAAAGCGCACGGAAACTATAAAGGAACTAGCACCAGCAAAACGCAAGGCCAGATCGCTATTTGATGGAATAGGCAATGCCATGCACTATTTGTTTGGCACTATGGACAGCAATAACGAAAAAGAAATTTACAGCAGGTTAGAAGAACTTGAATCGAATACACAAGCCCTAGCCGAGCTAGAGAAACAACAAATCAGTGTTGTTAAAACAACCTTGGAAAAGATTCAAAAACCGCTGGCCATGTTAATAGACAGACAACAAAAAATAGCACACCAGATAAACGATCTCCACCATGTGGCCGATGATTTAACTAAAAGGCAGCTAAGACAAGAGATTATATCAAGCTTATTGCTCCAAATCATCGAAGTTGAATATCGACAACAAGCCCTTCTGGATATAATAATGGCTAGTAGGACCAATCATATTCATCCACTCCTAATGTCTCCTAAAAATCTACTGCAGATATATCGCAAAACAACTTCGTATTGTCCTAACGATCAGAATTGTTTAGCCATCCTCTACCAAACAGCAGGGGCCCAATCACTCCTTATGCAAAATAAATTGGTGATGAGAATCACTCTCCCAATTTTTAATCTGCCAAAAATGAGGCTACAACAGATTCAATGTTATCCTGTACCCAAGTCAGCAAATTATTCATTAATTCCAGACCCTGGTTATTCATACATAGCCAATAGCGCAAAAACTCAGGAATTTTTCCTATTAAAAGGCGAGGACATGAAAAACTTTAAGAAAATAACAAGTAATTTGGAAGAAAACACGTATGTAGGCCGACTAAATACGCCCATAATAAAGGCAATGACATCCAACGAATGTGCCATTAAATTACTATATAATCCTTTAAATGAAGTGCCCAAATGTAGGACCAGAGTACAAGCTCCCCAAAAAGACATGCTGATCAAACTAAGCAAGCCCAATACGTGGCTATTTGCATTTAGTACCTCCCCGGTGTTACATATCACATGTCCAGATCACTTTGTAATCTCGAAACTAGAAGGACAGGGGATATTAGAGATAACGCAACCATGTCAAGTGCAAATAAGTGACAAGGTGCTCAAATACGAAGGTCAAAGTAAACGCCCGCTGAAAATAATTCAACCCAAACAATTTCCCCAATTTAATCATTCCTTATTTAGTTTGAGTCTGGCTGACATTGTACCAGAATCTGAAAACCAAACGCAAGTTTCAATAGAGATTTTAACGGGAGACGATATCCACAAATCAGTCTACCAGGGTACACATTCCTTAGAGGAAATCCAAAACAAAATCATTAAATACCAGGTATCAGGCCGACAATCCCATATCCTGTCCACAACTTCTCTATCATTTACGAGCCTACTAGTTCTGGCCATAATGATCGCTGTGGCAGTAAAATATCTTAACCCTGTTGTCATCAAGATGAGACAACAGTGAAATCAACCACAAGGTAACCCCGAAAATTCATCAGAGGGAATTCCTTTAGGGGAGCGAACTAATGCTCCCCAACCCAGTTTAAGGCGAGCCAGAAGCCTCCCCAAAACAAAATCAGTCCAAATAGTGTAAAGGTGCGAACACGGACACTGTCAATATGGACTACTAATCAACCTAATTTAAACATAAAAGGTAGACCTGGTACGTAAAAACAAAAATGTACCAAAACGCAAGTAAAGGTACAACACAACATGTATTACAGGCAGCAAGGCCCAAATAACTACAGTGTAAATATAGAATTAGAATTTAATATAAACGGAAAATAGAATATATATAAGAAAAAATAAAGTACATAGAAGGAGTACGTAGTAACTAACAGTATAAAAAACTGAATATAAAAAAAAAATGTATTAGAAGTAAAGACAAGGATAAGGTAGAATAAATAAATATACTGGCGAGAATAGAGTATATAGTAAACAATATAAAATACATACGGAAAATATAAAGTTAAAGAAAAATTACCTTAAAAGTAGACATAAATAAATATAAAACTATATGTATATAAACAAATAAATTCAAACAAAAAGTAGCCCTGGTAACAATATACAAAAAATAGATAAAGTGATAATAGGAAGGAAATTGCATTAAAGTTAATGCAACAGAAAAATAAGAAGGTTTATTTAGAAAACCAAAATAATATATACTAAGAGAATTCGAAAGAAAGGTATTAAATAACTAAGTTGAGAACTAGAATTACTTAAAAGAGAAGATGTATGTAAAAAGATCTAAACTAGAAATCAAAGGGAAAGGCCATAGAATTAAAATATTAATATAATATAGCACGCAATACCTACTAAAAACAGTAGAAGTAATTACAAAAATAGTATAAAGATCTAATTAGTAAGAAAAATGTAAAAAAAAAAAATAAACTTTAGACTAAAAGCACCAAACTACTAAACACCTGTACTGTAAAAACAAAAAATATAAAAAAAAAAAAAAAAATTTAAACCAATAACATAATACCAGGCTACTATAAACACAAAATAATAAATAATATCTAAAATTAGGGTAACTAACTCTAACCTAGCCAATAAAATAAAATAAAAACAACACTAACACTAGGATAAAGAATACAATAGTTCTAAACTAGGGTAAAATTAAAAAATAATAATAATTTGGTAAAGTCTAGCCAAACCAACCGAGACCGAACGAACCAACCAAGTTCAATATCAGTACCCCAATAAAAGTAAATAATGAAGGAAATATACTTAAATTACTCTAAACTAATAGTTAACAAAAATTAACCAAAGTCGAAAACCTAATTAATATAAAAAAAAAAAAATTTTTTTAATGAGTATACTCCTTCAAAAATTGTAAGAAAAGAACAAAACCGCAACCACTCAGGAAGTAAAAGAACCGAAGCCAAACCACGAGACCTGAAAAACAAAAGGTAATGAAAATAAAAAGTCGAGACGATTTAGGAATAGTTGGGGCGATTTATTGAAAAAAAAAAACTCTACCAAAATACATTTTTTTAAAAAAACAAAAAAGGGGGATATGAGAAAAAAAATAAAACAATTTTTAATTTCAAAAGTAAATTAGTCATCGCTATCGCTCTCATCCCAGTCTACTAGACTTCCAGCAGGGGGCGTGGTCGCCGTATACTTCCTTACAAGAGATGTTACGGGGGAAGAAAAGACCTCGTGACAGCATGCACAAAGCCCGTGCTGTCCAAACAGGTTGACGGCTCCACCTGCAACGAATAGAGTAAATATATATAAATAAATCAAAAACAAGTTTCTCGAATCCATCAAATGAATGCTTACCTGCTACAGTCCAGGACTGCCCACGGTGGGGGTATAGAGGCAGATTTACGGTATAGTGGCGTCCTACTATTGCCTCCGCTCCCCAGGCGGTGAAAGGACGCTGACCCCGCTCGCGGAGCACCAAACGGATGGGACCCTGCCACCGGGGTACTACGTGCAACACATATATCCCGTAAGTGACCGAGGTAAGTCCCACCGGGCTGAAGAAGGGTTCGTTATCCACTTTAACTCGAAACAGCATTCTTAAATCCTCGACGACTCGGGTTTGAATAGGAAAAAATACTCGTGGTTAATTCAAGAAAGGTCCACTCGCGAATGATCAAAAGTGCCCAACAATTCAAAAACAAGATAAGATCGTGGCTGCAACAAAGTGCCAGATCCAAAATAAACCAAGGGAATATCGAATACCATAAGAATTCCAGTCTGGTACCCAATCCGGAGATCTTATCTTGCTAGGACAGAATCCATTCCCCCGAGAGTTATTCCTCTCCAAAGAATAACTCTCTTTTTTGCGGGGGGAAGGATTGTTACATATCTAAAACCATACCTGAAAAAGGGTAACAAAAAATTTTTAATTAAAAGAATTCATCCATAAATTTTCACATAAGCTAACATGCCTAAAACATGGCTAGCTTATCAGTACAATCAGTGAAGAAAATTGCGTCAGAAATTTTCTTCACATTCCATAAAGTCAAACACAATTATTCCCATGGTAGAAATATTTAAGTTGAAAAATAAAATAAAAGACAAATCGTACCTTCAGTACGATTTGTCGTGAAAATTGCAATATGTATGCACGAACGTACATACATATCACAAAAAAGCTTTCGGGAAAAGAAGAGCGCGTCGCGAAAATACATTGTATGTATACGCGCGCGGCAATTTTAATCGTCGTGACGGTGGCTGATGTTTATGAAAGCATCAAATGTCAAGTCACCGTCCAACGAAAAATATTCTGGACTTGTTTAATCAAGTCTAGAATAAATGAAAATTCTCTCAGGGTGAAAATGCAACTATGCATTTTCTACCCTGAACGAAGGCTCTTGATCGCGGCAAAAGTGATCAAGAGCCGAGTTAGAATTTTGACTTTGGTTCGGGCGGTTCGGCGCTACTTTAAGTTTTTAACAAAATGATAGAAAAAAAAAACGGTGCATAGTCGTGACTAAAGCATAGGATTGTGATAAGAATAACAAAACCTGTAACAGAGTTGACGTGTAATTTAGTAGAAAAAAGAAAAGTTAAAGTGAACGAGTTTGCAAAGAAAAGAAATAAATTAAAGGAATATTAAAGTGTTCACAGTGTTATATATATATGCATGTCCCTCCGATAACTAACAGCAGGATCACGCCACCCCCTGGCTAGTGGATAACTTCGGCTTGTCAGATCTCAAACCGTAAGTAACCCCATAGACAGTTTGAAAGGAAAAAACAGTAACAAATGTCATGGTCAATTCTTCGCCACTATACGTAACTCCTGGCGAGGGCATTCATTTTCACAATACCAGTGTGTGCTGCTACATCAACGTTTATTTTATTTTAAATTTATCTGATTTAGAAAATAATAATGAACCAGCAATAAAGAATAAATAGAGTTTTAACAAATGTCAACGCTTGCAGCACCTATAAGGAAATTTTGAAAGTAAAGGATATGCCGGTTAATAAAGCATATACGATATTAAAGGCACGGAGATGTTCAACCCAATATGGTCAAAGGATTTTATTGGAAATGGAGGTGAATGTTATTTACCTACCACAGCGTTTCAATAATTTATCTGATGAGGTTCTCGAAGATATCAATAAAGAAGCAAGTTTCTACATAGTTAATGAGGGTGAATTTGGAAAATCGTTTAATCTTAAGATTTCACATCCTGTTGAATTAAGTGAATTCATTGAGCCAGTGAATTTTTATAACCAAACATATTAAATATATATTTTATATTAAAAAAAAAAAGTTGACTCATAATATGTTTTTTTTTTTTGTTTTAACCTAAGAAATTGGTGCGATGTGTTTGCAGTATTAGAGGGGGTGGTTATATATCAACATTTTTGTATAGATGTTTGCAGTATTAGAGGGCATGTTTATATTTCAACTTTTTTTGTATAAAACTGGACGCTCATGCACTAATTGTCAAACTTTGTGATAATACCTAAAGCCGAAAGTTATTGGTGCAATTTTTCATTTAAACATTATTTTAATTTGTTTAACAACAATGGCTTCATTTATAAAGAACGTAGTCAATCTGGTTGATGAAATTAAAATGGCCCTGAGAAATTTAAATTGCCCTCTGGACGACCAAATCAATGATGCAGATTATATATTCAGCGATCGTGTTCAGCGTTAAGGATGAGTTCCAATATGGGAACTAAACGGTGTCTTCAAAGGTGTATTATAGAACTCAAGGGATTTAAAGTAAAGCTACATTCACTGTTGCATCATGGTCGGGGTAATAGTTCTCAAAGAGAGTCTAGAAAATCTCGTGTAGTTTCGGAGGATGTAGAATCAGCATTTATGTATCGAATTAGGACAGGAGTAGTAGTTAACTTAATTCATAAGGACCCCAAAATATTTTTAGAATATGCTCAACATTTATTTTCACGACGAATTCAAAACATTTTAAAGAAGTATAACACACTTAAAATTAATACTACGTTCTGTTGATAGTTTAAAATTACTCGAAAGGATGATGATGATGTACTTGAATTTAAATATTTTAATACAAAGAATGTGGTAGTAGATTGTGGTACAGATTTAAAGCAATGGTTTTTTGAAAATATTCAACAGAATATACTAGTTCAACTAGAAGAATTTCAAGAGCGTGATAGTGGATGGGCTTTATCAAGTATTATTAATTTAGCCGTCAATATTAATAAGTTCGAACCATTTCGAGGGTCATCATATATCGATTTACCACCTGAAATAAAGTGTAAACATGCGTGTATTAGCATTAATAATAAGGATTCTGCATGCTTTGCATGGGCTATAGTTTCAGCACTTTATCAACCAAACATAATTCAAATAGAGTATCAAGTTATCCACATTACAGCGAGATCTTGAATTTGAGTGGAATTGGTTTACCTCCTGAATTAAATGAAATAACTAAATTTGAAAAGCTTAATGCTATATCCGTAAACATATTTGCTTTGGAAAAAAGAAAAAAACAACTTTACACAGTTCTAGTTCGTCTTACAAAAGACCGGCAAGATAAACAAATTAATTTATTATTAATTCAGAATTATAGTATTATGAATATGATGAAAATGGGGAGGAGGAGGAGGAGGATTCTAACTTTAAAATTAAATACCATTATTGTTGGATTAAAGATTTGTCACGCCTAGTTTCCCATCAACTCTCTAAAACAAATAAAAAACAGTATATTTGCGATAGATGCATTCCTTACTTCTATTCAGAAGAAAAACTAGCTGCACATATTGATGACTGCGCGAAAATTAATGAGTGCAAAATTCTCTTGCCAACAGAATACAATAAATGGTTGAAATTTAAAAATTTTAATTTTAAGGAAAACGCACCTTTTATAATATATGCCGATTTAGAATGTTTGTTGAAACCTGTTTCTAATGATGAGTTGGGGAAAACAACAAGATACCAAAAACATGGGGTCTACAGTGTGGGATATTATTTCAACTGTTCTTTTAATAGTAGCCTGAGTGCCTTTCGTTCTTATAGAGGTGCTGATTATCAGCATTAGTTCATATACCAACTACAGCAGATTCTGAGAAAGGTAGAGGACATATTTTCAGAGATTAAACCACTCATTGGGTTAACTGAAGATGAGAAAGTGCAATTTACACAAGACAGATATTGTCATATTTGTGAATAACCTTTTGCAATTGGCATAAAACGTGTACGAGATCATTGTTAGTGATGAGCAAAATTGGTCTTGGTCTTGGTCTTGCAGAATATGCAAGACCGATACCAAGACCAAGATTGTAAACACGCTCACAAGACCAACACCAAGACCATGTGTACGTTAACAAGACCAAGCCCAAGACCACATTATGCAAGACCAAGACTCATTATGCAAGACCACATTATGCAAGATAGAAATCTGGTAATTTGTGCAATATCGAAGCATAGTTATGATCGGTACGTACTTTACCGGAATTTGAGAGAAAAACTGGGCAAAAAATGTAATAAATACATTGGATTCACAAAATGTTGTTTCTGTTGCTTCCTTTCTCTTTCATTTTCATAGTTCAATCACAAGTCATAGCTCTACTGTATTTTATTTATATAAAGATTAAAAGGACACAAATAACACATCCCGTGTACAGACAAGATTTATTTAGACGGCGATAAGGTAGTTTTTAACTATTTATAAATTTATGGCATGATACATCAATTATAGAATTGCGCAAAAAAACGAAATCCTAGATTAAAACTAAAACCAAAAGTTGACTGTGCAGCCCAAAGCTAAAACCTACTACAAGATCAGAGACAATACCAAGACTGAATTGCAAGACCAAGAGCTAGATCAAGACCAAGACCAACACCAAGACTTGACTATGCAAGACCAAGACCAAGACCAATATTATACCAATCTTACCAAGATCAAAACCAAGACTAAGTTTGCAAGACCAAGACCAACACCAAGACCATTATAGTCTTGGTCTTGGTCTTGTATTTTCACATCACTAATCATTGTCATCTAACTGGAAAATATAGAGGTTCAGCTCATGAAGAATGTAATCTTAAGCGGTTATGATGCTCACTTTGTAATAAAGGAAGTTGCAACTGCATTTGAAGGCAGAGTGGATCTTTTGCCAATTAATAAATAACGATATATATCATTTACAAAGAATGTTAAAGCTAGTGAAATTAAATTCCGGTTTATTGATTCATTCAAATTTATGGCATCATCTTTAGATAAACTGACGTCATATTTACCTAAAGAACAGTTGCAAAAAAGGAGTGGAACCCTTTGAATTCTTCAGAATTTGAGTTAGTAACGAGAAAAGGTGTATTTCCTTATGATTACACCAGCGACTGGGGAAAATTAGATGATGTAACATTACCACCCTAGGAAGCGTTTTATAGTAAATTAAATGAATCTTATATTTCTTATGATGATTACCTACATGCACAAACTGTGTGGAAAACATTTCGCATACAAATTCTTGGTGAATATTCAGATTTGTATTTAAAGATCTATGCAGTGGCGTATCCAGGGGGGGGGGGGGGTCATGACCCCCCCTAAATTTGAAGAAAGAATATTTAATTAATTGAGTTATTTGAAAAAATAAATTTTTTATTTACACTTTTTTTAAAAATTTATTTCAATGAATGCTATTGTATGCATGTGATGTATGTGTATAGGTTTTTCTCGGAATTTGGGTTTCGGACCTCAGAGAAACACTTCCCAAGCCCCGAAACAGACTCCCTCGCTACCACATCAGACCTAACTCCTGTTATATTTCGGGGCTTACCTTAGTCGAAGACAATCACTCTACGCCGTTTCAGGAAGCTATTAAGACAACTCGCATACTTTTATTTTATTTATATAAATTTTTTTTTTACTTTTGCTTTGTTCACAAACTTTTTCTTTCACAAAACGTTTATTTTTTTTTCTTATCGCAACTTCTATTTTCTTTACCTGTTTACAATTAGTGTTCAGCCTACCGCGGCGGACGATGGTTGAAATGAAATTTGATATTTTCATAAATATCAAACCATCGTCTTGCTATCGTGCATACATTGTTGCACCCACAATGTATGCCTCTCGCGACAATTTGCTGAAAGGAGGCTTTTTGGTGATCGTTTAAATCTTCACCGAGTAAATTTTATGCGCCCGATATGTATATAGGTATATATGTGCATACATATCGTATTTTTATTTTCGACAAATCTTACTGAAGGTAAGATTTGTCGTGGGGCTTTTTTCTATTGAAACGACTTGGGTTGAAGTTTAAAACTTTTATTTGTCCCAAGTCGTTCTATTTGAAATACTTTTTGTTTTTAACTGAGGAATTTGAATCAATTGCTGATGGCAATTTCTTCGCCTTAAAGAGAGATAAGCCCCTTTTCAGGTAATTTTGGCATGTAACACTCCTAACATTCTAAAATGTTTGCAGCGTTCTTATGTAAAACCACTGACATTTAAAATATGGACTGACTACGTCCATAGAAATACAATGCAGAAAGTGCGCTCATTTCTATATAGCGTTCTCTTTCGATCTAAGCACCAACTACTAATTCACACGTCACATAAATTGTGACCTAACTCAAAATTTGTCGTTTTTGAGTTAATTACACCATGAAACTGGCATATTTCTGTCTGATTGTTTTTGCCGCTATATAGCGATAGTATCACTTTTCTGTTACTTAAGAACAGAGATATTCTTCATAGAACAGTGTGTCAGTGTCACTTTTTGACTTGTGACGATCTTCATAACAAACGTAAATATGTTTTCGACATTTTAACAGTATTATTTTAAATTGTGTCACTTTTCCACAAAACAGCATTTATTTCTTACAAATTATATGAGTTATGACATTTTTCCACAAAGTTCAAAGTATGGAATTTAATTCTTAAAAATCGTATTTTGAGTTGTGCCACTTAAAAAAAACTTGTAAAAATATTTATTTCGCAACAAAGAAAAGCGACACAACTTAAGAGGATGCGGGATTAACAGCTAACCTCGCCAACTGCGGTAAAAAAAACTTAAAATTTCATTTATATAAATCTTCAAAAATATATTTACTAAAAAATTTAAGAGCTCAGACTATTTTTAGCAAACAATTACTACGTTAAGCTAGAATTAATTCTATGTACAGCTTTTCGTTTTTTCGCTCTCCTGAAAAGTTGCATTTTTTGAGTTGAGTCACTTTTCTATGTAACGTGCGAACTGAGAAAGGGCTGGAAACAATAAATAAATTAAGTGGGTTTGTCGAAATAAATGTTTTTAAATTAATTATTTGGGTTAATAGAAATTCGAGAAGTTTCACTTTTCAACTTTCCGCCAATGGATTTTTCAATGTTGGCACCGACGTATGAACTATTTTTGACACACAAAATTGTACCCGCATGAAATAGCATATCGAGCAGTCCATATTATATATGCCAGTGTGTAAAACTGAGAAAAGTTGGGCTTGAATGACTCCTGCAGTTTGCACCCTATTCTATTAATTAAAATTAGTTTTTTGTAAAAAAAAAGTATACTAAAAAGTGACACCTCATCCACACCGCTTAATGCGGATTTCCTACTTCCAAGTACTGCAGTAGGTACTGCGGTGGCTATGCGAACCGGAGTTGGATGTTGTTTTTTTTTCTCGATTTAATTTGTAAGATGCCCCCCCCCCCCCCTAATTTCAATGCTATATCCGCGCCTGGATCGATGTCCTATTTTTAGCCGACGTTTGGATCCTGCACACTATTTTACTCTAACAGGATTAACATGGGATGTTATGCTGGAATACACCAAAATAGAGCTGGAGTTGTTAACCGATGTTGATATAGTTATATTCATAGGTCGAGGAATTCGAGGTGGAATAAGTCAAGTGTTCAAATCAATATAGTAAAGGATAGTAAAGGCGAATAATAACTATATGATAAACTATAACGATCAAGAGGAATCCAAATATCTCATGTACTTTGATGTTCATAATTTATATGGTTGGGCAATGTCCCAGTATCTTCCAACACATGATTTCAAATGGGTGAATACAGATGTAGAAATTACTCATGTATCGGATGAATCACCATTAGGTTACATCTTAGAAGTCGATCTTGAGTACCCACAACATTTGCATGATAAGCATTCAGATTTACCATTTTGTCCAACACATGAAGCACCTACTGGATCTAAGGAGCAAAAACTGATGAATACATTATTTAATAAAGAAACGTATGTTATTTATTATAAAAATCTGAAGCAGTGCATAGCTCATGGACTTATTTTGAAAAAAATACATCGAGTTCTACAATTTAATCAGTCTCCGTTGTTTTGTTAAAGAAATATATTGACTTAAATACGGAAATGCGCAGGAAAGCTAGAAATGAATTTGATAAAAACAAATATAAGCTAATGAATAATGCGGTCTTTGGCAAAACCATGGAAAACGTACGTAAACATTCATGGATATGGAGCTAAAATTATGATAGCTAAACCGAACTTCCACAGCAGATTTATTTTCGATAGAAATTTGGTTGCCGTTGAATTAAATAAGACTGTAGTATATTTTAATAAACCCATTTGTATAGGAATGTGTATACTTGATATCTCTAAAACATATGTTTATAAATTTCATTATGATTATATTTTACCAAAAATGGAGAAAAATTGTAAATTGTTGTATACTGATACCGACTTTCTAATTTATGAATTTAAATGTGATGATATTTATAGAATCATAAGATCTGATGTTAATTACTTTGATACTAGCGATTAGCCACAGAATAATGTATATAATATACTGAATTTTTTAGGATTAAGATCAAAAATGTATAATCTAAGAGTAAATAATGAAGATTCGATAAAAAAAGTCAAAGGCATCAAATTAAATGTAATAAAAAATAGTATAAGTTTTGATGTGATTACTTAACATGTTTGAATAACTCTATTGAACAGATAAGAACCCAACAATGCATTCGATCAGATAAGCACAATGTATATAGTATAAGACAAAGTAAGATTGCATTAAGCTCTCATGATAATAAGCGGTTTTTAAAAGAAAATTCAACAGACACACTTGTTTGGGGGCATTTTAGTATAAAGAAATAAAAGATGGTTTGATATCTTAAAATGTTATTTTTTTTTTTATTTATACAACAAATTTATAATATTTCATTTTTATTGACCCATGAATTGTGTTTTGCAGAGAGCCCTAGCCATTTTACAAAAAAATTATTCCGTTTCTTCTCAATAATTTTTCAACAAGGAATTGTGCGTATATTTCGTCTTTAGTAGTTCTTTTTCATATAATCCTCCTTTGATTGGATGTCCCTCATAATCCTCCAGAAGATATGTCACCGGATTCGTGTTTTGTATGGTTTTAATTTTAAAGATCTCAGTCGTCCAGTTCGGTGTGTACCCCTTTTCAAATATATGTTTGTGCTTGCTGATGCGAATATAGTCATCAACCATATGTTTTGCTGCCCCCACTATTTTTATGTGATTGTATACTGTTTGTAGTAGAATATTTTTATTAATGTGATTAACATCGGAGGAGCGCATTTTAATGGTCCTATGCTTTTTATTATTGTATTCATGAACTAGATTGTGTACAAAATCAATCCAACGATAGAAACCATTCTTACTGAATTCTTTCCACATCATACCTTTAAATGTTCTATTAAATCTTTCAACTATTAAGGCTTTCATTATACTAAAAGCCGAACAGTGTTAGATTCCATACTTTACCATTAGTGTCTGGAATCTTTTATTATAAAACTCTTTACCATCATCTGTCTGCAAATGTTTGTAGAACTTTTTCCATTGTAACGGCTTTTCCAGTTTTATTTTTAATGGGCTCTACCCAAGCATATTTCGAAAATGTATCAATCACTGTTAGCAAATAGTGATATTCATTATTTTCGCGAACATAAGCACCCATTTCAGCCAAATCTGCTTGCCAGAGATCATCCAAATCTTTCATAATGACACGACGCTGGGGAAAATTTCGACGAGCTGCTTTGTGCAGCTCACTCACAAAGGCCTCTTTACTCATTGTTAGCTTTGACTATAAGAGATTCTACATTTATTAACCCTCGTAAGTTCTTTTCAATGTCTTCGCACTTTGTATCAATATAAACTTTTAACTTTTCAAATGACTTATTTATGTGCGATTGGGTCAATGTTTCCAGTTTTTTTCTAGTTATTTTAATAATATTATGTACATTCGCAAGCTCTTCCTCTAATTCACTCTTAGCTGTTTTTGTTTCTAAACTATATATAGCTTGTTTACAGCATCACTATCTTCTTCTGGATTTTTGAGATTCTTAATATTGCTGAATTGCATATCATAGTTGTTATCTGATGTTAACAGAAAACCCACTCCTGCAGGTCCGGTGGGGCCTCTTTCGCTTGATGGACCAGAGGGACCCCGTTCTCCTTGAGGTCCGGAAGAACCTCGTCCAATATTACCATCTCGTAGGGATCGTCCGAACTTATCAACAGTCATTTCGTGAAAAAATATATAAAAAGCTTTTATAAAATTAAATCAGACTCCCTTAACTCCTCAATAATGGAAACAATTTCATTGTTATTGATTGATAAATTTTCTAATAATTCTCTTATTTTTAGTTCCTTTACTACCTTTTATTTGCCCATCTGCACTATAATCAGTCTATGGGCATTAGAATCTTCCAAGATAATTAGCCAAGTCCTTTTCACCATATAATCTGTTTGATGGTTCTTTCATAAAAAGAAGTTCGCATAAGCCAGCTGTTATGTTATAGTGCTTCCCATTAATGACAAAATTTTGTGCATCTATGTCAATGCTAGATTTCCCAATTTTCCACCTCCCATTATCCATATAAACACTATAAGTTCGGTCAATTTTAGGACTTTTGGCATGGTAAAATCCTAAATATTTATTAACTAACCCAGTTGATAAGTTGAGGGTGGAATCCGATTTATTAGCTAAGGTTCTTGAATGAGTTGGTGTTCCATACTCGTCTTGTGATGACATTAAAGAAGAGTCTCTATACTTCAGTGGTGTGCTTGTTGGTTCCATTTTCATATACATTTGTTTTGGGTTTAACTCGAAACCATCATAATCATCATCATTTATTTTATTTTCCTTTTTAGGTTCTGATTTGTTATCAGCATGAGGTCCCTGTTTTACCTTTGTTTCACTTATAAGCTCTTTAAGTGGCTTTGTTATGGGCTTAAATGTTTCTTCAAGTTGATATTCAACATTGATTCGCCCCGCTTTTATAGTTCGATACTTTTTCTTGATAGCATTCCTAGATTTAATAATATCCCTAATTAAGTCCCACTTATTACATATTTGTATTGATAATTTTTTTCAAAACCGATCTGGTCTATTAACAGCTTTATTAACTGGTCTGTTAACAGCTTTAACTGCTTTCCTAACTGCTTTAACTGGTCTGTTAACAGCTTCAACTGGTCTGTTAACAGCTTCAACTGCTCTCCTAATTGCTTTATTTGATCTGTTGACAGCTTTAATGGATCTGTTATATATATACGGAAATAAATGTATCGAATCCCTGAAGGTAACGTCCCTTGCTTAAGGGGCTGTCTTTGTCTACTACCAGAAACCCATATTTATCCTTCCAACACTTAGCACACATATCTCGGAAAGTATCAAAGCTCATATCCGTATTCGCATGATCATCATAAGAACGCCTAAGATTTGTATCATCTTGTTTAAATAAAATGAGAAAGTTGGCATTATCTCGTACCAAGTGTTTTGGTATATGAGTATAAGTCTGGCAAAGATAGAAACTATCAATGTTATTATGTCGAACCATGCAAAAAGAGCGTATGTTGTCTTGTTTCCCACATGCTACATCATCAAAAATAAAAATTGAATTTTGTTTTGCCTCATCAAATGGTATAACATCATCATTATTAGAAAATGTATAATAGCCCAATCCTTTATGGGTGACAAAACTTTTCTTAAGTATAAATATTTTGATTGATAGTGTTGTAAAGTACAACACAAAATATTGCATAATCTTGCATGAACAAACATGTCCAAACTCGCACGGGCACGGCCGTCCCATATCACTCATCGCATACTCGAAGTAATCACATTTCAGCATTTCTTACATTTTTCCTTTTCAATTTCAAGTACCTAACAGAATATCGCCTTGCACATTTTTAAACAAGTTCAACTTAATTTCTTGCGATCAAAAATTTCTTATCTTTTTGCTGATACCAGCAGATAAGTGCGATATGAGTGCGATGGTTGGGAAAGTGTTCATGCCAGTTGAACAGTGGTTACAAAGTCGCGACGGAGCCAAGTCTTCCGCGCACCGCGCTCGAGTTCTATATTAATTCTCTCACAATCAAAAGTTTCATAAAATTAAGTATCAAGTTCTCTGTGTAATTTTTCAGTGTAACGTTGTAAATTATTTTCAATAGGAAAAAATAAATTAAAGTTACGAAAGAAGTGTTGTTTCCTTTAATATCACAACACAAAATGGTGACAGCGGTGGGATTTGCCCAATAAAAATAGTAAATTAAGAGATTTGCCCAATAAAAAAAAAAGGTGAATTAAAATTAAAAAAAAAAAAAAAGTATCAAATGATATAAAAAAAGTGGAAATCTAATCTACGGAAACAAAAGGCGTTTAAGAAAATTGTCGATTTGCTGAAAATCTACAAGAAATCCAATTACCTGCATAGTTATTGTAATTGGATATATAAGAGCACTAAAGGAATTGGAAACATACTCCAGAGTATCAAGAAAGGAAAACAAACCGACTACTTACGGATCTCGAAACCGGCTGCTCAACAATTTGATACATAATTGAATAGAAGGAACTGGAATTATTAAAATTAACTGATACGACATGGTGCAAATTAAAGGGAAGCTTCGAAAAATTTACCGGAAGAAAGATATGAATGAAAAATAAATAATAAAATTAGAGAATTAATTGTTCCAAATAAGTGATCCTTAGTTTTCTAAAACTCAATTCTCAAGCAAATGAATACGGAAACTTGTATCTGTATATTAAATTAATATGAACTGTGTCAAAATCTTTTGAAATGATCATTATGTGAACGCAAACTATCCTGATATCGGTAACTTTCGTGAAAAATTTATCTTTCTTTCGTACTCGATTTGTTTTGTTGCAAATTAGCCAAATTATTTTCGGGTTATTTATTTTTGTAGTCCTCGATCTGTACATCTCCTTATATGTCAACCCTTAATGTCAATTTATCACTTAGAAGTGGAAAGAAAGTAACTCGTGGTAACCGTCCTAATTCTGATTCTGACGACGACGAAAGCGAAAATTTCCAATCTCCTACAAAAGAAAATATAGAAAGCCAAGAAAGTGAAGAAAGTGAAAAGGAAAGTTTAGAAAGTGAGCCTCATAAAAAGAAAGATAAAAACACACTTAAGGAAATATTCATTCCCAAAGAGGTCCAAGAAATTATGACGGACACATTCAATATCGCAAATGCAATCAAGCTCATACCTGAGTTTGATGGCGATTCTAAGACATTAACTAGGTCTCTTCAAATCTCCAAAATTCAATCTTCCAAAGCTACAACGACTAATGACAAAAAAGAATTTTTGGACATAATTAAGTCTAAATTAGTCGGATAAGCTTATAATTCCCTACTTCGTTTCCAAGATTATGACTCTTGGGATACATTGGAAAAAGATTTAAAGAAAAATTTCTTAAAATACAGGTCCATACAAGCAATACTGGCAGAACTGTTTTCAATTAAGCAAGGTGCTAGGGAAACAGTGAAATCATATGCACAAAAAATAGAAACATTGTTAGAAGAATTGAACATGGCTAGTACGCAAAGTGAGAAAACAAAAGAAGGTCAAACGGCAATAAAAAACATGAATGAAGTGACTGCAATAAATAATTTCAAAAGAGGCCTTAGACATCCTTTAAAACTCATAGTTAAATCCACAAAGCATGATTCCCTAACTGAGGCATTAGTCTATGCTATCTAGGAAGAGCAAATAGCAGAAACTGATAGTAAGCCAACTGAAAGTGTAAAGTGTTCATATTGTAAAATCCCTGGACATACAATTAACGAATGTAGGAAAAGACAATATAACAACAATCGCAATGCTAACCCCAGTAATTTTCCTACCTTTCAAGCTCCAAATCGCGTTAACACTTTCAGAAATACGAATACATGTAGATACTGTAAAAAACAAGGGCATACTATTGAAGAATGCCGCAAGAGACAGTACAATAATAGTAGAGTTAATAATTCAAATAACTCCACCGGTTCTTACAATCAACGAGAACAAATCTCTAACACAGATTAGAATAGAAATATTCAACGTAATCGATCGGGGAACATGTCGGCACCCGCCGCACGATGGTTCGGGTACAAAATCTATCTCAAAGTGCCAATTAAATAAAAATACTCAAGCGATTTCATCCATTCCAACTCATAAATCAAGATCTATTGCAACCGTTCTGAATCTTAATTCTGACAAAACATTTCAAAGAGAAGTTATCCTCCAAATATCCTCAAAATAATTTACTTCTCGATACTGGTGCTTATATAAGTTTAATTAAGTGTAACCGAATAAAAGGCGAAATCGAAGTCGACACTAGTTTAGCTGTTGAAATCAAAGGAGTCTCATCCGAAACCTTTCGTACTTATGGTGTGTGTGAACTCATTCTCTTCATTTCCGAAAATTTACAACTCATTCACACCTTTCATGTCGTGCCAAATGACTTTCCTATATCTACTGATGGTATTCTGGGCGAAGATTTTTTCTCAAAAACTCTTTCAACGCTTAATTATAAAACAAAACAGCTGATTCTATACATCAGAGATACCGAGTTCAAACTACCCTTTCATTGTCCATTTAGGACGATTAAAATACCTTCCAGGACTGAGAAATTTATTAAGATAGGTCCAATAGCTGAGGTTGAGGAAATACTTTGTTTCCCCACCGAGATCTACCCACAAGTTTTTACCTCTGGTTGTTTGATTAAGCCGCGAGATGGATACATCCATCTATCTATTTTGAATTCTTCAGAACAAGAAGTAGAGATCAATAATGATCTACCATTCAGCCATGAGAAGCTGCATAATTTTGAAATTTATAATTTTCAAAACATTAACAATGAGGATAGGATTCAGAAGCGTCTTGACGAACTTATTTCGTTATTAGACTTAAATCATCTCAATTTAGAAGGAAGAGAATCCATAATCGAA
The DNA here is from genome assembly GCA_963924295.1 of Dioctria rufipes. Lineage (NCBI taxonomy): Eukaryota > Metazoa > Arthropoda > Insecta > Diptera > Asilidae > Dioctria > Dioctria rufipes. Next base: position 83,663,943 of record OZ002741.1, on the reverse strand, counting down.
ATCTGTAGAGAGTATAATTCTATTTTTCACCTAGATGGTGACAAACTTAGCTTTACCCCTTCTATCACACATTCAATCTGTACGCCGCTAAATCACCCGGCGATTAATAAAAGGCCATATTGATTGCCAGAAATACACAAAGGTGAAATAAAAAAAACAAGTTTCTGAAATGCTGCAGGATGGTTTAGTGCGTCCCAGTGTTAGCCCATGGAACTCCCCACTCTTGGTAGTTCCCAAGAAACCAGACTCTGAAGGTAACAAAAAATGGCGTGTTGTGGTAGACTTCCGAAAATTAAACGAGGTCACTATGGCAGACGCCTACCCATTACCCAATATAGAAGACATTCTTAATCAACTAGGTTCTTCAAAATATTTTTTCACATTGGATTTGGCAAACGGCTTTCACCAAATTCAGGTAGCCGAAGCGGATAAACCTAAAACAGCCTTTAGTATACCTTATGGTCATTTTGAATTCAACCGAATGCCTTTTGGGTTGCAAAATGCTCCCCCTACATTCCAACGATTGATGAATAAGGTACTTACAGGCCTGCAAGGAATTCGTTGATTTTTATATCTCAATGATGTGGTCATTTATGGACGAGACCTTCAAGATCACAATCAAAAACTAATCGACGTATTCAGATGTTTAAAAACCCATAACTTGAAACTGCAACCAAACAAATGCAGATTTTTACATAAGGAGGTAACATATCTTGGTCATGTTATTACTGATCAAGGTATAAAGCCAGATCCAAAGAAAATTTCAGCTATAGAATCTATATCTCAACCCATCAATGACAAGCAACTAAAATCGTTCTTAGGACCAGTAGGTTATTACCGAAAGTTCATACCGAAATTCTCAAAAATAGCGGATCCCCTATATAAACTTCTAAAGAAGAATGTCTCTTTCATTTGGGATGCTTATTGTGATGAAGCATTTAACCTTTTGAGAAAGTCTGTATGTCAGCCGCCAATTCTCCAGTATCCTAATTTCGAAAAGAGGTTTTACGTTACTACTGACGCTAGCAATACTGCTATAGGTGCAGTTCTCTCTCAACGTAATGATTCTACTCGGGCTGATCTGCCTATTGCTTTTGCCAGCAGAGTGCTCAACATAGCCGAAAGGAATTATTCTACAATTGAGAAAGAAGCCTTGGCGGTTGTGTGGGCTACTCAGCAGTTTCGGCCATACTTGTATGGTAGACCATTCACTGTAGTAACTGATCACAAGCCTCTTGTATGGATCTTTAACCTAAAGGATCCATCTTCGCGTATAATGAGGTGGAGAATTAAGCTTGAGGAGTACGATTTTGATGTGATTCATAAATCTGGGCATCTAAATACTAATGCAGATGCATTATCCAGACTGAATATACACGACATTAACGTCATCACTCGATCTCAAGCAGCAAAAGACTCAAAGTTGAATGAAACGCCAAATTTCAATAATAATCTGAATGCAGATCTTACAACTAGAATTAATGCTACTCCTAGTTTAAATCAAACTAAACTTGAAGGAGATAAACATTTGAATCGTGGCTCTATCCGAAATATGTCAAAATCTAGTTCAAGTCCAAATCGTGCTCAAAATTATCATGCACCAAATTCAAATTCTAAATTCGAAAGGAAAAATTTAAGCCTTAGCTCTGACACTAATCCGAGTCAACAAGAATCTAGCATAACTCCGAATTCCCGTAATATCCATCACAAAATTACACAGTTACCAGAAGACTGTAATTCAAAACAACGTCCAAGCGATAATGATTTCAATAATTCTAATCCAAATTCTACTGCTTCTGATACTTTTGTCGAAGACTTAGTCGTAAACTCATCTCAAAAATTTACCCTAAAACTTAGCGATAACGCAGATATCCTACAGGTACTCAAAGACTACCACCAAAGTCCTACTGGAGGACATCCGGGTATCTCGAGAACCTTCAAACGTATAAAACGAGATTATATTTGGAATAACATGTTCAAAGACATCAAGCGCCACATCTCCTCCTGTGAAGTTTGTCAAAAGAACAAAATTTACCGCAAAACAAAGATACCAATGAAAATTACTAACACACCATCAAAACCTTTCGAGCAAGTCGCTCTAGATATAGTAGGACCTCTACCGGTCTCTCAATCCGGCAATAAATACATCCTGACTTTTCAGGATAGCCTAACAAAATTCATACAAGCTGTACCCATTTCAAACCAATGTATACTGGGAATCGTGTAAGGCCACTCTCAGAGTCGCTAACACTACTCTAAAAGAAATAATTGAAAATAACCACATATTCCGACAACTTTTCCGTCCTCCATCGACAACACGTAGAGGCTTGATAAATGGTATCGGTAGACTTTCAAAATTCCTGTTTGGTACGCTGGACGATGAAGATGCTCAAGAAATTAATACAAACCTTAAAAACTTACAAAATAATCAAAATAAACTCCACCACCTGGTAAATGCAAAAACCTCTATAATAATTAACACTGTTGAAACTCTGTCTAAAACTCAAACAGTCCTAAATAATAAATTCAACACATTACAGCAAACTATCTCTTCCTTGGCTTCAGATTTGCACAACAAGACACAGTACGATCAAATATTTCATACTTTCGATGAAATAACAAATCTAATGACCCTCTCTATGGGATCATTTCTGTCCAAACAATCAGAGTTAAGTGACATCATCCATGAGGCAAGCGCGGGCGTCTTAGACAAACACCTAGCAAGTTCTACATTATTTCTAAACGCGCTTAAAGAAGTACAACTCGAACTACAAAACGGCCTTCAACTCTCCATAAAGCCAACCTTCTCTAATTTACCAGTATTCGATAACATAGTACGCGTAAAACCTTTATATGTTTCGAACAATTTGATGATACACGTTTCAATTCCACTCCTTACGGATTTTTATGACTTATATCAACTAACCACTATTCCATCCAAACGTGAAGATGATCTGTATTGCTTCATTAAAACTAACGCGGATTTTCTCGGAGTTAACGAAAAGTCGAAACACTATGTATTTCTAAAGCAGAATGAATTTGATAAATGTCCCAAAGTAGACGAGGATACTTTTGTCTGTACCCAAAATCTTCTAATTCACACCCAAAATTCTGAAAATTGCATCATCAGGAGCTTCCTAAATTATCAAAACCTTGCTCACTGCGATATCAAAGTTTTTAAAACAATGCACGAAATTTGGACACCTTTAACAAAACCTAACACTTGGCTGTATGTTTTACCGAACGAGATCAATATCAGAATAGTTTGTGGCAAAGTAGCTTACTCAATAAAGGCTTTTCGAAGCGGTATATTAGAACTTTTCCCAAGATGTCGGGCATACACAAACCAAATTATTTTAGAAACCACTGTTGGAGCTAATAACGTAAATCAAACATCGTACCATTTTAACGGTACGTTCACAGATGACGAACTTAATATAACCATACCTCACGTTAATGCAAATTCTATTAAAATCTCTGAAAAACTCGATGCGAAAAGCCTTGATTTGAGCGAAATAGGGATAAGTCTAAACAAGCTAAGAAATCTCGACTTAGAACTCGAACAAGTAAAAACAAATTCCAACCCCCATAGTACATAATTTTATTTAGTTGTAGGTGTTTTAATTATTATCATTATATTGAATTGTATCTACTTTGTAATGAAGAAAATTATTGAATGTAAGGTAAATATCATGCTATCCAATACCCAACCAGGTACTAATGACGAATAAAAAAAAATATATAATAATAATAAAAAAAAAAAAAACGAATTATACATGTAAAATAAATAAATAGATAATAAATAGGGAAAAATTTAATTAATTACAACAGTAATTTTAGAATAATTTTTATTCAGTACAAAAAAAATAAAGGGACAACTAAAGAGTCTCTTAAAACATATGTACATAGATTCCACTTTAAATCTATTTTAATCTTTTAATCTATTTAAGGAAAGTAAATGAATCTTATTTACAATAAGATCTTTTGTAGGGGGAAGGAATGTTGTAAAGTACAACACAAAATATTGCATAATCTTGCATGAACAAACATGTCCAAACTCGCACGGGCACGGCCGTCCCATATCACTCATCGCATACTCGAAGTAATCACATTTCAGCATTTCTTACATTTTTCCTTTTCAATTTCAAGTACCTAACAGAATATCGCGTTACACATTTAAACATTCAACTTAATTTCTTGCGATCAAAAATTTCTTATCTTTTTGCTGATACCAGCAGATAAGTGCGATATGATTGCGATGGTTGGGAAAGTGCTCATGCGAGCTGAACAGTGGTTACAAAATCGCGACGGAGCCAAGTCTTCCGCGCAACGCGCTCGAGCTCTATATTAATTCTCTCACAATCAAAAGTTTCATAAAATTAAGTATCAAGTTCTCTGTGTAATTTTTTAGTGTAACGTTGTAAATTATTTTCAATAGGAAAAAATAAATTAAAGTTACGAAAGAAGTGTTGTTTCCTTTAATATCACAACAATAGACACACATAACCGTTTTCATTGCTCAAACCATTAGATGCTCCAGCAAACTAATCATAACATTTGTTTTTCCACAATTGGAGGGGCCAACTATTAGAGGCGAGTTACGTACCCTCAACTCACAATATACACAAACAGGCAGCAAACTCTCCTCTCTCCTCTCTCTCCCTATATCATCATACATGCATTTTCCTTTCATCAGCATTATATGTAATCCATAAAGTAAAGTCAATTACCTACCTTTTAAAATAATATGCAACTTGCGTAATTTCCTTTATCATTCTTAAATTTGCTATTTTACCAAGTTCCCACAATTTTTGCTCTTCAGCAGTTTTTCAGACAGTAACACGATAATAAAAAGAAGGTCAAGAAGTAAGCATGAAAGAAAAATTGATTAAGTTAGGCAGTTGATTTTCAATCGTAAACCATAAAAGAAGTAAAGTAAGTCGCGAATAAAATTTTATTAAAATTAATAATCTTGTTTTTTTTTTATCGTTTGGCTTACCGTATAATTTAACTGGCGCAGTCGGTAGGATTGCAGTAACAATCCAAAGTGTTAAAAAAACGGTTTTGAAACAAAATAAACGACGGGTTATCGTTTTACTAAGCACTAACACATCGACGGATAATTGGTGCAAGATAAAGTGTGTTTCAGGGAAGAAGTACTCCAAAGGCACATCGAAGAAAAACTATCACATCCCACAGCCGTGAACCTGTAAAAAAAATAATCAAAGGTAACACTACATTGGATTTGGTGAGTTCAACTCTTCATACCGCAAGTTCTTGAATCTGGATTAATTTGGAGAAGATTTCAACGGTTTCTTGGTTCACAACTCTAACAAATTCAACAGATCCAGAAAACTATGAAGATAGAAGTTTTTATTATTATGCATGCGATGATAATCGCACAAGGTCAAAACTAGAAATACAGGACTTGACGAAACACAAAATACTGACGATGAGACTAGGAACTGAGAGAACAACGCAGGGATACAACAACCTACTACATATAGTGAGACTAACGACTTACGAACAGACGATAGACAAGATAGCGAACTCACTCGCAAAACATTACATTATTAGATTTGAAACATAAATTAAATACCCTAAAACCAAATATTAGAAGTACAAGAGGGATTATAAATGGATTGGGAACGGTAATTAAGAGTATCACGGGAAATATGGATGCGGAAGATGCGCATCGAATAAATAAGGAAATTAAAAACTTGCTGTCAGATCAAATCAATATAAAAAATAGAGTTAATCAAGAGACAATGTTAAATAATCAAATGCTAGAACGTTTTAAAAATCGTTCAACCCATATCAACAACCAACAAGATTCCATAGTTAAATATTTAAAGCACTACCAAGAGCACCTAAGTAATAGCATTGGAAATAACAGAGATACATTTGCACATGCACAATACCTTAACATAATCAATTATAATATCGATCTACTAAATAATCACTTAACAAATATAGCCGAAGCCATAACACTTGCCCGTCTAAATATAATCTCTAAACAAATATTAAGTCCCAATGAAATTACAGAAATCTATAGTATTATGAAAAACCAATCAGACAAAATTAGATCAGACGAACACATTTATGAACTTCTGGGATTACAGGCTTACTACAATGACACGAATATAATTTTTAACATCCAAATACCAATACTAACCGAAGAAAATTATTCCATGGTCCATATAATTCCCTTACAATTCCTGTCAGGCCCTACCTAATCCACAATCCTAAAAAATTCAATATTTTAACGAAGCATGTCCCAGAGTTGAAGAAGTATTCTACTGCAAGGAATCAACACATCAGGAGTCAGTCGACAATTCCAAGTGTATAGGACGCATAATGCAGAACCTACCAGCAGAGTGTACTCTGATCGAAGGAACGAGAACATCGGAAATAATACAACCAGAACTCAACTATATTCTCTTAACTAGCATCCCTGAAACATCTATAAAGACTACCTGCGAGATTAACAACTTGCTTATCAAAGGAACTCAGCTGATCCACTTCGAGAACTGCTCAGTGCAGATAAATGGCATCAATTATCTCGGTCGCATTAACACCTACTGGGACGATATTTACATCTACCCGATGATCCCAAACCACATCAACTATTCATCCACCATCGAAGACCTTAGACTGGAAAAACTTAAATTCTACCACGCAGATAGCGTATCCATACAATGATTTGAATATAAAATATAATATAGATCAATACGCTATATGATATGAGATGTATTGTAAATTCCAACACTCACACTACAACTGCCGACCTGAACCATTACTCACTAAAGAGCAGTTCAAAAACTTGGGTTCTTTAATTGTTATTGATTGCTCATCAAAATGAATATCCCAAAACTGATCCTGTAGATATAAGCATAGAATTTCAAACATCTGTGAATATACCAAAAAATACTGCAGCATACTGTCTACTTATACATTATAGAATAGTTCAGTACACTCCACTAACTAGTGAAGTTCATAAACTGTAGAAAAAATGAATTGCATCATTGATATTCAGGGGTTCAAAGGACCTAGAAATACGTTCATCTTAAATGAAATTGCCATTATAACTCAGAATAATCAACTACAGAACTTTATTTTGAAACCAATATACAACTTTGAAAATCTACCGCCGGAACTACAGAATCAAGCAAAATGGTTAAATCAATATCACCATGGATTTGTTTGGAATGGAGGATTTATTTCCCTGGATAGTGTCACTACTATTTTTAAAGACATTCTCCAAGACAAAATCATATATGTGAAAGGATATGAAAAAATCAAGTGGATAATTTTTAATAAAATACATTTAAAAAAAATCAATTGTTTTATTCACACAATTTTATAATATGTATATATAAACTTTTCTTTGTTAGGTATCAAAGTATTCACTTTAGCTGGAACTCTACAGTTTATGAAATGTCCATGTTGTAAGTCTGCCTCATTTTCCTCAAATCTCGATTATATACAATTCCACCCTTATCACTCAATTTTCATATCAGAATTTGTTTAGGTATTACTGCTTTCACACTCTTTTACATCTTTTATTTTTTCTGATTTGTTTGCTTCTTGTTGCTTTATTGGTTTATGATACCACTCCTCCTCACCTGCAAACGGGCAGTTATGTAAGAAGAAATTAGTACTTGGACGTCTGATCGTCCCATCTTGTAGCCAGCCTATTACAGTTATTTTTTCTCCCTTGACTTCAATCTTAACATGTTCAAATGGTTTCATGCGCATCTCCCCAAAATTTGAGGGAATTGGTTGACCTCTAGTCAAAGTTAATACCTTGCATCTTTTACCATCTTCAGCAGTCATATATACTTTCATTAAGTCACATCTTACAATTGAATGGACAATCTTCATATACAACCAACCATTCAGACAGGTACAAAAATGCGTTTCATCCCATATAGAATCAGCCCAAAACATTTTTTTTGTTTTTTTTTATGCCCTCCCTTTGAAACTATGTTAACCTATCTATTGTCAGATTACCAATGATCAGGTGTTAAAGATGAAAATATATTTATATATTTTCTTTCCTCCATACACCTGAATAATCGATGTGAATAACCCATATACATATTGGGAAAATGAGTGAAAAGTAAAAAAACACAACTTATTCTTATAAATTTTCTAAGAAAATATATAAATTTATAGCCAATATATGATTCTACAATACTTTTACAAAATTCGAGAAACATCAAATCTTCACCATTTAAATCCACATAACCAAAAGTTAAAACTTCTAATAAGTTTTTCATGTCTTCAAATTCATCTTCTTCTCCAAAGTTCATTGCATTAAAGGCATCCACAACGACTCTATGTTGATGACGATGCAGTCTGCCTCTCCACTATTCACAACTCCACCTTCTTTCAGTTTTTTAATGATACAGGTGAGCTTTTCCTGTAACACGTAAAGAGCCTGCTTGCAATCACTATAAGAAAAATAAATTGAAAATATTAAAGAATACTAAATAGAAAACGCATCTAATACTTACTTACTCGTAAAAATTTGCCATTTTCTCCTTTAATATTCACTGTTTAATTCTTTCCTGAAATTATTTTAGAAGACCCTGCTTTTATATTCAAAATCCATACATCATGGATTTCTTGTGTTGTTCCGGCGGCCCCGTTTGTACACCCACACATTTCCTGTTATTCCCAATTCAAAACTTTGACAAACATCCGGTGTTGTTCTTGCAAATTTTCGCGGTCCCGTTGTTCTACCCACACTTTTCCTGTTTTGTCCATATTATATTCGCGCACACATCCGGCGGCCCCGTTTATACACCCACGCATTTTCTGTTATTCCCAATTCAAACTTTGACAAACATCCGGTGTTGTTCTTGCAAATTCTCGCAGCCCCGTTGTTCAGTGCTGAGCAATAACTTTTTCATTTTAGTTCAATATGTAAAAAATTCGCGCTAAATTCATTTACCTGTGCCAATAACAAGGTCAGCAATTCAAACTTCACTCGCAATCACAATAATCAATTGCATTTTTTGTTTACATTTCCGCGTGCATTCTTTGTTAACCTACATATAGCATGGGCGATGAATTTAGTGTGATGCAACATAATGCGCATATGCATTTCTTTATCATCTTCTTTGTCATCATTTTTTGTATATAAATTAAGTGTATTAGTCGAATAAAATTTAGAGTTAAAATCGAACGCGACGAGTTTTTAATTTACGAGTAGTTTTCGACCTCTCCATACGTTGTAGGAATTCAAGAACCATTGAATTTCCTCTACACATGGTCCTTCGAGCCATTAAATCAAAGTTAGTATACTACTATATAGCGTCTCAAAGAACACTTTGAGGAAGCTATAGCCAGCCAGCGATCAAGAACTTTGTTCATCATCAGAATATTCTACTACATACTACTACATAGCGTCTCAAAGAACACTTTGAGGAAGCTATAGCAAGCCAGCGATCAAGAAGTTTCTTCAGAATAGCACTAAAATAAAACCAGCAAGGCTCAAATTAAGTTTGAGTGCTTGTGATATACTCCAAACAGTTCCAGACATCTTCTCGAGCTATCACTCAACTTCAAGCAGCCAGACTCAAATTAAGTTTGAGTATTTGTGGGATACGCCATACATCACCAGACATCTCCTGTAATTATCGCCTATTCCATCAGTAGTCATGACTCCAGAAGACTTACTAGAGTTACAAAAACAACTGGCCGACAATATCGAGGAACTATCGATAAATATTCCAAAAGACGGCTCCTCACGAAAGACTCCAGAATATCTAACTTCCAAAAACGATGCTTTAAACACATATTGGGAAGAATTTAATAAGAACCACGAGCAATTAAAGATCTCCCTCAATAAAGAACATTCCTACTTTATAAAAGATCTTTACACGAAAACGCAAAAATTTTTTCAAATAGGCCAATTTTCCAAACAAATCGCTGCCGCCTCCAACAATTGCAGCATCCGTTACTTCAGATACAGTTAAACAAATCCCCAATCAAACAAGACTTCGGGATACTACTCATTCTCTACCATATTTGGAAGCTGCCAGACTCAATAACCTTCCAAAACTACCTCCGATGAAGATTCCAAAGTTCAACGGAGACTATAAAACTTGGAAACCGTTTATTAACATGTTTAACAATATCATTCATATAAACCCCTGCTTAAGCGAAGTGGAAAAGATGCAGTACCTTCTCTACCATCTAGAAGGTGAAGCCAGGAAGGTTATAAGCCACCTTCAGTTAAGCAATAATAACTACAAAACCGCTCTACAACTTATTCAAGCAAGGTATAATAACAACAGAAAAATTATTACTACCTATATAAACACCATTATGGACCTAAAAAGGGTAGAGCACAGGTGCCCAGAAGACATCATAATGCTTCATGACACCCTAAAAGAGTGTTTAGAAGCATTGAATAATTTGAACTGTAGGACAGAAGAATCGGGTCCAATTATTGTCTGCATCACCATGAAGAAATTAGATCCAGAAAGCTTGTGCTTGTTTGAAGAGAGTCTCTCCAATCCCAGGCAAATGCCAGATCCTTGACTGTATAAAAAGTTCAAAACAAGTGAAGTCAGAAGCTATAAATTATAACAAGAAGAAGTCTTTCTACTCATCTACTATATCAAAAAATATATGTGCTTTCTGCAGTAAAGATCACAGTGTATTCCAATGTGTAGAGTTCAAAAAATTAAATGTGCAAGATAGAAATTCATTTATAAACAAAAAGGGTTTATGCACAAATTGTTTATCACACAAGAAATTTGAAAGGTGCAGATCCAGCAAAACCTGCTTCTATTGCAATAAAAAACATCATACGCTCTTGCACAATGCCAATGATAATACTGCCAAAAACAAATTTAAGGCTGAACCAGCAGTCTCAGAGAAAACTTGTGAGCTCACGAGGCAGTTCAGTTTGCAAAATGAGGATATTACAACTTTGCACAACAAGATTAAAATCTCTAGCGTGTTGCTCCCAACTGCAATGGTAAGAGTATCAAATGGATTTGGCCAAACAGAGCTTCTAAGAGCGCTGATTGATCCTGGATCACAGGCATCCTTAATCACTGAGGAATCTGTCCAAAATTTAAGACTACCTAAAGAGCGAATCAGAACAACAATTATGGGTGTCAACAATGCGAAAACTGCAAAAGCCACCAGCAAAGTGAGCATTAAAATACTACTGCCATACAAGAATAACTCCCTCCTTCGAATAGAAGCACTGGTGTTAGAAAAAGTATGTTCATTTCTCCCAGATGGAATAATACCAGAAGTTGATTCAACCAAGTACGGAAGCATGGTCTTAGCAGACCCCAACTTCAATAAACCAGGTCCAGTTGACTTGATTCTTGGAGCTGATATTCATGCAAGTATAATTTTGGATGGTGTTATACAATGCCAATCAACTGCACAAAATACAAAACTGGGCTGGATCCTCTTTGGAAATATTCCCAATGCCTCACAGGAAACTAAAAAAATCTCAAGGTTTCTTTCAATTAGTGAGATAGACCAGAAACTGGAACAATTTTGGGAAATAGAGAATACCACAGCCAGTCAGGAAAACGATGATTGTACGCAGCACTTTGAAAATACGCATAAAAGAACCCAATATGGACGGTATATAGTCCGACTACCTTTCAGGAAAAATTTAGGGACATTAGGTTTTTCAAAAAACAAGGCTGTTGCTTGCCTGCTACAAATGGAAAAAAGGTTGAGCAAAAGTCCTAATGACATGGCAGAATACAACAAATTTCTCACAGAATATTTAACCTTGGGACACATGAGCCCCACAACAAGCTACAAAGACTCTGAGAGAAAAGTGTATTACTTGCCACATCACGCAGTATTTAAAGGAGATAGTACAACTACAAAACTACGGGTAGTGCTTAATGGATCCAGCAAGACAGATTCTGGGTCAAGCCTGAATGATCTCCTTCATACCAGAAAAAAGCTTCAGCAAGATCTAATCCAAATCCTGTTAAGATGGAGGAAGCATCGTTTTGTTTTTACTGCAGACATTGAAAAAATGTTCAGGCAGATTATGGTGGCAAAAGAAGACCGAAATTACCAACGCATATTATGGCGAAAAAATTCTGACGAACGCATTCAAGAGCTTGTCTTAAACACCGTTACTTAGGAACAGCTCCCGCCACATATCTTGCAGTCAAGGTCCTAATGCAGCTTGCTCAAGATGAAGGCGAAGAACTTCCCGTCAGAAAAAGAGTGCTAATGACAGATTTTTATGTAGACGACATGATGTCAGGAGCGAATACTGTATCAGAAGCCAAGGAACTTCAAAGTCAAATAATTGTGCTCCTAAACAAAGGAGGATTTAATCTTCGGAAATGGACCTCAAACAATGAGGAATTATTAAGAAACATTCCTGAGGAGATTATCGAAAAGGGAGTTCTAGAAATTGGTGAAGAAAATGCCATAAAAGCACTGGGAATACACTGGAATCCCAAAAAGGATGAACTTTTCTTCCAGCTGAAAACAAAGGAAGAGGTTACAAAACTAACCAAACGGACTTTACTATCAAAAATTGCAGCAATATTTGACCCCCTCGGGTACCTTTCACCAGTAACAATAACAGCTAAACTCCTCATGCAATCATTATGGAAGGCTGGGATAGACTGGGACCAAATTCCACCCACAGAAATAACAAACTCTTGGAGGCAACTCGAAGCAGATGTAAAAAATCTACAACAAATTAGAATTCCGCGATGGATCAAATACCAACCTGGGCAACATATTCAGCTCCACGACTTCTGCGACGCCTCCGAAAAAGCATATGCGGCCGTAGTATACTCCCGAATAACAGATTCTCTGGGGAAGGTGCATATAACGCTACTAGCAGCACGAACCAAGGTGGCGCCCTTTAAACTAAAAGTTACAATACCACGACTAGAGCTCTGTGGTGCTGTCCTGTTAACAGAATTGTTAAAATCAACCATCACATCTTGGATATCGAATTACCGGAAGTATTCGCCTGGTGCGATTCTGAAATCACATTGGCATGGATTGTAAAGAATCCCAACACCTGCCAGCAGTTTGTAGCAAACAGGGTGTGCGAAATACACAATAACTTTGACAAGGCCATATGGAGACATGTGAGATCAGATCAAAATCCTGCGGATATTGCCTCGAGGGGAATTAGCCCAACCAAGCTCGTAATTCGAGATCTTTGGTGGAGAGGGCCACTCTGGCTCGGTCAAACACCCAATGCATGGCCATCCAAAAAGCTAAATATAGTTACTGATAAAGAAGTGAAAACGCAAGTCATGGCATTTAAAGCAACAATTCAGACAGAAGAAATCTTTACCTGCTCAACATACACAAAACAAATAAGGATTATAGCTTATAGTCTCAGGTTCATCAAAAATTGTAAGAAGTCCATAACACAAAGAAATCTTGCACATCTTTCTTCTGATGAACTCCTTGAAGCCAAGAATCGCATCATCAAAATTGTGCAGTTGCAGGAATTTTCGGATGAAGTAGAAGCAATGAGCAAAAACAGACCAATAAGAAAGACAAGTAAACTTCTTTCGCTTAATCCATTTTTTGATAATGAGGGAATTTTGCGAGTAGGCGGCAGAATAAAGAATTCTCTACTGCCAATGGATGCCAAGCACGAAATACTTTTACCACAAAAACACCATATAACAAATATAATTATAGATCACGCACATTAGCAAACGTTACACGGTGGTACACAATTAACTTTAAATTACATAAGGATGAACTTCTGGATCATTGATGGGAAAAGAGTAGTCCAAGGAAGGAATCATAAGTGCATAAGGTGTGCAAGATTTCGTCAAAACAGTAATACTCCACTCATGGGTAGCTTATCGTAAGCCCGAATCATTCCGTCGCCGCCATTCTTCCACTGTGGTATCGATTATGCTGGTCCATTTCTCACAAAAGGCAGAGGAATTAAAACCAATAAAGGATACGTTGCCTTGTTCATTTGTTTAGTAACAAAGGTGTCCACCTGGAATTAGGTACCGACCTCACCACTGATGCATTTTTAGCGGCTTATAAAAGGTTTCTTTCTCGCCGGGGAATCTGCAAGCAAATATTTAGTGACAATGGCACCAACTTCGTCGGTGCCAGAAACAACATGGATAAGGAGCTACAATTAGCAATCAATCGATCTACAAAGCAAGCGGTAGAGACCACAGCTAATGATGGCACTGACTGGAAGTTTATTCCGCAGCTGGTCCTCATATTGGAGGATTATGGGAGGCTGGAGTAAAATCAGTGAAGGGACATCTAAAAAGAGTTCTAAGAGAAACGCTGCTAACGTATGAAGAATTCAGCACGGTACTGTGCCAAGTAGAAGCCTGCTTGAATTCACGACCATTAGGGCAACATTCCAGCGATCCCACAGACTTGGAACCGTTGACGCCAGGGCACTTTCTGATTGGACGACCGCTCATAGCACCACCACAATCTGAAGTAGCTACACAAGAACTTCATCAGAGATGGAAGTTAGTCACGAAACTGCATCAAGATATCTGGATGCGCTGGTCTCAAGAATACCTATCGTTGCTTCAGCAGAGAAGCAAATGGAAAACGTTGTGGAAAAATCCAGTGATCGGATAATTGGTCTTGGTAAAAGAAGATACTTTACCACTACAGAGGTGGCCACTAGGGCGAATTACCCAAATACATCCGGGAGATGATGGCGTAGTCCGAATTATTTCGGTGCAATACAAAAATTGTATTAAGAAACGGCCTATTCAAAAGATCTGTCAACTACCTATTTCGATATTAAATTCAGAAGACACAAGCGAAGCTCAAAATTCAATCACGACAATGACTACTTTAGTAACTGAGTCTGCTCCAAATAAAAATAACAAGAAACGAAAATCTTGCTCCATTCTGCAGTCAGAGCCAAAATTGCGTTCACAGCCCAATCATTTCGATAAAATTTCATCCACAGAACCAAAAAGGAAAAAGAAACCAACCATTGCGCCTTGCACCTGGGCACAGAACCTGCTGCTTACAACCTTGTCTCTACTTTATTGGTTAACGATAGTTTTCGCTCAAGACTATGAAATATTCCAACCCAAGCCGGGGCTCTTTCTGGAGAACTTGAGGCACGCACAAATTAAACGTGGGAACCTTCGCCTACAGGTCGCACTTTCTAAAGCACAAATAATCACTGATCAGAAAAACATTGATAATACTTGGAACCAGATAAAAGATATGTGTGAACAAACAAGAGAGCTCACAAAAATGACGCACTGCCAAACACTGTTTGAACGTATATCCTCAAGAAGAAATCATCTCTTTAAGACCTTAAAAGAAGTTATCAGTACAACGGAGCCGAAGGGCAGATCTAAGAGGGGGATACTTGGCAGTCTTTTAACCAGCATCTTTGGAGTAAATGATCAAGTATATACTAATATTGAGACTTATCTCTGCACGCCAGCCATCGTCTATAGCATTGCTGACAGTCCATCATGTATAATCGACGAGATTTATAATCGTCATCCAAGAACAACATGCCAAATGAACCAGATAAGCTTAACAGGAATAGTCTGGAAGGCCTTAATGACAAGAAACACCTGGATGTACACAACCAATGAGACCAAGGTTGCTGCAATTATCTGTAAGGCTCGAGAAGAGAACAGTTATTAAACAATACTGGAGTTATTCGCCTTCGAGATGAGTGCTATCTGAAAACAAAGGAAATAATCTTGAAGACAAACTTGGACCAGAACATAGAAGTTGTCTCCAGCCATATGAAGGAAGTGGTACCAGATTCGATAAAATTAAACTTCAACAAGCCTCCTGCTCTGATGCAACCTGGAGTATTGATTCCCTCTAATAAGCAGTTCATGGAATTCACTGTAGAACCAAATCTTAATCCAATAATACTCAAGAAGCCTCTTGTTCTACACACCGTTGCGGCGACAACGACAGTATTACTATTCATCCTATTACTACTAGTTTGGAGATACTGGACCACGGTTAAGTCACTTCTACAGTGCAGTTACAAAGGGGACAAACCAAATTCCATCTATGAGGAACCTACTGTTCAGCATGAGTCACTTCAGCAACAGTTCAACAAAGCCATTCGTTCTGGCGGGCCCCAGCATGTTCAGTGCTGAACAATAACTTTTTCATTTTAGTTCAATATGAAAAAAATTCACGCTAAATTCATTTACCTGTGCCAATAACAAGGTCAGCAATTCAAACTTCACTCGCAATCACAATAATCAATTGCATTTTTTGTTTACATTTCCGCGTGCATTCTTTGTTAACCTACATATAGCATGGGCGATGAATTTAGTGTGATGCAACATAATGTGCATATGCATTTCTTTATTACGAGAATTTCTTAATACTTTGTTTTTCATGTTCCAATATTTTTGTAATGCATTCTTTACTTCTGTTCTAAATGTCATCATTGTTTGCATATAAATTAAGTGTACTAGTCGAATAAAATTTAGAGTTAAAATCGAACGCGACGAGTTTTTAATTTACTAGTAGTTTTTGACCTCTCCATACGTTGTAAGAATTCAAGAACCATTGAATTTCCTCTGCACACCCGTTGTTCTACCCACACATTTCCTGTTTTGCCCAAATTATATTCGCGCACACATCCGGCGGCCCCGATTGGCTGAATGCCTTATTACAATGATTCACACATGGGCATGTGTATGCGCAGCCATGTCCTCATTGGCCGAATGCTTGCCATGACCCCACCCTCACAATAACCGAAAACCCATACCACCCCCACCATATTGACCACACACCTCTTATAATCCTCACTTACTACACACCCAATACAACCACCACCACCACATTGACCAAACCCCACTAACGTCACCACCCTCAAGTTCAAATTGTAGCCTACAAGGCCACGCCTACAACACCGCCGCAATTTTCAAGGTCAAACAAAGGTCACATTGTACCCTACAAGACGACGTTGTACATCAAGTACACATGCACTTGATCCAGAACCAGCATAGTTTACCTACTAACTCTATACAGGGAAATCATCGACCGGACGACAAAACAACCAAGGGGAACGCGTAGTCAGAGATCTGTGCTACCAATTCAAAGGGTCAGGGCGGAACATCACCATGGAAAATTTTTTTACTACATTGCCACTTGTCGTACACTAATTTCATAGGATTTATCACTCGTTGGTACATTTAAAAAAAAAAAACAAGGCATATATTCCACCATAAATGATTCCTAACAGAAAAAATAAATAAAAATGTTGTTATGTTATCAACTATGCATCACGATGATAAATTCAATGGATCACAGAATAAGCCCAATATAATACATTATTAAAACAGCACTAAAGGAGGCGTAGATAACATGGACAAAAAGTTGCCCCACTACGCAGTAAAGAGAAAATCTCTTCGATGGAGAATAATCCAATGATGGCAACACCTACCCACGGCAGACATACATTTCTCCAGGACTTAGGAAAGCAATTAGCAATGCCATCAATTTTCATTAGATTCCGAAATTCCCAAGCCAGTAAACATTTTGCTACAAAATTGGGAATTGAATCAATGTGTTGTATAATTATTTCCTCATTTAGCGAAGATCAATTTCAAAACGTTTTTCTAAATGTTTTCATGTTACAAATTAACCCATACGTATGTTTCTTTGCAATCGTAATAATTGCAACGATAAATAAAATAAAACCATTTTACGTGCACTGATCAATGCACGGTCAGCATAAATAAAAAATGACCTAGTGGCTGATCAGAATTTTATTGCAGAGTGACTTACCTTCGCAATAATGACCTACTTCGCAGGTAAACAAAGCGAAGTAGGAAATAAAAATAATCTTGTTTGGAAACATCAAAAATTCTGGTACAGAAATTACGCGTAGTCGATTCTGCATTTTTTTTTTCTTAATAGCGACGATAGTTAGTTTTTAGTAATAGTGTAGAGCATTAGTGCACTAATCAAATTCACACAAAAATATTAAAACAAAAATTCCTTAATACATGAATGGATCATACGCTGCATGAATGAAATTGCAGTTGAGTAGTCGTAAGCAAGCAAAGAAAAAGAAAGAAAAACAATTCTTTCATGAAAGGTAAACAAATAAACCCATCATGAGTAAATAAGCACTATGCATATGCAATGACATTCTTGTATACAATCACCGATTTCAGGTGATCAATTGTGCAAATTTAATTTTTACATGCATATTGATGAAGTAAGCGATTTTGTAAATGTATAAAAACCTGTAATTTGGTTAACAAAATCATAGTATTATCAGAACTCTCAAGATGTATTTACTATTGCGAAGCTCCCTTAGCTCCTAATAATGGATACCCTTCCAGGTAATTAGAGCTCTCTAGCTCTCATACCTTTGCCTGATACTATTAGATCTCTTTATCTCTAAGCAAATCAAGGCATCCCATATAGAGCTGTCCGCAGCTCTATTGATTTCTATATCACTTATATTAAGACCATACTTTGAGCTTTATAGCTCTCATACGGTCGAGATACAAGTACCTAGAAGCTCGATATAGCTCTATCGCTTGTATCTCTGTTTTAATAAAAGTTTGTTCTTCTTTTTTTTATAAGATGTTCCTCAACCATTGGTAAACGAAAAGAAGACAACTAAAAACCAACAAACTTTACAATAGAGTGAGCCGGTAAGAAAAAAGATAAAAACTTAAGTTAAAAAGTTCCGAGTTAAGAAAGTGTATAACGTACAGTTTAAAAAGGAAAATTTCGTTGCGCATAATTGTAATAATAAAAGTTGAATTGTGTGAATTGATGTGCAATATCTGTATGTGAGAGTTACAAAAATAAAATGAAATAACAAAGTTTAATTATGTGAATTGGAGTCTGTTTAAGTGTTTAAATTTATTTGTAAATCGTTATATCAAGGCCCACATCCCCTTTTCTCGCGATGTATAAAATCAAAACACAACAAATGCTAGGTCACCCAATTATAGCACAGACATCACTTGCGGGAGCAGGTGGAGCAGGAGAAAGTGGATCAAGAGATGCCTTTGGACATATAAAAGTTACCGAAAGCTGCTACATATGCTGAGCTATAACTAAACGGCAGCACAAAACAAGAAAATCGTGCTGTGCTTGTAATTATCCTGTATGCAATGAGCATTCTGAGATTATTACCAAACGCAGTACTTCTGCTATGTTGTAGTTTACATATAAATATATTTTAATTCGACTTTATTTTTAATAAATTTTAATTCTTTATCCTTCCATATAAAGATTTTCTACTAATATATTTTCAGATCAAATTATTATTTACTTCAATTCGCATATAAAGTATATTAAATACCCAGGTACCTATCTATGAAACAAGCTCAGTATAAATGTAGGGCTGAAAATTAGTATTTCTAAATATATTATTAACATTTTATCTGTTGAAATATGTGTGTTGTGACTCAGGTGCCTAAATCACAACCATAAAGGGCCATGCACCAATATATTGCCCTATGCAATATATCGTTGTATTTCAAAGTTGACCCTGAAAATTAATTTAAATTCAATTCATTTAAAATTTCATTTAAATTGCATTTAAAAATGCATTTCCATACTGCAGCAAAATTCAATTTAGCATAAATTGCATTTTGTTATCAGTCACACATTCCACTCACACTATATGCACACTTACCTACATACAGTGTCTTCTTACTTTTTTTTCTGCATGTACACTCTACATACGTACAGTACCTATCTTTTCAATCTAATTGTATGTACATACATACTTACAATTATCAGAATTATTCGTACCCTCTTAAAATTAATATTTCAAGATGGGCGCACAAGTGCATATCGGATTACAGTTTTGCATTGCATAGCTTGCATCAAAACTTTCTGCATTTTCTCACGTACGATTTTTCAACGTCGTGAGAAGATAATAAAACTAAAACAAAAACTTAAAAAAGCTTTTTTGGATACCTGGAGGCAGCAAGCCCAAACCTCGGGGAGTCGTTTTTTTCAAATCCGCCTAGTGGTGATCAGAATAAAAGTAATTGCTTGAGTAATAGTGAAATTTAGAAGAAAAAGTGGAATACAGATTGAATAAAAGATTTTGTATTGAAAATATAACTAAAAGATAGAAAAAGTGGAATACAGATTGAGTAAAAGATTTTGTATTGAAAAAATAAATAAAAGCTTGAATAACGTGAAATATATTGAGTAAACAGAGATTAAATAAAATGAATTTATTTCTTTACTATAAAAACTGTGTGCTCTCCACGAGTACGGCACACAGCACACGACATATTTGCATTGAATAGTTTTAGGATGTGACGGAAGCACATCCAGTTAAGTTAATTGGAACATGCAAATATCTAAAAAATAAAAGTCAAAAGTTACCCGGGTACCTATTCATGAACACAAGGGTTAAACAAACAAGTCAAATTGCAAAAATGAGGAGCAAGAACAATCGCAAAGATCGTAACAATAAAGGCTAAATGATAAAATATTGCTGGAAAAGTTACTATTAAAGGCTAAGATTAGATTGAAATAACTACAAAAACGAGATAAAACTAAGAAATTAAGAAATATCATATTAAAATTAATAATGAGAAATATCCTATAGCCAGTTTTGCCTACGTAGATAACATAATTTCTTTTGTCAGACTTTCGTGGATATAAAGCTGTTTAGTTTAATCAAATTCGAGGTCGGAAAGAGATAAATCCTTATCCGATGACTTTTAACGCTACCGCTCTCAGTACGTTGACCTTGTCCCGCGTAGAATTCATTTTAATAATAATAGAGCTGTCCGAGTTGATTTTGTTTTGCGCGCGAAAAATCTCCTTAATTGGCGGTGTCAATCTTTAGTAATTTACACAGAGTGTTAAAAGTGTGTAAATGTTCGTTTGGTGAGCTTGGTACGCCGTTCATAATAATATCTTGGGAAATAAGTTGCCTTTAGCTAAAGTGTAAGAAAAATAGGCGACTATTTTAGTCATATTTTCATTAGCTAACTTGTTGATTCGTTCGTGCAAGGTGTCAATTTTTAATTGAAAGTCATCTTTTATTTCGTCTAGTTTTTAAGTAAGATTTACTGCTATTTCAATGATGGCAATGAAGAATTTTGTGTGCCCTTTTGTAGAGTATCACGGCCAGTTGTATTGGTTGCAGTTATGTTTGTAGTTGGTATATTAGACATAGCGAAAATATATCCTGGTGTAGTATTTTCGATAAAGACGAAAATTTAAGTTTAATATATCGATGCCAGAAACAGCAAAATAAGGCAAGCAGTATACACTCGCGTTTAATTAAAGGAAATGTTTACTTTCAAAACTTATTAGCACAGTTTATAAGCAAAAAAAAAAAATTAACTTCCGCTGAGCATTGCCGCCCGCCAGCGATAGGAAATTTAATACTTTTTGATAGAGGATCCCTCCGAACATTTTTTAACACTAAAAAAGGCGCGCGGTTAGTTTTTTTCGCGTCAACAGTGGAAAGAGTGGGAAACGGCGTTAGCAGCGAGAGATATGTATGGTGGGCCGAGAAGATCGTCGAGGCCGTCAATTGAAAACCGGCGGGCGACTTTCAAACTTTTAGTTATCACAGCCAATTAATAAAACTCAATATAAAGGGGGCTGGTGCACCAGAAGCACTCCTAATCCTTTGTGTTGTGAAAAACCACCACATAAATTTCTGGTGCCATCGGTGGGACTTAAATCCTACAAAAACTTTTTGAAAAGATCTGGAAGGAAAGGACCTCCAGGTAAGGCACAAATATATATATGTTGCTGATATTATTGTGAAAGTGTGAATTTATCTCGGCAAATTTCTGAAATTTAATTATTAGAAACGGAAAACTTCTAACTCTTTTGTGATTTATCGTAAGCAGGATGTGCAATTTGTTTTACTTTATTATTGGTGCATCCATTGCTTGCTTATTCATGATTAATAAAATCTTTCTTAGCATTTCTTCTCCTAGTGGTGGAATCGTGAGAGGATTATCGAGCTTTTTCCTTAAAGCCAAGTGGTACTACCACGGCTTACTGCGACTGGTGTTGAAGGTGTGAAATAGAAAATAAAAGAGGAAAAATTGCATTTCTTCAATTTTGAATGTCCGGAAACCAAATTTATATTCTTCGAACCAAGATAGAACAGTACTTTCGTTGTAAGTGCTGGGACCAGGAGTATACAGAATATCGATACAAGTGCAGCCTACAATTTGCAACATTTAAGTACAATATAATATATAGTAATTGCAAGATAGTCTGAACATGTATATGGTTGCGGTTGAAGCAAATCACGCACAAAAATTCGTATGCGTATCATAAAAGTGATCGTAAGTGTGCCGGATGATCTCTATATCCGTGGACGGCGCAACGAACAAGAAATCTACAGTGAACTCGAGGAGCTCAAAACAAATACAAAAGCGCTAGTCGACTTTGAATGACAACAAATCAGCGTTAACGAAACAACTCTCCAGCAAATCCAAAAGCCATTCGCATCCCACCTGGAAAGACAGCGTTAAATCTTAAAACTCTAGGTAAATATAATGCAATATATAGCAGATGATTTACTAATTTACCATGATGCTTGCCCATATGCACAAAACTGTCTTTCTCTATTATATCAGACAGCGGGCAGCCAGGGGCGGATCCATTGGGGGGGGGGGCTACCCAAAAACAAAATGTATATTGATATTGAATAAAGTATCTTGTAGCGTATTCCCCATACGCTACCCTTTTCCTTTCCCTCTTCACCTGTTTTTTTTAATCAATCTAGCCTCTCTACCTTTTTTAGAGAAGCCCCCACCATTTCCCGCGTACCTAGAAAGGGTAAAAAAGGTGCATTTATTCCATTTCGGAAAGCAGCCCTCTGCTACTCCCCCTAAGTCAGCTGTCCTGCAAATTAAAGTTTAACATACTAAAAGGGAGAAAACAAGGGAAAAAAATGTGTGCAGAACGCGCACAAATTGGAATCTTTCTTACAGAACCAAGAAAGAAAATAAGAAGCAAAATACAAACCCTGAATAGAAAATACGTATTTGTTTTTTTTTTTCAAAAGAAAATTATAATTCGTGCAGAACACGCACAAATTACAATTTTTGCTTAACACCAACATCCCAGAGGCGAAAAAACGGTAATTCGCCTAGCTGGAATGCATCGTACGATACCACCATACAATGCATTACAGCAGGCTATTGAAAAATTCCAAGAAATTAATTTGTGTGCTCACAGGACACATTTTTCTGTTGCGACCAAAGCACAGGGGACTGTTACACACACACACATGCATACAGGCAGCAGCACAGATGCTAGCAATCATCCCAAAACTTCGGAGCAACGAGGAATGTTCGCCTAGCGGCAAGTCGGGAGATTCGAGTACGGTAAGGCTGAAATACAATGACTGCGACACGCATTTGTCGACGCCAAAATAATTTTCGAATATACGTTACGACATTAGGGCAAAGCAAATGCTGCGACACGATAATATCGTCGTCAAAAAGTAGGGCAAATTTCTAAAACTGTCGTTGCGCAGTGCGACATTTGAGTTTGACAGTTCATGTACTGCGGATCAAAAATAAATTAAAAAATGAGTTTTGAAGAAAAATTTGTAGAATTGGTGAGGAGAAGTGATATCTTGTATGATAAAACGACAGAAAGGTTGACATTTGGAAGGAGATTGCAAGAAAATTACAGGTTGATGGTGAGTATCTCATTTTAAGGTGACTTTCAGTATCGCAATTTTTTGTATAAATTACTATTTTCAGAACAAAATGCCGCGGTAGATAGAGAAGCTTGCGTGACTAGTATTCACGAGAAATGCAGCCAAAGAATGCTCCTCCTGGCAGTGGTGCAAGAACTCCAAAGAAGCCTTGGAAATATCTGGGATTACTCTCATTTTTAGAGAAAAGCATTGCACCACGAAAGTGAGTACTTATGTTTAGTTTTAAGTCTTGCAGACTGTAATACATTCTTCTTTCTTGCAGGTCGTGTCCAGATTACATACAGTCTGTTCGCAGATGCGCCGGTTGAGGAAAATGAAGTTCTTCTTGATGGGTACTATGGTATTCCCGAGGATGACTTCATTTTTGAGGATTCCAGTGCGATTAGTGAATCTCCGCGCAACATTCCCTCTTACTCTACAACAACAATAGGAAATTCTAGTTCGTGGCAAGAGAAAATGCCCACCCAGAAGGGGGAGACTCCTGCAAGGGGTGCTTCTTCACAGAGACCACTCGAGGGTAGAAAGTAATGGACAATTTGGTGATTTCCTGACTGAATTGTTAGAAGAATTTAAGAAGAATTCGAATAATAATGAAAACGAAATCGATGCAAAATAATATCTATGACTCTAAAACGTTTCAACTTATCTCCATTCGAATTTTTAGAATTCCAAAGCAATACACTATCTTTCTTGAAGCAAGAGCTTCAGAAATATAAAAAATGAAAACTCAGCTTACGTGAAAAAACCCAATGGCCTATACCTAGTACAAATATGTTAATTGTGGTGCCTTTTTATATTTTGTTTGTGTTCTATGAAGTGCATTGTTAGTTTTATTTTTTTACTTATTTGGCAAGTATGGAATAAAAAGCTCCTTTTTTAAGATAAGTGTTCTATGAAGTGCCTTGTTAGCTTTACTTTTTTACTTATTTGCCAAGTATGGAATAAGAAGTTCCTTTTTTAAGATAACTGTTCTATGAAATGCCTTGTTAATTTTACTTTTTATTTATTTACCTACAAAAGTTTCTGAAATGTATACAAATGTATTCAAATCGATATAAAATTTTTATTAAATTTCAAGACATATATAAAAAGTTTGTTTTTTAAGCATCGTGCAAAAATATCTATAGATTACTGTGTAGATAATCGCACAGTTTGTTTCGTAACTGCAATACATCCCATTTCGAATTATTGCATGAAAATGGACGGGCGCTTTCTAAAGGGGTAGTTTCTGACCTCCACAATCCCGGTAACACCTGATCACCAACATATCTGTCTCCATAATTATCGGGACAATAGTTATGGTCATTTAACTTCAGAAAGTTGTGTAAAACAACAACAGCTTTTATAATTTTGTCCACGTTTTCCGGTGCACAGTGAATGTCATTTCGCATCACTCTCCATCTAGCAGCCATAATCCCGAAAGTGTGTTCAACTGTCACACGAGCTTGTAACGGACATTGTCGTTACATGTGAAATCGTCGGAATATAGTTCTACGGAATACCCATCTACGTTGCTCATACCAATTCTAATTAGATCAAGTTCTTGCTTAACTTCACTATTCTACGAAACATACGAAACTTCAAGATGTTGGAGATTCAATTGAACACCCACTCAATGTATTATGTGTCACACGGATGCTGTCCCATCGCGTGTTCAGACAGGTTTGAGGTATAGCAATCAATTTCGGCAACTAAATGTGCATATAACATAACCCTGACACTCAAAGATTGTGCGAAGTAGTAGTAAAAGGAAATGCTCCTAAACGAAAAGAATGTAATTAAATTTATAACAAAATAAATAAAATAAAAGAAAAGAATGCGTTGAATAGAAATAAAGATACTAAATATTGATGCCAAGCACGGTCCACATATACATGGGGCTCTAAGAAGCTGGTGAATTAAACGCTCCTAACGATCCCCATGCCCACATAGGCGCATGCCATCACTGGCTTAGGTACAGCAAGTACAAATCCAGTATTGAACTAAAGCAAAGTTATGATTTGGTCAAAGAATGAAATAATACAGAAATAAGAATAAGTAGCAAACAAACAAAAAAGGCAAGATTTAGGTTAAAGGTATTACTTCCCTCACGTCCATTTGGACCTTGCACATAATGAATAAATGAATAAATATTGGGTATTGTGTATATATAGATCACGACTGAATAATTCAGATAAACACTCATCCTCTGGATTGCTTCACACACGCAGCTGGTTGAAGAGGTGGTTATAGATTAATTTTAAGCGAAAGATTAAAATGTAAAGACTTGTGAACTGGAAAATATTGCGAACTGTCAGTAATAATCAGAAGAATTGTCAACCAAATCTCCGATTTGGCATAAGGTATGATAATATAGATTAAGGTCCATTTAGTAATAGATTCCGAACTGAATTGTGAACTTAGGCGTAGTTGTAGAGTTAAGTTGTAAACTAGAGCGTAGCAGAAGATTAGGTAAGAGTGAAAGCGAAGAGTATGGATGCATAGCCCAGAAACTAGATGCCGCGAGAAGCCTTGTAAGAATACGACGAAAAGTGAACACAGCTTCACGGGAGTAATTCGGTAGAAAACCACGTTGTGCGGAGGATTTCGAGAAGAGAAAAAGAGAAAAAAAGAAAAAGGAGAGACAGCAAGAGTTCCGGGTTGGGAAGAAGTTTCTGGAAAGAGTTGAAGAGACGAGAACTAAAAAGTCGAGGGCGAAGAAGAAAAGTTTTTTTTTTTAAAAAGAAGAGATACCGTGGAAGCTGAATTTCAGATTTGGCAGCGAGTCAGGAGTAGAGAGCATTCAACGATTATAGACGTTTATAAATAGAAGGTGATATCCAAGGAAGGCGATTTACACATTGTGGGCGCTTTACAAAATCTAAGGAATGCGATATTTTTTACCAAGTGGGAGAATATTGAAGGCGAGTTCTATCTTCCGCCAGCGGAAGATTTGGAAGATTTTCTGTATTGTAGGCGACCAATCAACTATTGAAGACACGATTCTACATATCAAGGGATATTTAACGTCAACATTCACATATTGAAGGCGATAATTAAGGCAAGTCTTATCATCCGCCAGAGGAGGATTGGAGGTTACCCGCAAATGCGAAACATTGGAGCAGTTATCGTCTAATATACATTGGATTCAGGTCGACCTGTAAAACGGAGCTAGCCGCATCTATACGTCTTCCAAGACCCAGAAAATTAGCTTAAGGTAGACTACGGTAAGCAGGTGTAATTATTACTTTTATTAAATCTTATATATAAATTGAACTCATAGCAAATTTTCATTCAAGTCCTGTCCCTCAGAAAAAAAAATATATATATATATAAAGAGAACTTAACGTTACAAGCTCTAGAAGTTCTTTTGTTAAAATTTATTAATTTCGGTGATGAATTCTTTCCTGAAAAAGGAACTCGTGCTACATCAATTATTTTTTAGTGTGACAATAATACCTGGATATGGTCTCATTAAGTTTGGCCTTAGAGGAAATGCCACATCACCAATGAAGTAAAATGGAAATTTAGTATTAGAATTTGGAAGTTCAGCATCAGTTGGTATTTGAAGCTTCTCGTCCATCAGCAACTTTCCAAAACTACTATGACGGAATATTCCCCCACATATAGCCAAAAACACAACACTGTGACGACCTTTGTAGCTATAATATTGTGACCCACCTCCTTTAGGACAGACAATAAAAACACGCTTGACTTCTATTTCTCCTAAGCAGTTTGGGAGTCCCCACCTGGTTTTATAGTCCTCCGCTATTTGACACCATTCCGCCGAGGTAGGAAGAGCAACATAAATATGCCACAATTTATCCCAAAGAGATTCACAAGTCTCCAATAAAATACGGCCAACAGTAGATACATCCATTCTAAACTTCCTTGGAGCTCCATGAGCAAGGTATCTGCATACTTATATTATAAACAAATTATTAATTTAATTTTATATTAAATATATAATAATATAATATATATATAGCCTTACATAACTGTCAAAGCAAGTCTGCATTCCGCTGAAATTGGCTTTCGAATGGATTTTTTTTTTTCTAATTTTCCTTTCACTAAATTTAACAAAAGGTCAAAGCTGGTAGGAGTCATCCTGGTTGCCTTAAAAATCATCGCCGGATCTCGTTCCTTCATAACTTTGAAGGCTGTTTCATAAAATCCAACTTCGTCTCTCTGTTGATAGATTTCGCATACCCACCACCTTCTCCTTTTTCTTTTTTTTTTAATCCGGCATAAACGCGCATAAGCTTTATACGCAACTATAATTGTTCTTAAAATAAGTAAAAAAATTTCCGTAGACATCACAAAACGCAAGACCCAACCCAACTGTCATGAAATGACAAACGCCAATGTCGCATTCATTGTATTAGGTCTGCGACAAACAACGACGCCAAATGGCGTCGACAAATGCGTGTCGCAGTCATTGTATTTCAGCCTGTACGGTAGACAATGGGGAGTTGAGAACGCGAGTTTGAAATAAGCGCTGCTAGGGGTATACCTACTTTATTTCTTTCAAGTGAAATGAAATTATTAAATACTTCAAAAAATAATTCTCAAGCCATGAAATAGATCTCCATATGTGTGCGTGCTGGTGTGATTCCCTAAAATGTTATATAGGGTCCGCCAAATAACTTTTTTTTTTTTTTTTAAACAGGGCGCAAAACATCGAGTGTAGCTTCGGCTGTGTGGCACGTAGCGCCGTCCTGTTGAAACCAAATGTTGCCAATATCCTCCTCTTCAATTTTCGTTCAACATGGCCCGATAACGATTGCCATTGACTGTAACGGCCACTCCTTGCTCATTTTCGAAGAAAAATGGCCCAATTATGCCTCTGGACCAAAATCCGCACCAAACAGTGACTCGTTTTGGGTGTATCGGCTTTTCAATGTATGCGTGCGGGTTTTCTGTGCCCCAAATGCGACAATTTTGCTTGTTAACATACCCGCCAAGATCAAAATGAGCTTCATCCGAAAAGATGATTTTTTTGGCAAAATCGGCATCTTCTGTAAGTCGATCGCAGGCAATATTTCCCAGCGTTGTTCAAGCGTATACACAACCATATTCGTTCAGCGGAAGAATAAAACTAATTATCTGTCAAATCAGACATGAGCTAAGTGTTACCATTCACGAAATAAGCACTAGTTGAAAAAAAAAACGTTAGATGGCGGACCCTATATATTGATACTTTTATGAAAATAACTAACGTCAGAAGGTAAATGACAAAGAGATACCACTGAAGAAATGTTTAAATTTTTTCTAAAAATCACCCCAACAATGCCTCGTGCCAAAATAAAATCAAACATGTCTTGACCTTATGTAGGTAGGGAAAGCCTCAATTTTTACCTAGAAATTTGGCACACATTGTATTTGAAAATTACTATAGTCGACCACCAAAGTGAATAAATTCCTCCGAATCATTTTCTGTAAATTTCTAAGAAGAAATGAATTTTTATGCTGTAGCGTATTCCCCATACGCTACCCTTTTCCTTTCCCTCCTCATTTGTTTTTTTATTAGTCTAGCCTCTCTACCTTCGGTAGAGAGGCCCCCATCATTTCCCGGGTACCTAAAAGGGGTCGGAAAGGTGCACCTATTCCATTTCGGAAAGTACCCCTCTGCTACTTTCCCATAAATCATCTGTACTGTAAAGTACGGTTTAAAACCCTACAAGAAGAAACCAAATTAATATTTTCCAAACGAAAAAATTCCAATTCGTGCAGAACGTGCACAAATTAAAATCTTTCACGCATTGTTCACTCGTGAACAATTATTTTTTATCGTCATATACATAAAGTTTTAAAATACTTCAACATATTTCTATTTTTTTTTTTCTTTTTTTTTTTTGTTTAACTAGCATAAGCATTTCTGCGCACAATTTGCTGACACAGCAAGTGCACAATAAATGTTATGTGTCAATTGCATTAAGCAATGTAAACAATCAAACCAATTTAATTTCTTTCGTAAACAATTAATTCAATCAATTATTCACCTAACCCAGCAAATTTTTATGTATATAAATAAGTGCACGAAATAAAGTTTTTCAGAGTTAAAAAAAAACGGAGTGTTAATTTAATACTACGTGATCTCTAACATACAATTTCTCTTCGAGGCGTCATACACTTACCTTAATAGAATTAACTTAAGGTTGATTCTGGTAATTATTCATTCTGCTAAGTAAGAGAATTGTACATGGTCCTTCGAGCCAAGGAACAGTGCAGAAACAGTTCACTACTAAGCTATTGCGGAAAGTCAATAACCATACCGAAAAAGATTCAAAACCTGTTGAATCTAGTATAACGTATATCTGCCATACAGACGCTCTCAAAGGCGAAACGTTTACTAAGATAAGATAGAATCAGCTTAAGGTTGATTCTAGTATAAAACAAATTGCAAAGAGCAACTCTGTGCACGGTACAAGTACATTAGGGATTAAAATCCAGCCATTATCTCCACTTAAAGCCTACAGATCAAATGATCAAGACACAGAAGGATTTAGCTGGGGAAATTGAGCGACTATTGACAAACTTCGACAAAGACTCGGCTGATCGGAAACATAAGGAGTACCTGCAAAAGAAAGGTCACGCGCTAGAGAGTTTCTGGTAAGAGTTCAGCAAACTACACAAGGCACTAAAAAAGCAAGTTGCTGAGGATCATCCATATATCACAGGAGAGCTTTATGAAAAAACAAAATAAAGATATATGATAAAGCGTTAAAGAAAATAACGGAGCACAAGCGCGAACTAGCTTCAATAGAAGATCCTCTGGAAACACCAACATCAGCACCTTCAAACCCACTGACATATGATCGTCAAACTGAAAACTGGGATAATACTATAAAGTTTACTCCGCAACAACAAGCCTTATCATATCAAGACATGATCAAGCATAACAACCTACCAAAACTTCCACCAATCAAGATCCCGAGGTGCGCTGGGGATTATAAAGAATGGAAGTCCTTTTTTGATTTATTCACTAATGTGACTCACAACAATCAATATATTAGTGACGTGGAGCAAATGAAGTATTTGTTATACCACTTAGAAGGGGATGCTAGACGTGTAATTGGGCATCTTCAGATTAACAGCAAAAATTACAATACAGCACTGCGTTTAATAAGTTACAGATTCAACAACAACCGAAAAATCATAACAACATATGTAAATACCATAATTTATGCAAAGAAAACAGAGTGTAGATGCCACGAAGATACCATAATGTTGTATGATCTTATACGTGAATGCCTTGAAGCTCTAAAAAATCTCAGTTGCAACACAGATGAGTGGGGTCAGATAATAGTGTGCTTATCAATGAGAAAGTTGGACACAGAAAGCTTGAGATTATTTGAGGAAGGCCTCTCCAGCCCAAAAGAAATGCCGCCGATAAATGAGCTGTTGAGGTTTTTAGATAAACGCCATCAAGTGTTGGACTGTATCAAGAATTCCAAGCAACATAGATTTGATACAGCCACAAAACACTCTAAAAAGTTATATCATATGATAATGAAACACTCATGCAGTTTGTGCAATAAAGATGTCTATCAATGTGCGGAATTTAGGAAGAAGGATGTAAAAGATCGAGCTGCTTATGTTTCCAAGAAAAATCTTTGCCAAAATTGCCTGCTCCATAACAAGGCAGAAAGGTGCAAATCAACAAGATCATGTGCTTATTGCAAGAAAAAGCACCATGCATTACTACATCGGAACCGAAGCCAATAATCTCAATACGACCATGGCAGTACATAAACATGCTCAAGAGCAGTCTACTAAAGATGTACTAGCATACCACGCAAGTAACACAGCCGTTCCAAACGTACTACTGCCAACGGCCATTGTGAGAATATAGAATCAATTTGGACAATCAGACCTATTCAGAGCGCTAATCGATCCTGGATCGCAAGTATCGCTAATAACTGAAGAAGCAGTTCAAACATTGAAGCTAGTGAAACAAAAGGTGAGGGCAACCATATTAGGGGTCGGAGAGTCAGAAACAGCGAAAATATTTAGCAAGGTGAGCGTAAAAATACAACTACGTTTTCAGAACTCCTATCTATCTGTTGAAACCTTTGTACTACCCAAGCTCAACTCTCTTCTTCCGGAAACAAATTTAAAGGGAATCGACATGAATCAGTTCGGCGACATCGTATTAGCGGATCCAACATTCGACACGCCAGGTCGGATTGATTTGCTCTTAGGAGCTGACGTCTACGCCAACAAAATATTACAGACGGATTTAAAGGAAAATAACCTGTAGTTCAAAACAAAAAACTTGGATGGATTCTTTTTGGAGGCGTTTCTAACTGCTATAAAGAAACGCCAAGGGTATCAACTTTCCTTTCATTGGCCGAGTTAGATCGAAAGCTTGAAAGCTTTTGGGAAGTCCAAGAAAGCTCTACTCACAATCAAGATGAACAAACTTGTGACGTCCATTTCAAAACCACATACAAGATAGATCAAGAAGGGACTAGGAGAATCGAGAAATAAAGCCGTAGCCCGTTTACTGCAGATAGAGAAGAAACTAAAGAACAATCCAACTGACATGGCCGAGTACAACAGTTTTATCTGCGAATATGAAGAATTGGGACATATGACCCCAGTAAAACCTTTTGAAGGTGATCTAAAAAGAATCTTCTATCTACCACATCACGCTGTATTAAAAAAAGACAGCACCTCCACCAAATTACGTGTGGTGTTCGATGCATCATCTAGAACAACTTCTGGGTTGAGTTTGAACGACTTATTGCACACTGGGCCGAGGCATCAGCAGGATCTCGCGCAAATATTGCTGCGTTGGCGAAGATATAGGTATTCCTACACAGCCGACATTGAAAAGATGTTCAGGCAGATCAAAATTTCTGAAGAAGATAAGAACTACCAACGAATTTTATGGCGAAGAAAACCACCGGAACCCATTCAGGAGTATCAACTAAATACCGTCACGTATGGCACCGCTCCAGCCACATATCTTGCAGTGAGAACATTAAAACAGCTTGCTGAGGATGAAGGAGGCCATTTTTCTGTTGGAAAAAGGGTTCTCCTTAACGATTTTTATGTAGATGATATGTTAACAGGAGCAGACACAAAAGCAGAAGCTAAGATACTATAACATGAAATAAAAGCTTTGCTAAACAAGGGCCATTTCAACCTCAGAAAGTGGACTTAGAATGTTGAAGAGTTACTATAAAACATTCCTGGAGATATAAGAGAAAAGGGAATATTGGAGATTAAAGAACAAGACACAATTAAAACTTTGGGAATACATTGGAATCCCAAGAGAGATGAATTTCAATTTAAGCTCAAGCCAGAAAAAATTGAATCAAGACTAACGAAACGACATCTCCTATCAAACATATCTACAATTTTCGATCCTCTGGTATGGCTAGCACCTGTATCATTTTCAGCTAAATTATTAATGCAATTGTTGCATACCTAAAAAGGGTTAACAATGATAATTATAATTAATAATTATCATTGGGATAAACATGAAAAATATTTGATTTTCATAAATGGAAATAAGCTAATCATGCTTAAAACATGGTTAGCTTATCTCGCATACAACCAACATATTTTTCCCACAAAACGACTTGGGAAAAATAAAAGTTTTAAATTTCAACCCAAGTCGTTTCGATACAAAAATAGCCCCACGATAAATCTTACCTTCAGTAAGATTTGTCGTAAATACGATATGTATGTACATATATACATACATACATATCGGGCGCATGAAATTTTACGTCGGTGAAGACTGAAACGATCAAGTCTTCACCGAAAAAGCTCTTATCAGCAAATTGTCGCGAGCTGCATATATTGTGATCGCAACAATGTATGCACGATAGCAAGACGATGGTTTGATATTTATGAAAATATCAAATTTCATTCTCAACCATCGTCCGTCGCGATAATTCTGGGCATGTTTAAACATGTCCAGCGGTAAATAATTTTCTCAGGATAGGAATGCTAATTAAGCACTTTCCTATCCTCAACAACTAGACTTGCGATTAGAAAAATCGAAGTCGAGGGCAGTCAAATTTTAAAGGCGAAAGCAGTCAGTTTTAGACAGTCAAGTTGATTTAGAACCACGGTCGGGATCGCTGTTCGTTTGTGTTTGGTTTCATGGCTGAGTTATAACCAAATTTTTGAGAACCAAGTTCAATGAGAGTAATTAGTTTTTCACCACGCAGTTGCCTAATTTTGTCTAAATTGTGAGTGCTAAGAGTCTGTTTTAGAAAATAAGTGAAGTTTGTGAATAACGTAGGGAAATTGTAGCAGGTTTTGGACAACCTGACAAAAAAAAAGAGAAATAAATAAAGAGTTTTGTATTTGCCAGAAAAGAGTGTTGTAATTTCCTACAGGTACATAAAACAAAACATAAGGTTTTAAAATACTTCAACATATTTCTATTTTTGCTTTTTTTTGTTTAACTAGCATAAGCATTTCTTTCTGCATGCAATTGACTCATAACATGAAAAGAAATTTACTTCGATTATGTTTTGCAACAATTTCTGCGGCACAATTTGCTGACACAGCAAGTGCGCAATAAATGTTATGGGTTAATTGCATTAAGCAATGTAAACAATCAAACCAATTTAATTTCTTTCGTAAACAATTAATTCAATCAATTATTCACCTAACCCATCAAATTTTTATGTATATAAATAAGTGCACGAAATAAAGTTTTTCAGAGTTAAAAAAAAAACGGAATGTTAATTTAATACTACGTGATCTCTAACATACAATTTCTCTTCGAGGCGTCATACACTTACCTTAATAGAA
Organism: Dioctria rufipes; assembly: GCA_963924295.1. NCBI lineage: Eukaryota > Metazoa > Arthropoda > Insecta > Diptera > Asilidae > Dioctria > Dioctria rufipes. The sequence continues at coordinate 83,629,502 of OZ002741.1, read as the reverse complement.
TTAACTTAAGGTTGATTCTGGTAATTATTCATTCTGCTAAGTAAGAGAATTGTACACACATAAAACACCAGAAAAGGGACAAAAGTTGTATAAATCCGGAAAGCAGCCCTATGCCACTTTCCCATAAGACAGCTACCCTGGAAGAAAGAGAAAAAGAAAATTTGTTGGAATAAATAGATATTATGCGTCAAAAGGAAAGATTCCAGTTTGTGCAGAACGCGCACAAATTGCAATTTTACTCATCAAACCCGCGCCGCATACACGAAAAGCCTAGAAATAAAAGCACCAACAAATAAAATATTTCACAAACGAAAGATTCTAAATTGTGCGAAACGCGCACAAATTAGAATCTTTCATTCGAAACTTCCCGCTAGTCAGCTGCGATTCCAAGAACGAAAAAATTCCAGAGAAACGAAAAATGCTCGCTTAGCGGTGGGCACAAATACACGATCCATGGCAACTATTTTGCATGGAAAGCACGACTGATGACACCCGTACATATAGGCCGCCGAGCAGTCGCGAGCAGAAAAATTTGATCATTCGTTTGACACGAACGAAACCGCTCGCCTGCCGGTTGGGTGAGCGAAGAAACGGCGGATATATGGAGACTGGAGTGAGTCCAGTGGGGTTGGTCTTGAGCAATGAACCAGTACAGATCTCGGTATTAATTGTTACAACATCACACACCGCCCAACACAAAATCGTGATATAAACCCTCGAATGCATTAAGACTATCGACCCCTTTTTTTCATAAATACTAATGACCCTCTTTTCACTCCACTTCAATTTTATTGAACCCAAATTAGCTGAGATCATTTCCTTTTCGAAACAAATTAAAAACCCAACTTGAATTTTATTCCAAACAAAGTCAGCTAAAATTATTTATTCTTCAACCTAAAATCAATATATTCAATACATAATCTGTTTACTTCAAGCACTATCAGCAAATAATTTTCCAATAACCCCAAGAACCGATGCAATCACTTTTTTTTTTGTAATTAAAATCAATAATCCCAAACGCAGACGAAATCACTTTTTCTTTGAGTAATAAAAATCAATGACCCCATACGCAGACGAAATCACTTTTCTTTTGACCCAAAAAAAATGCACGCGTAACCTTTTTTGTCGATCAATCGATCGCTGCTTAAGAAAATCTATAATGAAAAGACAGTCCGTTCTTAAATTCCGATCGGGAAAGTAGTTGCCTTCTGTTTTTAAAGAATTACCTAAGTTTATTTTTTGGTTAACAAAGTTTGTAAATTAGCTAAGTTCTTTTTAAAATTAATTTTGATAATATAAAACAATAAAAGAAATAAAATGTGTAAATAAGGTCAAGCCAAGCTAGGCTTACCTGGATCCGGATTCTTATTACCGTTGTCGGAAAACACTCTCATGGCACGTAAGTGACTCAATGAAAGGGTTCTCATTCCACTTCACTTTGGCGCTTGGCAGGGTTCTAATGTAATGCCACAAGGAGTATTCGTAAGTTTCCTTTTCATTAATTAAGTTTTTTTTTGTCAGTGATTATGCCCATGTGAGTAAATTTTGGCTAGTATACCTAATATTTTGACTTCCTTTACTTATAAACCTAGGACAGTATGTCAGTATACATTAGTCAATAGTGGTACGCGCTAGTTCAGTAGGGCCAAGCACGTAGGTTAAGGATATATGTATGTATAACAAAATATACATCAATTTAAATTTTTTTCACTTATACTATTAGCAAGATTTTTTTTTTTTTGTTTATTATAATAAATATATATATATATTTCTTACTGTGGTTTTTTCTTCCTTTTTGCCCTCCAGCTATCAACAAAAAAAAAGGGAGAGGAAAAGGGAAAAGAAAGCAAAATAAAACTAATATTGTTTCTCTTCAATTGTTGTAAATGAATGTGATGCCAAAGGCAAAGTGATTCCGGTGAGTCCCTGCTTATATCCCGTGTCGTTTGGGAGTTTGTCTTATTATTTAGAAGGAGATGATGATTTTGATATAATGTCAACCTAAGAGATCTTAGTGAAGAGGGGCGGTGAGATGGGGTAGCCTACGAACACACACACACCTTTATATGGGGCTAAGAAGTTTCTTTGTACTGCGACGTCTTAGCCAGGGTGGATGGAGACGATGGGCCCGTCTACGTCCAGTCAGGACTCCATTATCACCGGGAGTCCACGCTCTCTCTCTCTCTCTCAATATATTCGTTCACCTGTCTCCGGGTGTTAATCACTTGTTCGGTGTTGTTGAGGTCTTCCGTTCTTTCGCGTTTTTTTTTTTCAGCATTTAATTAAATAAATTTTCTTCCTTCCAGGCTTTGAGGTTCCACCAGAGGATAATTTCGTGTACAGCTTTACAAGCATCAAGGCAAGTGTGTAGCAAGAACCACCCTAAGCTGGCTGATCGCTAGCGGCATATTTGCTGTGCAGCCACCCACGCTAATCCCGCGATGATTTTGCAACAAAGAGGTGTCGGATGCAGTATCTATCTATATCCCGGTAAGAGTGGATATAGGCAGATCTGTCGCCTGACAAGCTCTTCGTTACAATGCTCATCTACGCATCTACGCTGATAAAAATTGGGTCATCCTACACGAGTATTCTTGATGCAGGATGCAAACCGGTTTTCTAGGAACGAGGTAAAAGACGCAAAGAGATAAATCTCCAAAGTGCAAAAACTTCCCTTTGCTCCATTTATCTCTTCCCCAAAGAAACGGTTTGCATATTGCATCAAGAATACGCAAACTAATGTGGGATGGTTCATTGTTACTAGCCCAAGCCAAGCACCAATAATATATAAAAATTCTAAGAAAAAATTTCCAATAAATTTCTAGGTAAGAATTGAGGCTTTCCCTACCTACTTCAGGTCGAGGAATAGTCGATTTTATATTTGAGCAAAGCGTTGCAGATTTTTGTTCCACTTTCTTATTTTGTCTATGGTGCTCTTACTAGTGAGATGTATTCACAAATTTTAGTGAAATTTTTCCAATTTTCTGAAAATCTATCTTAATAATTTTTCTTTGTTAAACGTAGTATTCGAAGCGTTCGTTCTGTTTCCTAGTCCTTATAAACATCTAGAAAATGGTAAGTACATGCACCTCCATATACTTGGCATTTCAATTTTGGGTAACATGGGGAAATTTTAAATTGAGTATTATTTAGTAATTTTGGAAAAACATCATTTTTAATCATTTCCCTTCGCAGTCTTCTCGACAGGCTCCAATTTCGTTTTTTTTTCCACCTGTTAAGAAGAAAAAAGTAGAAAACGACTTTTCAGATCAACCAAATCTTGCCAAGCGAAATAAAACTCCTTGTATCAGTCCAACTGAATCTTTTACATTCAGACAGGGGATTGAAGGTCCAGCGAGAATCGACTCAATTGATGCTGGGCCATCTACTTTGAAACATATAGACGACAATCAATTTTATACTGTTACTCCAGAGTTTTCTCGTGACATGGGTCATTTCATAGGACAACAGATAAGTGATCAAGTCAAACAATTATTACTGGAAAACCCTTGGACTCCACCGATGGAATATATATTTCCATTCTGCAGTATTATTGTTTCCGGAAAAGGAATTAGGCATTATGCATCGTTGAAACATTTATGGGATTACAAAATTGGCTGGTTTTTTTCTGATGTGAAGAAGGGACTATTTTGTAAATATTGTCCATGGTTTACATTGAGAAGCAAAGGAGGTTACCAAAAAAGTATACCCCTAGGTGCACTCGTTACCCAACCCTTGAGCAATTTCAAGAATCTAGTGGGGATAAAAGGAGATCTTGAACTCTATTCCCAACACTTGTATCACAAAAAAGCAGTCGCTGCGGGGAAAGATTTCTTGAAGAATTTACACAGTTCACAATCCGACGTTCATAATCTCTTCAATGAAGATCATCGTTCCCAAACTCAAGAGATTAGAAAAAGGCTCATGCCTATTGTAAAAACAATAATTGTTTCTGGGAGACAGAACATTCCACTCTGTGGGCACAGGGATGATGGACCACTTTTAAGAAAATTATATCCTGTGCGGAACGGAGGAAACTTCAGGGCACTGCTGAGATTCAGGTTTGAATCAGGTGACACAATACTGGAAAATCATCTCAAAACTGCATCGTCTCTGGCACCCAACTAACACCCTTTTACGCACAACGGTCGTGGTTACGTTTTTCTGTCTAGCATGGGCCAATAAAGAAACGCACGTTATGAAACAACGACGTTCCGAAGTTATCTATGTTACGGAAATGGGGCAACGCAGTGTGGAAATTATGTAGGCATAATGTCTAAAGTGTTACTATGTATAGTAACATTGAAAGTTTTAATTTCTAAACAAAAACGTAAGAGCTTGGTCGCAGTAACGTAAATGTGTCGAGGTCTGTGCTCTTTGACAAAACATATAAAGTAAAAATTTCGAAACGATTACGTTTTGGTGACTAAAAGTTCTACTTATATAATATGTGAACTTTTACTTTAATATATGTAAGGGATATACATATTTGAGATAATGATAAGTATGGGTATTTATTTTATTCGTATATATTTGTAAAATTAGATTACGAAGTCTCTATATATGGAAACATATTTGAAATACTTTTAAAGTACATGTCATTATGTCTATAATATAATAAAATCTAGTTTTTGATTCTCAACTAGGTGAAAATTTACAAACGAAATTCAATGTTCTGCAAAATCACTTACGAAACTTCGAAATAACTGAAGCGCCTCCAAAATCTTTAATAATTTAAATATTTTACAATTTTTTTTCAAAATTCAGAAAAGAAATTTTTAGAAAACCTATCAGTAATTAATTTCAAAATAGTGATAGATTAAAGTGGTATGTATTTTTAAAGACAATGAGAGGCTTTTGTATCTAAAAACACTTAAGAAGTTTCCCAAAATCTCATACAGCCATTTTGTTGCACAAATATTCCAAAGAAGGCAATTTCATCTAATTTGTGCCTATTAAGGCTAATACATAGGCATTGTATCCAATTTATACCTTGAAATTATACCCGCCTGGTAAAGTTTCTCTTTGGTGCCTATATATGTTTCTATATAGGTACTCTTACAACTTTGTGTTGTCAGATTTGGCAACAAAGTCAAAATTTATAGTCAGTGCCTATAAATGTGCCGATATAGGAACTGCTCCCACTGTGTGCCGTCAGATGTGCCCACATAGTCAGAATTCCTGGTCAGTGCCTACAAATGTGTCGATAAAGGAACTGTTTCCACTGTGTGTCGTCAGATGTGCCCACATAGTCAGAATTCCTAGTCAGTGCCTATAAATGTGCCGATATAGGAACTGTTCCCACTGTATGCCGTCAGATGTGCCCACATAGTCAGAATTCCTGGCCAGTGCCTACAAATGTGTCGATAAAGGAACTGTTTCCAATGTGTGTCGTTAGATGTGCCCACATAGTCAGAATTCCTAGTCAGTGCCTATAAATATGTCGATAAAGGAACTGTTTCCACTGTGTGTCGTCAGATGTGCCCACATAGTCAGAATTCCTAGTCAGTGCCTATAAATGTGCTGGTATAGGAGCTGTTCCCACTGTGTGCCGTCAGATGTCCCCACATAGTCAGAATTCCTGGTCAGTGCCTACAAATGTGTCGATAAAGGAACTCTTTCCACTGTGTGTCGTCAGATGTGCGCACATAGTCAGAATTCCTACTCAGTGCCTATAAATGTGTCGATAAAGGAAATATTTCCACTGTGTGCCGTCAGCTGTGCCGGCAAACTAATAGTTCCAGTTGAGTGCCTATAAATTCGGCTGTCATCACGTGTGCTAAGAGTGTTTGCAGCAGCGCTATTATTATTATTCCGTTAGCTTATCTGGCAAGTGTTATTGTAATTTGCATGGCAAAAATGTCGTTTAAAGTTGTCGAAACAGTAGAAAAACATTCAGCGTAGTGCCAACCGCTGGAAAAAAGTAAAGTTTTATTTTGGCCATCAAATTTGAAATCATGGGCCATTGAAAAAATTAGAAAGACTGCTGGGACAGTTCCAGATGAAAATTGGGTCCCAATTCCTTGCAAAGTAAAAGCAATGGCAAATTCATTCGCAGAAGGAGTTACATTAGAAAAAATATTTGCTTCCTTCACTGATACGGATTCGGAAGAAAGGTAAATTGCGTATACATATTATTTAGTTTTCTATTATTATATACTGGCGTTTCTATAGATTTGTTGAAGAAAAGTTTGCAAAGAACAGCGGAAGCACAGGTATAAAAAATCTACAATTGGCGAAAACGGAGACTATAATAAATTAATTGACGAAACACCAATACAGATTGATAACAATACTGATTTCGAAGATCTTGGAGAATTTGTAGAAGAAGTTGTAATAGAATCGGTACAATCAGACATAGAAATTGAAAATAATACCATGGCTAATACTTCCCGTTCAAGCAACTTATTTTTGACCAATGCCGATGTGATTAAACAAAATTGTACAATAATTTCAAGTCAAGGAATTAGTGACGTGGCAAACAGTGAAACAAACAGTTTAGTTTCATTGTTAAATATACAAAACGGTTTAAATCATATTACAGAAGAAATTGCTGAAATTAAGCGGAAACAAGATAATATTGAAAAATTCTTTGTGAATCAACTGGCACAAATAAATGTAAAATTGGACAAATTACTAAGTGTCAACACAAATGAAAACGTAAACGAGCAAGCTGCCTTAAATTTTACAAAGGATATTAATTTCCCTTTGAAGCAATTAGAAGATATTTATGAAGTTGAGAATAGACTAGGCTAGGAGATGAAGATTTTAAAAAGGAAATAGTAAGTAATTATTTTGTAAGAGTTGCGCTTGAGCTACTGACTCCCAAAATAAATTCAGACAACTAGATTACTAATGTTTGTGGCGCTAATAGGACCGCTGAAGGAGCGAAGTCTATGTATAAGTTAATAGATTTCCTATTCACTCCGGATTTATTAATCAAATTTTCATGGACAGTAATCTCTAAATCCACAGAAAAAAAAACTGCTTTCAAAAACTTACTAATATCGTCGAATTAATTTTCAGCCTTGTATTTCTTGCTGATTGCCGCTATTCAAGGAAAAGAAATTAAGAATTTCTTAAAGAAAAAATTTTGAAACATACTAATCAGAGATTAGTTAGAAAAAGGTGTTATAGCATTAATATTGAGTTAAATTCTTTTATAATTTTTTTCTTTTTTATAGAAAAATTGGAAATAAAAACCCATCATCGACCACACCACTGCTGTTGAGCTGTTGAGTTGAGTATACTGCATATAATTAATATTCATACTGTATATTATAACCTTGTTTATTAAATGAAGTTGCTTTTGTTTACAAATTAGTCTTTTAATAATCCAATTGTATGAACTAGCGGCATAAATACAAGATAGCTATTGTAATTTATCGCAATTAGTTTACATTTTATTTCTTTTGTCTTGTATAATTTCGGCAAATTTAGTTTTTTTCTCACATTTATATATACTAAGGTGATCTGACTTAATCGGTTTTTTGAAAAAAGAATATTTATTTATAATACTTGAACCAAAAATTGTTAATTCATCTTCAACAAAAGTAGCATAAAGCATGCATACATAGTACGATGAATTTCAGTCGGTTTGTTCTCATTGCATTTTTTTAATAGATCTGAAATTTCCTGAATTTGGTTTGAAGACCACTTGGAAGCAAATGTGTACTTCCCAGTTGTCCAAATCAATAAAAACTTCTTCATTATTCGCAAATCCAGTAAATGTAAGGAATCGGCTACTACAAAATCGTTGATCATATCAATCGGAAGTCGTTCTAATGGGGTACGCTGTTTATGATGGTCTTCCTCAGTGTGATTTCTAAAACCTATGTCAGTTCTTTTTGGACAGTCACTTCTTTGAAAGCTCATCTTAAAATTTTCATATTCTCCAATTACAGTACATTTATTACAGCCGTGATATGCGTTAAAGTTAACTATACCTAAAAAATAATTAAAATTATGCATATTACAAATTGGTAATGATAACTGTACAAACTTTTAACAAATGCTCTTGCCGGAGAGTCACAAACAAAGCATTTAATTTTCAAAGCTATTCGCCTCCCATGACTAAACAGTTCGTCTTTCAATATGGAAGACATTTCTTCAACAAATGGATTAAGAAAATCATTTAAGAAAGGCTTGTTTTCACCGCAATAAATTCCAATAACAAAAACTGGCAGCTTAGGTTCTTCATCAATGGCACAAAGAATCGGCCAGAATTCGGTCTTTGAGCTAGATGCAATGGGCAAACCATCAATATTAATAATTAAAGAGACACTTTGGGGGCACTGAATTTGTGACAAAATATTTGTTATACTGTCTATCAGTCCATTATGCCAGTAACTTCCATTTCCAATATTTGTAATATTTGAAATATACCTGGGAGTACTTAATAATGTTCTACTATCTTTTGGTAAGTATTCGAATCCGTTTTCACGAAGTACCCTCAAAAGGTCTTTCAAAGCACAATGTGAAATTTTGTTGTTTAAAGCCCAAAGTCGCAGTTCTTCCAATATAGTTAATCTTTCTTCAATGTTCTCATTTAATTGTTCAAATTAATCGCTATCATAAACATTTTCATCTTCATCGCTACCATCTTCAGCACTATCGTTAACACTATCATCAATATTTCTTATAGTTTTGTCACAAATAAGCTCTTCACAATTTGATATTTTGTCATCAGGTAAACTGTAATTATGGTCTTCATTAAGGCTTGAAGTCAATGGTTCGTTTGCGAATTTATTTCGAAAAAAATTTTTATGGTATGTTTTGACTTTTCTATAATAAGAAGACGTGGTTTTAAATGGACGTTTTTTATTATTGATTAATGTTATTTTAGCAGCCATTATACTTAGTTTGCGAATGACAGTATACGACGCACATGTCAGAAATAAATATTGGAACTAAGCAGACATTATTCCTTTATTGACACATTACTTATTGGGAAACTTTTCTGGGCACATTTACGTTCTCGTGACCTACAAACTATGCCTCTAGGAAGAGTGCCCTTAAAGGAACAACACAAGGAAACATTTAAGTAACTATTCCAAAATGGGAAGTAACAATGAAGTAATGGTACCCTTGTAGGGACTGTTACTATATAGGAACTTTTAGAGGCACATTTACGTATTCATAACTTGTGTTGTGCCCATTAAGGCATGTTACCATAGGGGAAAGGCGGCAGAACATTTTCGAATCAACGATGTTATAGGGACGTAATGGGGTGTAAAATAGAAATTTAGAAACATTAAGGCACGAAATTTTAGTTGGGCAACTTATATTAGTAAAACTGTCCAAGATCAACTCATCGATTCCTGCAGGGTCGAAATACAGAAGAAAATTTTAGAACGTATGAACGTATTTTACTCGGTGGAGTTTGATGAAACTCCAGATTTATCAGGAAAAGCACATGTAATTTATTTTCAAGCTCCTTCTAGATGCAGAATTTTGTAATATTTTCATATGACCAAAATTTGTGACTACTGTCCTCATCTGAATTAGTTAAACTTAACTAATTCATATTGAATGTCCGTTTATTTATTTTTAGTAATACTCAAAACTGCTCACTGTTGAAATAGTAAAACTCGACTAGTGAATTAAGTTGAATATTACCAAAATTAGTAGAATTTAACTAATTGAGAGTAAAAATTGATTTATTTCTTACTTCTGTAGAAAATTTTTTTTTTTCCATTGGTGGACTTGCTAGTTTCTTTTTGTTTCAGATTAGCCTAATAATCCGGTACGATGATTTTTCTTCCGGTAAACCCTGCATACGAGAAGACTTCATGGACGTCATAGACGCTTTTGATGAACTTTCAAAAAAAGTTGTCGAAAAGGATGAAGGTAGCTGCACCGAAGACATACCTTCTACTGCAGCGCATGGAGAATATGAAGACGGCATAGGCGACGCAGAATTATCATTAACTGGAGTCGCTCTGGGGAACGTAGTCTTGGTCGCAATGAAAAAGTTCCATTTGAGATTTAAGAACTGCACTTCGATAGGTTCTGATACTTGCGCCATCAATCTCTCGGATAAATGCGAAGCAGTCAACGAAATCAGAAAAAAAGAAACGAATGCAATCATGGCACCTTGTTTCTCCCATAAGCTCAACAGCAGTCTCATGAAATCTTCAAATATTCAGTCAATCGAAAAAGTTTCTGGCATCATACGGAAGGTAAGAAAGTTTTTCCAGAACTCGCATCCCACGAATTTGCATATAATTGTCGAGGCTCTTAGCAAAGTGAGTAATTGGAAGAATAGAGAAACAGTCGATAAAGCAACAGTACTTATTTCTGTTTCGTGTTCGTGCGATTTTATTATTGGCCTCTTTTCTCTGTGTGATGTTCTATCTCTGACACGCCTACTCAGTTTTACTCTTCAGAAAGAAAACATTGATTTGGGAAAATCCTCAGAAAATTTAGAATCACTACTTGAGGTGTTAAATAATCAAAGGCAAGAAGCTGAAGAAAAATTCAAGCAAATATATGCAGATGCAAAGGACATGGAAGAGGAATTGAATGTAGAAGTGAAAAAGCCAGAATTTGCGGGAGACAAACAAAACGTGAGAATCATGATGTGAATAATTGTGAAGATTATTATAGAGTCTCGATGTATATTCCTCTGTTAGATAACGTTATAGAAGATTTGAAAACTCGTTTTTCTCAAGAAGCTTTAGATGGCTTTCAATTAGGTACACTGCTCCCGAAAAATATGATTAACTTGAAATCAAACGAAATCACGGATCTCATCAACTGTTTGATAGGCCGATTCTGTGAACTTTTGAAAGACAATAAAAAACTTCAGTATCTCAAACTAAAGGGAGAAATGAATCATTGGCAACTTCATTGGAGACGAAAAACATTTCAAAGCTCACAAAATAACACTGCACTACCCGTCAGTACTTTGGATACTTTAGAGAGCTGTGACAAAGATGTGTATCCAATGATTCACGCTCTGCTTCGGATTTTTTGCACGATCTGTGTAACAAATTTTAGGGCCGAACGGTCTTTTTCTGCTCTCCGCCATTTGAAAACATGGCTTAGAACAACCGTGCTCCAAACAAGATTAATTGGCTTGGCGCTCCTACTATTCATCACGACATTCAAGTGAACCCCGAAGAAATTTTCGAACGATTCGCAAAGCATGGATCGCATCGAATGGTTCTATAAAATGTTTTTTATTTTTATTTCTCAATTACTGCGTAATTTTTCTAACCTAATAATAATAATATATATGTGAGTTAATTTAATTAATAAAAATTATTCTATAATATGCGGAATAATTTTTGAAACTGATTTCCCCCTCCAAAGCCGACTCCTGGATCCGCCACTGTCGGAAACAATGGCTCGGTTAGTCCAGGATAAATTAGTCATTCGAATACAAGCTCCGATTTTCTATTTAACTCAAATGAAGTTGTATAGTGACTTTAAAATTTCAAATTTCGAGCTATACAATTATTCTAAACTTCATGCAAGCTCAGCGCCACTAAAATAAAAGCACGTCACGTCACCTCATCCCTCTCACTTACGGCTGACTTCTCGCTCGCTCGGTTTTGTTTCCGGTTGGAATGAAGTCGCTTTGTTGGTCGCACGCGTGAATAGTTAAGACGTGCATTTAAGTACATACGTAGAGTAAATTATTGAATTAAAGTTATGTAGAGTAATTAAGTTTTTAATAAATGGAATTAGTATAAAGGAAAATTGATCTTTTCGTCATCCTATATACACATAACCTCTACAATTGGTACCCCGACGTCGGACGAGCAGCGTGCACGTGGGGAAGATTTGTAACAATAAGCAGCAATCATTCCAGCAAACTCATCAGAAATCGAGCAGAAATTATCACTGTTCTTTTACGATATTTCAAAGGCAAAATCTATTTACGACATTTCAAAGGTAAAATCTATAATTGGGGCCATATTAGCAAATTCATCAGGCACAAAACAGAAAATGATCCAGTACCCCGTTCAACAATAATTGGTGCTGTGTCAAGATTTTATCAGCATAAACCACACCAGCAATTAACTTCTTATCCGCAGTTCTTACAGAAAAATTAATAATTGGATGTACATACATATACGTACAAATTCACGCATCACATGGAAACACAGACTCATTTATACCGGGACTAAAATGAAACGATGAGTGCTCACATTTTTTTTATATAGAGTTAAAATCCAAAAAATAAATAAATTGTCAAATCTTTATGCGAAATTACTATTGTGGTATTAAATATTACCTTCATCGAGCGACCAACGAGCAACATAGTAACATATCATAAAAATTGAAAAAAAAGGTAAAATATTCTTTAGCGTACCTGCAAAAAAAGCAATATTACTTCATAAAATTTTGACATATATATGTGAATTTTGCATTTAACAATTATTTAACAATTTAAAGTGAGTGCGTGCATGCTATAAGTGAGAGTACCAGGTGTTCGAATTATCCCATTAATTTTTTTAAATATTTTTGTTTTTCTAAATAAGCAAATCGAAATGACAAATCCCCAAAATAAAACGGATTCGGATTTACCTAAATCCGAACTAGATACCAGCATTATTTCGCGTATTAAAATGCCGAATTTCTGTCATAGCAGTCCGGTGATGTGGTTTGCTCTCGTTGAATCTACTTTCGTGATAAATGTAATAAAAAGTGATGATTTAAAATACCATCACGTATTAACAGCCCTCCCATTGGATATGTTATTGTCGATTACCGATATTTTTAATACACCACCCACCGCGGACAAATACCAGATAATTAAAGACACCGTAATAACTAGACACACCGAGAGTGAGCATAAACGTCTGATAGATGGTGTGGCTATTGGCGATTTCACTCAGTCACAGTATTTTAGACACCTGCAGGTAGTTCGCAAGCACTAACGAAAGATTTGCTTAAGCAAATATGGCTAAATGGTTTACCTGCACATGTGAAATCAATCCTTGCGGCAACTAGCGAGCCTGAAATAGATAATTTATTGAAAACCGCGGACAAAATTTACGAAATCGGTCATCCACCTAGTATATCGTCCATAAACTCACAACCTTCCAACGCAATTTCTGATAGATTGAAAAATATTGAGAGTCAGTTGCACCAATTAACATTAGACTCTTCTTACAGATCACGGAGTAGATCTCAATCACTTAATAGGAAATTCCTACCCAGATCAAAAAACCAAAGTAAGGGTCAAAGTTATCGCAGTAAAAAACAAGTTGCTAAATACCCAATCGGTCACTATCATTATCGTTTTGGCGACCAAGCAATTAAATGTAGAAAGCAATGTAGTTTCGGCACAACTACAATTCCCCTTAATTTTTTTCCACGTGACATAAAAGACCACCATTTCCGTTTATCAGCAGCAAATGGAACTGATATTCGTATCTATGGTTCACAGCTCTTAAAGTTAGACTTAGGATTTCGAAGGGATTTTACCCACGCATTTTTAATAGCGACTGTAAATCGACCAATTATAGGAGCAGATTTTTTAGCGAAATACAACCTCCTAGTCAACCTTACAGAGAAACGACTGGTAGACAATAACACAACATACCAATAAAGCACAACGTCGTGCATTATATTCGAACTAAAGGCTCACTCCCGTACTCGAAACCACGCCGGTTATATAAAGAAAAACTCAACCTGGCTAAACATGAATTTCAACACATGATAAGCCTAGGTATATATGCCAACCTTCATCGTCTCCATTTGCTTCGCCGCTACATCTAGTAAAAAAGAAAGACAATGATTGGGGACCTTGTGGCGATTATCGTCGCCTAAATAGTTGCACCATACCCGATCGCTACCCCATACCCCATATTCAGGACTTCGCGATGCAATGAAGTGGCAGTATGATTTTTTTCAAAGCTCGACTTACTCCTTTTGGTCTATATGAGTTTTCAAGAATGCCATTCGGTTTGAGAAGTGCGGGCCAAACCTTTCAAAGATTCATTAATGAAGTTTTGAAAGGATTCGATTTTGCATACGCTTACATTGTTTATATATTAGTTGCAAGTCGCTCTGAAAAAGAGCATATCCATCACTTAAAACTTCTGTTAAATCGTCTCACAGAGTACGATGTTAAAATAAACACTTCCAAAAGCATATTCGGCGCAGACACTCTCCCGTTTTTAGCACATACTATTACTAAGGACGGCATTCTCCCCCTAAAGGATCGAGTTAACGCTATAATTACATTAACACCGCCCAGTTCAGTAAAACAAACCAAGCGATTTCTCGGTATGATTAATTTCTATAATCGATTCATTCCACGATTGGCGGAAATGTTAGCACCACTTTATTCTCACCTTTCAACCCTCACCAAGCAAGGAAAAGAATCAAAAGGATTTACTTGGCCAGAAAATTGTAACGTTGGGTTTGAAAAGTATAAACAAGCATTAGCCGCAGCTACACTCCTAGCTCATCCAGTCGATATGGCAAAATTCAACATCACTGTAGATAGCTCGAGTATAGCAGTAGGGGCCGTACTTCAGCAATTCGACTTAGGTAAGAATTGTTGGACGCCTTTATCTTTCTTTTCCAGAAAGCTCCAACCAGCCAAAACTCGATATTCAACCTTCGATCGAGAATTATTCGTAGTTTTCCTCGCAATTAAGCATTTCCGTCACTACATCGAAGGCCGTGAAGTGATCATATTCAGGGATCACAAGCCCTTAACCTCTGCAATAAGTTCAAAAAGTGATCATAGTCCACGACAAACCCGGCATCTGGAATATATCGCGCAGTTCACAAGCGATATCCGCCATATATCTGGGAAGGATAACATTGTTGCTGATTTTTTATTACGTCCAAGCAACAATGAAAATACTAGTACCGAATTCACTGGCATTGATATAGAACGTTTAGCTCAACTGCAAGAAGGCGGTGACGAATTAAAGTTACTTCTTTGCAGCTCGAACGAATCTAAATGGAAACTAACTAAAATAACCATTTCAAACCCAAACGTACAAATATGGTGTGAAACGTCCACTAATAGAAACCGTCCGTATATCGCGAAAGAGATGAGACAAATTGTCTTTAATAATCTTCACAACCTTTCACACCCAGGTATACGCGCTAGTAGAAAATTATGTACTTCAAGGTATTTCTGGCCACGAATAAATATTGATGTGGGGTTTTGGGCTAAAAGCTGTATCAATTGTCAAAAGGCTAAAGTTCATCGCCATACAAAGCCCCCAATTCAAGCAATAGACATACCCTCCGGGCGATTTGACCACATTCATATGAACATAGTAGGTCCTTTACCACCATCCAATGGATATAATTATATACTCACGATTATTTACAGATTCACAAGGTGGCCAGAAGCCTATGCAATGAAGACAAGTACTGCAAAGGAAGTAGCAAAAGCCTTTTTAGATGAATACGTTTCTAGATTTGGTTGTCCATTACAGATTACCGCAGACCAAGGTGTACAGTTTGAAGGAAAATTGTTCGCAGAACTCACCAGTCTTTTAAGAAGTAATCGAATTCGAACGACAAGTTAACACCCACAAAGTACTGGAATTATTGAGAGAGTCTATCGTCAGCTTAAAAATTCTTTAAAGACGCGCGGAAATACAGAAAATTGGAGCGAAGAAATACCCTTAATACTACTAGGAATGCGAACGTCCGTGAAAGAAGATCTATACGCGTCGCCAGACGAGATAGTATATGGTCAAACAATTAAAGTCCCAGGTGAATTTTTCATTCCAACAACAAATAATGACAATACAGATACTTCGATTCTAATTCATACACTCCGCAATCAAATGCGAAACGTAAAATTCAAAAGGCCTCGTCAACCTAATAACTCACATTAAAATCTTTTTTTTTTTTTCATTTTTTCATTTCTTTTCTTTATTCTATTTTTTCATTTATTTTTCAAGTCACTCAATTTCGCTATTCGGGATATGTTGATGAGTCAAAACCAAGACTTGAAACTTGTCACCAAAAATATAATGGGTTGTGTGATGAAAAAACAAATTAAAAACATTTTTAGCTTTTTGCTATATACCGGAGATTCTAAATAAATTCCTTCTTAAACAAATATAAGTTTACCCCGGTAAAAAATTCGAAAGAGTAATCTCTACTTTTACTAAATTCAAAGGAACTAATTAGAGATTCCCCTTCCAATTGCATTGGTATCTGTGCTTCACGGGCAAATCCCGAGTTATAATTATTTTTTCGTATACCTCGTTAATTATAAAACAAAAACAAATACAGTATTGGGATATTTCGTGCTACTTTTAGTCAATAAACTGGGCGAACCAAGAGTAACCAGAAGTCATGTGCGGTTGAGTGTCATTAATGAGAAACCATCCTCATCCAACAAATCAGATACCGAACTAGCATTGGATACAGAACAAGTATCAGTTACGAAACAAGTATCAGTTACGAAACAAGTATCAGATACCGAACAACTATCAGATACAGAACAAGTATGAGATACGGAACATAATTTCAGGATGGAAGCATCATTAAGTCTGGCAGACATTTCTGGTCGTGTCCCTACATACAACGGAGACGCTAGTGGCCTTGATAAGTTTATAAAGTGTTGTGATTTGCTTTTTTTTGGCCGCTAAATGCCATTAAAACGAGACTTGATGGTCCTACTTTCCAAATAGTCCAATACAAAGATCATTCTTCTTGGGCAGAAGATACCCGATACTGCTACGTGCTCCAGTACTCCTGAAGGCCCATGGTGAAACATGCTTAATGAAAGCGATTTCGTATGCATTAGAACACCCATGTCGAATGGAAAAACATCTAAATTAACTTCCTACTTATAATGTGGGTAGTACCTATAGGCAACAGGCTCCCACCTGGTAAATATGCCATAAGCAAGGGAATACAAGAGAAAAATGTTACAGAAATGTAGCCCCACCTCAATTCGCCCCTCTGCAAATAAAAGGAGATACATATCACGTAACCTGTGCGTATTGCAGACTACCGAACAATGATATCGAACACTGTACGCTTAGGCGTGTTAATTCCTCTCACTTCCAAGTTAAACGTAACCAGTATAGTGTAATGAGCAGCGGCCCCAAAATACCTTTTTTCCTCATACTAACAGTATACAAGGCCACTAATTACTTTCCCTAGCTAGAAATCACATCCTTTCTAGATGAAACAATGCGTACATTCCCTAAAAAAGGACAGAACGGCAAGTAAGACATAAAGCATATCATGAACACGAGCCAAGCCAAATTACAAAAGAATATCCACAGGCGGCCGTGAAAATTTCTCAGAATTATATCATGGAGCAACACAAAAATGAAATCCAATTATGTGCCGTGACACAATCAATTTGTTCCATTTTCCCAAATATGAGGAAGTACCAACGCTCAATTGCAAGCAATCGAGCATACCAAATTGCTAACAAAAGCATTTGCTCAGTGAGTGTAGTAAACAATTTCACTCTCTCAGTCTAAAACCCCAACATACATACGTGCAGCCAGTTGGGCCACTGAAACACAGTATTTTTCAAGTAATTTAAAAAAGAACAATTGCTAAGATTCCCCCGACCGACGGTAAGGAATCTTAAATCATAAAAAGAGAAGTGAACTAAAATTTATATCAAAAGAAGTGTAAGTAATTTAGTGCGTATAATTAACCTAGTGTAAACTTGTTATATATTTATTTCCTATGTGTACCTCTCACCTTGGTTTTGTTTCTTATGTAATCCAGGGGTTGGTTCAATGACACACAGTTTATTTCTTTGGTTTGCACCTTTTCTTTGTATTTCACAACACTTTTTTTTTTTGGTTGACAACTTTTCTTCGATTACAACTTATTTTTTATTACTACTCTTCCTTAGATACAACTTTTCTTTTATTCGAACTCTTCTTTTATCACAACTTTTGTTTTATTACAAAACGACCGAAACCGCGCCGCCACCAAGTTTTTTTTTTTTAAATCGATTCTTTTATAAGGAACGCAAAAAACAACCGAACTCTGACTACAATTTTTCTTCCGGGGTGACCGTGCCGAAATCAAAAAATCAACTCAACTCCTGATCACCTTCATCGTGATCAAGAGCCGCTGTTCAGGGTAGAAAACGCTAAATGCATTTTCTTACCCTGAGAAAATTTTACGAATCATTCTGGACTTGTTCAAACATGTCCAGAATTATTTGCTTCGGACGGTGGCTTCACAAAAATGTAATCTTACACTTTAAAAACAACAGCCACCGTCCCTCGTTTGAAATCACGGCGCGAGTTATATCTGCTGATACAACCACATAATCAAAGGTCAACGTTCCAATATTAATAAACTCGTAATTTGCATAAAATCATATTTTATTATTCGCGTATAAATTCATTGTATAAATCGTTCACGAAAAAATTGTAATTTAGCATTTTTCCAACTTTTGTTATCAGTCGACCGTGTCATATTTCGTCTGCATTTCTGAAAATATGTATAAAAATTGTTAACTTGCAAAAATATAATATCCGGTAGAAGTAAAGTTGTAAATTGTGAAAAGGTGAAAAAAGCAGTTCTAGTTCTGACACGAATCGGTCGACATTCAAATCTTGTATTCTTGGTGTAATAATAAAATTTCTAAGTTGAGTTTATTCCAAAAAGAAATCTTTTATTTTCCTTTTTTTCCTATTGAAAGAATAAAACTCCATTAGTGGCGCAGTCGGTAGGATACTCATCGTCAATGAGATCCAAATTAATATATATACGTATATAAGTTTACTGTGTTACAAATTCGGAAAACACAAACAGTGGATTACTGTTTAATTTTCGTATCAAAGGAACATTGATATTTAGTGAATTTGTCCGGAAACTGGATTTGAGGCACATTTGCATTATTGAAAGTGGTGAATCTTAATTCTTCGGCCTCAACGAATCTACGTATCTGCATATTACAACAAGTGAATTTTGAGTGGACCACGACGAAATTACTTGGTATTGGGTAATTCTTCCAATTCAACGACAACATATATAACTTCAAAGATGGTATTAAATAAAGCGATTATAGTAACCATTTGGTAAGTCCAATATTGATATACTCAAAAATAAATATCTCCTTAACCAAATAAATATAAATCCTTTCCTTTAAATCACCCAATTAAAATAAATTTTTATATTAAAATTTGATGTCTAAATTTAGACCAACAAAATTAAAGGCAAGTAGTCCCTTTTACCAAATTCGTACGAATAGTGAAGAACTAGACTCATCAAGTGATTTGGAAATTGAAAGTGTTAAGAATATTGATTCTGGAATTACCGTGAATTGTGATAATAATTTGTCAACACGAAACATTAGTAAATCCGATAATTTAATTGAAGAAAATACAGTTTCAATTTATCAGGAAAATACCGAAAAGCTAGAAATTAATCACCAACCTAATAATTTAAGTGATTTAGAAACGATTAAATTAGATATCGGCAGTGATTTAGAAGAAATAAAATTAGATTTCGGTAGTGATTTACAAACAATTAAATCCGACCTAAGCAGTAGTGTTCAAACAAAAATGCCAGGTAGTGATATAAACTCTATTTTCAATTCGCTCAGAATCCCCGACGCGGTAAAGGATCTACCGAACTTTGACGGTAATCCGAGAACCCTTTACGATTTTATCAGTAATGTTGAAGAGATATTAGGGTTAATGAGTGAATTAAGTGGCACAAATTACGCGAAAATTATCCTCAGAGCAATTAGAAATAAAGTAGTAGGCTCTGCAAATGAAATCTTAAATTTATATGGTACTCCCAGTAAATGGGAAGATATAAAAACCAATTTAATAGTACATTATTCAGATAAACGGAATGAGACAAGCCTCATTCGCGATTTACACCTCTTACGCCAAAATAACGATACAATAGAACAATTTTATTCAAAAATTATAGATATCCTCTCAACTATGTTAAATCATATTAATGTCCACGAGAAGGACAAAAATGTTATTACCGCCAAACAAAATTTATATGAAGAAATGTGTCTAAACACATTTTTATCTGGGCTTAAAGAACCTTTAGGACCTACAATTAGGGCCATGAGACCGACAAAATTATCTGAAGCATGGAATTATTGCTTACATGAACAAAATACTTACTATGTGAAAAACTCAGTGCATAGACCCATAGTTCATACAAAAAGATTTCCAGTTAAGCCGAATAACCCACAACCACAACCAAGATATAATCATCCCTCGAGACTTAATTCCTCCCAGAATTCACGATTCAATAGTTCATATGGGCATCAAAGGTTTCAACGGCCCGAACCTATGGATACATCTAGTGGTAATTCATATTTAAATGCAAATAAATTTAGCCCACAATGTAATAATTTCTTTAGATCACCCGGTACACCTCGTGTTAACTCAGAAGAATTATTTAATGTCGAATGTAATGATGAAAAGACCGTAGTCTCAAACCAATGGCAAGAAAGTATATCACAAACAAAACCTTTCAATCCAGGAAATTATAGACCGAATTTAGATGAATTTTATGAACCAAACCTTAATAACCAAATCGACGACGAAAATTTTCGCCAAATTGCCTCGGAGAACAAATAGGATATTTCGATATAAACAGCCATCAATCGTTCTTACTCCCATACATTCACATTCAATCAGCCAATAAAACCCCACTAAAATTTCTTATAGATACTGGCAGTAACATGTCATTTATAAGACCTGAAATTGTCAGTGCAGATTTGATAGAAACAGTAAACCCAATCGAAATTAGAACAGCCTTTAATACCCACAGTATAAATAAATTAGTAGTGCTGAATGGTCTCGATGAATTCAAGACAAATGAGAGATTGCAATTTCTTTTATTTAAATTTCACAACTATTTCGACGGTCTTATCGGAATAGAAATGATGAAACAATTACGAATCCAACTAGACTTCAATAAATCTATCTTAAGAGTAGAAGGCGTGAAAATACCTCTAATTTACAAACCAAATTTTATGTCTAAAACTTACGTAGTCCCACCACGTAGTAAGATAATCGCTAGATTGCCAGTTGATATTAAAACGGGGAGTATCCATATCACTCCAATAAAGATTAAGGATAATCTAACAATTCCAGAAGGAATTTATGCAGCCAAGGAGTGGTACTCCTTAGTAGAAGTAATAAATTTTTCTAATTTCCCTCAAAATTTCTTTATAGAACAACCGCTCAAAGTACAGCCTCTAGACCCAAAACAGTACCTAGAAATACACAACTTTTCGATTAATCATCGTGAAGACCAAACACACTCAGATATTAAAAATCTAATACGTATAAATCATTTAAACAGTGAGGAACGAAAGTCTATATTACAATTGTGTAAACGGTTTGAAGACATATTCTTCAAGGAAGGTCAGAAACTCTCCTTTACTAATCACATTAAACATCAAATCCAGACTAAGGATGATACCCCAATCTATACAAAATCGTATAGATATCCCGAAATCCATAAAAAAGAAATCCAGAGGCAAATAAGCAATTTACTCGACCAAGGGATTATTCGACCAAGCTTTTCTCCATGGTCATCTCCAATATGGATAGTACCGAAGAAACTAGATGCCAGTGGTAATCAAAAATGGCGTCTAGTAGTCGATTATCGGAAACTTAACGAGAAGACTATTGACGACAGGTACCCTCTGCCGAATATTACAGAGATTTTAGACAAATTAGGGAAATGTATGTACTTCTCTACCTTGGACCTCGCCTCGGGTTTTCATCAAATAGAAGTGAAACCTGAACACATTCTGAAAACCGCTTTTGCCGTAAATAACGGACACTATGAATATGTCCGCATGCCATTTGGGCTGAAAAACGCCCCATCCACCTTCCAGCGTGTGATGGACAATGTCCTCCACGACCTCCAAGGAAAAATATGTCTCGTTTATATGGATGACATTATAGTCTTCTCTACTTCCCTTCAGGAACATATAGAAAATCTCGCTGCTGTTTTCAGGAAATTAAGAGAGGCTAACCTAAAGGTCCAAGTCGATAAATCTGAATTCCTTCATAAGGAAATAGCTTTTCTGGGGCATATAGTAACCTCCCAGGGGGTCAAACCCAACCCTGACAAGATACGTGTGATAAAAAATTTTCCTATACCAAAAACGAAAAAACAAATTAAATCATTTCTCGGACTTCTCGGTTATTATAGAAAATTTATCAAGGATTTCGCTAAGATAACGAAACCGATGACAGAATGCCTAAGAAAGGATAAAGAGGTAAAACCAGATTCCAAATATATACAATGCTTTGAAACGTGTAAAACTCTTCTATGTAATGATCCTATCTTGCAATTCCCTGATTTTTCGAAATCATTTATTGTAACGACGGATGCAAGTAACTTCGCATTGGGAGCAATCTTATCCCAAGGCCCTGTGGGATCTGACAAACCAATTTGCTATGCTAGCCGAACTTTGACAAAGTCAGAGCAAAATTACAGCACTATTGAGAAAGAGCTCTTGGCCATCGTGTGGGCCACCAAATACTTTCGTCCATATATATTCGGAAGAAAGTTCAAGATTATTACGGATCATAAGCCGCTAACGTGGCTTTTCTCGTTGAAAGAACCAAACTCCAACCTAGTTCGTTGGAGATTAAAGTTGGAAGAGTTTGACTACGAGATTGTATATAAAAAGGGCAAACAAAATACCAATGCAGATGCATTATCACGTCTTGACCTCAATATAAATGAATCAACCCAAAATAACGTCGACGATTTAGATTCTATTGCAACCATACACTCCGCAGAAGAGAATATAAATGACGGAATACCCATTTCCGAAAGGGCTTTAAACGAATTCTCCGAGCAACTAATATTAGAAAAATCAGATAGGATAAGACAACCTCAAGTAACGCGGAATATTTTATTTGAAACTAAACGGAGACAATTAATCAAACGAAATGACATTGACCAAGAACATTGTCTCGTTGAAATTTTTAAAAATTTTATGAATCCGAGTAAAATTACAGGCATATTCACAGATGATAGTATATTTAAAATGGTTCAACAGGTTTATTCGAAATATTTTTCTAACGGACGGATTAAATTAGTACGATGTATGTTTAAACTTGAAGACATCACGGAATATGATTCTCAAGAAACCGTCGTAAGAAACTATCACAAAAAGTCCAACCACAGAGGAATAACTGAAACTCTAGGACATCTACGAAGGGAATTCTACTTCCCAAATATTAAAAAACATAATAAGTAAAGTGATTAATAATTGTGAGGTATGCCAAAAATATAAATACAATCGTAATACGGAGAAACTAAAATAAGAGATAACAGAAACACCAAGCAAACCCTTGGAGATATTACATTTAGACATATACGCGGTACATAAGGAAAACTTCCTTACTATAATCGACAAATTTAGTAAATTCGCAAGTGTATATATATTAACGTCGAGGAATAGCATTAATCTTGTACAATCGCTCAAACATTTCTTTGCACACCACGGTGTACCTAAAAACATCGTCACCGATAATGGTGCAGAATTTCTTTCTACAATGTTCAAAGATTTCCTGAATCTATATAATATAGACCTTCACATAACTTGTGCAAAGAATTCAACAGGGAATGCTCCTGTAGAAAGATTTCATTCTACACTGACCGAGTTAGTTAGACTAATCCATAGCGAAAATAGCTCAAAGCCCATAGAAGATATCATAAATGAGGCGGTCATATCATATAACAATTCTATCCATTCAACCACAAAGTTAACCCCGTTCGAATTAATATCAGGGCATTACAATAGTCGCGAACCTTTCCCAACTCCACAAAATCAAGGAACATGTCACGAATATCTAAATGAACATATTGAGAGATATAAGACCTTGTCTGAGTTAGCACACCAACGAAGTTTAAGTTACAAACAAAACACCATAGGAAAACTTAATGAAGGTCGAAAAGAACCCCCTGACTATGAACATAACGAAAAGATATATGAACTAGAAGATAGACGTAATAAGTTGGCGCCTAAATTTAGTGAACATAGGGTTATTGATAATAATAAGATTACTGTTAATAGTAATAGACGTAAGGTACATAAACAAAAAATTAAACCCAAGCGTAAATTTGCAGGTTCATCGAAATCTCATCAGGACAAAGACTAGATACCTACGACCTAAACAATAATCAGGGATTATTATTCTTGAACTTGGGTTAGGCTAGATTAATTGAGAATCATTCAAAATTGATTCATATTATAAATATAACTCAGTACGAGATTAACGCTGAGCTAATATATAAAAACATAGGAAATTTAGAACGCGAAGCGAATTCTGGTAGTGACACTAGATATATACCAACGATCGTTACCCTAAAGAAAAAATACGATCTCATGGTAAACAATTTGGAATTATTGACACCAAAATATAAAACAAAAAGAGGTATAATTAATGGGCTAGGAACGATAATAAAAACAATAACTGGTAACATGGACAATGAGGATTGCGTCGAAATCAATAAACAAATAGAAACTCTCAAATTAAACCAATACGAACTTAACAATCAATTAACGAAACAAATATTGATTAACGAAAGGATGATAGAACGTTTTAATAATATCACTCAGCACATAAATAACCAACAAGGAAAATTAGAAGTATACATTAGTGGTTTCCAGAACAAAATTGAGAAAAGAATAAATAGGCTAGACGAAAGGCTTTACATAAATCAGTATTTTAGTTAATCAATTAAATTATGACATCGACCTACTTAACAATCATATAAAGGAAATATCAGAATCAATAGTTTTAGCAAAATTAAACTTAATATCAAAACACATACTCCACCCGGAAGAACTAGATTATGCCCATAATATTTTAAAGAAACAAAAAGTTGAATTTACGGCTAATGAAAACATATATGAATTACTAGAACTACAAGCCTATTACAATGGATCAAACATAATATTCGTAGTCAATATTCCCATACTTCATCCCGAAACATTTTCCTTCTATCGATTAAAAGAACTGCCAATAAACAAAACCTATACCATAAAAATAGACCATCCTTTCCTTTTATCCAGTGAGAGTACATATCAATATATGGATGAACCATGCCCAGTCATTGAACAAACAAGTTATTGTAAAAGAAGTTCATTAATGCAGAATAAATCAGATGACTGTGTAATAAAATTATTAAACAACGAGAAAGCCGATTGTGAACTGACAACGAAAGAAATCGAAGAGGAAATACTGCTACTAGAACCAGATTACTTGCTACTTCTAAGTGAAGAAGAAGTGACAATGGATACAACCTGTGGTACCAATATGAAGAAGAAAGCGTTGAAAGGTCCAACTCTCATTTATTTTCACAACTGCACCATAAAAATGAATAATATTCAATATACAAGTGAAATCGCCACCTTTAGAGAACCCGTTATATTTACCCCAACCTTATATAATAAAATAAATTATACTACCATTATAGAAAAACCCAGCCTCCAGAAGTTAAACGATTGGACTATAAGAAACTCAGAATCCATCAGCTTATTAGGCATCCAAACTCGAGGATCCAGTATCCAGATATACAGCTTAACCGGAATATCCATCATCATCATCGTCATGTACGTCGTTTTCAAATACAGAAAAATCTCAGCAACAGGAAGTGTAGAAATAAGCCAACCTGAAGTTCAACATGATGCACCCCCCAGCAAAGGTCATTCGCTCATGTGGGTCCCACCCCATTCGCTTCATTTTAAGGAGGGAGGAGTTATATCTGCTGATACAACCACATAATCAAAGGTCAACGTTCCAATATTAATAAACTCGTAATTTGCATAAAATCATATTTTATTATTCGCGTATAAATTCATTGTATAAATCGTTCACGAAAAAATTGTAATTTAGCATTTTTCCAACTTTTGTTATCAGTCGACCGTGTCATATTTCGTCTGCATTTCTGAAAATATGTATAAAAATTGTTAACTTGCAAAAATATAATATCCGGTAGAAGTAAAGTTGTAAATTGTGAAAAGGTGAAAAAAGCAGTTCTAGTTCTGACACGAATCGGTCGACATTCAAATCTTGTATTCTTGGTGTAATAATAAAATTTCTAAGTTGAGTTTATTCCAAAAAGAAATCTTTTATTTTCCTTTTTTTCCTATTGAAAGAATAAAACTCCATTAGTCGCGCATATACATACAATGCATTTATGCGGCGCGCGTTTCTTATCGTGTAAGCTTTTTACGTAATATGTATGTACGTATGTACATACAAGTTAATAAAATTTATTTAAAAAATCTCAAAAAAATATATTTCTAGGCAGGCAGGTTACCTGCACCTTTATTTTCGGAATATATGATTAAGACTAAAAATTACAAGTTTCTTTAAACGTAAATTATCTCTAACTTAAAATTACCCGACGCGTGGTCAGCAGAAATTTCCTGGGAACCGAAATGTATTTTCCAGGTTGACGGAGAAGTTGTTGTCGCATCAAATTACGGCGAATGTTGCTTCTGGTGTTAACTTACATAATGGATTTTTCTCGGCAAATCGTACTGAAGATACAATTTGCCTTTTGATTTATTTTTTAATTAAATTGTTTGAAGTGACAAATTTTGCTGAAGGCAAAATTTGTCGTGGTAGTTTTTCTGTTAAAACGACCTGGTTGAAAGTTGACACTTTTATTTTTCCCCAAGTCGTTTTATGAGAAACATTTTTATAAACTACATGGAATGCAAAGAAAATTGCTGATGCAATTTTCTTGATTCAATTAGTAGATAAGCTAATCATGTTTTAAGCATGAATAGCTTATGTATGAATTTTATAAAATATAATTTCTATTTCTTGCCCTTTTTCAGGTATTATATGAAAATTCTATTTCTTGACCTTTTCATGTTTTATATGAAAATTCTATTTCTTGACCTTTACAGGTTTTATATGAAAATTCTATTACTTTAGGTATATAACAATCCTTCCCCCTGAGAAAAAGAGAATTATTCTTTGAAGAGGAATAATTCTTAGGGGAAGTTGTTGTTGGTGCGTTTTTGGTGGCTGGGTGTTGGGCGGTTTTCGGTTGAGTTTTTACATCTTGTTTTTTTTTTGTGTTTGTTGCAAAATTAAGTTATTCTAGTCTTGGCTTTGTATCATATATATTTTACTTATTCTATTTTCTATGGTCTTTATTAATTTATCTTATTGTCTGTAAAAAATAGAAATTTTTGTTTTTTGTTTTTAGCGATATTTTTTATTGATTATTCTATCCCCATTATCTCTTTGCCGGCCACAATTGTATTTAAAAAAAAATTCTGTTTGATAAGAGAAAAAAAAACAAATGTTATTTCATTTGGGCATTCACATATACATGTCTAAATGAATTACGTTCGACCGGCTTCTATGATTGTAATTTAATATCGCGTGCCGCTCATAAGCGAACGAAAAGACACGGACTTAATTTTCTACTATAGAGAGAGCTTGCGTTTGCACATTGCAAGTGCAATTGTATTTTTTTTTTTTGTTTTTTTTAAGGGTCGGTGTGAGATATTGACATGCATCTTGCATCGGCTTGGAAAGAAATAAAAAAAAAAATGTTTGGGATTTGTGTTTTTGTAGCTACATACATAATGCACAAATTGCAACTTGTGGAGCCTATTTTTTGTGCTTTGAAAGGATGAAAAAAATAACTACCTTCGCTATTGAGGTTGCGTGGGATTCACCGAGATAAGGCCACGACACATACTAGGTTTATCTTAGCTAATATTTTGCCAATGTTAGCTGTTTTGCCCTTTATTGGAGCGATTTCTGTGATTATCTTCACAGTCTTGCTAAAATGGAATTCGGCGAAATACTTGGACCGCGTGCTCCCTACGTCTGCTCCAGGCCCCATTGTGTTAGGGTGCTGGCTATATCAGTGCAGCGTGTGGCTCCCCGGTGGAGTGGATTAATCCGGCTGTTGCTGCGCAGGGACGGGCGCCCAGATATTTGCATCTGGTCTGCTCCTGCCGAGGTGGATAGCTTTCACCGAGTGGAGCTCTGCCTATCTCCTCATAAAGGGAGTTCCAGGATGACTTTAGGTAAGTTTATTTTGTGGTGAACAATAACTTTTCATTGGTTCTAACTACTGTTTTTTTTTTTTCTCTTTAGGAGCTACCCTAGTATTGTCTGGAGAGGACGGCTGGTGTGCCTGTCTGGTGTGTAGGACCCACCCGAGCTACATGCTACATGAGGATTGGGATCCTACAGGTGAGGAGCTCGGCACTGGCCGAGATGGCGCGGATCTTCCAGCTGGTCTTTATTATGAGGAAGACTGGGACGCTCTCCCGCCCTATGAGGGCTGATCTGGGTAATTTCACCATACCACACAACTCAGGCAGATAAAAATCAAACTCACGTACGTCCTTATAGATTTCCGGAAACGCAACTGGAAGAAATACAGAGGCAAGTACAAGAATGGTGTCGTTTTGCATAGCTGCAGTCCATGGAACTCGCCACTACTCGTCGTGCCGAAAAAAAAACAGATAGCTCCGGTAATAAGCGTTGGAGAGTGGCTGTAGACTTCCGCAGGCTGAACGATGTAAGCATTGGAGATGCATATCCCACTTCCCAATATAACGGATATATTGGACCAGTTGGGCAGATGCAAATATTTTTGCACCTTGAATTTGGTAGATGGATTTCATCAAATCCTGGTAGATCAAATTGACCGAGGGAAGACTGAATTCAGTACACCACATGGACATTTTAAGTATAACAGAATGCTATTCCGTCTAAAGAACGCGCGTGCAACATTCCAAAGTCTAATGAATAATGTTTTAATGGGTATGCATGGCACCCGCTGTTTTGTTTACGTCGACGGCATTATTATGCATGGATACGATCTTTGAGATCACAATCAAAAACTAATTAAGTTACTGGATCACTTAAGAATTCATAAACTGAAGATCCAACCTGAGAAATATTATTTTATAAAAAAGGAATTATGCTATTTGTGTCATATAATAACAGAAACAGGACTAACACCCGATCCTTCTAAAATAAATGTGGTCAAGTCATATTCGACACCGAAGATGAAAAGAGCTATGAAATCTTTGCTTGGTTTTGCTGGATATTATCGGAGATTTATTCCAAGCTTTGCCAAAATAGCAAAACCTTTAACAAAGCTGTTAAAGAAAAGCGTTAAGTTTCACTTAGATGCATTCTGTGATGAATCATTCAACTTGTTAAAACAAAAATTAATAAGTACACCGATATTGGCATATCTCAATTTCACAGAGGAATTTTTGGTCACCACTGACGCTAGCGACGCAGCGATAGGTTTGGTACTCTCACAACGGAAAATTGGAACCGATAGACCTGTATGTTATGCTAGTCGCACGCTCAACGAAGCGGAGATTAGATACACTACTACATAAAAAGAACTACTTGCTGGCATATATGCTACGAAGTGGTTCCAACCTTATATATATGGAAGAAAGCTCAAAATTATCACGGACGATAGGCCTCTGCAATGGCTGATGAATTTAAAAAAAATGTTATCTAGACTAATGAGGTAGAGAATCCAACTTGAGGAATACGATTATGAGATCTTGTACAAACCAGGTAAACTAAATAAAAATGCAGATGCACTTAGTCGCATTACGAACGATTCTAATATAAATACCGACAAGAAATGCAAGAATAAACACCATAAAAACCAAATAGAAGTTATAACCCGCAGTCGATCTAAGAAAAAGCACGAAGAACTGCAAGTGGAATCAACCATTAGGTCTGCTGATCGATTTGAGAATGGAATTATATTCATCGAAGAAAACGACTCACTTGTTATGAAACGACTAATTAAGCATAAAATATTTATGCTACTATTAATAGGTACATATGTATGAGGAAGTACAGCTAAAAACAGCTTTCTCAAGGGTGTGACATAGGTGAAAATATTTTAATCAAACATAGCGAAGTTTCGTACTTCATCGCTAAAGCATTTATTCCCTTTTGAACAAAAAAGGACGAAGAAAACTTTAAAAGTCTTTTAAGGGAAATCCTTTCATATATGCAAAGTAATAAAATGAATCAGTAACATATCTCTATCCGAACGGGAGATAAGCCATCTCTACTAGCTATTAAAGCGGTTATCAAAAAAATCTTTTACCCCCTTTGTAAAAATATATCGATCTATACTGACTCTAAAATATACCTCCAACAAGTAGAAGATATAACAAAAACATTGAATGAATATCACACATTGAACCTTAAAACGAATTCAGTCAAAATATTACTGACCCAATATGCAGAAAGACATCAAGAATTTCATACGCGGATGCGAGTTTTGCCAGAAGAACAAACTGGATAAATCAACACGCGTGCCTATGCGAATCACAACAACGAGTAGTAAACCATTTGAAAGGATAGCATTGGATATAGTAGGTCCATTACCCATAAGCCATTCTGGAAATAGGTACATCCTCACATTTCAGGTTGGCCTGACTAAATTCTCCGAAGCACTTCCGATTGAAAACGCTGAAGCTATAACAAATGCAACTAAGTTTGTTGAAAACATAGTGTGTCGACACGGTATACCAGAATCGTTGCTAACAGAACAGAGAACCAATTTCCTTAGCAAACTTTTTAGCGAAGTCTGCACATTACTTAAAATTAAACTAATAACTTGCGTCGTTACGTGAACAAGGATCCTTTAACTTGGGACGCCTGGATGGCGTACGTGATGTTCGTATATAATACAACACCTCATCGTAGTATAAATTATACTCCATACGAATTAATTTACGGATATCCTGCAAATACCCCAAATGTACTGAAACACTCACCTCAACTATGCTATAATTACGACAATTATGCTAATGAATTGAAGGTATATTTACAGCATGGATTCGCACTGGCAAAAGGAATATGTATACAAAAAGAAACTCCAATCAAAAACGTATTACGACAGAAACGCTCGACTAAAACACTTCACTGTCGGAGATAAGATGCTATTAAAGAACCATACAATTAAAAATAAATTTTCACCTTTATGGGAGGGACCTTATGAGATCACTAGGGTGAAGTCAAATTAGAATAGTACCATTTGTATGAAAAATAAACTTAAGATCGTTCATAACAACGACTTGAAACAATTCTTTGAATAGTTTCCAAATCAATTGGTACTAACAGTATGCATAATAATGCAGAAACTGTAATGTAGTTCTTAACCTTCTTTTTGTTCCTATTTGCAAAAACATGTTCCTGGAGAGTCTCAGTATAAATAACCGCCCATTGATACCTTCTATTTCTCATACGCACTCCTTGCCTTATTTTTAAATCATTAACATCCCTCCCATGTAGACACTATCAGATATATACGTATTTTCAGACGCTGTTGTTGAGCCTTGTAACCAAGATATTTGGGGAAGGCATAATCTTAACACCAATAAACCAGAACCCAGGTATATACTATGAAGACATCGGTAGAGTTGAGCTCTATTCGCGTAAGTGGAAAGCTGTTGACTACTATGATCTCAGAATTTAAGATCGGTATAAACCATCTCTGCAGCATTATGCACGATGAACCTTTTCTACTACAGACCTGTAATAGTATCATGGTAGAAATAAACCACTTAGTGCTGGACATAAGTAACAAAATAAACTTTTGCAAGATAGGCCACGACAAAAACGGGCCTCTTCGACGCTATAGGAGTTATTAGTAAAACTTTATAACATTAAATGAAGGCGATGCCAAATGTTATGATGGACAAAAAGTTAAACTTAAACGAAACGAAGATCATTTGCTCTCTCTCGCAAAAAATCAAACAATTATAATTGAGACAACTGCAAATGTTTTCAAAAAGTGTTTAACTGAACTTAAGACTCAGTCGTCGGTTATAAATATGATAGTCAATTCAATCAGATCTATGTTGGGTAAACTCAACAACGAGGTTTCATCACGTATATTCCCAACTTCACTTATTTCTCTAACGGCAAGCATGATCTTGCACTTTCAAAACACAGTAATAAATTGTCGGTCTAGTTACCGACGTACGCCACGGTAAACCACATCCCGCTATAATTTCGCCTGAACAATTTGAAAAATTATTAGGCACTATCCGAAAAGAAATTCCCAATGATACTTGGTTGCCAATAGTACTTAAAGATAATAATCTACTGTCAATCTATAAGATAAGCCACATAAGCGCAACTATATATAATCAAAAAATAATTGACGAATTGAAAGTGCCACTACCTTTCAAGGAAACATATCAGTTTTACAAAATAATCCCATTCCCTACTCGGTTCTAAAAGAACTTCGTATACATACGACCATCTATGGACTACCTCATAATAGACTACGATAAAGAATACTTCTATAACATGACTACAACAGAACTAGGAAACTGTCTAACAGAAGACCTTTACCTAACACTTGTGATGTGCGCATATTTAACCATAGTACCTCTTGGATGCAACTTTCACAGATTAACTTGCAATAATACTACAATTGACGTAATTTGCCAAGATCGTATCACTACTCTCACATTAAGTGTTAAGTTACGTACGTACAAAAGACATGATAATTCAGGCATATAGCGCTGATAAAAGTGAATTAAAACATTTCTTTGTACCACCCTTGAATATTTCTGTGGTACTACACTCTTTTGAATTTAAAGCGGACAATACAATTAACCAAGTGGCTATATTGAAATTCACGTCGGATGACGACTTTGACCAGTTATCGAAAAAATTGTGTCCTGAAACAAAGCGTAGATGTAAAGCTCGAGCCTATAGACGGGCATACCATACACCATTACACTTTAGTTTACATAATACTATTTATCTTATTGACACTAATTGGTTATAAAGTAGTCAAGAAAACGAACTGCTGCTATCAAAATACTAAAAACAGTACCCAACAAAATACAGAGACGACCAACAGTCATGAATTTGAAATGGAAAAATGAAAACCTACCTAACAAGCCAGAAACTCTAAAACTAATAGTATGATAAAAAAGCCTACAAAGGGGAAAATAAAACGCTCAATTAATACCGTAAAAAAAAATATTTACTATTTGTATGATTTAATGAATTAGGTTACCTCTAATTTTAATCACTTGGTCTTACCTTAATTAAATTTTGAAATTTTTATAATTGTTTTATTATAGCTATTAAATATTTTCATAGAAATCGTAACTTAGTTACAGTTATGCGTAATCCCATGACTGTGTATGAGACATGAATGCCTCAATATTTCACCCTTACTGTTTTCATTTCATGTAAAGAAAAAAAAAATTTTTCACTTACTTCAAAAACTTTTATAAAGAAAAAAGGTTCTTCAAAATTTTATACATTGCAACTTTCTAGTTTACTTTAGGAATAAAATCTAATCTTCATGTATGTATACAAAAAAAAAATAATAATAATATTTAGTGCAATTATTTTATGTGTAACAATATGTTCCTTCACTTGAGTGGGCCTGCGAGGATCCAAGTATTTTTTTCACCAAGAAAATTCTGGTACTCTTCAAACACATGAATTTTCGTTTTCTAAGGGGGAAGGTGTTATGATGCCACCCAACACAGGCCTCATAACCATACATTGTATGCGCCCATAAAGCTCAAATTATAGTTCCTCTTTCAAACTGGTCAGCATTCCTTACATTTTAAAATGTAAGGAATACAAATGTGAGCGTTTCTGGCCATAAATTATCCTGAATTAAAGAACGCGCAAATATCGAAATTCATCTCGCATTAGCAGCGAGTTACATAAAAGCTTTATCGCATAAGTCAATTGTGCTGACAAAACAAATGGGCGCTTGATTTCTGGGCTATTAATTAGCCAAGAAGACTTTTCTCGTGGAGTTAGTTTCGGTACTCGTTCAGGCCACAAGCAAGTGAGGCAAACTAAAGTTTCATTAAAATACTATTGAAAACAGTGTATATAATAAAGCGAATATTTAATAAAATATTATATAAAATAGTGTATTTTATTGATCGTACTATAATTTTTCAAATCGATAGAAACTGGCTCCCGGCGTCACCTCTTCTCCTACGGGAAAGCACGGGTGAGCCACGAGAAAGGACGTAACGAGGTCCTGAATCTCAACATACTAAACTAATCAACTAACCTAACATAGGAACTAAATAACAAACTAACATTCAAATAGGAAACAAAATAATTTTTACTTAGGCTAACATTACTACACATATAGTTTATATATAAAAAAAAAAGAAAACTATGTAAAGAAATCAAAAAAAAATGTAAAACCCAAAAACCTGTGCCAAACCGACCAAGGCCCGAATCACCGAAATAGCGCCAGCAACAACTTCCCCTGGGAATTATTCCTCTTCAGAGAATAATTCTCTTTTTCACAGGAGGAAGGATCGTTGTATGCCTAAAAAAGTGTACAAAATGATGATTGTAATTCATAATAATCACTAATATCATTCAGACATAATGTATAAGCTAATCATGCTTAAAACATGATTGACATCAGCAATTTCTTCAAATTCCTTTGCTGAAAATGTTGTGACTCAAGTGCCTAAATCACAACCATAAAGGTCCATGCGCCAATATATTGCCCTATGCAATATATCGATGCATTGCAAAGTTGACCCTGAAAATTAATTTAAATTAATTCATTTAAAATTTCATTTAACTTTTAAAATACATTTAGAAATGCATTTCCATACTGCAACAAAATGCAATTTACTATAAATTGCATTTCATTATCTGGCACACATTCCATTCACACGATATGCATACTTACCTACATACAGTGTCTTCTTACTTTTTTCCGCATGTATACATTCTACATTACTTATTTTTCCAATCTAATCGTATGTACATACATACATACAATTATCACCATTCTTCGAGCCCTCTTAAAATTAATATTTCAAATCGGATTACACTTTTGCATTGATGCATATAGCTTGCATCAAAACTTTTCTACATTTTCTCAGGTACGATTTTTAAACGTCGTGAGAAAGTAACAAAAAGAATAAAAATCTTTTTGAAGCTTTAAAGGGTACCTGAGCGCAATATCGCTGATCCTCAGGGAGTCGGTTTTTCCATTCCGTCGTGATTACACATCAGAAGATTGAGTTGAAAAATTGAAAAAAGAAGTTTTAGTATTTAAAAAATTGAAAAAACAGAAGTAGAAGAAGTAGTGGAATATCACTTTCACGGGAGATAAAAGTCAATCTCTAAATTCATCATAGGAGAGAGTTACTGAGTTGGCTGAAGCTAGGCGTGTTAGCAAGACGCAACATTTTCGATCGGCTTTAGATCTTTTTCCTGGTCGTGCTCTATTATGGTATAGAGCAAACAAGACCAGTTTTCACAGTTGGTCAAAGCTTGCAAAAGAACTGAAGAAAGAGTTCTTACCGGCCGATTATGATGATCAGCTATTGGATGAAATCAAGAGAAGGATACTAGTTAAAAAAGAAATCATTGAGACTTATGTGGCAGTAATGTCGAACATATTTTCGCGATTGATGGAACCTCTTAAGGAGATACAGCAGCTACGGATTCTCTCTCAAACGCAATATGAACCCATTTTGTCTAACACAGTTAGGTCTTACCGAACTTGATACCATTCAAGAACTTGTTGACTTGGGAAGACGCACTGTATTCCTGTGCATCTCTTTCACCCAATCCACAAACAGGAAATATTTCAACTGCAGCTTCACGGGGAAGTAGTCCTTCACAAGTCACACCAGAACAAGGTCTCGTGGCAGCTGAAGCATTGATGACAGGCATGCTGAAATGTCATGCAGTATTCAACAACAACTTTCATTGGCTCTGATCCGTGTGGATATGTCACGTCCACCTCCAGCTCTTCGTGAGCCTACTATACCCTCTAGATATTGTGATATGAATCAATGCATACATTTCGCAACACCAGAATCATACAAATAAGGTTCATCATCATTGTCATTACAACAATACAACTCAGCTGCTTGCAATTGCAATGTACATCATTTAGTAATTATCCAAAACAAATTACACAAATAACACAGTCTCTTGAAATTGCACAAACCTACATTAAATAAACAAAACAATTGACGCACTTCACACTTCCAAGGCATACCAGCACCAACTAATATACCACCGAACCAAGAACATCCTGGTCCAATACATAGTGATCAACCCAACAGGCCTGCACAGCAGTGATGCCACTTGGCTACAATCGTAGCAAATTGGCTACGATTTTTTTAAATCAAAAGGTTTTGCTATTTTGCTACTACATTTCGAAAATTCATCCGATTTGCTACATTTTAGCTATACCCCGGATATTTCAATTTAATGTCAAAATAAATTTATCCAAACCTGTTTTCGCGAAAAAAAATTCATACAGCGAAGCGAACGACACCTCGATCTAAGTAGTACAACCAAAATATTGCCGCTTTTTTTAGACTTTTAGACATCTTCAGTTGGTGTGGCTTTTCATATGTGTTAATTGCGTCCCGTTTTGTTATGCTTTGTAATAATAGCTTAGCTTATTCTTTCTTCCCTTGTATTGTGTGAATTTGCGGTGGCGTTGACTGCGTTGCGTTTGCGTCCATATGCGTATCAAAAGTGAATATTAATATAATGGAGAAGTATTTCATATTTGCAGCAATTTGCATTTTAATTTGTCATTGTCGAGTTTTAATAAGCATAAACAGGCTTATAATTATAATTAAAAAACGGAGATTGTGTGATATTACAAGGTGCAATTACAATAGTATAATTGTAGACTGTGCTGAATCTGAAGTATTATATTAAGTGAAGTGCAAGGTATTACGAAGAGCAATCGTTTTCGTTTCTTTCGCAGCCAGTGGAAAAAAATTTCAATTGGTTAAAGGATATTGATGGGAAGGTTTTCTAATTTGAAAAGACGATAACAAACTGTAACTATTGTAAGGTGGTCCACGTCCATTTCATAGTGAATATTAACATAATGGAGAGGTATTTGATATTTGCAGTGCTCATTTTAATTTGACAGGTTCTAGTAACTGATCTCTTTCAGATTTATAATTAAAAAACCTAAATTGTGTCACCAGAAAAATAACGCATCCTTAGAAGTAGAAGGACATAATAATCATCATAACAGGGAAAGCGCAAATGATGAAGGCTTGGCGGTAAATCAAATAAAGTTAGGTTTTTTGAAAATTGATAGTATTTGTTTGTGTTTCTCATATGCAAAGAAATTACAGGTGCAATAACAATATCTGAAACTGAATCTGAAGTATTAGGTGAAGTGCAAGTGCAAGATAGTACTAGTAGTACTACGACAAGCAATCGTTCTCGTTTCTTTCGCTGTCAGCGGAAGGATAATTTCAATTGATTAAAGGATATTGATGGGAAAGCATTTTGTCAGGTTTGTGAAAGACGACAAAAAACTGTAAGAGGCATGAGCGCTCAAATTATCAAAAATATAGTGCAAAGAGCGGCCAACATTCCATTGTCAGCTTAATTAAAAATTCGGATGATTTTATTCTTAAAAAGAAGAGTGAGAAGAATATGCCATTGTTATGTTTTTTATAATGCACAATCTTCCATTTTCATTGATGGATTTTTTTGTTCCTTTTATAAAGGAATGTTTTCCCGATTTGAAGATTATTGCCAGAATTCATTGCGGAAAAACTAAAGCATCGTACGTAGTTAAGGATGTGATTGGTAAAAAAGGTAGAGAAGACGTTATAAAACATTTAAAACGGAACTGTTTCTGTTTAGTTATTGACGAAACAACAGACGTCAGCTGTAGTAAGGCTTTAGTTTTAGTTGTTAGATCTTTCAACGATGTGAAAAATTCTATTGAAGATCGATTTTTAGCGCATATTGAGCTAGCAAAGACGGACGCGAAGAGCATTAGCTCTGCTGTTTTAAACTTTTTTGAAACACACTCCATTCCTGTTAACAATTTCATAGGTCTAGCAACAGACAACGCTAGCGTAATGTCTGGAGAATTTAATGGTGTTCAAGCAATTCTTAAAAAAGAATTAGACAATCCAAATATGTTTTTTATGGGATGCATATGTCACTCCTTTCACCTCTGTGCAAACTACGCTTGTCAAAATTTTCCTCATTCTATTGAGCAATTAACAATAGATATATATAAAATTTTTGCTCACAGCCCTAAACGGATTATAGATTTAGCTGGGTTTATTTAGAGGCTGTTATGGTCGCAGGTGTAAACCTAGCATTGCCATAGTACAGACATCCAGGCGGTGAAACGAAGAGGAAACGGGGTACAAAAGATAATCGGGCAACGAAAAGGGCGGAAAAATGACGGCCGGCCATTCTGTGTGTGAGCTTCGAGAAGAAAAGTTCTTGAAGTGTGAACCACGATACTGAAGAGGACCAAAAAGAAACAAAGGGTCAATAAATAGTGAAAAGGAAAGAATAAATAAAATAAAAACCAAGATGAGAAAAGGAAAAATTTTGTCCTACATAACCAGAAGAGCACCAGACAACCTTATTAGCGTGCATCAATCATAAGTATTAAACGGAAGCCAGATAAGTAACAGTTTTTACTAGTTATATAACAACAAAAAAGGAAACCAAAGGAAAAGGAAAATCTCCGAAGAAATCTCGCCATATAAAAGAAGTTACCGAGTTCCATGGTGAACCGAACGGAATGGCAATATTTTTTTATATAGGAATCATCCAAGGAATTTACCGTATTAACTGGATGTAATCATCATATGTATATAGATACATACCGGCAAAATTCAGAATAAAAAGTTTTCAGCGCACAATAAACTGAACTCCCAAACTTACAGTCGATAGGCTGTAGTAAAGACTTAAATGTCGCGCTACTAAGTGAAACTACAATAATTTTGTTTAAATAATTTTATATTTATTACACAAATTTTACATTAGCTATCGATTACCATTTTCGTGTAGATATGATCATCAGAAAATATACAGAATAATAAGTTCTTTCAGCGCACAGCTCCCAAACTTACAGTCAGTGGGCTGTAAAGACTTAAATGTCGCGGCACTAAGTGAAATTATGATCTTTTGTTTAAATAAGTTCATATATGTGTATAATCATAAAAACTTACAGTAGTTGTTGACTACAATCATTACGCGTATACCAATCGGAAAAGTTTCGAGTTACTATTTCGTCGTACAGAAATCAAGTCCAAGACTTACAGTCAATAGTCCGGAGAGACTCAAACGTCGTGTTGCAAAGTGCAAAGTTAATATCTTAGTTTCAATAGTTGTATATATATACTAAGTATATCATCAAAAAAACTTACAGTATTTGTTGGCTACGATCAGTATATACACGTATACATATCTGGGAAATTTAAAGTTACTATTTCGTCGTACAGAAATCAAGTCCAAGACTTACAGTCAATAGTCCGCAGAGACTCAAACGTCCTGTTGCAAAGTGCAAAGTTAATATTTTAGTTTCAATAGTTTTATATATATGTATATATTATCATAAAAACTCGCCAATAGTTGCCAGCTACAATCATCATATAGGCATAGGTACATTTGAAAAATGTAGGTTACATATATAATATCAAAAGAGAACGTGTATAGTCCATGTAAGAAGGACCATCCGATCCTTAGGATCATCTTTAGGTGAGTGATGTATGCAGTCCCTGCCGGACCAGTGTGTGGGTTTCGTTTTTTTTTTGTCTCCGTTACAGGCGGACAGGCACGATTTCTTTTTGTTCATGGCAACGTGACAGCGCAGATATTTTTTGGTGAGCTCACCCCACACTCTCCGCCACTTAGTCCAGGTGCTAGCGTGCGGACCTGATGATCGCAGTCACGGAGTGATCTGTCAGCTCATGCTTCACGTCCAAGCCCATCACTCCAGATTGAAACCATAACAAGGTTGTGGTTAATAGATTGCTTGAACAGTGGAACTCTCTCAAGCTATTTTGCGTATCGCATTTTTTATAGGAGCACTCTGATAAAACTAAAGCTATTGCAGAGAAAATGAATGATGAAACCAAAATGTATCCTTTTTTTTATCCTTTGTTTCAGACATAGTAAATAAAATGAACGTCGAATTTCAAAGCTCGGAAGTAAGAATTCATAAACTATTAAGAAATTTAGAAGCTCAATACAGTCGAATTTAATCCCAGCAATTTCATTCCGGTAAACGATATATATGGTGGAATCAATTTAGAAAATTTCATTTTAGAAAATGAAATAAATGCAAATGTTATTATTTCTGTAAAACGAAACATTTTAAATTTCTATATAGAATTATGAAAACAGATCTTGAAAAGGGTAAACTTTGAAAACAAACAGTTAAGTTTACTTTCATATATAAATCCAGAGTTGATACATGATGCACAAATTAGTATTTTACTTCTACTTAAAGCTTTTCCTAATTTGATGGATAGAAAAGACTGGGAAAGCATAAACAGCCAGTGGCGTTTGTTAAAAGATTACAGAAAAGAAATTAAAAGTGAATATTGGGTTCAAGTTGGTGAAATGAGGGTTGGATTGGGTAACCCAATGTTTTTGGAACTGGTGGTTCATAAAAAAATTACATGTCATGGGAGGAAAGGGCACGGGTAACGGTCTCAGTAAAAGAGAGTTAATGGCTAGGACAGCTTCCCCTCAAGCATCCACCTCCAGGGGAACAGCTACAAACAAGTTCTTCCCCGCAACAGCAGAGAGCTTCTTCCCCAGAGCCGTCAACGTCTCGTTATTCCGAACGTGGTAGTAGTGGTAAGATTCAATTTCTTTTAAGCAACAATTTATTTTTAATTCACAACATTTTTAGCAAGAGAATCACCGACAGAATACAATGCTCCTTCCAGGAGAAACTAAAATTATAAAGCTGACATATTAAAAGAGTTAGGACTGTTGAGGAAAGAGAAAGCAGAGTATCATAGAGAGGCGTTGAAGCTTTACGCGGAGAGGACCAGGACTCTTGAAGACCAAAGAAAAGAAAAGATAGAGATTTTGAAGGAGTTGAGAGACATCTTGAAGAAGTAAAATGGTATTTATTTATATTTCAATCTTAAATCTAATATAACTGTTTTTTTTTTAGAAATGACGGCAATAAATTTGGATTTAATTTAGTTTAACTTATTTGTTTTTGAATTTTATGTTATTAAATAGTTTATAAATGTTTATAAATGTTCTGTTATTTTTACTGCCTGGCATCTATTTCTTGGCAAACTCGTTCCCGTTCAATTTTTCCCCTTTTGTTATCCAGCGTATTTAATGTTAATACGTCATCAGTCACAGTGTAGGAATTTTTCTTTCATGTGGAGACATCAGCTTACTCCGCTCTAGAGGGCGACTTCGACCTGCGAGCAGAGCTGTCAGATGTGGGGCTTTTGCGCCAAAACTGGTTCTTTTATTTTCACTCTGGCGGTTTCTAAAACTCCATAGCGCCAGTGGCGCAAAGTGGCGTGTGACATGACTTTATTTGCTTCGTGTAAGAAGACGGAACTGTGCCGATACCACACCAATGATGAAAAAAATAAGGAGAAGGAAAAGAAGAAGCGACTGACGTTTTCTGTGTATAAAAGTGTAGAACGAATCAGCAAATTTTAAATGTTGGATGCCGGTGTCTTTTCTTTACTGCTTTATTTTGATTTTTTATTAAGTTATGTGAATATGAGCGGAGTTACTGGGAAAATGAAAGAAAGGTAATTATGAAAATTTTATTTGGTGGGAGAATCTGTTACAGAACAATTCAATTTTTTTGTGAACACAGGCTGGATTCGCAAGAATGAGGAAGGGGATGGTGCTATGTGCAATGTTTGCAAAATAAATATTCGCTCTCACAGAACGGATCTATTGAGGCATATGAAAACAAAACTCACCTGCACTGAAAAGTCAAAAGCCATTGGAGTCTTGTGGTAAAATTTGGTTAATTGTTCCAACATATTAGATTCATTTTCTATTAGTTACTGTAGGATTTCAATCTTTGACTGGCAATAAAGAAAGAAAGATTAAGGAAATTAAAATAGCATTTTATATAGCTATGCATTCTGCAATAAGATCTGTCGACCACTTAACTGATCACTTTAGTAATATATACCATCCTAAATTAAGTGATCTATTCCATCTTCAGCTGCTCCAGTTCTATTAAAAGATCTTATAGAAGAAATTGAAAATTCATTTTTTTCTATTATAATTGGTGAATCGACAGATGTATCAAATGATAAATATTTATGTATATGTTTCAAGTACTTTTCCCAGAAAAAGAATACAATTGTTACAAATTTCTTGTCCTTAATATTTGTAACAAATACTACTTCCCAGGACCTTTTCGAAGCTATAAAAAATTATTTTAATTCTGTTAAATTAAAAATAACAAATATTATTGGAATTGGGACGGATGGCGCAAGCAATTTATGCGGTAAAAATAATTCATTATTTACATTATTAAGGAAAGAAAATGCAAACATTATATTAAATAAATGTATTTGTCACAGCCTTCACTTGTGTGCCTCAAAGGAATCAGAAATTTTTTCCGATGACATAGATTTTTTAATTAAAGAAACTTTTAATTGATTTGCTCATAGCCCTCTTAGAAAAGCTAAATATAAAGAAATATGAAATTTAATAAATTCAGAATGTAATTTCTTGAAACTGATCCAGTTGAGCTCTACACGGTGCGGTTAGTGAGATATAACGCTGTTGAAAGGATACTATCGCAATATTTAGAATTACAAACAATTTTTTCGTGGCTGCTCTGAATGAAAGATGTTATTCGGCAGTTATACTTGCTAATATTTATAAAGATAAAAAAAATGTTCTGATATTGAAATTTATTAAGCCAATATTGAAGATTATTAATGGCCTCCATTGATTTCTTTATAGCAATTAATGAAATTGTATTGACTATAAATTCACTTGCAAGACGCGTCTTTAAAGATTGCATTTTACAGTCCTGTTCTGGAGATGTTTTTAATTTAGCAGCTGGGATAATAAATATTTCTTTTCAACTTGATATAAATGATAAAAATTACGGACAAGATTTTTTAAATGAAATGAATATTTCAGGCCTAAGTGAGGATGATCTTAGAAAGACTAGAGACTTTATACTAAAATTAATTGATGAAATGATAAAACGTTTGCCCGAAAATATTGATGTTTTTGAAAAAATAAAATGCTTTTCTCCGAGTATATGCTTAGGTCGATTCAGACCAAAGTTTACTGAACTACCTCTTTTTATTTGCTGATAAAAAATGTTATTCTGATATTGAAGAAGAATACGAAAGATTATTACATGTCAAATGGTCCAACATATTTGAAGATATTCCAAATGATACTTTGACATTTTGGGAGAAAGTTTCTCAAATAAAGACAGCCTCTGATAAGCCAATGTTCGAAAACTTGAGCAAATGTGTTTTTGTTTTACTGTCATTACCAAGTTCCAATGATGTAGTTGAACTTGCCTTTTCAACACTTAATAGTATTAAAACTAAAGTAAGCAATAAATTATTGTTAGAGACATTAAATGCTATGCATCAAATTCTTTTGTTTTTCTAACAAAATCTGTTGCAACAGTTTTGATCCAAGTATCAGAATGTTAGAAAGAATGAATGCTAGTATATGTCACGACTGTACTTCAGAATCTGATGATGAAAACGATTAAGTTTTTAGATTAATATAAAAGATATTTGATATTTCAGCCAAAATAGACATAAAAGAAAATGTTCTATGTAAAATTCGAGCTTTTTTGCTTTATTTTTATGCCTCTATAAATATGATACTTGGAGAATACATATATATCTATATTTTTTACTTTATTTTTAAATGTGAAGTTTTTTGTTACATTTTCTATTATTATGTTCTGCATTAATTAAACATTTTTTGGATGTTACTTGAATAAATTTTGTTTTTTTATACCTTAAACGAAATTTTTGATTATCATAGGTTTGATTTCAACATGTGTTTCATCTTTTCAAAACTGCAATAAACCGAAGCAGTAGCCATCATAAACTTTTAAACAAACAATTTAGAAAAAGCAGCGGTACATATTTGTTGCCAACCGAGTCTCGGAAATTCAGAATTGGACCGTATCTGCAGCTTGGAGGTACGTCAATATAAAGGCAAATCCAATGGATATAATATCCAGGGGCGCCATTACATCAGAGCTTTTGCAATCTATTTGGTTTTCGGCCTCATCATATTTACGAGAATCACCACAGTATTGGCCACCAACTAAACAGCGCCATATACAAAATAACGCCCCAGAAAAAAGACAAATAAAATCAGTTCTGCTTTGTTCCATTTCGGAGGACTTTCTTTGGAATGTCTATGGGTGCAATAGCTTTATTCACAATTGTCGTCCTTTTGCTCTCGTACTTCGATTTCGAAGCAACTGTTTACTGAAGAAGAAGAAAATGAATATAATCACAAGCCGGCTTTCAGCTTCAAAGATAGACGAAGTATTTATTAGGATTGTCAGGTGCATACAGCAGAAGATATTCGCGGAAGATATTCATGAATTGGAAATAGAAAGGGAATTGAGCTCGAAGAGTAACATCAAAGGTTTGAACGCCTTCCTAGATGAAAGCAGGGGGTACAAACTGTTGAGAGTAGGAGGAAGACTGAGGCATTCGCAGCGCCCATACGATTGCAAATACCCAATTATGCTCGCGAGGAATAATCTCATTATGAAGACGTATGTTCATTCTCTACATATAAGTAATTTTACGCAAGGTCCGTTGGTTTTAGTTTCAATCATTCAAGAGTGTTTTTGAATCATGAATGCGAGGGA
Organism: Dioctria rufipes; assembly: GCA_963924295.1. NCBI lineage: Eukaryota > Metazoa > Arthropoda > Insecta > Diptera > Asilidae > Dioctria > Dioctria rufipes. Next base: position 83,584,886 of record OZ002741.1, on the reverse strand, counting down.
GTATGCAAGCAAGTGTGTGCGGCAATGTATCCATTGCTTCAAATATAGGCCTCAGCTTATGCAGCAGATTATGGGCGATTTGCCAAAGGGTAGAGCGAATTTTGAACTACCTTTTGCCCATGTAAGTGTAGACTTTTGTGCACCGTTTTAAACAACACATTTTTTTTTAGGAAAAGCATCCTACAAATCTTACGTAGCAGTATTGTGGTGAACCCATATGTGGTTACCATACAAAATAAACAAAACAAATTACAAACTCATTTTGCTTATGAGTCAACCACGCATTTCCCCAATATTGGGTCAACCAAGAACCGCCACAAAAATGCAAGCAAGTACATAGTTTCTGAAATTACTTGCACAATTTATACTTTTGTCACGGCTTGCATTTTTATGCCGATATGTTGGCCGCGGAACCATATGTAAGATAAACGTAAGTTAATTTTAAAATATAAATAGAATGTAGCGCAATCAAATAAAGCCAGTTATCAGTTATCATCGAACATTACACAAAAGGTTTCATCGTTTATTTTAATCGGTGGAGTCATGTTGATCTATCTACTCCCCACACTCGGACTGCAATACTTGCTACTCCACCCATAGCAATAATAGGGGCTATGCTTTTGGTAAGCTACTCCCGCAACATCATCGAATATTACATACCTACAGCCATCTTATCACTGTAGTGTATAAATATAATCTTGGACCGAATAATAGACTTTTCTACCACATAGCGACCGTGATTTTGTAGCATCCACCGCTATATAGAATCTACAATCTTCGAATAGACCGTGATATCGTAGCTTTCACACTACATAGAACCAGCTATCTTCTTAAATTTCTATAAAGGCCGTGATATCGTAGCATTTACGCTACATAAAATGTATAATGTAATAGCAAGCGCTACAAGAAGAACGAAACATTTTTCCACTACATGGCAGATATCATCACTTTGTAAGCATCCACGCTATCTGCAAATATCCGTATATCAGTATGACATATAACAACCAACGTAACAGTTCCCTTCAATAAATGCAGAAACGCTACCAGAAAATAATTTGAATGAAAAATAGCAAGACGACAAGAGCAATTAGACGTATTGAAACACGAACGTTATTTAATAAAATTATTCGATCGAACATCAGAGTTGAAAAATCTCTAGTTACATCGAACGGGATCATCTAAAACAAAACAAAAACTATGAATTAATATAACTTAATTTAACACTTAATTTATCGATGAATAGAAGATAGGTAAATGGTAACAATATATAATATAGACTATAAAAATAGAATTACAAAAAGTGTCAGTATCGATGAATAGAAAATATCAAAATTATACAATTAGAATTCATTTAATTCGCATCCAAATGCAAATTTTTTTGTATAGACCGCATTTCTCAATATTAATATTTTAATATAAATAATATTTTTTCATATAAATAGATAGTATAGTAAATTTATATAACCATGGGAAAAACACAGTCTAAAACTTCGGATAATAACGGGGAAATTTTTAATAATATAATTGTCGAGGACACAGTAAAAATAGATAATAACACTGTTACTAATAATAGCAATGCTTCGTAAAATAAATAGATACACACAGTAGCTAATAATAATAAATTTATCTACCCATATAACACAGAACATGTTCTGATCATCTCTTGATATACTCCACAGGACATCAGAACATGTTCTTTGACCACACGTATTGATATCACAAAACATATTCTTTCCATATGCTTTTTATAAAACTCATGTCCGCCCAGCCAAGCGAAATCTTCAGACATCGGTTAAAAATGATCGTGTGATAATCGGTGCGTATTCGAAAGAATATATTCAAAACATATTCCAAAGGATATAAAATTTATATAAATGAGCATCCACGGAAACATATTCAGAACGTATTCTAATGGCCAGTTTCACAGTCGAGTTTAAACCACCCTCCAAGTTTAAACGTAGTTTAAACCAAATCGGGTTTCACAGTGCAGAAAAAGTAAGCAGATCAGAAATAAAAAACAAAAAATATGTAGTTATATTTTCTAATTTTAAATATGCCAACATTCAAAAAGGATGAACATTTTAGCATAAGTGAAGTTGAGCTATTGCCTTCACTAATGCAAAAAGATATATAATAGAGCGCAAGAGGACGGTCAAGAATAGATTCGAAGACAAAGGGACAAAGTTCTTTACTTAACCCTTCTGTCAATGAAAAGGTCTGGGTAGACCTTTTCGAACTTTAGAAAGTTTTTATTCATTGAAATATATAACGCACATTGCCGAAACTTCATGACTTCCTCAACCATTTATTTTTCCATGGTTTTCATAGGTATGTAGGTTGTATGGGCGTATGTGTATGTGAGAAAAAAGGATATTTAAATTTATATACGTCTTGTCTATGAAAAAGGTCTGGCTGGACCTGCTGTACATATATACAGTAACTGTTCGTTTTTGACGGCAAATGATTCATTTTATTTTATTTATATCATTTATATATTTTATTAGTTTTAGGTACAGATTTTGTGAATCATGTGTACCTACTTTGACCAGGTGTATATCATTTATATATTTTATTACTTTTAGGTACAGATTTTGTGAATCATGTGTACCTACTTTGACCAGGTGTAGTTTTCTACTTAGTGGTTTGTAACACGTTTTGCCATTTAGTCAGCGTCTTTCGAACTGAATAAAAGTATTTTGAAATTATTATAATTTTTGATAAAAATTAAAATTTTTGGTGATTTAAAACTTTGAATATTTTAATAAATGGCTGATGAATTGAGTATTTCCAGATCTACATGGAGAAGGTAAGTTTGTTTTATTTAGTTGAAACTTTTCCTAAATTTAATTTTTATTTATTTTCAGTATGACCAAATTCCAGCGTGAAGAACACTTGAATAGGATTATTCAAGAAATAGGTGACGATGAAGGAGAGAATGTCACTGATAGTGATTTCAGTGACGATGAAGATAAGGATTATATTCCAGATGGAGATGCTTCTGACGTTGAATCCGAAGGGATGATAGGAGCCCTGACCGACATTGAAGATAGCGAGGATGAAGAAATCTTGGAGGAATTGTATGCAGAGAACAATATGGCCTTTCAACAGCAACAGGATGAAGTTTCTGATCAATATTTTCTTGCGCGTGATAATACTAAGTGGAAAAAAATACCACGAGCAGCAGGTCGCATCAGAGCACACAACATTGTTCGAGAAGGAGGAGGAAATGTTAGAAGAGGTATGGGCAAAGATCCCCTTCAAATTTTCAAAGCAATAATTACCGAAGAAATGATAAACATCGTGATGCGTGAAACTAACAGAAAAGCTGCAGGTGAAATTAAAAAATATAACGAAGAGAAGAACCCAAAAAATCCAGCAGTATGGGAACCAGTGACGGTTCAAGAGTTATATTCCTATATTGGAATTATAATTGCAGCTGGAGTGAATCATTCGAGTATGCAACATTCAAAGGAGCTTTGGAAAACAACAGCTCATCCAGTTTTCAAAGCAACAATATCGCTAAATCGTTTTTGGGCCATAAATAGGTTCATAAGATTTGATGACCAAAGAACCAGGGCTGAGCGACAAAAGTTAGACAAAGCAGCTCCGATTAGAGATCTATGGCTCATGCTCAACTCCAATCTAGAGGGTGCATACACACCTACACAAGTAGTGACAGTAGATGAACAACTCTTCCCATATAAAGGGAGGACACGATTCACCCAGTATATCCCATCGAAGCCAGCTAAATATGGCATCAAGGTATGGTGGGCCTGCGATTCATCCAATGCCTACCCCTGTAAAGGAATTTTATATACCGGAAAAGAATCAGGCCAGCAAAGAGAGACCAATCAAGGTGAGAGAGTACTGATTGAGCTCACCAGAAAATTTATATCAAGTGGTAGAACAATTGTTGCCGACAATTTTTTCACGACATTGGAAGCTGTTGAAAAACTTCGATTGGAAGGAATGGCCTTCGTAGGAACAGTAAGACGCAACAAGAGGTACATTCCTCAGGAAATGTTACCACATCGCAGCCGCCCAGTATTATTTACAGAATTCGGGTTCCAAGAAAATGTTTCACTGATTTCATATGTGCCTAAGAAAAATAAAGCTGTTCTACTATTGTCGTCGGTACATTATAATAATGAAGTTGTTGGTGAAGCAAGAAAACCAGAGGCGATATTATTCTACAACAAGAACAAATGAGGTGTTGATTTAATGGATCAGATGTTACATGAATACACCTGTAAACGTCAAACAAATCGATGGTCATTGGCGTTTTTCTACAACATGTTGGATGTTGCGGCGTTGGCATCATTCATTTTATACAGAATAGTGAACGAGAAGCAACGAACCCAGAACACAGATTCCCGTCGAAAATTTTTACATTCTTTAGTGAACCAGCTGGTGACTCCACAGATCGAACAACGAATGAATAATTCAAAAATTTCAAAAATCTTGTTTCATTTGCCGAAGTAATGAAAAAATACAGCGAAAAACGAGATTTTCTTGCATATCATGTGCTAATCCAATTTGCTTACAACATAGCCACCAATATAACAAGTGCCACAAATGCATCAACGAAGAAGAAGCAAGTCATCAATAGCAGTAAAATCTTGTAAAAATTATAAAATTTGTTAAAAAAAAAATAATATAATAAAATTCTTTCTAAAAAATGAAGAATAAAACATGCTTATAACTTTTTTTTCTGTAATATGGATTTATTTTCATATAATATGTATGGAGGTCCAGCCAGATCTTTTCCGTAGACGGAAGGGTTTTAAAACCTTCATAGACAGAAGGGTTAAACTGAACTTAGCATCAAAATCAACGTCGTCCCACTAATTAAAATGATTTAGCCGATTTCTAATTACTTACTTCTTCATCGCTAGAAATGTCTAAATCTAAATCCATGATGAAATTATTTTCTTGATACAAAAAAAGCAATGCTACTGTCAAAATAAAATTATCCTGAGTTTAAACCGAGAGAGGGCACAGTTTAAACTCTAGTTTAAGCCGGGGTTTAAGCCAAACTGTGGAACTTGTTCGTCGAGTTTAAACACTGTGAAACTGGCCATAAAGGATATAAAATTTATATAAATGAGTATCCATAGAAACATATTCAAAATGATATAAATAGATATGGATGAATTCCATATTGGGGACATTTTCATATGAATATAAAATTGAAAAAAGCAAAAACTAACTACAAAAATTACTCACTAGAAACCACCACAAACTAGACATTAAAACTGAATGAGAGCACCAACCGAGATTCCGTTTCGAAACTAAAATTAGATATAAAATAATTGGGGCTTGCAATACTGGGATACCGGTTTGCGACATTTTTTAATACCGTTCAATACCGGTATTAATGACCACTTAATACCGGTATCCGGTAAGTATGCTGTAAGCTAACATTCATATCAATTTTATATAAATATTTTATTTTTTATAAGTAATTAGCATATTTTTAGGTGTTGTCATGTTTAAAGATTAAATCTAATTTTGAAATTTACGTATAGGTGGAGTGGCCCTACTGAAGTAATTTTTTTTTGTACGTAAAGAAAGAGCTTTTTTGTACGTTAATTTTCCTTCAGTTCAGACTCAGAGGGCGTTTGCATAAAAAAACTAAAAAACACACAAAAACACATAGCAAGGAAAATTATTGTTTTGTATTTTTCCAAATTTTCAATATTGAAGCCATGTTTTTTATTTTATAGGGAAGTTATGTGCGCATAGTTAGTTGTAAAGTTTTAGAAAATTTAGAGAATTGTGTTTGTGTACAATATAAAAGTGAAAAAAAAATTTAAAATCATAATTATAATTAATAATCACATATCACATAACAGTTGATTTCAATTGATAAATAGCAAATAGGTAAAGGTAAGTGAAAAGTGAGAAAATTAACTGTTTATGTATGTATAAGTAAAATTTTTATTTCCTATATATTTATATAATAGATAGCGCAGCGCTGCGGGTTTTTTAAAAATTATAATAGTAGGCCATCTGCTGTTTTAAATAATAAATATCATCAAGATTTCTGCCGTTTTAATAAGTGGGTACAAATATTAAAAAATTTCTGTAATTTACTTAAAGTTAAAGCGCTGTTTTTTTTTTTAGCCATGGAAAATTATGTTTTTGAGGAAAAATCAGCTGATGAAAATTCCGTATGGTTCTATTTTCTTCGTGAGAGAAAGGGGCAAATTTCAAAATGTACTATAAGAAGTGTAACAAGGTAGTACAAGTGGTTTGCATACCCACCTAAAGACACTCCACCAAATTAATTTAAAAAAGAGGAATGCTTTGAGGTCCAACGTTCTGATTGAAATTGAGCCAGAGCCATCAACTTCTAAAGTGAAAAATGTTTCTAGCGGGAAAATAACAACATTTTTCGTCTCTGAAACAGACAATTCTTTGTGACGGTTGGTCGTTTAACATATTTTGCACTTCCATGGATATTAGAACAGGTTTAGCTGCCAGAGGGTATAAAAATATAACAAAATCTATAATCTATAAAAAATTTAGTTTTGCAGCATAGTGAAAAAATTCGTGCAAATATAATCAAAGATTTAGAATCTCAAATTCTTTTAGGACAAAGATTTAGTCTTACATTTGATGAATGGACATCGGTCAAACACCGACGTTATTTAAATATAAATGTTCATGCTGGCATCAAGAAATTCTGGAACCTAGGATTAGTTTGCGTGCAAAGATCATTGCTTGCAGATCGATGTTGATGACATTGAAAACATAGGAGCCTCTTCCATCAACGTTTCCGAGTCATATGCTGATTCTGAGCCAGAAATTCTAATTTCGATGACAATGAAAGAAAAACTAGAAATGTCAATTTCCAAGAAAGTTAATGTGATGAAGACTGCGAGTGGAATTTCAAAAACGATGAATTCTAAAGTACTTTATAAAGTTGTAAAACAGGAACTAGCAAACTTCGAAGTAGAACATATAAGAGGAAAATATCTTCAACTAGTATATGACTGCCTTATGTCCATACCACCAACTAGCGTCGAGTCCGAAAGAGCCTTTTCAGCAGCAAGGCTGTTGTGCACAAAAATTCGACCCAGCTTAAGCGACAAAACTCTTGATAATTTAAAATTTTTGAGGGTATATTTTAAAGGCAAATCACAACAATAGGACATAGGACTTATTATACTTATATATTATTAATTATTTTAATACTCTTTTTTTATTTTATATTTTTCTTCTCTTTTGTGGCACTTTAAAGAAAAATTTTATTGTTTTGAATTATATATTATTGAATTAAATATTTTATTTTGTTTATTAATTTTTTTTTCTCTATTTTTTGCAGTGTAGTTTCGCTTTTTTTGTTTTTTTTAAATACCGATATTAAAGCGGGATCCCGGTATTAATATAATGAAATACCGAAATACCGGTTTTGAAAATTTGGTCCGGTATTGCAAGCCCTAAAAATAATGTATCGAAAACGTATCATTTTTATGTTCGACGGTTGTTCATCCCATGAACAATTAACAAGAATTCCTTACCATCATAATTAGAATCAATGCAATCATGACCTAAAAATAGCTTTCACAACATAAAGCGGTTGCATTGATTCACAGTATAAAAAAAAATCTTTACGTTTCTACATACACTACATACTATGTACGAGCGCTTTTTCTTTCAGTCAAAAAGCTGACCATACATTTTTTTATTTTTAATCTATATTGAAATAATTCAACATGGCTCTGCTATGTAGAAATTATTTCTTTTTAAAACAAAAGCTGACCATACATTTATTTTTTATTTTTTTTAATCTATGTTGATATAATTCAACATAGCTCTGCTATGTAGAAATTATTTCTTTTTAAACATAATTTTGTTATTATTGACATGTTAGCATTTTTTCTTCATTATAAATAGCCTATAGCTTTAAATAAATATAACGAGTATTATCGAGTACGTTGAGTGTTTCTTTACCAACTTCCCAAGCAACCCAGCGCTTATCCATCCATCCATCGTTATATTAAACTTAATTCAACACACCGTTGAATTCTGTTCAACGGTACATAAATCCGAACACTGCTGTACCTAGGCAGAAACGAAAATTAGATTTTCCAAAATGTATGTTAAAAATATATTCTATTCATATCCAATGGAATACTGGAATACTTTTACCAAAATTGAATGAAGTTTACCGATTTGGTTGAGCAATTAATCCACGAACCAAAGAATTACACAAAAAGCTATGAAGGACAAGAGGTACACAAACAACCATACAAGAGGCATGGCATCGGAGAAATTGAATAAAAATTCAGAGAGTTGTAAAAGATTAAAACAACCTAGAAACAATAAATCGAAGAAGACAAAGCTAAATGAAAATATGTTTCATTGTTTAAATTGCACGCTCATAGTTGATTCAATAGAATCGGTAAACGAGCATGCAAAAATAAATCACCGTAAAGATGAACAGCCCGAGTTGACTTCAACCAGTGCTGAAAGATCAAAAAGTATGTCAGTTCTAACAGCGAGACTAGTTAACAAATGCAATAAGTGCATGTACGTCTCGGATAATATTGACGATCTTGACGAACACGTTAGAATCAATCATCTTACGAATGACAATCAAAATAGAAAATAAATTAAATAAAACTGCTCAAAACAGCATTTAAAAGTAATAAAAATAATTAGTTCCAAATAATAATCATCAATAAATCTAAAAAAGAAAAATAGCATCATCTGGGGGACAAACAGCACCGAACAATATGCAAAAAGTAATACTTCTACAAAAACGTGTTATTCAAAGAATATTGGGTACGTCTTTGGTAACATGTTACAACATCGGCAAGAACATAACTGCTAAATGTCGATGAAAATAAAAACTAAATAACCTACATATACCCAGTCTGATCAACTGTGTATAATAAAGGCGCTACCCCAAAATAAATTACTAACCAACAAAACAACATATGGCATAAAGAGCTGCAACTGTAAACAATTGAACTATATATGAACAACGAGCACAACGTAAACAAAATTCACGAAAGGTAAACCAATGAATAGAACTTGCACTAGAGCAAGCAAATCGAAATATTGGAAGTCAACCAATGAGTGGAACCCGCACTAGAGCAAGAAAATCGAGAAATTTTGAGAAATGACAATTACTTAAAATATCAGACCAAGAATGTGACGAGCTCTACAGAAAGCAAAATAATTTATCTAATTAACAAAACCGCACTCAAAGGAAGAATGTAAATATCAACGAAAAACAGAGGTACAAGACAACAAACACAAGGCCGTTTACAGACGAAATAAGAAAACAAAACAGTGATATTAACTGCAAACCCCTATAAATATGTACAAATAAGTGATCAAATATTAATCACAGCACAGAATAGAAAAAAATTAGACCCTTTATACAAAAGACCAAATAAAGTAATCGATATTGATACTGTTAATTGTATCATTGAAGGCAGGAATAAGGTTAGATTTAAGATACATAAAAATAGATTAAGAAAAATCATTATATAGCAAAAGCTTACATAGACATAAGAATTAACAATATCATTAGCAAGAGTTAAATAAAAGCACAAATACGAAAATTATAAATCATTAATATAATATATATATAATGCAATCATCAAACAGATATAATTTATATTTTCTTCATTTAAGTAACAATTTTATACACCGTAAATATTTTGGTTGCAGCTTCGAGCTCAATTACAAAATTGATTGGCTTCGCATTACAAGTTTGCCGTCTTTTTATATTATTTGGGTGTTCTGGCGATGGTAGTGTAAAGTGCCTCGCGAATAAATGAGGGTGGGGACTATGGAATTCATGGGAAGGCTTATGGAAAAGCAGTAGCGACGTGCTAGATAGAAAAGCATTGGCGGCGTGCGACATTTTCCCCCTCTGACGCTTAGATCGTCTCGATGAAGTGTCAGCATGGCACGCTGTAGAGGTAATGGTTTTCTTGGGTCTCCCTCGTTTCCTTATTGGTACGATTGGTTTGGGTGTACTAGTTCCCTCAGGTCCATCATAAGCTGAAAGTGCGGACATATGGTATGATCCTGCAGGTATTGTTGGTGTGGTAGGATGCGAAATCTCATAAGTTGTAGTTCCGCGTCGTTTCAGAACAATACAAGGTCCATCTTGTTTAGGAGCTAATTTCGATTAAAAGCGGTTGGCAGCGCAACTGCGTGTATTTGTTCGTACCCAAACTCTATCTTTTTACCCTTTTTAGCATATCTGTGAGTTTGAGAAGATAAGGCGTTATCTACGGCACGAAGTTCTCAGCTTTTACTATTCTACGAAGGTCATGGCTGACGTCTTCTGCAGACCGAAGTTCTCTCCCAAAGGTGAGGTAAGCGGCCGAGTATCCTGTGCTCTTACAACGAGAAGTATTCATAGCAAACCTGATTGCTCCTAAATGTTCGGGCCAAGATGAGTGATCCTTTCCAACCAATATGGCCAGTTGGGTTTTTAAATCACGGTTCCTTCGCTCCACTGGATTGGATTGCGGATGATAGACTGGTTGTTGAACACAGCTGAAAATAAATAAAAATACATTAAAAAACAATATACACAATAATTAATACTTCCCTATTTCCTGAGTTCCTCTTCCAGTCAGCAAATGCCTCCTATACGTCCATTGCACATCCGAAATAAAAAGAATTAGAGAAATTAATTTAATACAATATAGTTGATCAAATATAACAAGAAACTACAAAAAAACTACATAGTTTACATGCAGACTGCCAAGAAACAAATTTCTTGGCAGTACAACAACAACACTACATGCAAACATAAACATTGGGATTTCTTAGCGAAATTCATGTTTTCTGCACAATAAACATTTTCAAAACATGCATTTATGCTTAAATGTGCAAATTACATGAATTCGCAGAATCCATACACACTATTGTTATTGAAATTCTACAATTGTTGCCATTGTTGACATTTCACTAACAATTTTTTCAACACAAAATTTTCGCATAATTTGCATGATTCTTGCAAATTATGCACAGGCAAATCACTAATTAACACTTATAGAATATATTAATCAACTCACCTTAACAATTAATCCATTTATTGATGAGAAATCCATCCAAACAACACGGCACTTTACTATTTAAAAACCGCGAACCGAACTGTCACTGCGACAACGTAAATAATCAATTTTACGAAGTTGGCCGCGCTCTATCTGTTGGCAATAGTTAAAAAACGCGAAATTGCTCAGGTAAGAAAATATTTACAAAAAAAGGTAATTTTAATTCCCATAATGAGTGGGAAAGAGAACGATGTGGAAACGAGACAGAAGAAAATTCGTGAGAGAATTTATGTTCCACACCGGAAGTTAACATAGTATGATAGGGAGTGGCCATATTGATAAATTTTAGAAAAATTGAAATATCGCAATAAATCAATTAGGAAAAATTATGGATAATTAAAAATAAATTAATTCACATAATTTGGAAAATTTTGACATTACAGCATGGACTTATAATGTGCAAAAAATATATGAAAATTGCATTTTTTCATGTGGAACTTGTCCGAAAATGGCGGCTCGGACATTATAAAAAGGAGGTGCTCCCTAACTAAGCTCTCATTAGTTTGACAGCGATCGTTCATGCAACAAGCATAGATAAGTCAGTGTTCTTAAAATATTAAATAGTTCAAAATACTTCAAATCTTTCTAGCATAGATCAACGTGCCAAGCAAGGTACAGTATTTACATGCTACGTAAAGATTGCAGCAGCAATTTTAACTTCTGTGGTGTTACAGGGATTTGGTGGAAATATAGGCTCAGTACTTTTATACATTTTCAAAATATATTTGGTGGCAGACATTTTAATTTTAGGTTTTTTCACATAGCGTTTAACTCATGTAAGCTAAGCATATTAGACGTTTCATGTGAAAAAACAAAGTAGAATTAATTAATATTAAGAGTGATGTGAATTATATTAATGAAGAACTAATAATAATAGACAGTGAATTTTCGAATAAAAGTGAAATTGGTGAAAATCTGAGGTATAAAATTGAGCACGTGTCACGTTACGACACCTCAAGAATACATACCTACAGATAATTAATTAATTTAATTAAGTACAATTGAAGTGAAAAAATAAAATAGAATTCAGACTAACGTAAAATAAGGAATTTTTGCTCAATAAAGTAACAGTAAACACAAGCTCACATATCTTGTCATTTTAACATACCGCTACACTAACCCACCCAAAATGCAGTAATATAGCTGTAGTGTTCAATTACTGCTACATTACAAAACATTTTTTGGTGGTTCCATCCAGGAATGTGTGAATGTTTACTGTTGCGATTGACAATAATTCAGTTACGATTAAATTAGTCAAGCAATTCTTACTGTTATTGTTCTGAGACGTGGCAGTTTTTGAAGAAGCTTTCAAAATTAATTAATAACTGTGCTTAGACGTGGCAGTTCTCATTAAAACCTACAAAATTAATTTATAAACGTGCTTAGACGTAAAACTTCAGGGAGCCCAGACGAGGCAGCTCGAATATTATCGAAATTTCTGTTATAATTACTGCACTTACATGTCAGTAAATCGTGTTACATAGTTAATTGCTGAACTTACATGTCAGTAACTCTTAATAAATAGTTGATTAATTAAATTAATTAAAATTAGTAACGAAAATTTAATTAAATATTTTTCACGTCAATTTGTCATACACGGTATCAATTTCCGTTCTTCGACTAAATTTCCATTTATCCCACACGTGGCACTAAATTGCTTCTTTCAATTATCTTCATCATTTAACCCACACGGTTAATTAACTAATAGTAGAATATCAATCAACATGGATTCAGTAGATAAACTAATCCTTACGGAAAGCATATTGCGTGCAAGAATTGAAAAGTTAATCGAAAATGGAAAGAAAACGAACCTTCTTAAACGAACACAAGGCTTTTATGAAACTAAATTTACAGAGTTGAAGAAACTATGGGAAATATATAGCGATACAGATATGGCAATAAATCAGGCTTTATTAGAAAGTTCTGATGAAAGGCAACATGAGTATTTAGCCCAAGATAATCATAGCTCAACAGAGTTAAAATATTCCGAATATATGGGAGAATTAGTAGAAGGATTGCGGAAATTCGTCCCAACTACTGAAGCATCAAGCTCGGGACAAGTACCAATTCATTCGACAACTGTTGTTCAACAGGAATCATTCCTTCCGCGCATTCAGTTGCCCAAGTATAACGGCAACTACGATTTATGGCGATCATTTCATGATCTATTCATCTCTCTTGTTCATGACAATACAAAGCTAACACCAGTTCAAAAGCTGCATCATCTGAAATCTTGTTTAGTGGGTGATGCTGAGAAATTGTTGCGGCACACCCCAGTAACAAATGAAGATTACATGCCAGCATGGAAAAAGTTAAAGGCTAGATATGAGAACAAGAGAATTTTAGTTAATCATCAATTAAAGGTTTTGGTAAACCAAGCCAAACTAAATGCAGAGTCTGCTAAAGGACTCAAGTCAATAATTGATACAACAGACGAATGTATCCATAAATTACAAAGTTTAGAAGTTGATACGACATCGTGGGATGTACTTCTAATACATCTGTTAGTACAGAAATTACCTTTCATTAACCTCAAAATGTGGGAAGAAGAGCAGGGAGGCACACAAGATCTCCCAACATTTAAGTCATTTAAGCAGTTTTTAAGTACACGTTTAAGAATTTTAGAATCGTTAGCAGATAGTCTAGTTAAGTCCACACCACATCACAAATCAAACACCACACCAGATGTGATAAAGTCATATCACGTTACAAATGAATTTAAATGCGCAGCATGCAATGCCAGGCATTACCTCCAAAAGTGTCCGAAGTATCAAGCGATGGACATACCATCCAAATATCAGATATTGAAGGCATCAGGTCGGTGCTCAAATTGCTTAGGAATTCACCACTTAAATAATTGTACTAGCAAATTTAGATGTCTGAAATGCAATAGGAGACATCATAGCACCCTTCATGAAGAACACTATAAGGAAAAACCCAAGTCCTCAGCTGTTCATAATGAGCATAAGTCAGCACATGACAAGGTTAGATTGAGCACAAGTCAAGCTAATCAATCTAGCTCCTCACAGGAAAGCTTTTCCCGGTTACAAGCAGTCAACAATACTGATGGCTTAAACACTAGTCATAACTTCGTGACCCGAGAAAGTCACAATGCTCTACTAGCAACTGCATTAGTAGTAGTACAGACAAAAAGCGGAAAACCTTATATTCTACGATGTCTGACAGATAGTGGCTCGCAATCATCTTTCATCACGGAGGAAGCTTGCAGGAAATTAGGAGCAGTACAAAGCCCAATTGCAGTCTCAATCACAGGCTTAAACACTAGCCATACAGCCATCTCAAGGCACCAAACAATACTCTCTCTTCGGCCTCGAACAACGAGATCTACAGCAGTATTAGAAGAAAACTTTCTAATACTTAAGAACATTACAGATCCTCTGCCTTCTAGAATAGTATCTAAAAAGGAATGCGCGAAGCTAAAGAAACTGCAACTCGCAGATCCCACATTCTGGAAACCGGGAAGGATAGATGCATTAGTAGGAGCAAGAGTTTATGCTCAAATATTGCGAACCGGTATTCGGCAAGGAACAAATACGACTCCTACAGCAGTCAACACAATATTTGGTTGGATTTTGCTAGGGTCTAGCATAGATGATGCAGAGCACAAAACGTCATCATTTACAATCACAACTGATGATGTGGCTCTTCAACTCAAGAAGTTCTGGGAAACAGAAGAATTTCCCACAAACCCCATTCTTAAAAAAGAAGACAAGGAATGTCTACAGAGTTATCAACTTAATCACCAGCGTCTGCATAATGGAACTTATCAAGTTAAGTTACCTTTTGTAAACGACGAGAACCCTACTCTGGGGCAATCGAGAATACAAGCAATCAAACGCTTTCAAGGAATTCAACGACAATTAGCCAGAAATCCAGACTTGAAAGTTGAATATGAGAGATGTTTGGACGAATATCTCTTGTTGGGTCATATGGAAGAAATACCCAATATCAATCAGCCCCATTATTATATACCTCATCATGCCGTTGTGAAGGAAAGCACGACAACAAAGGTGAGAGTAGTATTCGATGCCTCAGCTAAGACGTCGAATGGCAAATCCCTTAATGAGTATCTACTAAAGGGCCCAGTTCTGCAACCTAAGCTGTTCGCCACGTTGCTCAACTAGCGCAAATATAAAATCGCTATGAACGCAGACATTGAAAAGATGTATCGCATGATCACCATGCATCCCGATCGCCGAACATTTCAGCGAATCATTTGGAGACATCCTAAAACCAAGGAGATTCAGGATTTTCAGCTGAACACGGTGACATTTGGAACTGCGTCAGCGCCATACTTAGCTATTCAGACGCTACAACAGTTAGCAAATGATGAACAGCAAAGATGGCCTTTAGCTTCTACGGTTACAACCACAGATTTTTATGTGGATGATCTCCTGACTGGAGCTGACAATCTTAATGACGCCAAATGCTTATTAAATCAGCTAATAGGTATGATGAAATCTGGAGGATTCAATCTCAGGAAATGGACAAGCAACAGTTCAGAGTTGTTAAGCCATCTTCCTGCAGAGCAACGTGAATTCACAGAAACACTAACGATCACAGACCAGGAATCTGTAAAAACACTAGGAATTCGCTGGCATCCTAAACTGGATAGTTTTTCCATTATAACCAAACCATGGACAGTTCATGCCAAGGTAACTAAACGAACCATTCTGTCTGACATCGCATCACTGTACGATCCTTTAGGCTGGCTGGCACCAGTGGTAATCACAGCCAAGGTGCTCATGCAAGCACTATGGATCACAGGATGTTCACGGGACAACAAGGTATCGGAGATAATAGAACAACAATGGAATAAGTTTAAACGTAACTTAAAATGCATAGAAAACATACAAATCCCTAGATGTATCAACTATTCATCTGAGGCAAGCATCCAAATACATGGATTTTGTGATGTGTCTACAAAGGCTTTTGCAGCTGCCGTTTATTTACGGGTAGACGATCAGAACGGCTTAATTCATACCAATTTGCTTACTGCAAAGACTAGGGTAGCTCCAATTAAGCCAACAACAATTCCTAGATTAGAGCTTAGTGGAGCTCTATTACTTGCACGACTGCTTCAGGCTACAATTGAAGATATTTGCGCCTATATCATGTGCCAATCTTCGCCTGGACAGACTCAACAATTGTCTTGCAATGGATCAAGGAACATCCAGCCCGATGGAAAATCTACGTAGCAAACCGCGTCGTCGAAATACAAGACGTTGTACGTTTCGAACAGTGGCGTCACATATCCACAAAACACAATCCGGCAGATTTAGCCTCCAGAGGTGTTCCTGCAGCAAACTTAACCAGTAATCATTTATGGTGGCATGGACCATCATGGTTAGCTGAAGAACAGGACAACTGTCCGAAATTTAAGGACACTTCGGAACAAACAAATTTAGAAGCTAAAGAACTTCCTACAGTAAGTTTTTTAGCGAAATTAGAAAACAATCTTCTTTTACGATATTCGTCGTATACTCGCCTTGTGCGAATTGTAGCAAACATTCAACGTTTCATACACAAGTGTCGGCATCCGCAATCGAAACTCGTTCAAGCCTTCACTGTGCAGGAATGGAATAATGCTGAAGTATCAATATTAAAACTCGTACAACAAACTGCGTTCGCAAAAGAGTATAAGAATATGTTGGGCAAGAAACCATTGTCACAACATAGCAAATTAATCAAGCTCAATCCATTTCTGGACAACAACGGTCTAATACGATTAGGTGGTAGACTTCTTGCAACATTGCCATATAATAGGAAGCACCCAATCATCTTACCACGTGATCATCACGTTACACTAATACTAATTGATAAACTACATGTAGATACTCTGCATGGCGGTCCATCACTAGTTCTCAGCACTAGTCGAGATAGATTTTGGATCTTGGATGCACGACGCCGAATTACCAGTCGAATACATAAGTGCATTATCTGTTTTAAACATCGCACTACAACAAGAACCCAATTAATGGGAAATCTACCAACGTCTCGAGTGAATATAACGAGACCGTTCCTTAACGTAGGAATTGACTATGCAGGACCTGTAATAATAAAAGCATCAAACCTACGAAATGCAAAATTGCTGAAAGCATACTTTTGCATCTTCATTTGTATGGCCACAAAGGCGGTACATCTGGAGTTGGTATCAGATCTCACATCTGAAGCATTCCTCGCTGCATTAAAACGATTTGTGGCACGAAGAGGATTGTGTAGTGACATATACTCAGATTGTGGCACCAACTTCATTGGAGGAAAAGCGATATTAGACACGGATTCGCAAGCAGCAATTACAGGTGCAACTCCAGTAGCAGCACAATATCTTGCCTCCAAGCAAATCAATTGGCATTTTAATCCTCCAGCCTCTCCACACTTTGGAGGGATATGGAAAGCTGGAGTAAAGGCAATAAAGTACCATTTACGCCGAACATTACAACACTCCAGATGCACTTTCGAAGAATACTCTACAGTTATGGCTCAGGTTGAGGAGGATGTTGCGTGACCCGGGATGTGATGTCTTTGGCAGACCCAGGCCGGAGTTGGCCCACGAATTGGCTTCAGGAGTTCGAGAAGAAGTTGTAGGAGCTAGAGAAGAAGTTTCCAGAACCAGAGGAGAGCCATCCACGAGCGCAGCAGCTAAGGAATCAACTACGGCTACAAACTTGCCGTTTGTAGGCCCGACTCCCTTTACGGATCCACACCCGGATCAGACAATGGTGGTTAATGGCAGTCGGATATCACAGTTGTCCAGACTTCTGCTGACCACAAACATAAACGAGTTCGAAATGAGGATGAACAATAGCTTTCAAAAATTTCGAACGCGAGAAGGCGTAGATATATATCTACCACGATACGTATTGCAGCGTATCAACGTGAGAGCAATACAGCAGCGAAGGAATCGGGAAAAATTCATCAATTTACCCGACAAGTATCAAGTTAAACTAAAAGTTAACAAGGACGGAACGTTGCTATTCCATCATTACCACAAGAGAGGTATACGCAAAATAAAGGAAGCTTTGGTTGAACAAACTGTTCAACGGGGGGGAGTATGTTGAACACAGCTGAAAATAAATAAAAATACATTAAAAAACAATATACACAATAATTAATACTTCCCTATTTCCTGAGTTCCTCTTCCAGTCAGCAAATGCCTCCTATACGTCCATTGCACATCTGAAATAAACAGAATTAGAGAAATTAATTTAATACAATATAGTTGATCAAATATAACAAGAAACTACAAAAAAACTACATAGTTTACATGCAGACTGCCAAGAAACAAATTTCTTGGCAGTACAACAACAACACTACATGCAAACATAAACATTGGGATTTCTTTGCGAAATTCATGTTTTCTGCACAATAAACATTTGCAAAACATGCATTTATGCTTAAATGTGCAAATTACATGAATTCGCAGAATCCATACACACTATTGTTATTGAAATTCAACAATTGTTGCCATTGTTGACATTTCACTAACAATTTTTTCAACACAAAATTTTCGCATAATTTGCATGATTCTTGCAAATTATGCACAGGCAAATCACTAATTAACACTTATAGAATATATTAATCAACTCACCTTAACAATTAATCCATTTATTAATGAGAAATCCATCCAAACAACACGGCACTTTACTATTTAAAAACCGCGAACCGAACTGTCACTGCGACAACGTAAATAATCAATTTTACGAAGTTGGCCGCGCTCTACCTGTTGGCAATAGTTAAAAAACGCGAAATTGCTCAGGTAAGAAAATATTTACAAACAAAGGTAATTTTAATTCCCATAATGAGTGGGAAAGAGAACGATGTGGAAACGAGACAGAAGAAAATTCGTGAGAGAACTTATGTTCCACACCGGAAATTAACATAGTATGATAGGGAGCGGCCATATTGATAAATTTTAGAAAAATTGAAATATCGCAATAAATCAATTAGGAAAAATTATGGATAATTAAAAATAAATTAATTCACATAATTTGGAAAATTTTGACATTACAGCATGGACTTATAATGTGCAAAAAATATATGAAAATTGCATTTTTTCATGTGGAACTTGTCCGAAAATGGCGGCTCAGACATTATAAAAAGGAGGTGCTCCCTAACTAAGCTCTCATTAGTTTGACAGCGATCGTTCATGCAACAAGCATAGATCAGTCAGTGTTCTTAAAATATTAAATAGTTCAAAATACTTCAAATCTTTCTAGCATAGATCAACGTGCCAAGCAAGGTACAGTATTTACATGCTACGTAAAGATTGCAGCAGCAATTTTAACTTCTGTGGTGTTACAGGGATTTGGTGGAAATATAGGCTAAGTATTTTTATACATTTTCAAAATATATTTGGTGGCAGACATTTTAATTTTAGGTTTTTTCACATAGCGTTTAACTCATGCAAGCTAAGCATATTAGACGTTTCATGTGAAAAAACAAAGTAGAATTAATTAATAATAAGAGTGATGTGAATTATATTAATGAAGAACTAATAATAATAGACAGTGAATTTTCGAATAAAAGTGAAATTGGTGAAAATCTGAGGTATAAAATTGAGCACGTGTCACGTTACGACACCTCAAGAATACATATGTACCTACAGATAATTAATTAAATTAATTAAGTACAATTGAAGTGAAAAAATAAAATAGAATTCAGACTAACGTAAAATAAGGAATTTTTGCTCAATAAAGTAACAGTAAACACAAGCTCACATATCTTGTCATTTTAACATACCGCTACACTAACCCACCCAAAATGCAGTAATATAGCTGTAGTGTTCAATTACCGCTACATTACAAAACACTGGTGTAAATGATTGCTGTATTCCAAGACAAAAAGTTAGGTATTGTACTATAGTTGAAATGAATTGTGTGCCATGCCATTATCACTAATCATACGACGTGGTATTCCGTAGCGAAAGAAGAATTCATTTAGTAGCACTTTTGCACAAGCTTCTGCCGTTGCTTCTGCTAGAGCATAGAGCTCTACCCATCGGCTTGCGGTGTCCTCCGCAAGCAGTATCCATCTTTTACCATCTGTAGATTCTGGCAAAGGTCTAAATAGTTTGATCGAAATAATTTCAAATCACATATTACTAGGCGTTGTTTGGTATAGCCCTGTTGGTTTCAGGTTTGTAGACTTATATCTTTGACATTCAAGGCACTTAGATATGTGTTTTGCTATATCCTTTCGCATTCCATCCCAGTAGTACCGTTCAGAAATTCTTTGGCAAGTGCGTTCTATACCGACCAGAAGTTGGTGCATCGTGATATGCCTGTAAAATAGTTGATTGCTCGTGTTTGGGTATGACTAACTGTCCCTTTTCATTGTCCTCATCGGGAAGGTATCTATGGAGTACACCATGGTTCATGAGGTATCTTCTATTAGCCCATCGTACGTAGTTTTCGGTGTTTCCGGTATCTTCAAGACATTTTATTATTTCTGTTAGTGCTGGATCTTTAAGTTGCTCTATCCTTATATCCCCTGCTCCTCCTTCTTTGATTTGCAGGTTGGGCAGTTGCTCCTATAGTAACCTGCGGATCCGCATCCATAACAGGACACTTGATTTTTAGCCATAATGTCTTTGGCGTTTTCCGTCAATGCTGTTTTAGAGGTACTTGGTTGTACGTTTGTTGTTTTGCGCTTACGACATACTTCAGTGGAGTGTCCTCTGTATCCACAAAAACTACATCGTTACTTTTTATTTCCCTTAGGATTGATGGCTACACTTTCAACTGATTCGTCGCTTAATTCTTCAGCATGACGTGCCTTATTCAAAAGATCGGAAAAGCTAGAGACTGAAGATCGAGTGATCTTTTCACGAATTTTTTGGTTAAAAAGACCATAAATATCTGCGTTTGCTCATCATGCCTATACTTCGGAAGTTGTGAAAGAAGAGCACGTTTTTTACAAATAAATACATCTGTCGGAACTCCAGGAGGTTGCTTTTCCCTAAAAAGTTCAATGTACACCTAATGTGCTTGTTTAGCTGGTGCAAAATTATGTCGTACTAAGTCTAGTGCTTGTTGCCATGTTCTGCCCTCTTCCTTCACCCTTTGCCACCAAGTAGAAGCTACTTCTTCCAAGAGTAAAGGAATTCCTTTTACGGCATCCTCGTCGGAAATTTTCTCTATTTCCTTAAAGATGTTAATTGTGACAAGAAAGGATTCAACTTTATTAAATTCTCTCTCTCCACTAAATCTCGCCATGCAATTAATAAAACTGCCAGCCTTTCCTAGAACTGTAGGTGTTCCCTCAGCTTGCACCAGCGGGAAATGGAGTCAGGCCTTCCAGGGGAAGCTTTGTGGAAGGAATAGTATCGACACAATGGTACGTAGTAATATTCCCAGTGATGTAATGATGATGCATCCAACATTAATCGCGAAGAAGCTAGGTGGAAGGGATACATTTGCGGCGCAGAATTGGTTGGTTTTCCAAAAAATTGTGAAATTCTATGACATAATGAAATGTGAAGGGCCGAGGTATGCGCAGTTAAGTTCTCCTCAGTGTGTACGACAGTTGTGAAGTGCGAATTTGACAGATTTTGTGATAAAGTGATATTGAAGGAAAACTTAAAATACAGGTAAATTAATAACAATTTGTTATAAATATAATTGCATAAGTTAGCATGGAATATTTTTATAAGTTTTAAAAATAAATTATATAAGGTTCAGTCCATTTTAAGCGGTCCAGAAAATAATTAATATAATTAATCTTGTTTATTCGTTTTAAAATTTTTCGTTACACGAAATTATACAGTCTGCTGTTTATAAGCTTGGAACTGCATTGGCGTAGCGAACTGAAATGTTATTTTGTTTGCAGGAAGGTTTTCAAAATATAGCAGTCTGAAGTTTGCTTATAAATAAAAATAAAAATGAATGATAAAATAGTTGGTGTTAGCAAAAGGCACCTAAGACGTTTAGTGGCCAAAGAAATAAGTAGCGGTGAAGGAAGTGGATCAATAGAAAACAATCAAACAGATAGTTTCGAAATGGAAAATAATGAAATTACTTTTGAAAATACGAACACAAATGATTCAAATTTTTCTACTGTTAGTGAAAGCAACAGCCTTGTTAATAGTATAGCGACCTGGTGTGTTAAACATAAGATAACAAGGAGCGCATGTGATGACTTATTAAATATTCTAAATAATGCAAATTTAGATATTCCAACATGCTCAAAAACTTTGCTGCAATCAAGAAAAAATTTTCAAATTAAAACGCGAATAGTTTCACCCGGGAAATATTACCATTTTGGGCTGGAAAATAGTATCAAAATGTTATTTCTTACGTTATCAAATTCTGTTCACACTTTATATATTGATGTTGGCGTAGATGGATTACCGTTGTACAAGAGTTCGGGCCAGACATTATGGCCAATATTAGGGGCCATTTCTAACAATAACCAAATTAAGCCTTTCCTGATAGGAACATACTTTGGGTTTAAAAAACCTGAGAGTCCAAATGACTTCTTGTTGGAATTGGTCGAAGAACTTAAAAAACTTCAAACTGAAGGCTTGGTAATAAAAGGGAATCTGATAAATGTACAAGTAAGATTGCTGATTTGTGATACACCCGCCAGGGCTTTTTTGACTGGCACTGTTGGCCATACTTCTAGTAATGGTTGTGCAAAATGTATTCAAAAAGGTCGCAAAATTAATAATCGGCTTACATATAGCATAACAGTTGCTACCCCGCGGACAGATAATGGTTACAAGAATCGCATTGATAAATTTTTCCATACAACATTTTTCCATAATAATCCGCATTGTTTAGAAGAAGTTAATATAAAGATGATTACAAAGTTTCCCTTAGACGTTATGCATTTGCTTGATTTGGGAGTTGTAAAGAGAATAATATGTTACATATGGCAAAATAAACATAACAGATCGAAACTTAGTGTTGGCCAAAAAGAATATTTAAATGGAAAACTAGCTTCAATTGGTATTTATATTCCCAAAGAATTTTGCAGGAAGCCCAGGAGTCTGCAGGAATTCCATAGATGGAAAGCAACAGAGTTTCGGCAACTAATTTTATATACTGGTGTAGTTTTATTTAAAGATGTTCTACATGAAGACTTATAACAACACTTTCTTCTACTTCATGGAGCATATAGATTGATATCCTGCCCAAAAAATTGTCAGAAAAATTTAGATTGTGTCCAAGAAATGTTCGAGATCTTTGTACACAATTTTACGTTTCTTTATGGAAAAGACAAAATAAGTTATAATGTGCACAAATTGCTGCATTTGATCGATTGTGTAAAAATGTATGGAAATGTAGACAGTTTCTCTGCTTATAGGTTCGAGAATTTTATGCAATCTTTAAAAAAAGATTGTCGACAGCCGACAAATATATTGCAACAAATACATAATCGAATTGAAGAAAGAAATCGCTTTGCAGAAAATAGTATGAAGAAATCAGGCCTAGGGAAATTATCAAGAAAAACATTAAATACTACAGCCCTGCCAATATACACAAATTACTATTTCGGAATACTTTACTTGAGCAATACTAGGCCTGATAATTTTTGTTATATTAAAGCTTTTATACCTATAAAAATATTAGGGTTTTACAAAGACTTAGATGCGAAAGAATACATCATAGGTTTACGATTTCTCAACGTCAAAAATTACTTTGAAGAGCCTTTTGATTCCATGCAAACTTTGGGTATATGTCAAGTAAGTAATATCAGCAAAGAAGAAGAGCAATTTAAAATCGAACTACTGTGCAAAGTTCTATGTTTACCAGTTAGCGACGGTTTAGTATTTATACCAATATTGCATCAGTGTATTTCTTAAAGTATTAAATAGCATTTTTAAATATTTCTTCCTATTGATCTTCATGCATTTCATTCAACAGAAATATGGAACCAATTTCCAAAAAAAATAAAGGAATAATAGGAATAACTCAAAATGACCCAAGTTACAATAAAGAGAATAATGGTAAGATATAATTTGAATGTGAGTGACATTCCGATCATTCTGAAAGTAATAGCCTGTAACTAAAACAAAGTGGTGATCATTTGATAAAACCACATGGCTACTATCATAATATAAATGTCTTTTCTATTACAGAAAAACGAGCAAAAAAAGAAAAAGCCGTCATGTGGAACATGCAAGCAACTGCGTAATATAAAAATTTGCAAATTAGTATCTAATCAAATTATGTACTATACACAATTATTTACAATTTAGAACAAATGAACAAAATATTGATTGAAAAGATGACCCAGCAACAGAAAGTTCTTGCGAAACACACTGTATATTTAGAAAAGATCATACAAAAGATGTATCCGCAATCAGCTAAATTGAATATCTTTCCTATAGCTACATGCCAAGATTTGCAAAACGTGGATAAGATTGTCCAAAATATACCTGAGGAACAAGCAGTAAGTGATTCAGATTTTGAATTAATTCAGTAAAAATGTATGTATGTATGATTTTTCTGTTTAGATCGTGAGCATTAAGCAATTAATTGGCAACGCAAATATATCGAAGTGCTTTGATTTAATATTTTCCCCTGAGGTTTTATTAGAGAGCAACTGGGATGGTGTTAAAAAAAAATAGCCGTTAAAGAGTTCAAAACATTCAACTCGATACTTTATGGTAATTAAATTTTGTTACTTGTTTATTTTACTAAATTTATGACGCTAATACATGATTTCATATTTGATACAGAGGCGGTGAAGAGCGAAGAATTCGGTTATCCACAGTTCGAAGATGAAATGCGCAAAGGATTCCGTCTGGCAAAAGGACGCATTTATACAAACACATTTAAAAATAAGAAAAAGTAGATTTTTATGTAAAACTTTAAAACCATTATATTTTATTATATATATAATATATATTATATATTATCTTTATAAGTATACCTCTATGTATTACAGTTTATGTGTGCTATCTTCTATTTGAGTGAACAAATTTGTTTTTTAAATTTTTTTTTTTAAATTACATTTTTTAAAGAAAGAATGTTAATTTACTTGCTGTGTTTCAAATAAAACTGTACAATTAAATCTATTTAACCTTTTTCAATTTGTTATACGTGAGTGTCCCATTTTAAGGGCTTAATATCTCTGAAACTATAATATATAGGAGAAAAACAAGGTATATGAAAGGGCTACTTATAATTCATATCATTCAAATCACCTTCATGTAAGGTGTTTTCTTTCCATATGTCATAGCTTCAGATATATTATACCGTGCATTTTAAAATGGGACACACAGTATAGAAGGATTCCATCTTGCACGCGAGTAACCTTCCATTTCCACAAAAGAAAGCTCTTTCAAAACCTTCTGTACTCCTTCTCTGCCTTGCATTCTGCATTGATCCTAAAGAAGCTAGGAAGAAGCATTTGAAAGCTTTCCGAAGTTGACTGCTTCCCTCTTAGGACATGCAATGTTAAAAAGAAATGAAGTGGGATACGAAGAGTCATTCATCAACACCTTCTAGAGAAGGCTGCTATCATGCCTGATTATATGCTTCCATTTCCCGCTGGGGCCTTACTGACGTTAACAATTCTTGGAATTGCTCGGTTGTCATTTGAATTACTGTCATGTTGGAACTATTAAGTCGCTCACTTCTTCTTATAGGAATTGCAAAATATTTTTTTCCTGGATGAGGCCACGATTCTCGGAATCCAAATCGTTTAGTTTACACCACTTCCCAGTAATAATTCTCGTTGCTATCAAATATTGATTGAGTCGCGCACTTCTTCTTATAGCAAATGCTGAATATTTTTTCATGGATGAGACCACGATTCTCAGAATCGAAATACTTTAGTTTACACCACTTCCAAGTAATAATTCTCGTTGCTATCAAGTATTGATTGAATTACGCACTTCTTCTTATAGCAAATGCAGAATATTTGCCTGGCTGGGCCCACGATTCTCAGAATCCAAATCGTTTAGTTTATACCACTTCCAAGTAATAATTCTCGATGAATTGTCAAGTAAAAGAAAACCAATCAAAGCCATTAGTGCGTATGATTTATCGAGCTTAACCTTGCACAACTTTGTCGTATTATTAGCTATTTTTTTCCAAAGCAGACTGATTCAAAGCCTTAACAGCGAATGATCTATCGAACTTTTTTTTTGTATGTTACAAAGACTTTGGTGTAACCAGTGACGAATGTAATAACAAAATTAACCTTTTGCAAGAAGACAGATCAAGGCCGAAAGCGAATGAATATCGAACTTGTGCAAAGGAATATATAGTATTTAATTATGTGTTTTTTTTTTATGAATATTACAAAGACGCTGGTGTAACCAGTGACGAATGCAATATCAAGAAATAACTTGCAAGAAGACACAGTGACGCCAGAGCGGCATTTTTTGTGCTATTTTAGCACATTTTTCCCATGATTAGCACAATATTAAAAGAAAATTATGCCGGCATTTTTTTCGCACATTTAATAATAAATGGCATAATTTTAGCACATTTTCGTTCCCATGTTGTTTTTATATCCATACCATTATTGCAGTGAACTTTTTATGAAAACAACATTTTCAAATTCCATAACCTTAAAATTCGATTACTACCTAATGTTTTGTGTTAGCTAGCAGTTGAGAATAGATTAAAACAAATTTGTTGAAGTTTCAAATTCAATTGTGCGTATTGTGCTTGTAAAACGCGTGGACATGTAATGGAATTTGATTTGTGCAAAAATGAGCTTCTTAACC
This sequence comes from Dioctria rufipes, assembly GCA_963924295.1. NCBI lineage: Eukaryota > Metazoa > Arthropoda > Insecta > Diptera > Asilidae > Dioctria > Dioctria rufipes. The sequence goes on along the minus strand of OZ002741.1, from coordinate 83,558,084 downwards.
AAGTAAGTATTCTAATATTTATATATCTAATATATCGAACATGATTATTAGTAGAAATTCTACTATTTCTACTTCGTTATCTTTAATACTTAATTATTTTAAACTTCAGGTGGCTCGATAAAAATAAAAGTGTGAGTGTGAATACACCAGAAATTGGAGATGGTGAGGTCGACAACAATTTACCACCAAGCGCAAGTGCAAGTGCAACCCTTAAACGAAAAAAAGGAAAATTAGTAGGATATAATAAAACAAAACCAAAAACCAAACCGTAAGTAACTCGTGTTGCCTTTTATATGGTTTCATATTAAATTCAAATTTATTTGTAGACATTATTTATTTACATACGTAATTCAGTCTATAGGCAAAGAACACGTTTTAATAGAGTTTATTTTTAAAATTTATTTAAAAAATTATGTATTTGGTTGGACCAAGCACGGAGCCTTGTAGTATCGTATTCCAGTGGGAGCTAGTTTGTAGGGGAAAGAAGAATTATGTACAGACCAATAGATTCCTGGCGGCTAAATTTATTTTTAATTTTAATCTGTCTCGTAAACGGATAAGTAGTTCTATGATTATTCCTGAAACCAAATTGCTCATTTGGTAGAATATAATTTTCGTCCAAGTAGTTTGCTAAATGGATATTAATCTTATTGTACCAGATATAGCGCCCTGAGTTATAATTGGAAGATGATCAGATGAAAGTTCATTTACCACCCTAGGTTGAGAAACTATGCTTGGACAATTAGTTAAGAATAAATCTATTGTTGAAGGATTACTATTTAGTGAAGTGGGTATGTAGGTTTGTTCATAGGTTAATAGAATTATGATAGGGGAAGTTAAAGCAATGCTGTGTAAGATATTACCCCAAGGATTTTACCTGATACATCCCCATGCACTATGTCGACAATTTATTTTTGTTACAATAGATAGAATTTTTACATTGTAGTCTTCAAGTTTGCATTATGCAAGACTTCATGAATTGTATTTGAGCTTGATTTAACTACACAGATTGGTGATATGTCAAGTTTTGTTTTAACAAAATCACTAGCAATTATATCGACACTTTCGTCTTCCGTTTTGTTTTTTGTGTAAGTTTCCCACACCTGCTGATAGTTCATCAGCTTTAAGCCTGTATTTGTTGGCAATTCTGTACACTTTATTTAAAAAAAGGCTCTTTAATTACTGATCACCTCAGTGGCGTGCTAGTGCTGCTAACTGACCATTGGCATTGCTTTTAAAAAATTGTTTCGCTTGTTCAAGTTTATATTTTTTATACACGTTATTTCGTCAGAAATACTTATCTTGTTCAACCTCTTTTATTGTTAATCGAGTATATTAATTATTTTCTTTGTTTTCAGGCCAAAGCATGCCATTTATTCATGGACTCAGCAAAATAAATATAAAAATTGGCTTGAAGTTGTTGAGGTTAATGGGAATTTCCGAGGGAAATGCAGAAACTGTAACTGCTTATTGGTGCCAAAGCTGTCAGTCATAAAAAATCACATGGAATCTTAAAAGCACCTTAACACCTCAGTAAGCTTAGTCCTTAATAAAAAAATCAATCAAATAATTTCCGATGAAAAGGATATTCAAATAAAAATAATTGAAATTAGATCTGCTATATAGATTTGCTGTCATACATCCGTAAATGCTGTAGATAATTTTATAGATTGCCAAAAGCAAAATTGTGACAAAGATTACAATATTAAGCATATGACTCTAAACAGAGCAAAGTGCACTGCATACATAAATAATGTAATTGCTCCATATTTTAAGAATGAGCTAATAAAAGATATTGCTGATTCACATTTTAGTTTAATAATTGATTTAGGGGTGGTAACAAAATATTTCAGCAAACGTAGGAATGAAATTGTTACTACTTTCTTAAAATTAAAAAGACTAGAAGACTGTAATGCTGAGAGCATCATATCAGCAATTTTCGGTATTAAACGAATTTAAATTTTTAATTAAAAAATTATCTGGTTTAAGAACAGACAACGCCAGCGTTATGATTGGTGCAAACAATGGAGTTTACACAAACTTAAAGAAAGAAAACCCAAACATTATTTTAATTGCTTGTGTTTGCCACTCTCTTCAACTTGCCGTGTCCTGCGCTGCAAGGGATTTCCTTCCCGAGAGGGTTGAATATTTAGTTTCTGAAACATATAACTAGTTTAGTAACTCAAGCTTACGACAACAAGCTTAGTCCACAATATTCAAACTAATCAACGAGGGTAAGACAAATTTAAAAATAGTGAGAGCATGTAATACAAGGTGGATGTCAATTTACAAAGCAGTCGAAAGAATAACAACTCAATGGATAGAATTAAAAACACACTTTGGAATAGCCGCTCTTTTGGGAAAAATGTCAGAAAGCTAGAATTCTTCAGATTTATACGAAAATATTGAAAATTATATTTTTCTGGAAATCCTAAAGTACATATTACAAGAAGTTATAAAAGTAAATAACTTATTTCAAAGTAACTATGCCGATATTACCAAAGTAGTTGAAGACTTAATATTTTCAATAAAATTTGTTGTATTCAGTTTAGTGCCAAAAGATATTCCAAATTTTGACCCTATATGTTCACCCCTTAATAAAGAACTTTGGAATAAGTGTCCATATTTAGGTTTTTCGGCAGAACAAGAAATATCTAAATTAGATTCTGAAAGTCAAATTGGGCTTCGTAGTAAGTGTGAAAATTTTTTGCTGGAGCTAACGAATAAACTACGCCAACGTTTGCCTAATAATCTACTTATATTTAAGCAAATTCAATGATTTTGTATTAAAAATATGAAAAAAAAAAATAAAGCAAATTGTGAAAGATCACTAGTTGATTTATTAAAAACAAGAAACTCTGATTGTAATTTGAAAATAATTAATGAATACAAAAATATTTTCTTAATTGATTGGGATGAAAAGTCTGATTCCATAAGTTTTGGGTGGAGGTTTTTCGCTACGAAGATGCAGACAGTAATAAGCCTTACAAAGAATTAGCAGAATTTCCTATCGAATATTTAATTTGCCATTTTGAAATGCAGAGGTAGAGAGAGTCTTTAGTCAAATGAATGTTGTGAAGACGAAGCTAAGGAATAAAATGGGACTTAAACTTTTAAATTCAAGTTTGACTATAAGGTCTAGCCTAAAATGTAATAAACAATGTTGTCATAATTTTGATGTAACTGAAGAAGTTATAAAAAATATGAATTTTTCTTCTGTTTATGAATATAATAAGACAACTAATGAGGATGACGAGTCTGAATTGTCTAATGAAATCTTTCAAGTAATTAATGATGTTTGATTATCATTGTATGTATGCATTTTAATAAAGCTACCCCTGTTAAATTTATGGTAAATTTGCTTTTGAAAATTTATATGGAATATATATATCTTTTGTTTAACTTGTTTGTTATATTTTATAATTTTTCCTGTGAAGGAATGCTTTATTTTTTATGTGATATAATAAAAAATTATAAAATAGTAAATGTTTTTAATTTTTATGTAATTATGTTAACATGACATAAATATCTCGTAAATGTTTATCAGTTATACCAATTGTTTGCTCAACCCAAGAGCTTAACATATTCTTGTCGAGAACTTGCCAACTTAAAATTGTTGTTTCTTTAAAATACCTCTGCAAAAATGTTATTACACATTTTGTCCGTTACAATGCTGCGAAGTATTAATGCAGACTAACATATAACAAAACGAATATTTATGGAGTTGGTCCTTATACCCTTTTTTCATATGTCATTCGAACAATTTCGATAATAAAGTGCATTTGGATTTGTTTGAATAGGAGTATATTGCATTATTCTGTTTTTCCTTCTAGTATTTTATAAAATTTTCTGAATTCGGAAAGCATTTGCATGTCATGTTAAATCTTTTAAATAAAAAAGTAAAAAATTTTTAGGAATCACATAAAAAGAAACATATGCGTCGATTTTGACTGAATTTATATTTGTTCAGGTAAATAGTTTACTAACAAAATACTTTGGTTATAAATTAAAGTATATATATATATATATATATATATACTATATATAATTTTTTCGTAATATTTACAATAATAACCCAATTTAAAGAAAAAAAATTCCGGCATTTTTTCAGCATATTTTCTCGAAAAAAAGCACATTTTTAGCACAATTAAAATACGAAATTAGAACAATTATCAGGAGGTTTTCTGGCAACACTGAGAAGACAATTCAAAGCCGAAAGCGAATGATTTGACGAAATTGTGCAAAAGTATTTTTTTTTTGTTTTTATTTAATGTTCAAAGCCGCGAGCTGGGCGCCAAATGTAATACATCAAACAGATAATATTTATATTTTCTTTATTTAAGTAACAATTTTATACACCGTAAATATTTTGGTTGCAGCTTCGCGCTCATTTACAAAATTGAATGGCTTGGCATTCAAATCAAATCAAGTGCACTTCACACGCGATTAACGAATTTTAACGAATTATGTCGAAATTTTAAACCGAACCGATATCCCGGGATATTTGAAATTGTTTACGTATAGGCTTTAATTTTAGCCTCGAATTCACTTTTGTCTTTGATTCACTTTACACACTTTAATTGTTCGAATATTTATTAACTTAAGGTTACACGATGTCGAAATTTTTACAGCCTGTTGCGCGACGGCAGGCTGTGTTCTTGTCTGTTGTTTGGTAGTTTTCGGATTTAGAGGAATAAGGAAGTTGGATGGGTGTGGGAAGTTGTGGAATGTCAGAGATTTCTCTAACTTGTTCTGAGTTGAAGATCGGCGTTTCTTCCAGCATGGTGAGAATTATCCCGAAAGTCCGGAATGGTCCAGCGTTGATAAATCCCACGATGATCGAGATGCCTGGATGTTGTCCTATCCACGATGGTGGCTTCCTGAACTAGTGAAGAAAGTAAATCTTTCGCCCAGGTAATAAATGTTTCTCGTTACCGAGTTGGTTAGGTGGAGAGGTGATAGGTAGTGGAAGTTTTCAAGTTGAAGTTGTGTTGAAAGCTGGCTAATGAGGGGGTTTGGATGTTGAGAGATCTTCTCAAGTTGTTTGACCGCTAGAGAAAGGAGATAGTCCTCGATTGGAGTGATGTTTGCATTGTCATACAAAAAGGTGTTGGGAAAGTAGTGTCCGTCAGGTTTCCTGTACACTCCTGTACAGGATCTTAGGATCTTTCTTTCGAGGGCGCTGATTTGCTTCATATATGATGGCGAAATGGTGTGCCAGATGGGGAAACAATAGCAGATGATTGGGCGGATGAGCTGTTTGTATATAAGCAGCTTTGTATCTTTCGGGAGACCGTTTCTCCTTCTAATAATAGGGTTTAGCAGGGAGTAAGCGTAGTTGGCTTTCCTCATGGTTAGCTTGGCGTGATTGTTGAATTTCAACAGGTTATTGAAAGAGACACCAAGATATTTGGTGTTCTTTGAAGGCTGGAGCTTTTCGTTATTGACTTCAATTTCAATATTGTTGGCTCGTGTGGCGAGATTGGGTCTTCCCCTTGTGGAGGGGTTTCTGATGCAAATCATTTCAGATTTGTTAATATTAACTTTTATGCCCCACTTTCTGTAGTACTCGTCAAGTTTGAGGACATGCCGCTCCACTTTCGTAGCAGCGAAATTGGATGACATGGAGTGGGCGTACGTAAGGGAGTCATCAGCATATAGTAGTGTTGTGGAATTTGAGTCGTTGGCAGGCTGGTCATAGGTGAATAGATTGAAGAGAGTTGGTCCGAGGACCGAACCTTGGGGGACGGCAGCACTGACTGATGTTGCCTGGGATTTGATATTCTCGATTTCTATGTAGAAATTCCGTGATGACAGAAAGCTATGTATAACCCGGGTGAGATAAGGCGGGAACTCAAGGTTTATAATTTTGAATATTAGCCCGTTTGTCCAGACTGAGTCAAACGCTTTCTCTACATCAAGGAAGCAGCCTACTGTCTGCTCCCTTTTGTTGAGGGCGTTTGTAGAATCAGAGAGGAACTTGAGCAATGCGTGAAAAGTGGAGTGCTGGGGCTTGAAGCCGAATTGGGTATCTTGCCTGATATTTAGGTCGAGGCAGGTATTTTCAATATGCTGGCGGACTATTTTTTCGAAAAGTTTGCCCAGGTTTGACAGAAGAGAGATTGGGCGGAACTCATTAAGGTTTTTCGAGTTTCCTTTTTTGGGAATTGGAACTATGCGCGCGGTTTTCCAGACATCAGGAAAGTAGGAATTATTGAGGCAATTATTGAAGATAATTGTCAGAAATTCTACAGCGACAGGTGGGAAGTTTTTGATGACTTTGTTTGAAATGTTATCTGGGCCGGCGGACTTTTTTCCTCTGATAGTCCTGATTAGGGCGAAAACGTGAGCAGGATTTGAAAAGATGCTTAAATCATCCGGATTTAAGGACGTGTTTGTGGAATTAAAGATTGTGGCGGAGGATCCCACTGCCTGTGCAGTGAAATCTTCAACAGTCGAGTCTACGGTGTTCCTAAAGTTGGCATCGCTTAGGGATGAGTTGTCTTTGAAGGTGGAGTGGAAATATTCCGCAAAAGCGTTGCATTTTTCTTGGGGAAGATTGTAAGCGTTCGAGCCGCTTAAAATGGTTTTTGGGAGTTTTGCTTTCCTGTTGCAAATCCTGTTTATGTCCTGAAAGCAGTGTGGACCGGGTTGAATGGAGGCCAGTTTATTCCTAAACTCTTGATCGAGAAACATTTTCGTTTGTTCCTCAATAATTGTTGACAAGCAATTAATTTGCGATAACACGGTTCTGTAGGCTGGGTTGTGGCTATTAAGGGTTCGGTGAAAGATACGGTTAATGGCTTGGCATTACAAGTTGCTCGCCTTTTTATATTATTTGGGTGTTCTGGCGATGGTAGCGTAAAGTGCGCCGCGAATAAATGAGGGTGGGGACTATGGAATTCATGGAAAGGTTTATGGAAAGGCAGTAGCGGCGTGCTAGATAGAAAAGCAGTGGTGGCGTGATACAATAACATAATTTTTTTTTATTGAAAACAATGTAAATATCTTGAAATACAAGCAAATTTATTAACGGAAATTCTAAGAAATATGATAATTACATAGTTAAAAAAAAAACAAAAAAAACAAAAAAACAGATAACAATGCTAGTGACGTCAAAATAGATATATAACATACATACCTGTAGATTTTAACCAACGATCTAAAAAAAATGTTCTCTAATGGCTAATTTACATTACTCAACCTTGCTAGAAAACAGAGTAAGTAGTTTCCCCTTATCTGAAAATACTTTAGAACGATAAGGACAAAAGATAATCCCGAGTTAAATGTCAAATTCCCCGACGAAGGGGAAATTTTGACTGCCATAATTAGCCATAAAAAGTTCTAGCCAGAAGTATATTTTATGGCAGTAAATTTTGCTATTATGGCAGCAAACTCACACAAATAATTACTAGCGTGTACGAATATAATTGTTTACGTGCACACAAATTAAGTATATTTGAAGCAAGTCACAGCACATCAGCAGGAATGTGTCAAAATTTTAATGAGAATATTTTGTATTCTCTATACCAAGTATGTGAAGATGTCAGGAAAGTTAACATATTTTATTGTTTATTTACATATTTAATTGCTAGAAGTATACTTTAAAAAAAAATAGAGCTTGATAATTTAATAATTGAGATTTTTTCTTTTACAGATTCCCAATTTGGTTCAACTTAATGTACTTTGCGCCTTTTTTTGCTGTGCTGCCGTGGATTTTGTATTGCAACATATGTATGTGTAGTTGCCCACCTTTTTTTTTTTGATAAAATTATTATTCTACTGTTGAAAAGGATCCTCTAAAGATATTGGGAATATTATATGGTGCCAGATTTTCGTTTGGTTTATGTTCACAGTTCGATATGTTTACCATTGGTGCAAGTAAAACTATTGTTGCATAAATTTTTTTGGAGATAGTTACTATTTATATGTTTAATACTACTTTCTGAAGATATAGGGATATATCCTATGGTGGTAAAAAAAAAACAAAAGAAATCCTACTCCTTAGGAAGCATCACCTAAACAAGATGGGCTTGAATGAGACTTCATCCTACCGCTTCAATCAGGATGCTCATGAAACCTCGGAGCACCTGTAAAGCTATGGCTAGGTGTAGATTACCTCACCTCGAACAAGCTTTTCCTCCACCAAACTGCCTCAATCCCAGAATGGGTTTAGACTTTATTAACAGACTAAACCTAGAAGGGGAGTAAATTGAACGGGCACATGCACTAACATAGGTATATTTGTATATTTTTTTTCTTTATAAATTCAACTTTATTTATCTAAAAACAGTAGTCACAAAATAATATTTAAGTAGTAACCATCAATGGAAGTTTTGCACTTTTTACAAATGGCCAACCTATACATTTTTTATAAAAATGTGCTGTAGCAGGTGTTACTGGCATCATATCGTCAGGGGTGTAATAATTGTATACAATGATCTCGATCGTTGTATACTTGAACTTGAATCTATCCGATTTTTATTTCCTGGCGGTTACATCGATAGTTACGTGTATTTGATCGTCGTTAACATCATCCACCGTCGCACATCAAATAATTGAGGATTATTTTTCTCAACAGCTTCAATCTAATTAATGTAATTAGATAATTTGTTTCTGAAGAATCTCTCCCTCACCTTAAAAAGATTCGTAGGAGGATTGTAATGTTCAGGTTGAAATATTTCTTGTGGTGCTAATGGTGGCTGTAACATTACACTATTCTTCTCACAATGTCTAATTGGATGTATTTCATTTGAGTCAACCAACGCCAAAATTTTGACTGCCATAATTAGCCATAAAAAGTTCTAGCCAGAAGTATATTTTATGGCAGTAAATTTTGCTATTATGGCAGCAAACTCACACAAATAATTACTAGCGTGTACGAATATAATTGTTTACGTGCACACAAATTAAGTATATTTGAAGCAAGTCACAGCACATCAGCAGGAATGTGTCAAAATTTTAATGAGAATATTTTGTATTCTCTATACCAAGTATGTGAAGATGTCAGGAAAGTTAACATATTTTATTGTTTATTTACATATTTAATTGCTAGAAGTATACTTTAAAAAAAAATAGAGCTTGATAATTTAATAATTGAGATTTTTTCTTTTACAGATTCCCAATTTGGTTCAACTTAATGTACTTTGCGCCTTTTTTTGCTGTGCTGCCGTGGATTTTGTATTGCAACATATGTATGTGTAGTTGCCCACCTTTTTTTTTTTGATAAAATTATTATTCTACTGTTGAAAAGGATCCTCTAAAGATATTGGGAATATTATATGGTGCCAGATTTTCGTTTGGTTTATGTTCACAGTTCGATATGTTTACCATTGGTGCAAGTAAAACTATTGTTGCATAAATTTTTTTGGAGATAGTTACTATTTATATGTTTAATACTACTTTCTGAAGATATAGGGATATATCCTATGGTGGTAAAAAAAAAACAAAAGAAATCCTACTCCTTAGGAAGCATCACCTAAACAAGATGGGCTTGAATGAGACTTCATCCTACCGCTTCAATCAGGATGCTCATGAAACCTCGGAGCACCTGTAAAGCTATGGCTAGGTGTAGATTACCTCACCTCGAACAAGCTTTTCCTCCACCAAACTGCCTCAATCCCAGAATGGGTTTAGACTTTATTAACAGACTAAACCTAGAAGGGGAGTAAATTGAACGGGCACATGCACTAACATAGGTATATTTGTATATTTTTTTTCTTTATAAATTCAACTTTATTTATCTAAAAACAGTAGTCACAAAATAATATTTAAGTAGTAACCATCAATGGAAGTTTTGCACTTTTTACAAATGGCCAACCTATACATTTTTTATAAAAATGTGCTGTAGCAGGTGTTACTGGCATCATATCGTCAGGGGTGTAATAATTGTATACAATGATCTCGATCGTTGTATACTTGAACTTGAATCTATCCGATTTTTATTTCCTGGCGGTTACATCGATAGTTACGTGTATTTGATCGTCGTTAACATCATCCACCGTCGCACATCAAATAATTGAGGATTATTTTTCTCAACAGCTTCAATCTAATTAATGTAATTAGATAATTTGTTTCTGAAGAATCTCTCCCTCACCTTAAAAAGATTCGTAGGAGGATTGTAATGTTCAGGTTGAAATATTTCTTGTGGTGCTAATGGTGGCTGTAACATTACACTATTCTTCTCACAATGTCTAATTGGATGTATTTCATTTGAGTCAACCAAACGCCAAAAATTATTATGAATATCGCTTCCATCTAGCCGTAGGCATAATCGAGAAACTAAAACACTTCTACTGTTGCTATACAAGTAGATGTAATATTTCTAAGATCTAAGCTTCCAGTTTCATTCCAATTTAAAAGTCGTTTTGTGGTAGATGTTTTTCTGTGCTTAAAACATTCTGCTGCGTCACTACCAGTACCCTAGAAGCTTTAAAAGACATAAATAGTTTACTATAACATTTGGGAAATATGACTTATGTAATCATAAAAAATGAAAACTTTCATATAGGAAGCTCCTGTTGGTGTTATTGTAGGACTTATCCTTGTTCCCTTGTATTATTGGCTGGAAGTGTTTGTACCAATTTATTTTTTGGGCTTATTCATACAAAATGTTGAACAGAACTCCTTGCTGGGAGCATTATCACACTGAATACACGCACCCTTACTGCAAGCTTTTCTATATTTAGAGATGCAATTGCCTGAACAGAGTTCTTTCGTTCTATTATAAATCGTTAGAAGAACATGAAGAGAAATCTTTCCTTCCCCACATCAAGTGCAAGTTTTTTTCGCCGGCCGCCCACGGGTTTTGAGCTTTTTAGCCCATTTTCTCGATTTTAACTGTTTTTGACGTCTGACTAATTTTTGCAATTGACAATTTGATAAAACGTCGAAAGTGACACTTCGCTATAAAAGAGTGGTAAATAATGTTTTGACAGTCGATCACCTCTTCCTTTTTTACTAATAGTGCGAAGTAATAAGACCCTGTCACTCACTTTGTCAGTAAAACCGCATGTTCGAGTAATGTAAATCAGCCATTAGGGGGAAGGTGTGGTGAACCCATAAGCGGTTACCATCAATATTTCTTCAAATGAATGTCACAAATTTTAGACATACCTCTGACTGTCTTTTTGTGTCGCAATTTGGTGTAAACAGTGCCACAAAAATTGGTGGTCACAAATTATACCAGAAATTGAATGACATTTTGTCGACATGAAAATGTCGGGTTATCGCCATTTTGGATATAGTTTGGATATTTGTAGTGACGCTAAAGTTGTTGTTAATTGTTTTTATTGTGATTTTGGTGTTTGTGATAAAAAAAAGAGTAAATTAAAATGAATAAAAACTTTTTATTAAGCAGGCAACATAAATATAAAATAAATATAATAAAAAGTGCAAAAACTGTTAAAAGTTTAAGTGTTGAAAAAACAAATAAATTATGGGGGAGAGAAGAAATGCCGTCAACGTCCAGTGATTTTTTATGTTCAGAGAAGTTTAATGAACAATTTGAAAATATAATTGAAGAAAGTGATAACGTACCAAGTGTGGATGCAGTTCCAAGCTCTGAGCCAATTAATATTAAATATTCAGGAAATGAAAAAGTTAATTTATGCCACAAATTAAGATTGTGGGCTTTAAATTACAAAAAAAAAGTTGAATGCATTAAGTAAACTTTTAAAAGTGTTAAAAGACTTTGGTTTAGAGGTACCTTCAGATGGTAGAACACTTCTTAAAACGCCTCGAGAGGCATCTAGCTTGGCTGGTGTTCCTCCTGGTAAATATTACCATTATGGTATAAAAGAGCCTATTTTGCGTAGAACACGCTGAACGGTGATTAAACGAAAGTGAAGATATTCAACTAGAGTGTTTTATTAACATTGACGGCCTGCCAAGCACCACAGATACACTTTGGCCAATACAAATAAGCATTCCAAAGTTACATAAACTTACTTATTTTGTTGGGGTTTACCACGGAATGCAGAAACCTAAGTCGTTGAACAGTTTTTTAACCACATTTGCTAACGAAATGAAAGACATTTTAATAAACTCTATAGATTATAATGGCAAGAGAGTTAGTTTAAAAATTTCTGGCTTTATTTGCGATGCGCCTGCAAAATCAGAAATTACATACATTAAACCATTTAACTGATATTTTGGTTGTTCAAAATGTACAGTTAAAGGTATAACTTAAACATATACTTTAAAGAAATTTCCCAATGCTTGAGAAAGGATAAGGACTTTCGAGACCGAACTTACTCTGAGCATAATCAAAACGAAAAGTCCATTTTAGAAGATCTTAATATTAATATGGTTGATGATTTTCTCTTAGATCCCATGCATGTAACTTATTTGGGAGTTGTAAAAAAAATAATTACGTTTTGGATGGAAGGCAATAGTAGACGTAAAATTAAAAATAAAACAATTCTATCAGTACGCGATCTTCCTGGTAGCTCACAGAATAACCTTATAAATGATGAGTATTTTCTTTACGTAAAATTATATAATGCGAAAATTAGTGAAATAAATGATCGTATTTCATTGTTATCAAAACAAATGCCAGACGATTTCCAAAGAAAGCCAAGATATATAACAGATTTTAAAAGATGGAAGGCGGTAGAATTTCGAACAATTTTGTTATACACAGGTCCTTTAATTTTAAAGAACATTTTAGATGAGCATCTGTATTATAATTTCCTACATCTGCACATTGCTGTTTACTTGCTTTCTTGTGATGAGTATCAAAATTATGTAACTGCTGCTGATTTGCTGTTGAGAGCATTTGTACAAAATGCTGGAACACTATATGGCGAACAGATTTTAGTTTACAATGTGTATTCTCTAATACACATTTCTAAAGAAGTTGAAAAAGTTGGAAAATTACAAGATTTTTTTGCATTTTGTTTTGAAAGCAACTTAGGTTTTTTGAAGAGCTTGGTAAAATCTCCTGCCAAGGTTCTTGCTCAAGTCCAACATCGTCTCATAGAACTGGAATATCTTCAATACGAAAAAGTAAAGTTTACAGAACCTTCTTTAAAAATTGAGTGGTTTAATGGCCCTGAAATAAATGGTGGAGAGCGATATTATAAAAAATGTTGTCTAACAAACTATAACTTCAACATAAATGGTATAGATAATTATGCTCTTCTGCATAGTAATAAATTCTTTCAAATCAAAAACTTTTCAGTAAAAAATAAAGACATTGTTGCTACGGGTGTTTATTTAGAGAATTTGGAGCCTATTTATACAGATCCGTGGAATTCGTAATTCCAAACATTAAACCATTTCATAAAATGAGTCACCACAAATCTGCGCTATCAGCGCGCCTTAATTTTAATCGTCACAATTATTCGGTACACCAATAAAATCGAATCATAACAAGATATACCATCCTCACAAGATATACCACCATCGCAACCCACTTCGGAAATATTTTCACAACGTGAAAGATATCATTCCCAACAACAATAAAAAAGGTATTCAAGTTTTTATTGTTTTGTGTGTTTCACATAATTGATACATTATTTTCAGATCCCTCCAACATGAACCCATGTGAGTTAATGAAGAACTTGTTTAGAATGGTTTCCAATATTAATGAGTCGGTTAAGTCATAAAGAAAAGCGAAGTTTTCAATTTATTTAGTTAAAAATGTTATGGCCTTAGATATACTCCGCTATTATCAAGAAGTCGTAAAAACAAACATTAGATAGAGAAATCTACGAAAAATTGACGAGGTCAATCGAAAAGTTTTGGAATTTGACAATAAACGGAACGAGTATGATGAGTTGGACATAAACCTCCCTATCTGCAATATGGAATATTTCCATAACATTCAGTCGAAACTGGAGACGGATTTGAACATAAAAAAAAAATTGGTAATAATTAATGACACAAACTGAGCAACACTTATTTAATGAAACATTTGATAATTACAGATAAGAGCTTTGGCTACTGTTGACGGAAAAAGCGTGGAAGAAGCTGTAAGAAGGATAATTAATAAAATATTTTCATTTGAGGTACAAAAATCAATTAACTACTCTGGAAAGAACAGCAAAATAAAGCTGGCATATACTCCATATTTAAAAGTAATTTTAGTTAATACTTTACAAAAACATTTAAACAAAAACTTAAAAAGATTTTGCGGAAGACGTCGCAACTAGTCAGATAAAATTTTGTCTACAGAGAGCAGACGAACGCTATAAGAATAAGAAAAGGCGAAAAAAATTAGATTAGAATAAGACGGAATATAAGTCTTTCTTAATAACAAAAAAATTCATTGTTTAATTAATTTCTATGTAAAAGAGTATATTTATAAAATAAAATAAAAAGTCATTTAATAAATTAGGCTAGATGTTGAGGTTGAATAGAAATTATGTATACATACACAAAGAAATCCTTTTTAACGTTGGGATAGAATCATATTAAGGGTCTTATTCACCAATGTATTTAATTGACATTTAGTTTAATTTCTGTTTTATTACTCCCGTAAAAGAGGATTAGGCCACACTTAAAATAGAATTTATTTTTTATTATACTTCATAGTTTTCATTTTAATTCAACTTCCCTCTAACGGGAATACTAAATCAGAAATTGAATTAATTTCAATTAAATGGATAGGTGAATATGGACATAAGTCGATTTTATTATTATTTTTCCTTAAGTCAATTAAGTCTATATTTATTGCCCGTATTCAAAAACCTGTTTAATTTCTTTTTTAGTGCTTTGATTAGGAAATGTTAGCTTCCAATTAAAATAAAATTTTTATTATATATTAATATTAAATTCTATGTAAAATCTTTGGTGGAAACGGTAATACCGGTAATGTTAATTATTAAGTAATTTTTTATAAAGTATCTAGCTGTTAATACTCATTATTTTAAGAATATAGCATTAATCGAAATTTGGGTTTATTTACTATGTAAATTTATACCAATCCCACAAAAATATTTTCTTAAGAATTTTTATCCAAAGTATGTAATAATATATTTACGTCATCTCATTTTTAAGTTATGTAAAGATAAATACGTTCTGTTATGGTCGCATGTGCGCACGGCAGCAACAGAAGTCTGCGCATGTGTAAAACATAGCATGCCGTTGGTATATGATGGCCCTGACATCTACGAGTCAGAGCTGTCAGCGAGTAATTGCACCATGCGGAGGAACGGAGAGAATCTGGGCAACGAAAGTTTCGGATGGGATGACAGCCAGCGATGTTTTTTTGGCACGGGAGGAAAAAAGACGGTGCTGTTGAAGTGGTTAGGACGTATTCGGTAAAAACAAAACGCAAGAAGGTTGACAGAGAAATAAAATAAAATTATCCGATCAAAAATCGAGTACGACGCACCTGTAGGAGAAGGAACTAGCAGAAAACGCCAGCAGACTGCTCCAAGGAATTATATAAAAATCAAGATAAGTACCGCCAATATTCTGGTCAAAATTTTTTCGAACGAAAGAGGAGTTAAATTTTGCGACTGATAGTAATATTTTTAATTCAAAGATTTTAATTGGTTTTTTTTTAAATTCGCAAAGTTAATTGGTTAACTCAGACATGTACCTGCGTACGTCTTCATCATCTGGGACTCATATATTCGAACATTAACGAATTGCGTAGCTCTAGGTAAAGCTGAAACCTCGAATTAATACCAGTCGTGTTATCAAGCACACTTAAAAGCAAGATAGTTTTATACATTTGATTGAAGTCAAAATTTTTTTTACATCTTCGATATATCTCATAATAATAACCATAATAATCTATCTATAAGTATTCTCGGTGCGAATGCAATATATATGCGGTTTCATGAGATCTTGAAAATAGAAAAACTTTTAGGCCACGTGAAAGAATATTTTTGTAAACATTTCTAAAGAATAGAAACCAAGATTTCCGAATAGAGGTGAAGTCCCTAGTGAAATAATGTTTATCGCATCACACCTTTATAAATCCAAACCTGTGGGGATAATAAAAATAGAATAGTTGAGAAAAAAAAAGAAAACAATTACCAAGCCGTCGTGTATTAAAGTGATAATTAAAAAGAAGAAAAACACAAAGAAAGTGCGGGAACGGAATCGAAATAGGTGTTAAACCTGGACACTTAGCAATAAAGCAGCACATCTGCAAACAAATTTCGGCCGATCGCCTAGGTACTAGTTGGACTTTCATAATCCGCGAGGCTCCAGTGTTCTGTAACAATAGTCATCGGTGTTATAGGCGAACCACAAGGTACTCGTTAAACGCTCATAATCTGAACCTTTCCATACATCAAGGGGTTGTAATTGGTCAAAGTTTAACCGACCGAACAGCATCAAATTTGCCAGATCAGGACATTCATGGCGACGTATAACCTCATCTACACCTGCGTGTTTTATCAAGTGTTGAGTCTACATATAACTTCTCTCAGAAAAAAGGGGGGTGGGAAGAAAAAGCAGACCGTAAATAATCCATGAGAAGCCATATTACTACGTCAGTGGGTGTACATTGTTATAAGTAAAAGGGAAAGGAAATAAAAAGAAAAAACCGACAGAATTTAATCAACCATAGTATTAGTATTAGCCATATCCATTGATATCCTATAAGCCAACTTGCTACGTTAGCGTATATATATATATATATATTTTAGAATTTAAACACTTATATTAGTAGTGTTGTACATACCGTATTACTATTGGAATGCATATATTGCGTATGCAGACATACATTTCATTTTAAAACCGGATTAACTCAAATTTATTAGTAGTGACAGGCATACAACGTTAGTATTCCTTGCGTATTTATAGATGTATTATTTTTAATTTAATTAACAATTATAGTATCCTCTTAGTTGCGATATTAGTATTTGCCATATAAAATAAATTAAATTAAATTAGCCGGAAATGTGAAGGCTAGCTCAAGGAAAACGAGATCACGATTGTCTTTTAATGAATTTGCGAACCAACCATTACTATCTCCAGAAGGCCTTCTAGGGACAACTCAGCAGTTGTCATAAGCTTTTCCGCACCTTAGGGTGAGCTATGATAGGTATTATACTAGATCCTAAGACAGAAAGACTAGATCTAAGAACTACGCGGGTGAAATTAAGTCAGAAATCGAAAGAAAAGCAAGAATTTTTTTTTTCGTGGTGTTACAGGAAACAGAATCAGTATGGCATCTACTATATAACGCTTCGGGGGTGAATTAAAAAAAAAAAAAAAAAAGAAAACATCTTTTTCTACACTGGTGACGACGAATAATAAATAATGTCCAGTATGAATTCCTAAGTAACGAGTATCTTTCCTTCTCTCCCTGAGTCTCTCCTCTATCTTCAACAGGTGACTTCTTTTAAAGGACATCACAAATCTACTGCCAGCAATGTCATGGGCGGCCGGGGACGGCAAACAGGATCATACCATCTGGTTCTTATGGAATTCTTCGGGTGAGTAATGTTTGAGGTCCCGTCCGGACCTGTGTGTAGTGTTTTTGGTATATTGTGCTTCCGTAGTGGAACTCCTTTTTCGTTTTATAGTCATTTTCATAGGCACGATAAAATTTTGTTTATGGACAAGTGACAGGCAGGTTTTTTTTGTATATTGAACCCACCCCGCACTCTCCGCAATTAGACCGAGGTGCTAGCGTGCCGGCCTGCGCACTGTCACTGAGTAGCTGTCAGCTATCGCTGGTAGTCGGACTGCACGTCCTTCAGCCCTCACTTGTTAAATAGATCCATAACAAATGGCGCCCAACGTGGCGCCTATATCGTCGAGAGTGCAGCTGGCCGATCTTTCCTGGAGACTGAGACTCTGAACGATTCTTTGGAATGTTGGCTGTAAACTAATTTCCTGACTCAGAGTCACACATCCAGCGAAGAGGGGATGAACCTTCGACTCAAGTTTTGACTGAGTTGATAGTAATCGGCCTCACGCGAACCTTCTGTTCGAATTCTGCAATTTTTTTTTTCAGTTTTTTTTTTAAATGTTTTTTCACGTCGTGCGTGCAGAGCACATACATACGTTTGTGGACTACAGTAGTCTGAAGGTACCTTCTAGTGAGGACGGAGACCTCGAATGATTCCTTGATCATTGGCTGTTAGCTAGTGATCGGACACAAGGTCTCACATCTAGTGGAGGTTGCAGGAAAACTAGTGGTCTAGCGGTTTTGGCGTTAGAATTTGTAGCGTTTCAAAATTCTTGCTACAGCTTAATTCTTTCAGGTTGCAATTTAAAACTCCTTCTTTGCGCACAAGTCAAATTTTTAGCTCAAAATTTCAAGTTATTTTTAAAAATTTTTTTTGGTTTTTTTGTATCTTTCCCTCTGGCCTTGAGCCATGGAAATGAGAGGGATCCCACGAACATTTTTTTTAATTTTTTTTTTGATCCGGTTCTCATGGAAGCCGGGTTCTTTTGGTCGTTGGGTAGGGCGGAGCCATGAGTCCATGAGATTGACTTCTTGGCTGATAGCTAATTAGTCAACTGGACTGTTGACTTTGCCCGGCTTGATGGCTAAATTAGTGGGGCAATCTGAAGAGGGCAAGGGAAGAGTTACCAGGGGCTGGGAGTGTGGCCTGAGATTTTCAGTGATCATGGGCTCGCACACTGCGAACTGCCTGACTGAAGAGCTTCTCGCGGCCCTCTCAGTCTCTGGTATCTTGGTCCTGCCTTTCCAACGATTCCGTGAAAAACTAGAAACATTTAAACCTTTTGTTGTCTTTCTACAAACACACTGTACATCGCTTGCCGGAAGAGATTGTGGTCTTGGGAGAGAGGTTCCGGCGAGGGAGAGTGTCGTAGTAATAACTACGATTGAATTTTATTACTATTGTATATTGTGATACTGCGTTACATGTGTTAGAATTGAATAAGCGATCGAGTTCGAGCGGCATTAACTTGACCTTTCGAGATCTCTGTATTTCTCATCCTATCTTATTACTACGTTATTGGATTTTATTGACACGTTCTAATTAGATTTTTGGTTTCAATTGCATATAGCACTAAAGGTTATTGGTGATACGTTCGTCACTGCGAAATTTGAATTTTGGTAAAATAGCATAGGCAGTCGAGCCTTAGACTGCATTAAATTCTGCTCGTGATACGTTTGCATATTCAGTCACGATGTCCGTTGGTAGGTCTCCACCTGGTGCAGAGGCCGCCTTGACGTTGCCTCCACATTGCTCTATATGTCAATAAGAAGACTGGTCCGTGGCCACCAAATCATTAGTCACCATCTGTGGACATATCTTCCATAGAAAATGTCTTCAAAGATGGAGTACAGATCAGTCAACCTGTCCAAATTGCGGGAAACCACTGCACATTAACGGCTGTGTGCCATACACGGGCACTATTCCCCGCAGATACCCTACTCGCAAAAATCCCGAACGGGATACTCGACCCCCAGCCTTGTCACCCAATCCCGAATTACAGCATGGAAGTCCCATAGGACAGTCCACCATCGATATGAACGTACAGGCAGACAACAAGCATCGGAGCAATCATTGGTCGCAACGCAAGCACTGATGGCCGGTCTGAGAATCCAATTGGCTGATCTAGTACGTGACGAGGTATCCAGAGGGATGGCTCGGTTACGTAGTGAGAGACCACATAGCCAGCCTCCAGACATGAACATAAATAGATCAACTTCACAGAGAGGTGACTAGATACCTAATTTACGTAGACCTCCACCTGTAAATGGACCTCGACAAAATCAAAATGAGAGCCACAACCACGAGTCCGGGCCGCACCCTCGTCAGGGTTTCCTGCCCAGTCACGACGAGATAAGGTTCAGAAAAAACGAGTCGTATGTACCACGAACTCACCAGCTGTTCAAACCAACATTAAATAGCCACCTGAAAATTAAATCATTCAAAAGATTTTAATTCCAAGTATTTCTTATTATTGAAACTAGGTTGGGAACGAAACTACATATACCTACCTACAAGCTCGTCGATAAAGCAGTTTTTAGTGGAGACAACAATCGACACATGATCGCTACATTCCACATTACAAAATCTCGACACGATCGACAGAATTCATGAGGCTTTTAATTGAAATTAAAATGTATATTATTAGCAAATTATTACTTAGCTTAAAAAGCATAAAACATTTTAGTATTAACTAAAAATAATTTAGAAATGGCTATATTGTGTATGTATAGGTATATTCTATTAGTTCAGTTAATACGTTGTACGTACTAAGCATAGCTGCTAAGGTCAATGCACTCGTCTGACCTACGCACAGCTTTAAGGTCAACGGACTTTCTGTTGCTACCTACGCACAGCTGCTAAGGTCAACGTACTTTGGTTGTTATGCGCAAGGTAAAATAATTTGTTGGTGCCGTGCGCAGTTCAAAGGCAATATAAGTCGCAGGCCAACTTGAATCTTTCTCTTTTAGTATCCAGCTTCTATAGAGTGCGCATCATTTTGGAATTCGACTTGGCTAGTGTAATAAAATATAATTACTAACCTAATAACTTTATCTTGGGTAACGACTGAGATAAAGATATTTATTCTGGGTCTCGACAGGAATAAATTCTACTAACATAACAACTTTATCTTGGGTAACGACTGAGATAAAAATATTTATTCTGGGTCTCGACTGGAATAAATTCTACTAACATAATAACTTTATCTTGGGTAGCGACTGAGATAAAGATATTTATTCTGGGTCTCGACTGGAATAAATCTTACTAATAACAACTTTATCTTGGGTACCGACTGAGATAAAGATATTTATTCTGGGTCTCGACTGAAATAAATTCTACTAACATAACAACTTTATCTTGGGTAACGACTGAGATAAAAATATTTATTCTGGGTCTCGACTGGAATAAATTCTACTAACATAATAACTTTATCTTGGGTAGCGACTGAGATAAAGGTATTTATTCTGGGTCTCGACTGGAATAAATCTTACTAATAACAACTTTATCTTGGGTACCGACTGAGATAAAGATATTTATTCTGGGTCTCGACTGGAATAAAATTTACTAACCTAATAACTTTGTCTTGGGTAACGACTGAGATAAAGATATTTATTCTGGGTCTCGACTGGAATAAATTTTACTAACTCAACAACTTTATCTTGGGTACCGACTGAGATAAAGATAGTTCTTCTGGGTAGCGACTAGAATAACATAGACTAACTCAAACCTTTATCTTGGGTCTCGACTGAGATAAAGATATTTATTCTGGGTACCGACTAGAATAAACACGACTAATACAACTTTGCTTTGGGTCTCGACCGAAGTAAAGTATCTTGTTCCGGGGAACGACTAGAACAAGATAATCACTAACTATTTAATTACCAACGCCATAAAGTCGATTCCATAGTTTTATACTGGTGAGTACATCTTTGATTAATCATATATTATATTTCATATTGATTAATATATTTATATACCTATATATATACATATAGTGCCATTGGTCAAAGTAGCCACAACTTTGACTGTATTATATTGAAATTATTATTGTGTAGTGAGTAAGCGATTTTTTTGAATATATTGAAGTTTAGTTCTTAAGTGTGAAATTGAATTCTGTTAATTTTAGTTCTAGTTGTAATGTTGTACTTAAGTTTTACGTGCGTACAATAAACCACTGGCTATAAAATATTCCCCGGCGTTATTATTTACAGTCCACATCCTTCTCTATATTTTTTCTTGAGTGTTCTCATTGGGCAGAACACCAGCAGTGGCGAGGGCAGCACAGTCAGACCTACTTTCCACGGTCTGCTAGCCCCATGAAACGATGGAATTTAACGTATAATGGTGACAATACACGATTATCAGTAGAGGAGTTCATTCTCCGCGCCGAAACACTTACTGCGTCCACTTTGTATGGGAATGTCGAGATGCTAGTGAGGAATGTGAACTCTCTGTTTGGAGAAAAGGTAAAAAATTGGTATTGGATGCTTTTAAGAAACAACCCAAATCCACCTTGGGATCATTTGAAGTGGGCACTAGTGACCGATTGGGGCGAACCGCCCGATGATGCAAACATTCGAAGGCAGATGCTAGCCCGTCTTCAAAAGCCCAACGAGCCCTTTTCTACCTACTACCAAGCGCTGATAGAAGTAAAGAACCGATTGCAGATCCCGATACCTGAATCTGAATTCGTAGAAACCGTGAGTGCAAACTTAGTCCCAGCCATACAACAGCAAATTTGTCTTCATCGTACTATCTCTATAGCCCAATTAAGAGCCTTGGTCACACAAATCCAGTTCATGCGGTCTCGCATTCAGACATCAGTCACGCCGCTAACGCAATATAGAAATCGACTAGCAGAGGTCAATCAATTTCCCTGAATATTCGGAGCTGGATGAAGACGTACAATCAGAATAGACAGGTGCTGGAATTGTGATTGTCCTGGTCATAGATACCAAGACTGTGCAGAAATACCGAAAGATTTTATTTTGCTATGGATGTAGGAAAAAGGGTATCATCAAACCTAGATGTGAGAACTGTAGGCCGAAAAACTCGCAGCGGGTCGAGAACAGCAACAATAGTTCTCGACCGAGATTTATTCCTCGTCTACCGGCGGTGCCTATGACGAGGACAACGCCAGCCCATCAACCTTCACCAAACCAGTCATCCCAACCGTCGAGCCCCAACTGATTTCTTTTGAGGAATCAATCTCAATCTCCACTGTACCGGCGTCGTATAATCAAAACCTGGTAGATCTGTTAATATTCCCGTATTCGTCAGAGTTCCCCAACCACTTTCAGCTCTTAGATGAGCAGGCAGCTGAAACTCCTGGCACGTCCTTAAGCCTAGAGGCACCCCTAGTCCCTATTAAAGTCATTTCAACCTGTTCTAACAGAGAGGATACTTGGACTCCACCAGTTAGACTATTAAGGCGGCCATTAAACTCTGATCTGACAAGCAGCAATGAGCCGATCTAATTTCCACGTAAACTATACGATCAAAGGTGGGAGGCTTACAAAGCTGCCAGAAAACGGATTTACTCTTCTGAAATTGAACCTGTACTAGAAAACCCCAAATCGATGTCAATTATCCCCAGACCGAAACAATCCACACTCAAGTCACAAGTCAAACTGAATTGAAAGAAATTGTCTACCATCAATATTTCAAATCCGAGCGACATCAGGCCTTATGCTGAAGTTCACCTACTCGGGCGAAGTATATCAGGATTACTCGATAGTGGAGCCACTGTGAGTATCCTGCGGAAGGGAGCTCTCAAGCTGCTGATGAACGCCCAGGTCCGACGGTTACGATATCATACAGAGATAGAGGTAGCGAATGGTGCCAAGACAAATGTACTTGGTCATATGAACACAGACATTACCTTCCGTGGTGAGACGAAGAAACTGCGTGTATGTGTAGTTCCTAGCCTCTCCCAAGAACTGTACTTGTTCCCTTCCTTTGCAACCCTAGGTCTGGGGAAAACAAAATTGCTGAACCACACGATCAATGTAGGCAACGCTGATCCTGTGAAGCAACGCTTCTACCCTATATCCCCGGCAGTGCAGGGCCTAATGGTCGTTGAACTGCATCGAATTTTATCGCTTGGTGTGATAGAGGAGAGCCAGAGCCGTTGGAGTTCTCCAGTCGTGTTAGTGCGGAAGCCGGGAAAGGTTAGGTTATGCTTTGATGCGAGGAAGGTGAACGCAGTGACCAAAAAGGACGCTTATCCGCTGCCGCAGATAGATGGAATCCTGAGTCGCCTTCCACCAGCTAAATTCATTAGCAGCCTTGACTTAAAGGACGCTTTTTGGCAGATTCCACTAGATAAAGACTCGCGCGAGAGGACTGCTTTCACAGTGCCTGGTCATCCTCTCTACGAATATACGGTGATGCCATTCGGTCTGTGCAATGCCCCTCAGACCATGTACGGATTAATGGATAAAGTCATTCCAGTTGATCTAAGAGATAACGTTTTAGTGAATTTGGATGACTTATTGATTTTGTCACAAGACTTCGAAACCCATCTAGTATTATTAACGAGGGAGGCGGACTGTTTGAGGAAAGCCGGCCTCACCATTAACGTCGAGAAAAGTAAGTTCTGTTTAAAAGAAACGAAATACCTAGGATTTATCATCGGTAACGGTGGTGTTAAAACAGATCCGGATAAAAGCGCGGCGATAGTTGACTATCCGCCTCCTGAAAATGTTCGTCAGGTCCGACGTCTATTAGGATTGGCGGGGTGGTACCGGCGCTTTATCGCTAACTACGCTGATCTGACTGCTCATATCACTGACGCGCTGAAAAATTCTAAAAAGTTCGAGTGGACTATGACAGCTCAAAACTCTTTTCAGCAGCTCCGTTACTGGTGAATCCGGATTTCAGCAGACCGTTCGTCATTCAGTGTGACGCAAGTCAGCAAGGCATTGTGGAGTGTTGTTGCAAGTGGACGAAGAAGGTCATGAACGACCTATTGCTTACATATGGAAAAAACTAAATTCCGCTCAACGTAACTACACTGTGACAGAACAAGAGTGTTTGGCAGCGATACTCAGTGTACAGAAATTCCGACCATACATAGAGTTAGCGCCGTTCAAGATCGTGACGGATCCTGCGAGTTTGCAATGGCTGATGTCTCAAAAGGACCTCAGCGGGAGGCTGGCCAGGTGGAGTCTGAAGCTTCAAAGCTTCGACTTAATAATAGAACAGCGGAAGGGAAGCCTTAATGTTGTCCCGGGCGCATTGTCTCGTATTCATTGTGAGGAGCTGTCAGCGATCGAAGATCCGGGTCCTCAACATGTGTGTGCGCGATGGCTACGTGTATGTCCGGATAGTTCCAAGAACAGGAGATCCAGTTCAAGAGGAAGAGGCTTGGAAGCTCTGGATTCCGCGTGGTCTAGTCGCCGATGTCATTGCGAGGGCGCATTATCCGCCAAAGTCCTCACACGGTGGAATAAATAAAACGTTGGATAAACTTAGGAGACATTTTTATTGGCCTCGGATGACAATTGACGTTCGAGAGTATATCTCCTCCTGCGGCACCTGTAAAGAAATAAAAGTGCCCAACATTACCTTGCGACCCCCTATGGGAAGTAAGCCCAATTCCGAATGTCCCTGGCAACGACTGTACATCGATTTTCTAGGTCCATATCCCCGGTCAACAAACAGCAATGTCTGTATTGTAATTTCTCTCGACCACCTTTCCCAAGTACCCTGTGCTAAAACCGTTAAGGAAGACTCCAATCATTTGTCATTTCATAGAGACCGAAATATTCTATATGTTGAGTGCCGGAGACGATAGTCACCGATAACGGATCACAGTTTCGCTCCTCTCAGTTCAATATGGTGTACAACACTTGCGGGCAGCAGCGTACTCGTCTCAAGCTGACGCTTCAGAGAGGGTGAATAGGTCAATACTATCGGGAATTCGAGCATATATAAAGAACGAACACACAAAGTGGGATGAGAAGCTAAGTCATATTGCTAGTTCCCTTAGGAGCTCCATTCATCACGACCGGCTTCTCTCCCTATAAAATACTATTCGGTCTCCAAATGATTGAACACGGCAACTCATATACTCTTCTGAAGAACCTAGGGACCCTGAGTGAACCCCTAGAGTTAGATGTTGCCGACAAACTATAGTTAATTCGTGCGAAGGCACAGGAAAATATGAGTCTTGCATTCGAACAAGGTACCAAAAGCTATAATCTAAAATTTCTAAAATGCAGAATAAAATCGCGAAAAGGGAACTCGTTGTATGAATTAGAAGATCTGAAGGGAAAGAAATCGGCATTTTTCACGCTAAGGACATTAGGCCCTGATTGCTGATGGATTTAACTCAAGGGTCTATTAGCGACGCTCGGATGTATGTCTTTCAATCCCGGTAGCCCTAAAAAGGTATCCAGCCAGCCTAACTTGTGAACCATAGGATGCCAATGTGCCGCTTAGGACCTTCCCAGCCTAGCGGCCGGTATACCTCTTGTTAGTGGACCCACTTTTCCACACGTCCTCGCCTGACAATCCATCAGAACCCCTTCCACATGGTACTCTATGGAGGTTATACCACCGTAGGAATCCCACTTGCTTAATGTCTCTGAAAATTTTAATATCGGCAACGTACATACCTTTACGATGACTTGGGGACACATTCTTGAACGAGTGTGAGACTGCGATTGGAGGGAGATATCAGGAGCGGAAGAGGCTTTGCGATCGGTTGGTTAGGTTACTGATCGTAGAGGCTTCGCCCACTCATCTTGGTGGACAAAGACAGAGGGGTGTTGGCCGACAGGATTCTTTGCTAGCCCGTTGGTGCACTTCTGGCTTTTAATGCCAAGGCTGATGGCAAACTCTATTCAAGGACTGGCGTGATTTCGGGGTTGTGCCTCCGACTCAGAACGCTCGGCACCGTTTGGGCAGGCCTTGGACGATCTTCTTCCCTGTTGGAAATGCTTCCATAGGTCATGGGTTGAGTCACATATTGGGCGCCCGAGTTACAAACCCAGCATAACTACGCATTTACCCAGCAGTGCATATCAATATACATATGTTCATACATATCAAATCATTTTCGTTAACCTTTCAGTTTTGATAATATAAATAATTTTTCTCCATAGCTTTAAAAAAATTATATTAAAAGTAAATTAATCAGCATTTAACAGCAAAATTGTAAGTTCACGGAGTTCACAAAACGTAATTGAACTCCTTGCGCAAGCTAAAAATGCTTAGGTAGCGTCTACCAGGCAAAGCGTAACGATACCTGCAATAATTATTTAAAAAAGTAGTAAGCTCAGTTCTGATATTAAACTCGTGTCGTCTAGTAATAATAAATTTTATTAAACTCAATTAATTGTGTTTTTCATTTATAATTTTTTTTTATCAATAAATGCAAGAACAAATATAACTCCCGCGAGTATGAGGCTTAGGATTAAAGACCGGCTAGCTCAGCCGAGTTCTCGACTTGACCATCTTTCAGTGTCTTTGACACCCGGAGGGAGTCAACGACCCTGCCCTCTTATGGTCGCATGTGGGCTCGGCAGCAACAGGAGTCTGCTCATGTGTTGGTATATGATGGCCCTGACATCTACGAGTCAGAGCTGTCAGCGAGAAATTGCAGCATGCGGAGGAACGGAGAGAATCTGGGCAACGAAAGTGCCGGATGGGATGACAGCCAGCCATGTTTTTTTTGGCAAGGGAGGAAAAAAGACGTTGCTGTTGAAGCGGTTAGGACGTATTTGGTAAAAGTAAAACGCAAGAAGGTTGTCAGAGAAATAAAATAAAATTATCCGATCAAAAATCGAGTCCGGCGTACCTGTAGGAAAAGGAACTAGCAGAAAACGCCAGCAGACTGCTCCAAGGAATTATAGAAAAATCAAAACAAGTACCGCCAATATTCTGGTCAAAATTTTTTTTAATAATCCATGAGAAGCCATATTACTACGTCAGTGGATGTACATTGTTATAAGTAAAAGGGAAAGGAAATAAAAAGAAAAAACCAACAGAATTTAATCAACCATAGTATTAGTATTGGCCATATCCATTGATATCCTATAAGCCAATTTGTTACGTTAGCGTATATATATATATGTATATTTTTTAGAATTTAAACACTTATATTAGTAGTGTTGTACATACCGTATCACTATTGGAAGGCATAAATTTTTTGAAAGTTAAATTGTCAGCTATATCCATTGGTACCCTATAAGGCAACTTACTACGTTAGCATATATTTATATATATATTTTTTTAGAATTTAAACACTTATATTAGTAGTGTTGTACATTCCGTATTATTAAGCTTTTCCGCACCTTGGGGTGGGCTATGATAGGTATTATATTAGGTCCTAAGACAGAAAGACTAGATCTAAGAATTTAACACTACTCAAATCTTCTTGAGTAGAGAAACCCATTATGCATTGCTAGCAACAGCATTAGTAATTGCACAATCCCAACATGGGGAACCAAAATTACTGCGTTGTCTCATAGACTCAGGGTCACAATCCTCTTTTATAACAGAGGAGGCATGTCAAAGACTAGGTGCCACGCGCACACCAACATTGGTGAATGTTACAGGAATTAACATAAGTCCTGCTGCAACATCACGACATCAAACTACTTTACAACTTCGATCACGAGGATTGATCAAAAGAATCTTGAAGGAAGACTTTCTTATTTTGAAAGAAATCATTGGCCATCTTCCAAGCAAGACAGTTTCCAAGGTGCAATGCGAACATTTGCAGGCTCTCCAATTGGCGGACCCAAACTTTTGGAAACCAGGCAAAATTGATGCCTTACTTGGAGCAAGAGCGTATGCTCAAATTGTACTACAAGGCGTGCGAAGAGGAACAGACACAGCACCCATAGCTATTCAAACCATATTTGGATTTATTTTACTTGGTCCAATAGCAGGGACAAGTAGTAATTACGTGTCAACATGTGCCAACACAACAAACGATTGTGAACTCAGTGCACAGCTCAAAAAATTTTGGGAGATAGAAGAAGTACCGACAAGAAACATTCTCAACGAGGAAGATGAGATGTGTCAACAACTTTACCAAGAAACACAAACACGTTCAAAAAACGGCCAGTACCAAGTGAAGCTGCCATTTCGGAATAACGAAATTCCCATATTGGGCCAGTCTCGGCCACAAGCACTACAGCGTTTCTACCACTTGCAACGACAATTAGCAAGGAACCCCGAGCTGGAAGTAAATTACAAACGGTGTATCGTTGAATACTTAGAGTTAGGACACATGGAGGAAGTGGAGCCACCCAAGTCAGGCGAACCTCATTACTATCTACCACATCATGCGGTACTAAAGGATAGCACAACTACAAAGACTAGAGTCGTCTTCGACGCATCAGCGAAGACAACCAACGGCACTTCACTGAATAATCACTTGTTAAAGGGACCAACCCTTCAACCGAAATTGTTCGCAACATTACTCAAGTGGCGAAAGCATAGATTCGCAATGCATGCAGACATCGAAAAAATGTATAGGATGGTTAGCGTACATCCACAACACCGCACTTTTCAACGAATCATTTGGTTACATCCTGAAACAAACAGGATCCAGGATTACCAATTGAACACAGTCACGTTCGGCACATCATCTGCGCCATATCTAGAAGTACGAACGCTGCATCAATTAGCTGAAGACGAAAAGGACACTTGGCCCCTAGCATCCAAGGCAACAATCTCTGATTTCTACGTTGATGACCTGTTGACGGGTGCAGATAGTCTCAGTGAAGCAAAAATGCTTCAAGAAGAAATCATGGCACTGACAAGGGCAGGTGGTTTTAATTTAAGAAAGTGGGCAAGCAATGATACACGGTTGCTCAGTCATTTGTCACCTGATCTTCTCGAGTTGCAGAATACATTGACATTTGCAGAAGATGAAGTCATCAAAACATTAGGCATCCGATGGCACCCAGGACAAGACCATTTCTCATTTGTCATCACACTAAGGTAAGCTCCAAGAAAAATTACAAAGCGAACCATACTCTCAGAGGTGGCATCATTGTATGATCCTCTCGGATGGTTAGCCCCAGTGATAATCGTGGCAAAAATATTGATGCAGACATTGTGGATTACAGGATTCTCATGGGATGACCAAGTGCCCGAGGCTGTCCAAAGAGAGTGGGCAATGTTTAAAGATGATTTAGAAACTTTACACAAAATTAAGATTCCTAGGTGGATACGATATCAAACAGGAGCTCACATGCAACTCCATGGATTTTGCCATGCATCATCTAAAGCTTATTCGGCTGTTATTTATTTACGAGTTGAAGATAAGGACACCAACGTGTGGTCTACACTGCTCATAGCAAAAACCAAAGTAGCTCCCACCAAGCCCACCACCATACCACGGCTAGAATTGAATGGAGCAGTCATATTGGCAAGACTGCTCAAAACAACTGTCGAAGACATGCAACTGCACACTGTTCCAACGTTCGCGTGGACAGATTCCACGATAACACTGCAGTGGATCAAGGAACATCCGTCACGGTGGAAAACGTACGTGGCCAATCGAGTCGTTGAGATTCAAGATGTACTCCAATATGATCGATGGCGTCATGTACCGACCACCGACAATCCAACTGATTTAGCCTCAAGAGGTGCTACAGCCTCCAACTTAATTAAGCAGACAATATGGTGGCATGGACCAGAGTGGCTAACCAAGAAGCCTGACGATTGGCCGTCACTCAAAGGGAGCGATGGTCACACAGAGTTAGAAGCCAAACCTATTCTCACTACTCTGGTAATAAAGCCAGAGGAAGATATTCCATTGCGATACTCGTCTTTAACCCGCTTAATTCGCATCATGGCTACATTGCAACGATTTATTCATAATTGCAAAAATAGAGCATCGAGGCGATTAGGCATTCTCACTAGTGCGGAGTGGGAACAAGCACATATCTCAATTTTGAGGGTTGTACAGCAAACAGCCTTCCCAGAAGAGTATGACCATCTAATAAAGAAAAAGCCGTTGGCAAATCAAAGCAGACTGATAAAACTACAGCCATTCATAGACCCGAATGGATTAATACGACTAGGTGGGCGATTGGACAATGCATCATTACCCTACAATCGCAAGCACCCAATCATTTTACCTCAGCATCATCATATCACGTCACTCATTATTGACAAATTACATCGCGAAACCTTACACGGAGGCATTTCGCTAGTATTAAGCATGAGCCGGTTGAGCAATAGTGAAAATTTTCTTTGAAGTGCAAACGAATCTTACAATTCTGAGTGGTGTTATTTCAAAAATTATTCTTTGGTATAAATATCGACTGAACAAAGTGAATGGTGAGCGAGTTTAGTGTTTTTTGGTGCAATTTACATTTTTAAATATTGTGATAAAATTTTTAATAATTTCTACGCCAAACAATCCACATCGAGACACAAGATCCCAAGAAGGGCATCGTGTCTCAACATGTGATTGCAGCAAACGAAGGGGAGTTTTTTTTTTATTTGCCGTAAAGGACATCCATCAGTGAAAACCGGAATTAAAAAAATCATTGTTTTTTCCTAAGCGATATATTATATATATATATATATATATATATTTTTCTTTGTAATTTATAATATTATATTATATATATATATTTTTTTGGTAAAAATTTCTAGTACAGTTTGTAGTTTACAGATAATTGGTAGACGTTGCAGTAAATGCATGATTAAAACCTAGATTATTGTAGTTTATACTGTAGTCGTAATCATTTTGTCCTTTTGACGCAATAAAGAACAAAGGTGAAGTAACGCTCGCATTTATTTCTTACTGTACCAGCATTCCTTTCAATTTCCGTTACACATACCGCTATAGTAATTTCGATATTTGAATCTTGAAAATTGATTTTTTGTTGAATTGATTCCCTTTGTCGGAACATATATCATATCGTTCTATGTTCTAAATGCAACCGTTAATTAATTCATCATAATTAATGCATCGATTTCAGAAAAACTAATTGATATTGAAGTTTTAAAAAACTTAACATTCGAGGATATCAATAATTTAATTTCGACAGAAAAATTTGGAGATCGGATCCGATTTCGAACAAAATTATTTGAATGGCGTCAACTGAATGTAAATATTTGAAGTACATGTCAATTATTTAATTAAGATCATACATTAAATATTCAAGGGTTTCAATTGTGTGTCCACCGTCACAGATACTCTTTCACTTAGTAAAAATTCTTAAAAATTCGTTTATAGGATTTGCAAGCTTTGTTGAATTGTGTCCAAGGAAAACATATTATACAGGAATATAAAAATGATGGAAAAATTTCAAAGAACTCACGAAAAGAGATTTGTACTCTTATTTGCGATTCGTGGCTGAATTCTGGAAAAGGCGTAACGTCCAGTGACTATTTCAGAGCATATTCTGAAATAAAGAAACTATTTCCCTCGGAAGAAGAGGTAATTAAGAATTTTGTTCAATGTAACAAAACCACTTTCTCTTCTCTGATTTTTCATATCTTTTTTTTTATTGATCAACTATTTCAAGTCCATGGGATAATACATCTATCTTATTATCACTATTGTAGTCATTACAGTTTTAATTCATTCTTTCAGTCTTTATACCTCGGTGGTAAAAAACCACGCGGAAAATTATCTGAAAGATTTTATGCTTTATCACGTAAATATCAGCAGCAAGGGATACTAAAAAGTCGATACAAATTAAAACGAAAAGGTGCTCTTTTGGATGAAGAAGTAGTACATAAGCATCAAGAAATTGAGACAGAAATATCAGGTGCATACATATTTTATAATTTATATATACACTCTTCCTAATAAATTTTTTTTTTCAAAAGATCTTACAGAATTAGAGCAAAAAGAAGAACAAGCTTTTTTGCAAAAAAAACAGTGGCCATGAGAGCATTATTATACCAAAGTGGGATAAGACCTTTAATTTGCGGAGAAAACATGTTATGGATAGAGATACAGTACTTTTTAACCAATGGCCGATATTAAAACATCCAATTGGGGCTTCTTTGGTAAGTAGTTACATACATTACACATATAACTTAATGAATACATTTAATCTATCCAGATTGAGCTTGATTTTGAGGAGCTGTATCCAGGCAGTAATAAGCTACTTTTTGCAAAATGGCCGCGCTTTCTTGATAAAAGTTTAGAAATCTTTAAAAGAGATGTTAAGGACGCGAAAAACAAATTACTTGTATCAACATTAGGGAAAGAAATTAGTGAAGGTAAATTGCATTTTTCCAACATACATATATGATAGGTACATATGTACAAGCTCATTAATATTTACAGACACTAGAAATTATATCCACTTAATTCTTTTAAACGCCCTGATTATACCCAGTACATTAAAACTCGGCGGAAACTCCAAGAAAAGCCAGTGGAAGCCCTCTATTCTAGATGCTCAGGAATCTGTTGTATCCATTGTTAAAGTAACTCATTATAACAAATTTAAAGCTTTCTAATATAATAATATTATTCTTTTCTTTACAGTCTGAGTCGGAAATATCCAAGACGATTGATTTAAAAAAAAAAAGCGTACTCCGAAAGGAGCTTAACTGTCAGCCGTTCATTTTTATTCTAACTGAAGACATTGCAGAATTTTCATCAATATATGTAGCATTTAATGATATTTTTTATTCATGTGAAAACTTTTTAAAAGCGGTTTCATTAATGTTCCAAATGTACCAAACGCTTAATATAGAGTATCCGAAAGAATCTTGTCAGATGTGGCATTTCATTGAATCTTATTTTTGTGACATGACACCATCTGGAAAAGAATCGATGTCATTAAAGGAACTTTTATCTGAATTAAAAGACTAGATAGTATACCATTCTTTCCGCTTGAAAAAAATGCAAATAGATGTATGTAAAACTAAAAATACTATCGAGTTATTGAATTATTTTGAGTTTTAAAAACAAAATGCAATATGGAAACGTAGAGCATATATACATGTATATAAGTACATAAAATTCTATAATATTGAACTTATCTTGAAAAGAAAAAAAAACACTTAAATTAGTAAATTACTTAACCAACTTCGCAAATATAAACCCACTTACCTGTTACACATAATATTTGAATTCCTTCAGGTAAATTTAAATTTAATTTAAATTTAAGAAAAAATTCAAATAGCTTTAAAACAAAAAAAACTATTGAATTATAAATTATTTTTATATAACAGGGTGCAATATGACAACGTAGAGCTTATACATTCGTAAAATTACATAGTATTGAACTTATCTTTAAAAGAAAAAAAAACTCTTAAATTAGTAATTTACTTAAGAATCTTCGCAAATGTAAAATTAATTTTTAAATCCCTTAAGGCAAATTTAAATTTGAATAACAGTGTTTAAAATACCAGTGCTATAAATAACTCTAAACCATTAAGAATGTTGTTTTATCATAAGTTGCGAAATACGTTTAATTTTACGTGTTCAGTTTGTCCACAAAGGTTTCAATCATTATATTCATTTAAATGGCACATTACTAAACAACATTCAAATTACTTTAAAGACGATAAAACAAACACTACTTCGGAGCACAAATTTAGTCAGGTACTTATAAATAATAAACCCGACGCAGGTATGGACAAATTATGCCCTGTGTTTGAAAGTATTGAAAGTGGTCCTGGTTATGAGTTAAACAAAACTCCCGTTGATAATGACGTTACATTGAAGAAAGAAATTGATAATTTTAAAGTATTCTAACCTTTATAATAAAATTGTATGGAAAAATGAGTTTAAGCAGAAAAATTGCTACAGAAATAGTTCAAGATGTAGAAAATGATTTAATTATTCCGATTATTCACATAATTGAACGCTGCGTTGGAGACACAAAAGCAGATTTGGGGCCCGTGTTAAAATTAGTTATCCAATATTTTGATGAATTTAATACTGAATATAAATTAAAAAAATATCTAGAAAATAATAGTCTATATTCTGAACCGGAAGAATTTTTATTAGATAGACTATAACTGTATATAATATAGACCAAATTCCAAACAAAGGTATTATACTTCCCCTCAAGGATAATATAAAAAGGTTTATAGAATCTGGGAACGTTTTGGAAAATTTATTATTGAACTCCGATAATCTTCAAACAACAAAAGATAGAATTTCAAGTGTGGTTCAGGGCTTAGTATGGAAGAAAAAGTCTGTTCATTATAAAGGTAAAACCGTTCTACCTGTATTACTATATCAAGATGACTTTGAGTTAAATAATCCGTTAGGATCAAAACGTGGAGTGAATAAGATATCCGCATTTTATTTGTCATTTCCAACTTTAAGAGATGATGAAGTATCAAAGTTGGAAAACATTTTTGTTTGCAGCTTAACGCATACTTCTGATTTTGTCTATGGAACATTTTCAAATTTTAATCCTTTAATATCCAAACTCAAAGATTTACAAGACATGGGAGTTACCGTGAAAGCAAAAACTGGTAAAGCCATTACTATTTATATAATGGTAGCAGCAATTGTTGGAGATAATTTAGGTCTGAATACCATTCTTGGCTTTACGCGTAGTTTCTCAGCGAATCATTATTGTCGAATTTGTAAAACCAGTAAGGAAGTGGCTAAGCGGCAGACAATCGAAGATAAACAGTCGTTAAGAACAGAAAAACATTATTTGAATGATGTTAAAGAAGAAAACCTATCAAAAACAGGAATTCGAGAATTTTGCGTTTTTCAGGATATAAAACATTTTAATGTTATTGATAACATATGCGTAGACATTATGCATGACCTCTTTGAGGGAATTTGTCACATTGAACTTAGCTTTGTTTTAAATGAATTTATTTATAAAAAATATTTTTTTTCACTTTCTGTTTTAAATACCAGAAAATTGTGTTTTCAATACGGTCTTCACGATGAAAAGAACAAGTCAGTTGAAATAAAACAAGAACACATAAAAGATCAAAAGTTTCAGATGTCTGCGAGTGAAATGATGTGCTTCATTCATTTTTTACCTTTGATGATAGGAGACTTTGTACCACGCAATAGTAAAACTTGGAAATTTTTATTACTTCTAACAAAATTGGTTAGATTTACTTTAAAGTCTTCCTATACTGAGGGAGATATACTCAATTTAGAATACCTTATAAAGCAACATCCTCAAATGTACTTGCGTTTATTTAACACTGACTTAACTCCTAAGCATCATTTCATGATACATTATCCTCGAGTGATTAGGAACCTTGGACCTTTGAAAAAGTTATGGACCATGCGTTTTGAGGGGAAGCACAAGGAAATTAAGACTTACGCAAATATCATTACGACTAGAAAAAATATTACACTTACTCTAGCCACCAAATTAGAATTTAGATTCGCATATCAGATATTTTATAAGAGAAGCTCAAACTATACTATAAATAATTCAAAAAATTCTCATAATTGGTCTGATTTTTCAAACAGTGAATTTTTACAAAGTAATTTCCAAGTTTTAAGCGAATTTAACCAGGTCTTCTGTGCGCAATATATACAGATATTAGGTACGAGATATAATGTGAACAATGTCATTGCAATGTGTACTACTTCTGAAATAAATTTTTGATGTATTGTTTATATTTTGAAAAGCGAGAAAGACAAAATTTTATTTGTAACGAAGAGCTTGCAACCAACAGAGTATGATGAACATCTTGATTGTTACGTAATTAATGATTCAAAAACATTTAAATATGTATTTTTAAATACGACAGATATTTTGTATCCTCCCCTTCTTGTAATAACTTTACCGAATAATAAGAAAATAATTAAACTTAAGCCATTTTGGTAATAACAATTTTTTCTGGTGAGTAATGTATTCAAAAGAGAATTTTTAATTTTTTCCTTAAATTTTAATGTTGAATGAAATAGCTTTTATTTAAAATTCACACATGAAGAAGACAAACTATATTATTTCTAATAAATTCTATGTAAATAATATTCCGTTTATTGGTAATGAAAAGAACAAAACACACCAACAATAATCTTTCTTGTTAATATTCCAGAAAAGAAATAAAAATGTATATATCAACCTAAATTTGTTTTAAATTTAGTAGAATTTAGCCAGGTTAGCCTAGATCTCCCTACTACAATATGCAAACTGGAAAGGTGGGTAAATCAGATGGACAAATTTAATTGATTTAGCGATATTATTACTCTGACCTAGCATAAACATTTTGTTGAAATAACTTAATACTTCCCATAATATTGCTATAAGTTTAATCTAAATTAACGACACAATTTAGATGTCTACTCCATTTTGAAGTAGTCATTTTTCCTATTGTTAAATACGAATAGCGGAAACTACTAATTTTAAATATTTGTTTTAGCTATTATTAATTTGTAACATTATCTAAAATTTCAGCTATTTGGATTAATTCTTTTACTAAATCGGGAGTTAAGAATTATTCATATTTGCGAAAACACTTCGTACATTTAGTTAATATAAATGTACAACTCAGCTTTTGTTTTGGTCGAATTAGTCATTCATGTTTGACTTAGATTAGCAATAACTTTGATATAAACTTGCAAAACTTTCGCTAAATCAATGACAAAGATTCTTTCGTCAATTAGCTAAATTGAATTTTATAAATTTACGAATCGAATTGGCAGGCTAAAAAATAGCTACGAACTTTGGTTGAATCATATATTTTTTTTGCAAATTTTAAAAATCTTTTTTTTCAGTGCATAAGGAAACCAGCAATTAATCCTGGCAAGGAAAAAATCGAAATATTAAGCGTAAAGAATCTACTAACAAATGAGGACGTGGAAAAGCTACGTAAATTTGAAGTTACGAGGGATGGCAACGAAGCCTCCGGCGGCCATCTTGATGCTGTAAACATGAACTTACGAAGAACTGACTTGATAGTTATTACAAAACCAAGTGGTAACGGGTACGCAACACAAAAGCCACCAAAAGTATATGGGTGGAAAACTAAACTATTGGAAGCATCTCAGGTAGTATCTCCAACAAAGCAAAAAAAAAGAAAAGCAAACTCGGAAGCGCAAGGTAATGACGTTCAGTCTAACTTTAACTTTTCAAATAGATTTTCATTATTATCCGATGATGACGACATGGACACTGATGTGACCCATTTTTTAGATAATGTTAATGGTTTAAAATTAAATAATGACAATAACGTAGCTAGTAACAATTAGGCTCAAAGCCGTCAATTTATAAGAATGTAGGTATTACGAATGTAGCTAGTAAGGCTGCGCCTTTCTGCCCTCCGATCTTTGTATTTGAAATAGGCATAAAGATTTTAATTGAAGTAATAGAGGCGCCAGCCTCAGATTGTAAGACTGAGAACATAAAATATAAATTTACTAATGTACGTTTCAGGAAGACCTAGATTTTCGTCAATGACGTGAATGTTCACAAGTTGTTGTTGGAGAGATTTCGCATAACTCAGGTGGAAGCCTCC
The DNA here is from genome assembly GCA_963924295.1 of Dioctria rufipes. Lineage (NCBI taxonomy): Eukaryota > Metazoa > Arthropoda > Insecta > Diptera > Asilidae > Dioctria > Dioctria rufipes. The sequence goes on along the minus strand of OZ002741.1, from coordinate 83,520,306 downwards.
TCCTTCGCTCCAAAAGAGTCGAAAAAAACGTCTATTCTACTCAGAGGGCTAGAGAGTGATACACCTAATGAGGAAATATCCTCTGCCCTTAAAGTAAAAGATCCCAATACCAAAATTGCCAAGGTTTCGGCCTTCAGCACCGCTTGCACTAGGGAATTAGGAATAAGTACCAACATTTTCTCTGTTCAACTAGAAGCGGGGGAAAAAACTTCTGAACTAGTTTTCATTAGGCATATATTATATCAATCGATCACCTGGGAAGGAAAGAGGCAAAGAAATGTAATGAGATGCTTTCGATGCCAAAGATTTGGACATACGGGAGATTTCTGCGTATATGCTAGTAGGTGTGTGGTGTGTGGAGAGGAGCATGACTCAGAAGTCTGCATCAATGCTAACAGAGGTAATGACACAAAACAGGCACCCAAATGCGCCAACTGTGGGGCCTCTGGTCACCCAGCCAGCTACGGGGGTTGCCCAGATTTTAAAAAATACATGGAGAAACGCGAATTGTTAAAAACGAACGCCAGAAAGCTGTCAAACAGCAGAAAAGCAGCAACAAATACTTCATTGAATAATTTTATCAAAACTGCCGTTTCATTCGCTGACACTCTTATAGGTGGCTCTGAAGTCCAAAACTCCGCAAGCGGAGCACTGAACAACTTCCTGGCTGAATCGCAAAACCTGTTCAATATATGTACCTTTTAGAGACCTTATTTCACGGATCACTCATTTCTGGCCTAATTATACTAAATTACAAAGCAGAGAAGATAGGATGTTTTCCTACCTTGAATTCGTAGCCTCCATAGTCGCAAAATGAGCGCTTCTAACATTAATATCCTTGCACTGAATATTAATTCTCTGATTAGATTACACATGATAAACGTTTAACACTTACTAATTTACTTGATCAGTACAAAATTCAGTTCTGTCTGCTTTTTGTAACCAGACTGAGCAATCATCACAAACCCAGGCTACATGGCTATAACATAGTACGTATTGACAGTGGTAGAGGCACTGCGGTGGTTATCAGCAATAGATTTAAATTTTCACACATCCCGTTTCAGTGCGATTTGTTCTCGCCCTGCCTCGTGTGTATTTCTTTCAGAAGCGAGTCAGACGGCTTGATGAAGATCTTGATAGGCAGTATTTATATTCCGTCCAATTCCAACACATACCTTGCCGCAGAACTGGATAGGCTGCTCGAACTTTCAAATAGCTTCGACGCAGTAATTATCGGTGGGGGGGGGGGGGGGGGGACTTTAATGCTAGACAAGCAAGTTGGGGAGACACTTTAATTAAAAGAAACGGAAACGCCATAAATAACTGGTTTTATAATGGCCCGTTCTTCTCCATGGATCTCATCTCGCCTAACAGCCCCACATTCCCAAGATTCCCCTTACATCCTCAACAAGAAACGGTCATGCACACCTTCTTGCATCACTATATCATCTACTTCTCACCACTTCGGTGTCATCATGAACCTCAATATAGTCAACTTCTCACCCCTACAACTCACCCCAGAAACATACACTAGTTTCAAAGATACTAATTGGCGAGCATTCAGATATGATCTAAATCAAAAACTCATTAAAATAAACATCCCAGCAGAGGAGAACATCTCAAATCAAGAAATTGATAGGTTCATACCTAATATCAATAAGTAGATTTTAGCCTTTACACAGACACATTCAGTCACTCGTAACTTTAGTTACCATAAATATCACAATATCTCAAGCACGACCATAAAGTTGCTTAGAATTAGGAACATATGGCTTAGAACCATAAAAATAACGTTTCACAGATTTCTAAATAGATCTAATGGTGTATACAAGGAACTAAATTCTAGAAATCAGTGTCTCAGCAAAATTATCAAAGACAGGGTTAGAGTAGAACTTAATAATGCGTTTAAATAAAGACTGAGCAGAATTGTCTCTTACCCCAAGCTTTCAAAGACATTAAGAAAATATCCGGTAGGAAGTATTTCGGAACTGACATTTCCAAAGACACCCTTGCTTTTAATAGTCAGGTCCTTATTAACACCGAAGACAAACTAGAAGCTTTTGCAAATTACTTCTCTAGCCTATACGCAGAAAAAAATCCAACAAAGGATATAAATCTGAACGGGCGAGTGCATGACCGTATTAATAGCTTCAACTCAACAGCTCGTTGGCCTCATCTCACAACCTTCTCAGCCTCCAATAATGCTTCCAACCCAAACGACCTTTCCAGTTTTACATCGTCGACAAGGTTGATCTCCTCAGAAAGAATCTTAATAATAAGAAATCATACGGGTCGGACCTTATCTCCACCTTTATTATTCGGAAATGCCCCGACGTACTTGACAAAGTTCTTACACGTTTGTTCAACCAGTGAATTAATAATGGATACTTCCCCTTAGCATGGAAAGAGGAAAAACTCACTCCATTAGCTAAAAAAGGAAACTCTAAAGAAATAAGTGAATTCAGACCAATTTCCTTACGGTCAAACATCGGAAAACTGTTCGAAAGAATTCTGGCAGAAAGACTGGAAGAGGCTTGCGAGGAGAGGAACATAATCCCAAACAACCAATTTGGTTTTAAAAGAGGCCACTCTACGGAGCAGGCCATCTTGCTTGTGTCCAACATAATCACCCACAACCTCAGGAATAGAACATGTAAAGTATGCCTCGACATCGACCTCGAAAAAGCTTTTGACTCCGTGTGGCATAATGGACTCATATACAAGATGTTACAACTTGATTTGCCTAGATGGCTCGTGAGGGTCCTCTGATCTCAATACACATAGCTAAGCTCAACAGTGACAAATGCAGCCTTATTTGTTTCAGGAACGCCAGTGGGAAGGGGCATCATCTGGCAGTTCGCGAAAGTAAAACCTTAAAACTAAGAATTAATAATATTAATATCCCTCTAAAATCAGAAATTGTCTATTTAGGTATTAAGCTTTAAAACAAATTCAGGTTCAATGGACATGCCAGAAAAGCCCTCAATAAACCCAAGGGGGCCACAGGCATTCTCAAGCCTCTACTGAGTTCAAAAAGCCTCTCCAATAGTACGAAGCTTCATATATATAAAACTCTTATAAGACCTATCATTACATATGGCTTCATGGCATGGTTCACAATCTCCCCCAACGTAGCAATCCAGCTCAATCGGTTTGAAAGAAAACTCTTAAGATTCTGCACAGGAAAATTCAGAAGACCCAACAAGAAATTCTTCTCAAACAATGTTTTTTACAACGAATCAGGTGTTACTCCCCTCACCCAATATTTGCTGAAAATTGGAAACAAATCGATCGAGCGTCTTATATACCACCAAAACCCATTAATTAGAACTATATACAGCCTTAACCGAAACGAATCAATCCTAGATAATTACTACCTCTCTCCAATCAACATGATTCACGGAAGGTCTCTTCCACAACTGCAGACAAATCACGCATATCAATTGTACGTTCCGTTCTTCGAGAAGGCTTCTTCCTGTAACTATAGAGGTTAACCTCTTTGCTACAGCATTGGCGTCGACGAAAGCTGGTCTTCATCAGCTTGAGCTCGTTTTTGGAACAAAAATTTGTGTTCATAATTTATAAGCAATATGACATAATATGTAATAACAAGCAAGCAAGCAAGCAAGCTAGAAATGCCAATTAACTTTGTGATAATGTATTAGCCGCTTTGGGGAAATTAAGTTATCTAGTTGTAAGTGTTGTATTAATTTAGGGGCCCATAAGAGTGTTATGAATCCCTAAAATAATCCAAATAATATGATCAAGCAATAACCACTTAAATTGCCTCTGATTCATAACGCATTACCTAAAAAATCAAGCAAGCATCTCCCATCCATAAATCACGGTTATCCGACCCCACAATGAGAACCAAAACAATAAACAAACAACTATGCGCACACGACTGTGGTCAAGTTGCAGCACATAATGAGTAATCGTTAGATGTACTCATGTCCACGGTAATAATTCTTAGGTAGACAAGGCCTGTCACCTTTCTACACGTAAATAAGAACCTTTGGACTTCTTGCTTGAGAACAATCAGCCAAACGTATAATGGAGCCACCTGATTAACTCAAAGCGATAAGAAGTAAAGCATGGTACTCGCTAAACGATTTTACCTCACACCCGCTGTGCACCATATTGACCAAAAGAAATTGCCTTAGCGGAAGTGCCGGCGTCAAATTTCTTTTTGTCATTTGTACATAATAAAGCAAGTGAATTATTGTTTTGGGACTCGTGTGAAAATTGATACCGTTGTTTTCATACAATTGTTCTCAATTATTTTTTATAATTTGCGGGTGAAAAATCAAATTGCATTATTGCAATAAATTTTTCACCTTTATTGGAAAAAATGCTTGATAGGTGATTTTGGGTTGTTTTTCACAAGAAAAAATGCTCAATAGGTACTTTTTGATTGGTTACCACAAAAATTGCTAAATAATCAATCTGCAAGTGGAAGGGAGTATTAACCACTGCAGATTGATTTCGAATAAATAGAGAGTCCTGATGCAAGGAAAATCAGAAATATTCTAAACCCGAAGCTATAGAGTCCCCCTACCCAAGGTAAGGCCTCTAGTGGAAAGTAAAAAGTAAAACATCATACATACATATATTATAATTATCAATACTCTAGTTATTTTTCATTTTTTTCTTGTTAATTTCATTATTCAGCAAGTAAATGCAATAAGATAAAATATTCACTTGAATTTTGCTTACGCAATGTCTAGCGATAAAGTTCAAGACCTCATAATTTCTGCAAAATCAGGGAAACAGGCAAACCTGTGAAAAGAATTGTGACACAGGTAAAAGTCAGTCTTTTGTACTTAGCGAACTCTTTCACATCGTCTAATAAATGTTCTTTTAATTAAATCGGAGTTTTTATTAATTTTTTTGAAGTCAAATATTAATTAATTATAACTCGCGCAACAAGAGGTCAAATAGATTCTGTATGCCGGGAGTAAGGATAAGTTTGAAAAAGAAAAAAAAATGTTTATATGAGGTATTTGCCCTCACTTGAATAGACCTAGGGTGGCCAGAAATACTTGCAGTCGGCCATAGTTCATATTTAATATAAGAAAAACTCTTGTTTAAATAAGGAAAATGTATTTTTTAGACTCAATAAAGCTTCTTTGAATCTTTGATCGGACTGCACGTCCTTCAGCCCTCACTTGTTAAATATATCCATAACAGTTCAGTAAAATAAATTAATCAATGTTCTTTGCAATACAATACAATACAATACATCTAACGCTCAAATATCCAAGTTTTCCACAACAATGGTTGTAAATGTGTGGGTTTCGTAAGGGAATTTTAATAAAATTCTTAAATCAGAATTAGTTGCCTATTCCACATATAAAAAATACCAATTCAGTTAATAATTCCTCTGAAATAACTTTAATTACTAATCACTTGTCGACCACTCATTATTTAAGGATTAAGTAACTATTAGACAACAACGTGCATTTCAAGCTTTTTATCAGCGCCACCAACTGAATTATAGTCTATTAGATTTTTTATTTTTTTTGTGTTATATTCATACTTGTATAGTTGTTCTGATCACATTGTCCGCAAATTATATAAGTAGGTTCAGGTTCAATGAATGAATTCAATTAATAATCAGCTAGGTTCAGTAGTTTATAGGGCCCGCGCACTCTGAGTACATAACTAATGATATGCGGGGACCTAATGTACTGGTTTTATATTTAGTCACTTTTCTTCTACTGATACAGGTCATATTCCTATATTAAATTGGATTTATACTAAATACTAAATAATTTTTAAAGCGATCCAATCTGGTTTTCCGTGATATCCAGTATCTAGTATCTGGTTTTAAAGCTGTAGACAGCTCTTTATGACTACTTAACAGAGGTAGGTGGTTTTCCTGTTAAATCAACTCATTACTGGCTATAATTTGTTAGGACCGGTATAAGGTATAACCTTCTAATCTAGAATCTACACAATGTGTTTTCTTTGTTTTCTTTAAGTGTAATTTCAATACTGATCACAATGTTATAATCTATAATCGGTAGTCGGTTTACTTGGTACAATCTAGTATCTCTCTAGATCTAGCTATATTAATTTATTTGATTTTAATTTAGTATCATTCTATCAATACAGTAAGTAAATTACTCTAAAGCAATAAGACTGTATAAGCTGTTAATTTAATTTAATTTGTTTATTTTTCAGTATGTTACGTGCCCAGACTCACGCAAGATTAAATGTGGCCGACTCAGGGAGATGGGCAGGTTCAGTTGAAAGATTCCTTGAACTCTGGAGTAAATACTGGAGAAATTCTGTAAATTGAAAGAGTACGCAAAACTTGTGCGCCACGTGATTTAGGATAGGGGGAAATAAATCACGAAACCACTTCGTTATGAGCAATAAAAGAGCAGCTCGGGGAGATAGGAAAGGATAAATATAGGGAGTATAACAAAAATTAAACGAAATGATGTTAATAAAGAAAAAAAAATTTAATAAATAGACTATAACAGGAAGTATTAGAAATTACAAGAGATGATAACAAAGAGCTAGTTTTGAAGAATTTCCATCAATTTAGTGTATGACATCAAGGCGATTTACTAAATTCTTTAATCAGGTATCTATACAAGAATCGAGCGTAAACACAGTGCGAATACTTCCACTGTTAGGAGTAAGATAGTAACTACTTATCTAGTTCACAAATGTGCCGACTAGGTCGAACATGTTCTACTATATACAAAATCCTTATAAATATCAACAGGCCAAGCTAAACCTACACATTTATACCACAGCTAACGACAGCCAAAATAATAAATATAATTATGTAACAACAGGCAGGATTATAAATGTGTTAATAATATAATATATATATAACTACTCTTATTACTAAACATGCAATTAACTAATAAATAGTAACAAATAATATTGCGGTATTGTGACAAGGTCAACTCTTATAAGTGATCGATCAACAACTCTAGATTACGGACATATGTATCTAGCCGTCTCAGATAATCCCAAGCAATTCAACCTCTTCTATTCAATTCATTATAATAGCAATAATAATACGTGATCAATGTCATCTACCTTCTTTGGTACGAAACCGTGCGAACATCAAAATTCGTTACGACTAAAGGCACCAACCATACCACCAAACAAAACTTCAAAACTTCGGGGAGCTTAACGCCTGCGCTATGACGGCTACTGTCACTGAATCAAAGCAAACCCAATTCTTCATTACACTTGAAACACCGCCGACACGTAGTAGGTTGGCAAAAATAATTTTCGTTTTTTTCTTTTGCATATAAAAAAATTATACATATATTAGTTAATTTTCTTCCTTGTTACTATCTTCTCGGATCTGTAAATCCCACGGACCTCAACAGGGACTATAGGTATAATCCAGGAAATATCGAAATTTGTACCGAAGGTAAGATTTTGTTTCTTTTTCTCTTTTAATTTTATTTTATTTTTTTTCTACTTTTTTGTTCTTCAATTCTTTTATGGAATATTTGTAGTGAGGGCGTACAACGATTTCACGTCGCTCTAAGCTGGATATATATATATTTTTTTTTCCCTAAAACACCTCGCCAAGATCCCCGTAGGTGACGTAGTGTTTACCTCCTGTGGGCGCGAATCGTGATTAATCAATGGCGCCAACTCACTTTAAACTTTTATAGAAACTGACATGGAGCTTCACCCCAATTGAACCTCCGGCACTAACTAACTAACTCATCTTCGGCGCTCTATTTATAGCCTGGAATCCCGCTAGGTCCGCGAAGTTGTGGCGGGCAAAGGCCCCCTTTTCAAAAATACCCGGAGACAGAAGCAAGGAAGTTTCAATTTGTTCGTTTGAGCAGAAACTATGGAAAAAGTGCTTTCTTTTGATATAATTAGCCGGTGATGTTATAAGTGCAGTGAAAAGAATTTCTGAAAACAAATTTAAAATCTTCATAGCGGATGGTAGCCCTGTAAGTTTACTCACGTGACCGGTGTTTTGAAATGTGATTGGTCAAACATTTTAATTTTTAGAATTCTAACTATCGTGAATTCATGTAACACAAGATTGGAAACCCTACGAGCAATATAATTTCCTCTAGAAAATGTTGGTTTTCGCGATAAAAGTGGCCGCAAACCGCGAATGACAGCTCACCTATTTTGTTCGTTTCCCGGATTTTTCCATGATTTCGCCAATTAAAAATGCAATAAATCTCTTTTCGCGATTAAACGTTTGTTTTTGAAGCACAGTTACCGAGATTTCGCGTCATGTGGGCGACCCGCTATTAGTGATGGAATCTCGTTTTTCGTGGAGTATTTCCACCAAAAAGTGTCATAAGTCCACTTAATAACGCAAGGTGAATCGCTCAGGACTATCGAGCTCCCACAAAACATTGAGTTCTTCACACAATCGTGTCTACTTACACACCTAACCTTACTTATAGGTTACATTCCTTACAAGACTACCTTCCATAAGCCCCAAACTAGTGCACCTATTTGTTGTGGGGTGAAGTGTTATCTACGTGTCCTTGATATTATTGCCATGGTTGACTTATGGTTACTCCCATACGGGCTGCTGTTGTTCCAGTACACTAATCCGTATTATATTATCTTCTAGGCATCGCGAAACGGCCACAATGACTTGCGTAACAGACCTGCAAAAGAAATGCTTGGCAGAAGTAGATGTCAAACTGAATTCCGACGACATGGGACTACATAGAATGGACTGTCACAAATAAATTGTAGAAACTTGGACAACACGGAAATCACCTACATTAGATCAGATAAGTATTTTTTGGTATTAGAGCGTGATTCTTTGTTGAAATTTGTGTCTCTTAATTTCAGCTTTGTCCCGGAGGTAACTGTTCATCCAGATATTTTGATCTCGGGTATCCCCACAGGCATACGTACGGAGCAGCACGGGGGGCCGAGGAATACCAGCCCGTGCCGATGGAGCTGATAAATGCAGGCCCAAGTTGATCATATGATCATGTAGCTATCCTCGAGGTTCTTAATTATATATCTAGGCTTAAGTATAACCGTACAATCCTGTAGGCCCTATTGAGGTACCTTATTTAAAAATATAATTGATTTAAATTATAGGCATAACATCCCACCCTTTCTTCCAGGAAAATTTCCCAAATTTTCCTCCTTAAGCCTTACCTACATTTTCCTGTTGGCCAGCGTAAAACTTTTTGAGATCCTTTATATGCCAGGTCCCTTTGTCTTTTCCCGCTTCGTCGGAGTGATCGAATATTTCGGCTGACTTCTTTTTAGCTACTTTAAATGGCCCCAAAAACTTCGGCGCAAACTTGGCTGTGAAAAATTCCGTTGCATCTGATATTGCATAGTTTTTCCTCATTACTAGGTCGCCAACCTCGAAACTAACATTCCTCCGGCGTAGATTATACCTTCTTGCTCCCACTTGGGTGGCTTTCCTGAGCCTTTTCCTGACATTCTCTTCTATGGTCTCCATTTGCATTGACCTTTTAACCAGGTCCTCTGACCTATCAGCCTTCTTTTGGAACAACTGAAGAGTCTCCCTTAAGGCACATTTCTCGTCCGAAGAGGACGAAGTATGGGGTAAGGTTGATAGCTTCGTGTACCTAGCTCCTTACAGCGCACGCAATTCTTGCCAGGTGAGTTGACCGAGTCCTGTGATTATCCAGGACATATGCCCTTAACATAGTTTTACCGATTTGCTTTACCCTTTCGGAGGGATTTGCTTGAGGATGATAATATCTTGTGAAGCTTAGGGTTATGCCATAAGATTTAATCATTGACGTCAACTCCCGACTTCGGAACTGCACTCCATTGTCGCTGACCAGCCATATCGGCACCCCAAATACTAAAAATACCGATTCCTCCATAATGGTGGTAACAGTTCTACCAGTTGCGGATCGCAATGGGAACAATAATGTAAACTTGCTAAAATAGTCCACCACTGTCAATATGAACATGTGACCGCTCGTGGATATGGGAAGGGGACCAATTAGGTCAGTTCAGATCATCTCCCATGGCTTTGAAACATATGTGCGTGATTGTAGAAGCCCCTTAGTGCCTCCTAGATCCGGTTTAACTGCCTGGCAGACCGACCACGATCGCACGTGTTTCGCAACATCCGACTTCATATTTGGCCAATAATACCTCCGCGAAACATGGTCCAGGGTTCTTTTTAGACCACCATGACCCCTATCATCATGAGCCTCCTTAATCACTACCAAGCGATCGACCTTCGGAACAACCTCTCTCCAAAAGTCTTCATCCGAAGCCAACTGTGGGTATTTTAACTTGACCTTCTTAAATATCTTTCCATTCCGTATCATCCAGGAGCTATAATTGTTCGGGTTCGCAAAAATTAGCTCCTTCATCTTTTCATGCCACTTGTCAACAGGCTTTTCCAACGAAATCTTTTCCACCAGATCTTGATTAGCCCTCGAAAGAGCGTCTGGGACCGCGTGATCTTTCCCTTTTCTATGAATAATCTCATAGTCGAGCTGTTGAAGTCGGACTGCCCATCTGGACAATCTACCTCTAGGGTATTTTAAGCGATTCAACCAAATAAGGGAATAGTGATCAGTGATAACTGTGAATTTAGCACCCTGTTGTATACCTAAAAAGGGTTAAAAATGATAATTATAATTAATAATTATCATTGGAAAAATCATTGAAAAATATTTACTTTTCATAAATTGAAATAAGCTAATCATGCTTAAAACATGGTTAGGTTATCTCCTAACAAGGCGATTCCTTCGCATATAATTAACATATTTTTCCCACAAAACGACTTGGAAAAAATAAAAGTTTTAAATTTCATCCCAAGTCGTTTCGATAAAAAAAGCCCCACGGCAAATCTTACTTTCAGTAAGATTTGTCGTAAATACGATATGTATGTACACATATACATCTATACATACATACATATCGGGCGCATGATATTTTATGTCGGTAAAGACTGAAAACAATCAAGTCTTCACCGAAAAAGCTCTTATCAGCAAATTGTCGCGAGCTGCATACATTGTGATCGCAACAATGTATGCACGATAGCAAGACGATGGTTTGATATTTATAAAAATATCAAATTTCATTTCAACCATCGTCCGTCGCGATAATTCTGGGCATGTTTAAACATGTCCAGCGGCAAATAATTTTCTCAGGATAGGAATGCTAGTTAAGCACTTTCCTATCCTGAACAACTAGACTTGCGATTAAAAAGATCGAAGTCAAACACAGTCGGTTTTTAAGAGTTGATAGAAATAGATCGGTCGGAGTGGTTCTCAAAAAATAACGGAACTTTCGGTCAAGGCTTGCTTATCTTTTGGTTTTAAAAGTAAAAGTTCACGCTAAGTAGACTTGAACTTGGGATTATACAAAGATCTCTAATAAAATTTCTGAGATCAACCTTAAAATTGTGAGTATTTTTGTAATAAGATTACGCGGAATAGAACTGTGAATTAAGAAAATAAAGAGAAGTAAAAGTGAAAAAGTGTTTCTGACTAGTTTTGGATAATTGACCTCAGCAAGGCGGGAGAAGGCATCCTCCTGAGAAAACCCCAGGTACAAATATAAAAATATATACAACAAATTGGCGCAGCCGGTAGGATAGTGGAAGCCTGCTTTCTAAAAAGTCAAAGTTAAGAAAGGCATGAGAGCTTTAAAATCCGCTATCATGCGAACCTAAGGGGTCCCATTGACTAAGCCACTTAGCCCAAGTCACCCCCAACACTCGGGTAGATACCATCTCTAGGCGCCTCTGCTCCAGGGGGGGGGGGGGCAAGCGTTCACCCAACTTAGTGCAAAAGCACCACCGAGGGATACGATCGAACAGTCCATAGAAGGAAGTGGAAAACCATCCAAAACCTCCCAGAAGGACGAATAATTAAGTCAACCAGGACACAGCTCGACAAGCAGGCAGCGCTCACCAATAAAACGCTAGCAGTCAACGATCCGGAATTGAAGAGGAAATCGAAGACGACTCATAAGGCCCCTTTTCAACTAGATCCAGGGAAAGTTAAGACGGCCCAAGTCCCCCCAGCTGCAAAACAGATCAATCAACCGACCAAGGATTTAGAGGGAACTCGAAGGCGGTTAAAGAAACCCCCCTCTCAATCACAGCAAAGGGACTTAAGGAGGCAAGGAGCCCCTCTTTCACCAAACAGCGCATCATATGCCAGCCGACAATCCTGCTCTACCTCGGCAGGCAAACAGACGCAGCAGCGAGGGAAAACTCTCCATCTTTAGCCGACGCGGGATCAGCCCCAGGTGCCAATACACCGCACCCCGGTGAAGGTACATCATCTGCTGCAGGAGAAAAATCTCCACCATCATCGCCAACAGGACCTCGACTCAGAAGCGGGACCGTTTTGCCAGGTCTTAACAGACAAGTAAGTCTTGACAAATTTTTAAATAAATTGTACGAGAGAGCGCGAGATTCAGGTACGCTATCCATTACTCAGTGTGATTCACTCAGCATAAAACTGAGTCAAACCCGCGAAAATAGACTCGCACAAATACAGACACTGAAGGAAAACACAGTTCGGTTCCGTGAAGAACTACATAAGTAGGCTTGCTACATCAAAAGAAAACCGACTATAGAGCTTTATTATTAAAAGTCCTACTATGTAGTTATCCACAATCAAAACAATATCGGGTCTAATAACAATTTTCGGGTAGTCTCTACCACCCCAACTTCACAAGAGGTTTAAGGGACTGAAATTTCCTTTTGCAGTAATTCGATAACTTAACCTTTAATCACAGAATAGTTCAAATATTAACGTAATAGTTTTCGATTTGATAATCCAAAAAAAAAACTCACGACAAATGTGTACACTGCTTGCAATACAAGTTGATTGGAGGCAACGTCGGAATTTCTAATTACAAAATCAAAATAGAATGTTCAGGCATCTTACAATCTACAACTTCGAAACATTATATTTATATCCATAGTCGAGAATTATTACCATAGTTCAAACTGAGACTGCTTGATATCGTTGAAGGAACTTCTGTCACAAATCTCACTGAATTTTCTAATATCTATACTCGGCACGATGGGACTCACCAACTAAGACGGCTATGTACTTAAGAAAAATTATCCACATTATAATGCTCCTATGTGCAATTTATTAAGAGGATGATACCCACGGAAAGAAATTATTAATTCAAAATCTGTGTAATCCATATAAGACACCACACATCAGGGTTGTTGTTTTTTTTTGTTTAGCTATTTCCACGTTATCCCATACAAAAAAAAATTTAACGCCGTACGACCCTGAAACATATGTCTTCAAAATTCAAGACTCAACACAATATGCTTCTTTTCATCGTATGACCTATATATATAAAATGCATGTACGGAAAATATTAATATATTCTGTAGAAAATATATATAATATAGAAGTATGTTCCTATATACCTATAATATAGAAATATATATAATATAAAAATAGTCCGACTATAGGGAAATATCGCACGGTATCCTAATAGTAAAGTCCAATTTTAGAGGTTATGATTTTGCACAAGATCCACTTGCTATAATATAGTCCAGATCTTCGGACATTCAACAAAACAACAATCGGATAATTTTCAAGCCTGAATATATCTTTTGATTTCACGAATAAAACTGTTGGTAAAATTAACAATATGAAGCAATGCAATGGTAAAATACGGCCTATAAAATAAATGTAAATTTCTATATATTATTATATACCTGTGGTAGAAATGCTATTTTACTTCTCCTTCCTTATGCTAGCGTTTAATTGCGACAAGAGATTAGGCTTCTTTAAATGCCACAATATGTAAACAGCCGATTTGCACCAAATTAAATCTTGAAAACTCCGCCATTGCTTTCTATATTCATAGGGTTTGTGGCCCTAATTATCATTGCTTGACACCACAAATGTCAAATTATTATAAAAATGAGCTTTAAAATATGCGTCAAGGAGGTATGTAATGCGACTGGCTGACTGGTTTATTACTACTAAGCTGCAGCTACCAAAACAGATGCTCCCGATCAACATCAGTATTTAGATGATAGACAACTACACTACCAAACAAAATAGCAGCAAAATGTACTCCTTGCACAGAACCGTATCACAAATCAAAATTTGATCGCCGATGTACTGATTGCAGCTGCCGCTATGTAGACCTAACGGGCGTATACTGATTATCCAAAAGTTTCAATTGTGACAATGTGAGGTAATTGACCTAGGCCAGAAATTTATTGAAATGGTTTCGTTGCACTGATTGTCTGCTGATATTTCGTCGTCTAGTCTTTAAACTATTTTCCATGCCCTTTTACATAGGTATGCTGCATGTATGATTTCTCTTTTGTCTTTTCCTTTTAGCACTGTTAGAGCAATTACATAATATTTACCTCTTAGAAATATATGTATATAAATTAACTATAAGCACTGGACAAGTATTACTATTATTTTTTTTTTTTACACCTGCGAGTTTGCGTTCTTCAGTTCCTCGGGCCCCACGTTGGGCGCCAAATTTTATATTACGTACTCCGAGGTACGCAAAAGATCGCTCAGGAGATGGGGTGGTTCGCTAGAAAAGATTATTGATTCTGCACAGGTGTAAGTGTTGGGCGCCTCGTGATTTTTCCCCGTGTGGGCGGATAAATCACGAAACCGATCTTAAAGCAGAACAACAACCATATCGATTTCGCAACTTATTTATTCCTACGCAGTTCAAAGATATTAGGTTATTAATATTAATTCCAATTCTTAACTATAGAGGTACATACAAGTCTAATATAACTACAAAATATTGCGATGCCAGTCAGCCACGTCCTCGACCATACCAAATACACAAAATGTAAGGAAATTATAACTCCAATATATATTTAGCTTCGACCCATCCTTGATCTTGGTCCTTGCTTTGGGTTACGAGACCGCGTGCTTCTTACAATACAACATCTTAATATAGTCCAAAGCTCCTAAGATTTTTTTCCTTTGTTTTGTTTAATACAATCCTCTGTTTATAATTTTAATTTTCTTTTATTTAATATTTATAGCGTTGCCTTTTTTTTTTGTTTTCTCTTTTTCTTTTTTTTTTTTCTTTTACATTTCTACTTAACTCGTCTGCACTGTCGCAAAAACAAAAAAAAAAACGGAAGAACGTTCGAGCTTGTTCCCTCGTCTTTTTTTTTCTTTTTTTTTTTCTTTACAGAACAAGTGATTTTAGTACATCCGTCGGAATTTGCAAATGATTGCGTTCGATTATTACGATATATGTTAACTTGTAGTCCACATTTGAACTAGTCAAAACCAATGGCTTTTATTTTAATATTTATTTCTTTAATAATTTTGGCTTTGTTTATTGTCCTTTTTTCTTTACTTGCAATGTACAGTTTGTTTATTTTATTATCTTTGAAAATTAAATTGTCTTCGTCACTTTCTTTAATTTTTCTCTCGTTAAAACTATTTTTGGTTATATGTATGTCTTTTGTTACCTACTTTGTAATTATTAGATTTGTTATCTCATTTTTCTGGTTTTTATTTTATATTTTCTTTTCACTTCATTTATATTTAATTTTAACATTACTTTCTCTCTGGAACTTGGGAACCCCGGACTTTCTTCCTACATACATAGAGCTGAAATCCAATGCTAAATTGAAGAGAATGAATGGCTGAGTGGCTTCGCGAAAATCGAAAAAGTTAACAATTTTACATTTCGGTCAATATACTACTACTAAATTTACTTTAGGAGTTTTAAAACTACAAGATCTACGACTACTGCTACTACTTATAATACTACTGTTATTACTTCAAATTAAGTCATATATTTTTTTTTTCAAAATCAACGAAATTAACAGTTTTAAATTTTGATTAGTACATTACTGCTAAATTTACTTCTAAGCTTCTAAAACTATAAACTAATACATATGAATGAATGTTATGTGTACATCAAATATACGAAAAGCAATATCACTTGGCTCCTTCTCGTCCATGTTGAATGTTAACTTTTTTTTCCATGAGGATGGCTAAATTAAATCCGCTCCTTTACGCTATTAGCCCCACTCTTCTCCATATATGTCCGGGGTGCATCATAATGCATTAGGCGGGTCATACCCATTAGGTAAATGTACTTATGCATTTCAGGTACGCCTTACGACGAAGGAAAACTTCAAAGGATGTAGCTCGTCAAAACAATACGATGGCGAGGAGTATGCCTTCCAGCATATAGCATCAGTATCGGGCCTCCGAAAGAGATATTGACTAAAAAAAAGAGGTTCAGCTGTATCATTACTTCTAATGACAACATGAAGCTAAGACATAACGGAAATTAACAACGCATAACCCATACGAAGGCAAACTTCCTTGAGGACTGTAACAAGGTAAGGCGACCAAAACATATTTGAGCTACCTTCATTATCATAAAATTTACCAAATTCCCACACTGTTGAATTTCGTACACAGCAAGTATGAAAATTTGTAGAAAAATGAAATTTTTCACGTGTTGGGGTGCCGGAAACGATAGTTATCGATATCGGAACACAGTTTCGCTCAGTTCAGTTCGCCAAATTGTTAGGAAAATGCTGTTATTACGCCAACTCAAGACCTCGTGCAGCACGTTAACAGGCACATATTCCCAAAATAACCCTCGTCATCTCAATCGTTAATTATGTGGACAACGTTCCCATAAATTTTTGTTCAGTAAAGCAGGATTTACATTATGATTACATGCATTTTTTTCCAGAATTGAGGGAGATAGCTTATTTAAATTTAAATGCTGCGGAAGCAATCATTGCAATACCTCACACGTACGCTCATCTCTAGTTTTTATGGTAAAAATCGCAAACTGTAAAATTGTAAATTGTCAAGTTTTTAATCGTTTTTTCGTAGATATTGAAAGACACAACAAGTATAATTTCACAATATCTAAAATATTGAATGAAAGCACGAATGAGTCGGAAGCAAAGGATTAGAGTATATAGAAAACATTTCTCGTAAAATATCAAATGGTGCTGTAATCCAGTTCTCAATCAATATTTTGTAGGATAACGATATTTTTATTTATTATTTTTTTCGTAGTAAACAAAAAATGCAGTAGCTAATCTGCTAATATGTAAACGTCAATCCACTTCGATCCATTCATTTGCATGAAAATAATTCCACTCCACTACCGAACTAACGCCGGTGAAGATAATTCCAGTCCTGATCGTGTTCACATGGCGGATTATCTCAAAGGCGAGGTTTTTCTAGCAAATTATAAAGGAAAAGGACCATTGAAGCGAATCTGTGGACGCACTGCTCCCTGCTTGTGGACGGAAAACTACCTAAGAAATAACTTCATTATTTTCTATAAAGAAATATTTAAAAACTTTCAATTTAGCAATATTTAATTACAAACTCAAAACTTAAGGTGAAAACCCAATAAACGCGGCAAGTGTCCCGTCGCTTTGTCAGTTCAATAGAATATACGTGTTTAAGTTCGTGCTGGCCAAATGGCTGCCGCGCTTGCCGGATTCGACACTGACAGTTCTTATGATTCATTTTAAACTGTTTATAAGCTTCGTAAGCTGCAAGTGCAAGAAATTCCACATCTAATAACTCTGATATATCCATTATTTCACTTTTAAATAATAACTAAAGCTTTTCTATCACTTTTTCTTTTTATAAAAAAAGCACCAACGCGACGCGTCCATTTGGTCTTGCTCAAATCCTACACGCATCTGGGGCGGAGAACTGTCAAAGCGAGGCGACACCTGCCGTGTTAATGTGTTAATTGGATTTTCACCATTACTTTCATTTATTTCCATTTTGACAAATAATTTGACTTGATATGTATATGCCATAAAATTATAGTAACAACATCTATATGGCAGCAAAAGTAGTCGAAGTTCACAAATTAGGGTTGCCAATAACATGTTTTAATTTCACTAACAATAAAAACTTACTATGCTTGAAGTCTTTTTATGTTGCCGGACACACATTGACAAATCGAGGTCTGAAAAAAATGCAAAACGCGTTTGCTTCTTTCATCACTTATAAATAAATTTCCGTGTTCGATGAACTATCTCCCTCACCATTTCTGTAAAACTTGCATGCCATCATAATGTAAATCCTGCTTAAACAGATTACGGTGACCAAAATATTATTCTACTGCTTCAACATGATAACATTTTCTTTGCCTTATCGCGTTGTGTCCAATTTCACTTTCCATTTTCTGATGATTATGCAATTTTATGCGTGAGAAAGGTGCTGTACCGAGGCTTGGGGGTGAGTCTACACACTTCGAGTACACTATTATGCTATCATAGCATCATCAAATATGTATATGAAAATTAATTTACTTCAGCATAATTACTTCTCATGGGAAAATTTAGAGATAAACAAAAATCTCAGATTGCATTTTATCGTTTACCGACTTAATGAAAAACAAAAGTGTCTCATATCATTTCATTTGGTGAGAAAATATTCACTTTAGTAAAGATTCTTTCCCATGAGAACTTTATGCTGACTAAACTTAAAACATGTATTTAAATGATCAGAGTTGTTCAGAAAAATTATTCTTCTTAAAATTAAACTGCGGTAAGCACCAACGGTTTTTTTTCATATCTAAACATTTGGCGACCGTGACAGGACAAGATTATTCAATGTTTGAATAAGTCTTGCCTAAGGAAAACAGTGGTAATCTCAAATAAAGATTACTAGAACTTATCTTTCTTTCAGAAGGGTGTATCCACATCATCATAGTTCTCGGATCAGGCAGTCTAACTAAAGAGACAGGCAGAAGCATATCCAGGAGAAACACATTCAGCGCCATTTCTCACGAATCAGGCCAGTCAGCAAGCAGCATCCATACAAGCAAGTTGTGCCATTAGCAATTCCAGAGAACCATAGGAGCTCACTACAAACCCAAGCAAGGACAGCATCATAACAAGTCAGCACAAGGTCATCGAAAAATACAAGCCAGTGTAGACTCAAACAAGCATTGGGAAGGCCATCATACAACTATTTGAAAACTTTACCAAGGAAAGAACGGAACGCAGGTCCACCGATAATACAATCAAGTACAAGCAATGTCTAGAAGAACAGTAGACTAAGTTCGTTCAAAATGACAAGGAACTAAGAGAGTTAGAAGATGAGAACCGAGAAAATTTGTATTTCACCAAAAAATACTTTGTCAGCAGCGAACAGCAATATCACAAGTTCCTACAAAAGATAATAGATCGTTTAGAGCCGGGGTCAGAGGCCAGTGGTCTCTTAGAACCGACAGAGATTCACAGAAGTCGAGTAGAAACTGACACTAATGTCCGCCAACAGAACAGAATCAGGCAACAGCAGCCATTATGCAGGCATTAACCAAACTACTTAAGTCAATCGAGCAGGACAAGATAGCTTACGTACCAAGGTCTACCTAGCAAATAAAATCACTGCAAATAGCGACTATTGGTCTGAAATAATGACGAATCACAAGGAAATCATGGCTCATTGCAATCAATACAATTATAGTCCAGATTCATTCTCTGACTTAGAAATACACTATCAGAGCATAAAGATAACTTTGGAAGAGCATCTTGAGAACAGCAGTGTCCCTCCTCAGTGTAAACTTCCGAAAATAACACTTCCAATTTTTGACGGCAGTTATATGAAATGGAAGCAATTTCAAGACCTGTTTGTACAACTCATTCACCATCAGCCAATTGGATCAGCTCAGAAAATGTTTCATTTAAAGGCCAATATGACTGGTGAAGCAATCAAACTTATACGTCACCTTCAAGCAACAGATGGTAATTACAAAGCTGCTTGGGATATCTTACTAGATAGATATGACAACAAAAGATCTCTCCTTACGGCTCTGTTAAACGAGGTACTGTCTCGCAGCCATCCGTATCAACCGAAAGCTGTTCTGGATTAAAACGATTGCATGATACTACTAAAGAGTGCATTTTGGCTATTGGAAACTTGAACATTCCAACCGAGCATTGGGACCCTATAATGGTACATAATTTATTTTGCAGAAGTTGGACAAGGAAAGCCGGAAAGCTTAGGAACAGAGCTTTACGAGCCCAAGAGACACCCAGACACTGAAATACTTTTTCGAATTTCTTGAAACACGTTTCCATCAACTACAAACAGTGTTATCAAAGGATAAACGAAGAAAACCATCTGCATTTATGGTCGCTCCACAGGAAGGTTCCTGCGATTTGTGTAAAACAAGTGGACACAAAATATTTACTTGCAGTAAATATCTAAGATTAAAAGACTTCAACTATGTCTCAATTGTTTCAGATCCAACCACACATTACGACAGTGTAAAGCACGATCTTGTGCAAAATGCAATCAGCGTCATAACACGTTACTTTATCATCAAAACACTTCACGGGCCACCATAACACCAACAACCAATAACAAGGGACTACCAATACACGCACCAATAGCCGTTGCCTCTCACTTTGAGTTCCAACCTAAGTCACCTTCAAATGTAATGTTCGCCATAGCAGTAGTCTACGCTTACAATGTTTCAGGAGTACAAGTATGTAGTGATCTCATAATGATCTCATGATTTTACGATATCATGATATCATTACACCACACCACATAAATCACACATAGTGACCCAATAACAAAAACGACAACATAATTTCGTTTTTGTTATCATTACGAATGTCCACACTTTGACTCATCGTTTTATTATTATAAAACTCCATTCACTAGGTCAAGTATGCAAAAGAAATTGTGTAACATGATTCACCGTGTGTACATTCATGGTCACTCTCTATAGCAATTACATGTTCTAATTTTCAATGAATAAAAATAAAACGAAAGTAGGGTAAGAAACAAAGAATTGCACATTCATGTAAACATTCATAGTAATAATCGATTCTTATGATCAATTTTCTTTGTTTAAATTTGTATAAATTAAGCGAGGCAAAAGAAGTAAATACAGTTTGACTTTACAAGCTAACGCTGCCATACGGCGTGTCTTTCACTAATCAAACTCACCCTTTAGCAATATCGGCGTATCCGCTGCTAGTACAGTGTTGACGCCATTAATCAGTGCGTATACTTTGGTGACGCGCTATAATTAGGAGTGACAACAAACAGTGCCTGCATTTACCTTACTATATCGCAAGACGTACATTACACCATGCAGAGTTTTATTGGATTGTGGATCACAACTCCATTTCATCACCCAATAAACGGTCAATCAATTAGGCCTAAAACGCACTAGGACTGACATACAAATTAGCGGTGTTGGAGGTTTGGATACAGCAGCAAAACACAAGATCTCCATAACCATCGAATCCAGAGTGACTGATTACTTAATCATAATGGATGCGGTGATTCTTCCAAAAATAGGCGAAAGGCAATCAACAGCTTACATTGACACAAAATCATGGAGGCTGCCAGCCGGTATAGTCCTAGCGGATCCAGTGTTTTATAATCCTCAAGAAATCGACATGCTCATAGGCACAGAACTCTACTGCGAGCTTCTGAAGGCAGGGCAACAAAAATTATATCATGGTCAACCTATATTGCAAAATACTGAACTACCAGTATCGTTTCCTACAAGACACATTTGTTGTATAGCGTCGCAACCATCATTAAAGAAGCTAGAGCAACAGGTCCAGCAATTTTGGGAAATTGAACAACACGATTCTCCGACCAAGCGGCTTACGAAGGTAGAGGTAGAATGTGAAGAGCACTTCCAAAAAACCTTTCATCGATTACCTTCCTGACAATTCATGGTTCAATTACCTTTCGTTAAGGATCCAGTCTGTCTGGGAGACTCACTTCAATTAGCCACCAAACGATTCCTGCCTCTGGAACGTAAGATCACTAGAGATCCTAATTTAAAAACACCATACGTTGAGTTTTTACAAGAATATTAAGCATTAGGACACATGGAGCGCATCAATTTTGTAAGTCCACCCAAGTGTCATTTCTTACCACTCCATCATGGAGTTCTAAAACCCGAAAGCTCTACAACAAAACTACGAGTTGTCTTCGGAGGATCAGCAAAAACCACTTCAGGATTATCGCTAAACGATATTCTTGCTGTAGGACCAGCCACATTTATTCACCATAATTACAAGATTTAGAACATACCGGTATGCAGTTACAGCCGACATAAGTAAAATGTATCGGCAAGTACTAATTTAAAGAGCTGATCGAAACTTTCACCTAATATTATGGCGTGAATCACCACAAGACCCTATGCAATACTACAAATTGAACACGATCACGTATGGAACAGCCTTACCTCCGTTTTTAGCTACTCGCTGTCTAAAACAATTGGCTCTGGATGGGGAGGATACATTTCCTTCGGCAGCAGAAGCTCTGCAATTGAGCACATACGTGGATGATATACTGACTGGAGCTGACACTCTAGACAAGGTGAAAGCACTCGAAACTGAAAAGTGGTCACTTTGAATTAAGAAAATGTTGTCCTAATCATTCAGCTATACTCAGTGATGTTCCGGAAGAGTATAGGGAGAAGACCCTGCACATCAATAGTACAGAGGGAATCAAGGCACTAGGCCTGGTTTGGCAACCAAAGGAAGATACATTCCAATGCCACGTAAATTCAGAAAAATCAGATAAAATAACAAAGAGAAGTGCATTGCCCGACGTTGCCCGCCTATTTGACCCACTCGGCCTCATTGCGCCAGTAGCGGTCTTAGGGAAACTCTTCGTGCAAGAGTTATGGAAGTCAAACATGACCCCGGATGAAGAAATTCCAACACATCTAAAGCATAAATGGATGTCTTTCAAACAAAGTCTTGAAGAAGTAAGGCGAATAAAGATTCATACCAGAAGCCTAGCAAATTCAACTTCATGCCTTCTCAGACAACAGCACCCTAGCATATGGTGCATGCTGTTATATTCGATCAATTAATAAATATGATCAAATTCTTGTGAGACTACTTTGTGCAAAATCAAGAATAGCTCCGCTAAAATTAACAACATTAGCTCGACTAGATTTATGTGGAGCTTTGCTTATGGCAGAACTGGTGGAGAGATTATTACAAGGCTTACCCATTAAACTACGGTTCTCAAACCCGTCATATTCATGGACGACCTTTGTCGCAAGCAGGGTAGCGAGAATACAGACTCTCACTACTCGACATCAATTGAGGCAACTCGAAGGCACTCAGAATCCCACTGATATTGTCTCCAGAGGCGCACTACCGCAAGCTTTAGCCCAATCTAAGCTATGGTTTAATGGGTCAATATTTCTCAAAGAAGCAGAAGACAAATGGCAACAGGAGGCTTTAAAATAAATTTGGAAGTATTTATAACAAATACGACAAGAGAGAATTACACTGATATCATAAGCAACATTAACCACAAGTCTTCTTTTAGCAAGTTACAGCGAATTATTGGGACTTGTATTCGATTCGCTAATAATTGTAAACTGCTAAAACAAATGCGTTCTTCAGGAGAATTGACAGTAAGTGAACTAGAAATGGCGGAAAATTGCATAATAAAAAACGTCCAGAGAACGAGCTTTAATACAAAATACCTTTGTCTGAAAAAGGAAGGCACGCTTGACAAGAAAAGCCCCATTCTTACCCTCTGTCCATTCCTAGTCGAATCAACTGACATTATCAGGGTAGGAGGCAGACTAAGACACATTGATTTGGAAAGGGACGCAAAATACCAAATTATTCTGCCTAATGATCATACAGTCACCGAGCTTCTAATACGAAAATTTCACATCAAGTATATGCATGCCAGTCCACAAACGTTGATTGCTATAGTAAGGCAACGATTCTGGCCCTTAGATGTCAAGAAAATTTTTCAGAGAATAGTGCATGCATGCATTAGGTGTTTCAGATGCAAACCACAAACCATTATTCAATTAATGGAAGATCTTCCAAAGGAGCGTGTACAACCAGGACGGCCATTTCATACAACCGGAGTTGACATTTGTGGCCTATGTCACATACATTACAAAATCAGAGGAAGGGCACCAACTAAGGCATATATTGAAGTATTTATATGCTTTAAAACTAAGGCAATCCACTTAGAACTCGTTAGTGATCTCAGCAGTGAGGCATTTATCAACTCATTAAAACGGTTTATATCTCGAAGAGGTCTTTGTCGTACAAGACACTGTGATAATGCTACCAACTTCATCGGGGTGAGATCTGAATCAAGCGAATTGAAGGAAGCGTACACCTCTCAATCATTTCAATCCAAAATTCAAGAGCTTTGTCCACCCAACTACATTGAATGGAAGCCAATTCCTTCTAGATCTCCTCACTTCGGAGGCCGCGGTAAAATCCGCCAAATACCATCTTATACGCCAATTAGGACCAGCCAACGTAACATATGAAGAGCTTCAAAACAGTAGTAACTCAAATTGAAGCCATTTTGAACTCTCGACCCCTCACACCATTATCATCAGACCCAAATTATTTCGAAGCGCTCACACCTGGACATTTCCTCATAGGCGCTCCATTGACGTCCTTCGCGGAGCTTGACATAAGTGAGGTAAGTTTCAACATACTTTCCAGATATCAACGTCTTCAACATATTCAACAGAATCTCTGGAAACGTTGGTCGACAGAATATCTTAACCAGTTGCAAACAAGAAGGAAATGGGCCGAGAGTAAACCAAACATAAAACCTGGCACAATGGTATTATTAAAGGAACAGAACGCGCCACCACTCAAATTGCCATTAGGTCGGATTGTGGAGACAATTGAAGGTCCTGACAAAAGGATACGAGTTGTCATCGTCAAAACAGCAACAAGCACAATTCATAATGTATGCCCATTAAGTATTAACCATAGAAGAATACACTACAGATGTCATATCAAATACTACAGCACGTCAAGAGAAGAAAATACCGGAAGTGAGCCCAAATCAAATCATTTAAGGAAAACAAAATTCTTCAGGTGAAACATCCCAAGAGAGTCATCAAGTTAACCACACGACACATGCAATAACAGCTAATAAGACGACTAAATCAAAATTTGGTCCAATTAATACCAACTGGTTAAAAGGGATCAACTCTATACCTAATGAATACAACGCAAAACAACCAAGGGTCGTTAGCGGGAGTATATCTAAGACATTCTCATTCCTGCTTTATCTTACACTGGTATTGCCATTAAATGGACAATCATACGAAATCAACTCATTCAAGAGCTATCCAGGAATATACTATAACAACATAGGAGAATTAAGTATAATTCAAAATAACTGGAACTTAATAGTATATTACAGCTTAACCAGCTACTGGAGAGAGCTACAAGTCTTGGACAAAACAATGACAACATCAATTACATCTGCCATTATTTAGCAGAACCATCAAAGCACTACTATACAACAATAGCAAATCAATTAAACCTTCAGGTAGCTACATCATAACAATGAAGTTCTCAGAACTAATCATGAGTATTCAACACGACTCAAACGATCACCATTTGACATAATTGGCATCATTGGAAACAAGCTATTTGGGATTTTAGATGCAGAATATGCAAAGAACCTGGAAAAAACAATTGAGGACATTACATCCAACGAAGCCGGAGTCAGGGATCTCGTCACTAAGCAAACCTCCATCATTGATTCAACTTTAAATATAATCAAAGGGGATGAAGAACAAATTGATAACAAGTTTAATCATCGTTAGTTATCAACAAAAGCAGAACGCGTTACTCAATTTGGTGCTTAATATTCATCATGGTAAGATTAGCCCACTGCTCTTAGCACCAGCCACCAAAGGAAGAACTACAAGTGATGAGAAAGTACTTACCAGAAAATACCATGCTACCCGTACAAGCGGGAGAAAATGGATACAGTAACATTTATAAATTTTTAACAGCTCATTGCCGCATAACCGAAACGAAGGCAATATTTGATGTGAAGTTTCCCTAAAAGTTTCAACTTTATCATCTAATAGCTCTACCAATCCGAACAATCAATCAGCAGTTAACCTACATCGAAATAAATTTTTGACATTAACTACACAATAGGTCACACATTGCATGAAGCTTTCTGAAGGCAAGCACCCATGCCCTGGCAATCAACCACTAGCAACACTAAGGAATAACCACCACAACTGCGAAATAAATTTACTCCAACCAAAAGTAGATTATCATCCAGCAATTGTGAGTTAAAAACCAGCAACATTACATTACAATATTACCGTATTGATTAATTCTTCTATATCCAAACATACTTACCCAGACGTTTTTAAGGACTTGCATGTTTACCCTGCGTTCAAATCTATGGATAAACAACTAGTAAAGAACCGCCCTATTTCTATTTCTAATGCCTTAGCTTTGTAGCTTTGATTGCCCCAAATAAAACCCTACATCAGTCCACAACAACATGGCTTCCTGCCAGGTCGATCTACTGTAACTAATCTTTCGTTATTCACAAACTCTATTGCCCTAGCTCTTGATGAAGCTAAACAGGTAAATGTTTTTTATGCGGACATATCTAAGGCATTCGATAGAATCAATCATAATATAGTTACGGCTAAGATGAAAAAAATGGGCTTGGACTCTAGCAGTACCCTCTGGTTTCAATCATATCTCTCGAATCGACACCTCTCTGTTGTAATTAATGGTTTCTCATCTTATCTATATACCCAAACTTCGGGCGTACCCCAAGGCTCGATTCTTGGCCCGCTTCTCTTCTTATAATACATTAATGACTTTCCCAAAGAACTCTGCTCCTTGTCTTTAATCTATGCTGATGACACTAAAATTTATAGAGTAAGAAATGATCCATCTGACTGCCAGTATCTCCAAAATGACATCCAGAAGCTACTCTCATGGTGTAACAAAAACCATTTGTCCCTAAACGTGAACAAATGCAAATGCATTTCTTTTATAAGAAAACGCACTACACTGTACTGGGAATATTAGTTGGGCACTCTTCCAATTACCCGTGTCTCAGAAATAAATAACCTGGGAGTACAATTTGATAATAAGCTATTGTTTGACTCTCACATTAATAATATCACCAATAAAGCTTTTAAAACTCTGGGGTTTGTCTTAAGGTGCGCTAGGCCTTTTAAACAACCCTCTACCCATAAAACTATGTACAATACCCTATTAGATCCATATTAGAATACGCTTCCCCAATCCCTTTTACACAACATACAAAAATAAAATCGAGAGTGTCCAACGCAGATTTACTAGGTACTTGCACTCCAAACTTACGGGCTCATATGAACACTATGACGGCAGATTGATTAGATACTCCATGGTATCCCTGGAAGCACGTCGTTCCGATCTCGATGAAACTTTGTTATTTAAAAAATTACACGACTCTATTGATTCCTCTGAGCTTTTATCCAAATTTAAAATTAGCTTTCCTAGCCGTCTCAAGTCACCTTTGGTTAGAATTCAAAGGGCCCACAATGCCTTAGACAATGATTTGGACGTACTCAGTGATAGCTTCGGGTATTTTAAGCGCAGCCTCTTAGCTGAAATTAATGCTCTGGATAATTTCTCCATTCTGTATAGATCAACTTAACTTTAATTTTTATTTGCTTCCTTCCTTCACTTTCTCTTTTCTGTATACTAACCTCGCTGTATGCTCTATTGCCCTCTCTTCTCTACTTTGCTTTACTTCACATTATACTGTTTTAAAGTTAATTTAATTTCTAGCTTTACTCCTATATATGTTACCCTACTTTTAATTCTGTATTTCTATTATCCTTAAGCTTTTTGATTTGAATAAATGAATTTAGATAGTATGTCTATGACTTTGAAATTTATCTGTAATTATATTATTTAATTTTATACTATTCCTTTTTCAATGAAATTATTGTTTTTCATCCTTTTTATCTAGGTTTAAATTCCTTCTGTATATCTGATAGTTGGTTCTTTTTCTTTTTTTCCTTTGAAGTCAATTAGCGCTAACCAAACGGTAGTAAGTAATTGGATTTATGTACTTATTTGTTTACTATCGTATTAAATTTAAAATGCTAATGCATTATAAGCAAAAAACATTTACCCAAATGCATTTTACACTCGAACAGTAAAAAATGACTGCATGTGTTTACATGTTTCGCAATATGCTTAACACGGGCAAAGCAAGTTGCATCACAATAAAACAAATGTTAAGCACATAAGTGCAAACAAGTAATTTTGTTTAACATGCCCCAAATCACGGGCATGTGCACTTATAATAATTAAATTTAGACTATCAAATTCACTTGTGTATAAATAAGCTAACGATACTTCATTAAAAGGAATTCATAGATTGATCAAACTGGCACTGTGACCTTTTCATTAACTGGGCATCTGCTAACTTCTTAGCTGGGTTCAAAATATAACAGGAAATCTGCTTTTATAAAGAGTCCTCACCGGGAGATCTGCTTTTTATAAAGCTTCTCCACTTTTCCATAGGAGATCTGCTGTATAGCCGCCTCCTCTGCGTTCATCTTTAAAATTACTACGATTCAACAGAAACGACGAGCATTCTTGCTATAATTGGATGCAGTAATTTCTACTTTATAACTTGGCGACCATAATCTCCAATAACATCTACTACATGGCGATGCGCGAGTTACATTCCCACCAACTGTAACGAGCTTCCTGAAAAATAAAAAAATAAAAACAAAAAAACAAAATCCACCCAATTCCTTAACTTGAAGACTGTAAGGAAATTTCGGAAGGATTACCCTGTAGAGAAAGAAACACGACTGGTCGACGTACGAAGAGCTACCTATCTCCCGCTAGGAGGAACATCTATAGACCATAGGCAGTCGACGAGTAGCAACTAATTAGAAAAGAAAGAAACAGAAGAGAAGAGGGAACCGCATGTCGTGCAGTGACAATGGTTAACGGGTGTCAAAACCAAGGAAAAAGTGCAGTACGGTTCTTTTCAAGTTGACTATCCATCGAGAAGGGTCACAAGTGATCACGGCTTTGACCGAAAACCGAAAATAAGTAAACTTCCAAGAGACTAGTAATGTGGAGCGTGAGGTAATTAAATTTAAGCGAAAGAATTTAATTCATTGCTGAAGGAAAGAACATATGTGTAAATCTAGGAAAAAGAAAGAAAAAGTCCTAACGCGGAAGGGACTAATTAAAACTCTAAGATTAATAAGTATCACGCCTAAGTGAAACGGGGGACTAGAACGAAGCAAGGGAATCCTGCTAAGTCGTCTCCGCCGGAATAGCGCGCCAGCAGGCAAAAGGAATAATTTCCTTGGGGAGTAAAGGAGAAAATCTGCGATCAGAAAAGAAAACGACTGGAAAAAAACGCTTCCAATTACAGAAAAAAAAAGAGGGGGAGAATAAATCTTAGAACGTTAAAGAAGAGGTAATAACTTGAAATTAGGTAAAGGCGGAATTATAACACTAACCCAAATTAATTATAGCATATATGTCAGGGGGCGCATGTACAGTAATTGTCAGGCGGGCCTCCGACACCAATACGGTGTAGAACAGTCTAAGGACTTGTAAAGATGAAGGAATTTTATTAAATTGCCCACATAGTTGTTGGAAAGGTTCATTGGAGGTAACCAGAGCTTCCACATCGGGTTATCAAACGTCCCAACAACAAACTGCAGCTCAACGCATCGAATTAAAGGTCATCAAGGTTCCATTTAACCTCAACAAGGGCCTCATCTGAATTTGTATCACTTAGGACTTGGAAAAAAGAACATAAAAAAATGTTAAATTTAGTTACAGCACACCCATCACCAGTCACAAATGCATTTGGGATTTCGGTGATTACCAATATTGCGTATTATTATTATTATTATTATATAAATTGAAAAAGTATTTGTATACCTATATATAACATATGTATGTTACAGTCAAAACACGAAATCCGTCAAAACCCGATTTTACTAGGAAATTCTAGTTCTAACAAAGCGCTCTCGGTAATTATTCTGACTTCAAATAAACTTTTGGGTCTATTAATGCAAGCTTTTTAACAACTGTGTTCTGAAAATCAAATCTCTTTTTAATTTGATTTGCAACTCAATATAAAATTTGAGAACACTTTGCTGTACTTCGGTTAATTCCTTATTATCCATATGGTTCTTTGCAATGAATTCATTGGCTTTTACTCCCATATAGATCTCATTCAATGGCAATTAATTAGCACTATTAAGAATTTCAATTTCAGATACTGTAAAGTCAAACGACTGAATTTAAACAAAATTGCTAATAATAATCTGAAAATTGTTTTCCATGATAGGACATAAACAGGCTTGATATCGAAACTCCGCATTCAAAACGTTAACAATTTTTAAAATATACGAAAGAAAGAAGAAATAAAGGGTTTTCCAATAAGAGGTGTTGTTTTGATATTCAAAGAAAAATGCCATTTTTTGAGATAAATGATCTTTATTTCATTATAAAGACGAAGGTATGCCGTTAATAATGGAAAATAACATCAGCCAAATGACCACCACGACCACGCCTACAGGACCATATCCTTTTCATGAAATTTTCCATAACCAAATCGCAAAGTGTTGCCCTATGTTCTCGATAGCCTCACGAATTCCATCTTTGAGGTCTTGAATCGACGCTGGGCTGTTAGCGTAGACCTTCTCTTTCACGTGGCCCCAAAGGAAGAAGTCGCAAGGTGTTAAGTCACACGATCTCGGTTTCCAATTGTGATCACCTCTTCGAGAAATAACACGGTCCGGAAACTTTTCCCATAAAAGATCAATGGTTTCGTTGGTTGTATGGCACGTAGCGCCGTCTTGTTGAAAGTAAACGTTGTCCAGATCAATACCATCCAATCCCGGCCATAAAAAATCATTAATCATCTGTCGATAGCGCAATCCATTCACCGTAACTGTTGCTCCAGCCCCATTTTCGAAAAAGTAAGGTCCAATGACCCCGCGCGACCATAAACCGCACCAAACAGTCACACGTTGAGGATAGAAAGGCTTTTCAACAATAACTCTTGAGTTTTCCGAGCCCCAGATGCGACAATTTTGCTTGTTGACGAAGCCATCGAGGTGGAAATGGGCCTCATCACTCAAGATGAGTTTTCGATGGAATTCCGGATTATTTTCATGCATTTCAAGGACACAATCAGCAAAGACTCGACGTTGTTGATGATCGGCCGGCTTGAGTTCTTGTGTTAACTGAACTTTATAAGCCTTAAGACCCAAATCTTTATACAAAATACGGTGTAATGACGTTTGTGGAATGCCTAATTCCAAAGAACGACGAGGAATGGACAAACCTGGGTTTTCTTCAACACTTTCGGCTAAAGCAGCAATATTCTCGGCTGTTCTTGAGCGCCGTGCACGGGTTTTATTCTTCACATCACTAACTTGTCCTGACAGCTCGAATTTTTCTATCAATTTCTGTATTGCGGTCCGACAAGGAGCTTCACGACGACCCAAAAATGTTCGAGTTTTACGAACCGTCTCTGCCACATTTTCACCATTTTTATAGTGAGTTTTAATAAGTTCAATGCGTTGTTGAATCGTGTATCGTTCCATTTTTATTAATATCGTAGTTTCTACTTGTCAAATGTCAAAAATGACAGCTCCAAAAGTGACATCTGCCGAAATAGTTAGCGGGCTAATTAAAATAACACCTCGTATTGGAAAACCCTAGTACAAATTCTAATTTAACCAGCATTCTTAAGTGCTGATTACATAGCGCCCGTTCCATTCCGTCACGTAAAGCTGTCAAATTTGAACATACCCAATGCTGTGCAAATGCTCACATTGCAAGAAACGGGTCGAAACGGGACGGAGAAGTTGAGCGAATTTCAACTTCGACGGAAGACATAACCTTAAAAATTCTGTTTGTTTACAATTGCGGGCTGCGGTGTTTAAATTGAACTTAAATAAATTTAACTTGTGAGTGATTTTTTATACTAGTAAATAAAATGGATGCGGAAGCTTTTGTGGAAGCAGTTAAGGAGCATAGAGAACTATATGATAAAAAGTGCAAATTTTATATGGACACAAAATGCAAAGATAAGATTTGGAAGGATCTTAGTGAAAACTTCGGAATTGATGGTAAGCAACTACATATCTAGTTGAAATAAAATGAATATAACATATGTGCATCTTCACAGCAAAAAAGAAATGGACCGCAATTAGAGACAGATATGTTCGGGAAAAGAATAAGAACGCATTACCCTCAGGATCAGCAGCAAAACCAACGCACTATTGGTATTTATACCCATTGTTAGGATTTTTGGATGACTGTATTAAGCCTAGAGAGTATGTAGAATTTTCAAAGCTTTGCTTTAACTCTAGAAAGCATGTAGAAATTTAAAAGCTAACTGCATCATCTGCTATCTTTTACAGAATGCGAGAAAACACGGAAGCGGAGGTAAATATTCTTGAAACCAGCTGTTCCGCAGAGGAAAGCAATAGTTTTGAGCCATCTAATACTCCTTCCACATCATCAATTCCTCGTAAAAGGAGAGCAAAGGACAGCGATGAAGAGGTCAATAAATTATTTCTCGATACTTTGACCCAATTTGCTGATAAATTAAAAAGTGCATCGGCAGATGATGAAGATGGATATTTTTTAAAATCCATCAAGTGTAAAATGATGAAAATGACGGAGGAAGAAAAATCAAATTTTAAGATCGAGATGTTGATGCAGGCTGATGATGCTGTTAGAAGCTCATTTAACAAATCAGGAAAAAATTCAAATGACTGAAAAGATAG
Organism: Dioctria rufipes; assembly: GCA_963924295.1. Classification (NCBI taxonomy): domain Eukaryota; kingdom Metazoa; phylum Arthropoda; class Insecta; order Diptera; family Asilidae; genus Dioctria; species Dioctria rufipes. The sequence continues at coordinate 83,487,738 of OZ002741.1, read as the reverse complement.
TACCTATGTGATGTAAATCATTAGCAATATATTTATTCCTTGTGATAAACTAAGACTTATGTGGTGATTAATTGAGTTCCTATTAGTGAAAGAATACACTCTAGTTCTAATCCTTATTTATTCATAAGTGTTTACTTACATACAAATGTAAAACTAAAAATAAAATATCATAATATAAATTAGTCTTATCTTCTTTTGAATTGGAATGGAACTGCTCCTTCATTGCACAGGTAGTCTTTCAATTCATCCCTCAAATTAAAAGCGGTGCGAGTAGCATTATTTGAGCCAAGTCGTACTGAACTCAGATTGCCCAGTTCCTGCCTCCATTCTCCATCGTGAACTATATGTTCACTGTCTTCCCAATCTGCAAAATGACTCGGGATGTACTTCCGTTGACTATCAGTTGAATTTATGAAGTTGTGAAGTGCGATTGTTGCCAATATAACTTTTTCTGCGTTTTCCGGTAATAAATGAAGGGAATTTTTTAGAACTCTCCAACGAGAAACCAATATTCCGAAACTGTTTTCAATTATCCTTCTTGCTCTGGACAAACGATAATTAAAAATTTCCTTATCTGCAGATAAATTTCTCCCCGGGTAAGGCCGCATTAAATCTTTTCGCAAGGGAAAAGCAGCATCACCAACAAAGTAGTAAGGAAAAATTCTGTGACTATTTGGCAGCTGAGAGTCTGTTGGGATCGGGAGGTTTCCATTAATCAAATCTCGGCCTAGTGTGGACTCCTTAAGGATGCCTGTTTAAAAAACTTAATGTTGCAATTAATACAAACAATCTATATTTGAAAATGCATACCTCCATCACTTTGACTTCCGTATGCTCCCACAGACACATCTGTAAATGTGTATTGGGCATCACACACTGCTAGTAAAACTACGCTGAATGATTTCTTGTAGTTGAAAAAATTCGACCCACTATTTGGAGGAGCTTGAATCTCTATATGTTTTCCGTCGATTGCTCCTACGCAATTTGGCAAGTCCCATTTATTTTCAAATCCTTTTGCAATCTGTTTATAATTAGTACCTGTCGGTCTTGATACGTATACAGGCGAAAGAACACGCCAGATAATATCACATGTATCTAATATGATATTTCTGACGGTGCTTTTGCCCATTTTAAAGCTCCATGATAAAAATTTAGGGCTCACTCCTTGGGATAAAAATCTGTAATAGCATGCGGTATGAAGCTATATTGTTCTTACTTAAATCACAGAAATGTGTACTTACGATAACGTTATCGCCAGTCTGCATTCGAAGTCTATTGCGGGCCGAATTGAAACTTTTGTTAAGTCCTGCTGAATAAGACTGATCAAAAAATCATACACAGGTGTCGTCATCCTTGTTTGGACGAAAAACTCTTCTGGATCTATTTCTTTCATCCTTTGGTACGTTGCTGCGAAATACCCAGAAATATCCCTGTCCATATTCAGTGGTCTTACCCACCACCTTCTCCTCCTGCAACTCCGAAACTTTTTGTATTCCATGTACAGTATATACAGATTTATAAAATCTTCAAATAATTCCAGTATATCTTCCATTTAACTGATCCTTTTCAGAAACTTCTATAGAAACAAAATCAAGCCAACTGTCAAATAACGTGATGGCCCGTGACGTTGTGATCACTTCATCGTTGAGCTCAAAACGGGCCGAAACGGAATGTAACGGAACGGGCGCTATGTAATCAGCACTTTATAGTGCAGCTTCTTAACCCGATTAGAGATATGAGTTCAAAGGACACTATCGGTGATATAAATAGTAGTTTAGAGTTTCTCTGTCTACAGCTGACGGAACAAGCATCAATTAGATTACAACAAGTGGTACGGAATAGAGCTAGTCGCATCAAAATGTTTTAAGTTCCTTTGATTTTTATCCAGATTTGTTTTATAAGATGGGCTTGTTTCATAGAATATAGAATTTTCGTGTAGCAGGAAAATTATTATTTAAGTTGGTAAATTGCTTTATTAGTGTGCATACAAACATACATTCATACCTGAAGGGGAAGTACCTGAACCTATATTTAAATTTAAAATTTTTATTGATTTTTAGATAGAGCATAAAGACAAAAAATACTTTGAATTAAATTTCTTTATGTGGAATATACAATATACTACAAGATTTTGACGTGTATGCACTAGAATTGAATATATTTCAAAAGTTTTTTTCATGAAGGCGTTATTGTGAAGAAATAGTTGGATCTTTATCCATTTGAAATTCTTTTTAATTATTTTATTACGATAGGTTGTGTACATGAATCAAATTTTGCTGCACATAATATTAATTTTCTCAAGATTTGTGCATGTTTCATTTGTAATTGAAATTGATGATTTTTTTTTTTTTTAAATGTTAAGAATTTACGAAAATTGTCTTCGTACCTGGCGCCAGTACGTTAAACATTTTTATTCTGAAACTTTTGCTTACATTGAAGAGATGAGCAATATGTCGATATATCAGTGGTTAGAATAAAATAAGAAAGAAAAACATGCATTAATTACTATTAACACGGGCATGAAACATAAACGAGAATTTAACAATGAATCGGTTGGACTAGTAGTAATAACAATATTGTAAACTTTTGCAAGTACAGGCACTTAAGAATTGAATTGTTGGAAAAGCTGTAAATTATTAGATTACAAGCAAGAATTGTAGTCTAGGACATCCCAAATTATAACGTAAACATGAAGTGCTAAACGTTTTTATTTCACCTTTCACTATCCCGTAGCCCTCTCACATGAAGGTCGTCTAGGTCCGCTCGTTAGTCTCTCTTTACAGGTCTACAAAGGACTCTGAAAATATCTGTCCTCAGAGTCAGCTGAGTGGTTGGGGCATGCAGTGAAGGCATACCATCTGCGCCTTCAATGTGGATGTAGGTAAGTGACGTAAAGGTCCCTTCAGGACTGAATGTGTGCCGGCGTTTTGGTAAATAGGCACGAATTTTTTTTGATTATGGCAGGCGGCAGCGGCAGGTTTTTCGTGGAACGTCCCCCATACTCTCCGCCAATAGCCGATGCGAGCTAGCGTGCCGCCCTGCAGTCAACGCTGTCCGCCGAGTGATCTGTCAGCTCATGCTGGCAGTCTGGACTTTACGTCCGATGTCAACTCACTCAACATAACAATGAGCTGAATAAAAACGGGAAAAAGTCAGTATGTTCATTTCATTTAGGCGTATATTTTGACATTAAAGTACGACAAAAGATCAGTACCGAGATTCAGCTAATTTCAGTCACTTCTTTCACTCACTTCATTTACTCACTTTTGAAAATAAAATGATTCCTTTAAAAAAGTGAAGTGAGTATTTTCGAATATTAACTTCGAATGTCATTTTCACAGCTTTTTGGCTTTTTTATGTGTGAAAATGAACACGGATGCGAAATATTATCCGCTAAACATTTTATGCAGATAATAAGAAGGAATATAATATAACATGTTCTAAGAATTTAATTTTTCAGCTCTTTTCTCCCGTGCACTAACAAGCATCCCCTCTAATATATACATTGACTTTATTGTAGTCCATCAATTAGAACTTTCTAGTTTGCAAATACAATTTACAATTTGTTGACGAAGCCATCGAGGTGGAAATGGGCCTCATCACTCAAGATGAGTTTTCGATAGAATTCCGGATTATTTTCATGCATTTCAAGGACCCAATCAGCAAAGACACGACGTTGTTGATGATCGGCCGGCTTGAGTTCTTGTGTTAACTGAATTTTATAAGCCTTAAGACCCAAATCTTTATGCAAAATACGATGTAATGACGTTTGTGGAATGCCTAATTCCAAAGAACGACGAGGAATGGACAAACCTGGGTTTTTTTCAACACTTTCGGCTACAGCAGCAATATTCTCGGCTGTTCTTGAGCGACGTGCACGGGTTTTATTCTTCACATCACTAACTTGTCCCGACAGCTCGAATTTTTCTATCAATTTCTGTATTGCGGTCCGACAAGGTGCTGCACGACGCCCCAAAAATGTTTGAGTTTTACGAACCGTCTCTGCCACATTTTCACCATTTTTATAGTGAATTTTAATAATTTCAATGCGTTGTTGAATCGTGTATCGTTCCACTTTTATTAATGGCGTAGTTTCTACTTGTCAAATGTCAAAAAATGACAGCTCCAAAAGTGACATCTACCGAAATAGCGAGCTAATTAAAATAACACTGCTTATTGGAAAACCCTGTACTTTCGGTTTTTTAACGGTCTCTTAGCTTCCTAGTTAATTAACAATGTGATTAGTGTGGCACAAACATTTATATAACGAAGGATTATCGCTATTAACTTCGACGAAGAAATATCGTCGATTGAAAAAGCTACCAGGACTTGAAGGTTCCAACCTGAATCGCCTATACCAAAAGAACATGAAATTTTTCATGCTTATAATTCACCTGTAAGTCAAGTATTTGAATATTTTTTTTTTCTTTAATTAACTCCTTATATACATATGTTTACTAACATACTTAAAGCAAATAGATCAAGAACAGCTCCATATAACAAAAAATTTCTTTCTCGCTATTTAATAAATATACTTCTAAGTAAACTAGACTAGATAAGTGAAGAAAGTGATAGTGATAATAGTGTACCAGTGAACAGTGAAACAGAAATCCTACAATCAAATAATCTAAGATTCTACGAAATGGCTAACGTTAAATAACCCTATTGCCGCCTGGCAAGTACCAAACCCTCAAATACAAGTTGCACTTCCAAATTAAAATGAAGTTCAGAATCAAGCTCAAAATCTAAATCCAAACCCAGTAGTCGCTGTAAGAGATGTTTTCGACTCCTTGAGAGTCCCTGACGCAATTAAAGATCTCCCTAGATTTGATGGAAATCCTAGGCTTCTTTATGATTTCATCAATAATGTAGAAGAAATTCTGTCTTTAATAGCTGTAGCAGATGACGCACCTTATGCTCAGATATTATTATGAGCAATTAGGAATAAAGGAGAAGGCCAAGCTAACGACGTCTTAAACATGTACGGAACTACATTAAGTTGGGAACATATAGAAGGAAATTTAATCCTGCATTATTCAGATAAAAGAGACGAAACATCTCTTATTAGAGACCTACATAATTTAAGATAGGGAAAAAGTAGTGTACAAAAGTTCTATAGTGTATAATGTATGTATATATAAACCTTTCAATTCAAATTTATGTCACCTGAAATAGATAAGATTACATACCGAACCAATGCACTGTAAAGCCATGACCACAGACAAGGAAAATAACCAATTATCGAAACGATAATTGAAAGAAAATACAAACAAAACAAATTGCTCGATCTTAACAGAAATTTGCAACACACGCAAATTTCGCTATGCAAGCAAAATGTTCAATTGTAATTGTGTCTGCGGTCATCGCTATAACAAATCAATCAATGAATCATAAAGAAGTTCAGTGATCAGAATTGTTGACACTGCAACTATGATTTATAATTTCATTTATTGCAATTTGGCAATAACTCCCCCCTTTTAGAATTATGGCACATATTGATTTCTATGTAAACTAATTGTATAAATAAGCAAGCATGGGTCATTAAAAATCAGAGTTATTTTAATCGTGAAAACCTTCTTTTAATCTCCCACTAAACCAGCGGCATACTCTGCCATACAAAATATTTAATCTTTCGAACCAGAATTTTTCTCGACCGGATATAAGAACACCTAATCATATCCAAGAATTGGATAATTTCTATAATTCTGAACACTATGATGAAGAATTAGTTCAAATAGATGACTCAAATTTTCAATTTCCCGCCTCGACGACCCAATCGAATACATAGATATAAACAAGCATGGATTTATTCCTCCTTATATCCAAATAGCATCCCAAGATTTTTAATAGACACCGGAGCTTCCTCTTCATTTATAAGTCCAGAATTCGTTAACCCCAGAGACGTTAAATTAATTAACCCTATCAATATAACTACGGTATTAAATAAACATAAAATTGAGCAACAAGTTATTTTACCAAATTTTCTAGAATTTAATCAGCCTGGTAATACGAAGTTTTTAATATTCAAATTTCATAGTTATTTCGACGGCTTACTAGGACTTGATATCTTAACTTTACTACACGCTAAAGTCGATTTGGCAGATCAAATGTTAATAATAAAAAACGCAGTAATATCACTACGTTTCAAGCCAAACTTTATCTCTAAAAGATACCTCATTCCTTCAAAATCTAAATCTATAGCCCAGTTGCCAGTAGATGTCAAAAACGGAAATATCTTTATTAGAACCACTGAAATAAAGTCTGGTATTATTCATATCCGAAGGCCTTTATGAAACTGTAGATTGGTTGAGCTCAGTTCTAGTTTCTAACGAAACAGACCTAGATCAGAGTCTTGGAGCAATCAATAAAAGTCGATTCTCTTCCATCTTCCGAATTTCATGAAATACATAATTTTAATGTCCAATTTGAAAATGAAAATACAAGTACGGTTAACACCGACGACATCAGCAATATAATTCGTATAACCCACTTAAACCAAGAAGAAAGAAAATCAATCTTCAAATTTTGTAAGAATTATGAGGATATATTTTTTAAGCAAGGGCAAGAACTAAGTTTCACAAATCGAATAAATCATCGGATTTCAACTACTGACGAAATCCCAATACACACGAAATCTTATAGATACCCTTATGTCCGTAAAGAAGAGGTGAAAAGACAAATTAGCGAGATGCTGGACCAAAATATAATCAGACATAGCTATTCACCGTGGAGCTCTCCTGTTTGGATAGTTCCAAAGAAACGAGATGTTAGCGGCAAAGTCAAATGGCTAGCGAGTGGTTTTCACCAAATATAAATGGACCCAAAGGATATACAAAAGATAGCCTTCACAGTAGAAGGAGGACACTATGAGTACCTCAGAATGCTTTTTGGGTTGAAAAACGCTCCGTCCACCTTCCAGCGCGTCATGGACAATGTTTTAAAAGAACTCCAAGGCAGAATTTGCTTAGTGTACCTTGACGATATAATCATATTCTCAACCTCCCTCTAAGAACATTTGGAAAATATTAGAAAAATATTCGGTAAAATAAGAGAAGCTAACCTGGACAAGTCAGAGTTTTTGAAAAAAGGAATCAATTTCTTAGGACATATAGTCACTGATAAAGGCGTAAAGCGAAACCCTGACAAAATTTCCGCTATTCAAAACTTTCCCATACCCCAAACACAAAAAAACATTAAGTTATTTCTCGGTTAAGTAGGTTACCACAAGAAATTTATACAAGACTTCGCAAAAATGACGAAACCTCTAATAGTCTGCCTAAAAAAGGGAAGCAAAATCGAGCTCAAAGACAGATATGTTAAAGCATTTCAGTCTTGCAAGGATGTTGTAACGAACGGTCCAATATTAGCTTACCCCGACTTTTCTAAACCTTTTGTATTAACTACTGATGCAAGTAATTTCGCTATCGGTGCTATATTGTCACAGGGCCCTATCGGTAGTGACCGACCCATCTGTTACGCTAGCAGAACCCTGACAACAACGGAGACTAAATACTCAACAATTGAAAAAGAGTTGTTTGGGCGACCAAATATTTTCGTCCGTATTTATTCGGAAACAAATTCAAGATTGTCACGGATCACAAGCCTCTCGTCTAGCTTATGAATTTGAAAGATCCAAATTCCAAACTAATTCGTTGGCGCTTAAAACTGGAAGAATTCGACTACGATATAGTCTATAAAAAAGGAACTTAAAATTCTAATCCTGACCCTCTATGTCGCACTAAACTAGAAAATCCAGAAGATTCAGAAACTCCCGATAATATAGAGCTTAATGCAAATGAAAATGAAAATTTCTCAGTACAAGGTACCTTAGGATCCACAGTATACTTGGCATAAGAAAATCTCAACGACGGAATACCGATATCCGAACGTCCACTCAACGAATTTAATATTCAACTGATTCTTGAAAAATCATATAAACGACCCCCAATTTCGCTAGAAGTCCCATTTAAAAATTGCTTTCGTCGAACTATTCGACTACCGGAAGTTACAGATGAAAATATCACTAGCCTCTTCAAGCAGTATTTAGCTCCAAACCGGCTTAATGCAATACATACAGATAATGATACATTTAGAATGGTTCAGAACGTATATTCGAAATATTTCTGACAATATTAAACTTTCAAACTTATCCGATGTATTGAAATTCTAAAAGATATAGTAAATAACGATGAGCAAGATCAAATGATCAACGATTATCACACAAAAAGTAATCATCGCGGAATCCACGAAACCCTTAATCATTTCCATTCATGAAAAACAAAATCATAAAGGTCATCAGTAATTGCGAACCATTCCAAACACTTATATATGATAGAAATCCACCTAAGTTACGATTTCAAGTTTTTTAAAACCCCAAATAAACCATTAGATATTTTACATATTGATATATAGGTCACGTCCCCACAAGATTCACCCTTTTTTTCACATAATCAAAAGCACACAGACTGAGCTAAATTATTCCTCCACCGGAAAATACTTTTGTGCAAAACAAAAGTATCAAATAACATTTTAAATCATTTTCTCACACGCGCATTTTGTAATTTTGTAGAAGCAAGCATTTCTTCTTACTCGATGAAGAACCTAATGAAAATTTCAAGTTAATAAGAAAGTCAGTCTGTTTTTTAATTTACGTACAAGTCGGTCGTAGTCGAGAAAGCTTTATTTTTTCTAATAAACGTTTAAAATCAAAGTTATGTTTTTTTGTTCTTTCTAATATTTTTATTTTCTTATTTTTTTTATCTTGCTGAAAAGGTAAAAATTCTAAAAGTTATATAGTATAAATAATAAAAAGATGCTAACTAACTATAATCGACAAATTTTCCAAATTAGCCTCCGCATATGCACTTGTCGCTAGAAATAGTCTAACGATTATAAAATCATTGAAACATTTTATGACCCTTCACGGCATTCCTAAAAAGATAATTTCCGACCAAGGAGCAGAATTCACTGCAACAATCTTTAAAGATTTCTGTAAGCAATTCAATATCACCCACCACACAACTTTCTTCCAACAAACTTCTAGTAACTCCCCAGTTGAAAGAATGCATTCGATATTAACAGAAATCTATAGAATCATCCATAATTAACACTAAGAAAAGGAGTATGAGGAAATTCTGAATGAGACCATAATCACCTACAATAATTCTATCCACTCTGCTCCCAAACATACACCTTACGAAATATTTTACGAAAGAACTTACAAGTTTTACAAAAGAACTTACAAATCAAACGAATTCCAACGAGAACTTCATCCTTCAATTAAAAATAAGTGCAGGAAATAATAAATAAAAATATTAGTACTTTAAACACAAACAGAACGCCCCCAAAGAAATTAAGAAGAGGTCTTTTAGTTTATAGGAAAGAAAATAGAAGAAAGAAGCTCACGCCTAGATTTACTAAAACTAGAATTAAAAGAGATAAATTAGTTAAAATAATAGACGATAAAAATCAAAAAATTCACGCAGAAGGACTACTACCTATAAGACTTGGACAAGCTAGAACCATTAAGGGCTATAATAATCTTTTACATATAGTTAACTTAAGTAAAACGAAGAAAATACGGAAAAAATATCAAGATCACTAGAAATATTAGGAAATATTAAAGACTTAGAAGACTCATTCAAGATTACAGATATGAAACTTCATGAACTAAAGCAGAAATTAGCAACACTTATGCCAAGAATTAGAAATAGAACAGGATTCATCGACGGTTTAGGTTCAATAGTGAAAAGTATAACGAGTAATATGGATGCAGAAGATGCTCGACACCTTAATGAAGAAATAGATAAAATAGTGTCAAATCAATCTGTAATAAAATCCGACCTAAATAGACAAACAAGTATAAACAGTGCCATAATAAAAAGATTTAAAAACATAACGGAACATATTAATAGCCAACAAACAATGATTGAAGCGTATCTGAATCACTACCATGAACAAACTAGAAATAAAATTAAAGCTGAAGAAGACTCCTTAAAGCACATACAATATCTGAATGTAATAAACAATAACATTGATCTATTAAATTCCCATTTGACTGGTCTAGCAGAAACACTAGTTCTTGCCCGTTTAAACATCATATCCAAGCAGATTCTAAGCCCAGATGAAATATTAGAAATCTTCCAAAATTTTGAAAATCAATCTATTAAAATAAAATCAGATCAACATTTATATGAGCTAAATACTTGGTCTACAAGCATACTATAATAACACTAACATAATTTTTAACGTCCGAATTCCAATAATTTCCGAAGAAAACTATGCCCTATTGCACTTAATCCCATTACCGATTCACAATAGAAAGAAAATATCTACAAAACCCTACATTACCCACAATCCCCAAAATATTCAATACTTTCATGAAAGGTGTCAACAAGTAGAAGGGACAAAGCTATGTCAGGAATCAACCCAACAGGAAAACACCAGGGATTCAGAATGCATCGAAAGACTTCTTCGAAACGAACCAGCAAAATGTAACCTCATCGAAACCACAATCATAACTGAGATCTTGGAACCAGAACCCAAACTAATCCTTCTCACCAATGTTCCGGAAACCGAAGTAGACTCATCTTGCGACTTCAATCATCAATGACATCACCTATTCAACGAAAAGCAGCATACATTGGGATGAAGTCCACATTCTTCCCGCAATATTCAATAATATCACCGATTCATCTGTAACTCAACATCTAAGCCTACAAAAATTAAAGTCCTTTTGAAAACAAGGAAGCTATCGAGTTCTTATCAAGGAAATCTGGGAAACTACATTATCTAAACATGAGCACATCTGTAACTATCATCGGGATCATCGCAGCAGTTATAATATACACAGTCTGAAATAATTACAACTCCATGGGCCAACCTAAACAACAAAAAAGTGATTAAAGAAACAAGTGGACTTTCTTTAACTGGACAACAGTGCAATTCTAAGTGGAAACTGTTAAATAAAAAATACAGGTCCATTAAGGCTTTCAACAATAAAACTGGATATGGTTCGGCTAACTGGCCCTATTTTGATTTGTTAAACTCATTCTTGGCGGAGAGGCCTGATATGAATCCCGTGGCAACTTATACCAGTAGTTCTACTACTATAAAATGTACGAATAAAAGTTCTATTCCTCCACAAGATGAAACAGAAGCATCATCTTCATCGTCAGAAAAATGTGAAGTCCATGAGCCAAGATAGATTTCTTTCTTTAATGGAGAATATGATTGAGAAAATGTAATTTTGTGTGCGCTTTTTAATGACATTTATGTAGCAAATTTTTTGATAATATCATAGTGTATATATAGGTAGTATTCTTACTTACCATGTAAAATTGACTGAATTTTGAGGCTGTTATAGAAATGAATTAAACATTAAAAAAAATCGGCTTAAAATTCGAAATATTTATTTTTCCCTCCTACGCTAAATTTTGTTTATCACACTTCCTGCACTTTATATTCCAAGGTATTCTCATTAAATTTTGACAAATGAGTTGCGACGACATTTCGTCCACTAATGTGTATACATCTCTATTGAAAATATATATAGAGAGAGGAGAGAGGGTATTGTGCTCTCTGTATTGTTCTTTCCTATGCATTACACTGCAATTCGTACACTGTACGCAATTCTGTAAGGATATAAGGTGCTGTCTACAATAGCGTATTCCAAATTAAGTCTCGTTTTCTTTTTGCGTCTGCTGTCCTTAACTGATTATTTATCTGAATGTCATTAACAGTATTTTCTATGCCATTTCCATTAGAAATAATTTCTTCAGTAGGAATATCATGAAGTTCCATACATATATGTGTAATATACAACAAGTCATTACGATCATGGCAATAAAATCTAGTCTTCGAATTTTCAATCAAATTTAAACGCCGGAAACGCATTTTTAGCAATCCAAAAGCATTTTCAATAACCACTCTTGCCTTCGAAAGTGCTCTGTTAAAATTTTTATGCTTTCGTGCAAGATGGCCATTATTTTTACAAGGTACCATCAAAATGTCTATAGTAGCTAAGCGCTATCTGCAACCAAATGGCATTTAGGGGGAAGCCTTATGCTGCCATCCTGAATTCTTTTAAAAACATCTGACTTTTCATGACATTTGCGTCATGAGGACGCGGTAGACATCTTGTTGAGCTCGTGCATAATTAAAAATATAAATATTTCTGCGGTAAGGTTAATTCAATCAATAAAAGTAAAAGTGGTATTAAAAGTGTTTCCGGCAAAGAAATGCAAATGCCCACAAGGGCAATCCATATACAGAAAATTTAAAGAACAGAAAGAACCGTGCAGACCTCAAACCAACGCCCAATAGGGCGGGATTAGAGGTAAAGATGCCCAGGAAAATTTTATTTCCATCGGAATTAATAAATGACCCCGATGAAATTAAAGGTATTGAAGAAAGGGCTTTGATGGCCGCGAAGAGTGCCCACGAGGCAAACACAGTTAGTATTACGAACACGCTGCATGGACAGCCGACACACCCAATATAACCGAAGGCGTCGGTCACCAACACAGAGACCAATTCCAGTATCTATTATACACAAACACCAACCTCACAATGAAGACAAAGGGAAAGTCATAAAGGACTTCCCAGCAACTAATACTCCCCATTCGGAGTGGGAAACAATTAAAAATAGTAAAAGGAAAGCAACAAGATCACAAGAAGAGATTACTAAAAGAAGACAGATCCAGAATACTGAAAAGTCTGAAGCAGAACAAAACAGGTTTATTATACTAGAGAATTCTTTTGACGATAATAATTTTGAAATAAATACTTTTATGGAAAATGACATAGAATGAGAGAATACTGAACTAAATCCCAATAATAATTTTAGCCTAAAGAGAAATGTTAAAGGTACTTTGCAAACACCGAATACGGTAATTAAAAATAGTAAGGTTACGGGTGAGGGGAGTACACTCTCCAATAAAACGGAGAAAACACCCCCGATTATAGTAAAAATTGTAAATGGCAAAACCTTATATAGATACATTTCAGAGAACAAACTCAAAGCGAAGTTCAATAAGTTGAACCCATCCACCTCTAAAGTCTACCCAGGGAGTCTGGAAGAAAAACAGATATTCCTAAAACTTTTCAACGAAAAGAAAATTGAATGCTACACTTACTCAGCCTCGTCTGAGAAGCCAATTACCCTCCTACTTAAGGGTCGTCACCATAACATTGAAGCAATCGATGTAATGGACGAATTTAAGACCATTTTCCCTCTAGTTTTCCCAAGGAAAATTTCCAGATTCCAAATTCCCAACTCGAGAAAAGAAAACTATCAAATAGATAGTTTCTTAATCCAACTGAACCCAGGAGAGAATATCTCAAACTTACTAGATACTTCCTAGGACAGCGAGTAACCTGGGAAGCAGTCAAAGGTAAAGGACTTATACAATATTATAGATGCCAACAAATCGGCCATCTTGCGATGCACTGCCTCAGAGAATTTAAATGTGTAAAATGCCTTCAAAGACACCCACCAAATGAATGCCTAACTAATAAAGAGACGGAGGCGACCGCTGCCTGCGTAAACTACGGTCAGGTAGGCCACCCTGCTAACTACCGTAGGTGCCCGATGTACAAAAAAATACTTAAGGAAAGAAGAGACAGAATCCTAAAATCAGAACCGGCCAGGGCAGATGTAGAGAGTAATAGCTCAGTACAACCGTCCATAATCAAGAAAGGAATCAGTTATAGGGACACCCCACTATATACCAATCTAGAGGAAATAAACTCCTCCACTTCACCTCGCAGAAATAGTAGTTTCCAAGGGTTCCTGAACCTCTCAAACGAACTTTCTGGAGTTCCCCTGCAAGAATTGTTCGATAAAATTAATTAATTTATGGAAAATATAGAAAAATGCGATACTCTTTACCAGAAAAGGGAAGCAATGTTAATGTTTATAATAAACATATGCCATAATGACTCCTAATAACATCTATTTTATTGAATTAAATCTGCAATCTATAAAAAACAACTCCAGAAGAATAGAACTAGTTAATATCTTAAACAAGCAAAAGACTGACTTTGCTGCGATTTCTAAAACCAAAGTCAATGACAAGCACATACTTAACTTCCCGCAGTACAATACAATAAGAGTAGATAAAGGTCAGGGAGTAGCCCTATTATTAAAAAACAATATTAAATATTCGCAAATACCAACAATAAACTTTCAAATACCCCTCGTACTGGCGGAAGTGGCATTGAAAATAAACAATCACATCAAAAAAATATTAATAGGGAGCATATACTATATATTCCGTCCACATTAGAAGCTAATAATCTTTTAGAGACCCTTAACGAAATCGGAGACATTGGAGAAAATTGTGATTCCATTATAATAGGAGGGGACTGAAATGCTAGGCACACCAGCTGGGGGGACAGCAAAATAAACTCAAACGGTAGACACTTACATAATTGGATTAGAGAGAACGGGTCAAGAGTGAACCTGGGCGTTATCACACCGAGGGAACCTACATTCCCACAGAGGGTCTCCATATTAGATTTTTTTCTCACGACCGAAAAGATTTCAAGGGAACTCTTCCACTCATACTCCTGCACGACTCACGAATCATTTTCCGACCACTATATGGTTAAATAAACCATAGATATGAGAGAATTTAATTTCTCGCTACTAGACCCGAAAACCAAGGAGAACTTTGCCAACGTAAACTGGGTTAACTTCGAGATCAACGCAACATCCTCGAATCTTCCAGATGTCCCTACAGAAGGAACTCATAGGACCATCTTTCTTTGGCCATTACTACACTAAAGGGGGGAGGAGTTACGTTTCCACAAACCAACGCCTTCCCGTTATCATATTATTACCTGCCGCCACATATAAATCAGCCACCTTGCATATTTTATCAGCATAATTATTAAAACGTTAAGTTTCAATTATTAAAGAAAGACAGTTTACAGGCAGTCTTTTCGCAATTCTTGTAAAGTTCGGTTGAAATAAATATTAATTAAAAATGAAAGCTTCTTTCTATTTAAATTCTATTATTATTTTTTATTCAATTACTCGGAGAAAAACGTGACCGTGAAGTTAAAAGAATGCAATCTTCGAATCAAAATTTACGTGGTATTCATTTTCATATCATGCTGGTATAGGGTTTATACTCTCAAAATATACAAATTTATACTTTGTAAAAGTATGAATTCGATACCTTATTTTGAATGGATTTATATAGATACTCTTAAAATATAAAATTTACTCCAAGATTTTCATCTGTATACCGAAGGGGGTCACTGTTTTTTTTTATACCACTAGTTTTTAAGATTTCTCGATAGTTTTCATTTCTCAAGAAAGAAAAAATTACCTCTTATTTCTCAGAAATCTCGAGAATTCTATATAAATATAATATAATATAATATATATATAATATAATATAATATATATATAAAATAACATTTAGTCGGTTATATTCAATTTGAAAGGCTATATAACAATAAAATATATACCACTCTTATACTGAATTCATATATTTTATTTATTATTTCAATATGTTCCAATATGTAGGTGTAGATATAAAATGATTGCAAAACAAAATTTAATTCCTTTTTTGTTCAGCTTTGATATAATTTTTCAAAACACAGCGCATCAAAAGTAGTATTGAACAATGAATTTCTCTTCTTCTTAACAAAATCCTTCGCAACAGTAAAATTACGTTCATTACTAATTAACTATTGGACAAATCATCTCTTCGTATTTGTTTTTCTTGTACCGGTTGTTTGAAATATATTGAATTCTTGTTTAATAATTTTCAGTAACACCAGGACTCACTTCTCTGGCACTGTCTGTTATAGATAAATTTAAAATTTTCTTGAAGAATGAGTTCTTCATTTCTATGGATTGGAACTACCTTAACTTTCTGGTTCGTCAGTGTAAAACTTTTCAAAACTAACAAATTATCTATTTAACATTTCTTTTGCAATTTTGTTCATATAATTTTTCGAGAATAGTCTAAAAAATGTGTACATGTATCTTTTCCTTCTCAAGTGGACCTTTATGAAGATTTATGATGTCCTTTTTTTTCACTTATTTTACCTTTAATTACAATAGGAAGCTTCTAACATATATAGCTCATTGCTGACCTTTTCTAACTTCGCTAAAACAAATGTTTTAAGGCTCCTTCTGCAGTTAACAATAGTATAAAAGCTTCTCTTACTTGTAAAGGCTTTTTAATTCGTAAAAAGCATTATGTCATAATCTACATAGTATGCCCATTCGTCTTATAATTCAAAAGTTGTGCAGATCTGCAATATAGAATGCTGGAATTAACGGTGTGTTAATTCCGGATTAGCAATTATTACCGATCTGCTTACTGGATTGTGGAAGAGTTTCAGGTTTCAGCAATTAAACACTTCGAGGTACTTTTTTACTCTGAACAACTTTTATTAATTTGGTTGCTATATATATATATATATACATATATGCTGTCAGCAATCGCATTTCTTCTGAGTGCATTGCCTCATAAAAAACCGTAAAATTTGTTCGTCAGCAAATTTGCTGACTTGGTTTACTAGTGACGAAATTATGAATGTTGTTTTGTGTCATAAGTCAATGCACTTGGAAAAAATGCGCGCGAGCAGCAATTATTAAATTATCAAAAGAAAACTCTTAATTATTTTAAAACTTTACGGCTGGCTTAAAAATGTTTGTTCAGGGCTGAACAAAAGTAATGACACTTCCTTTTATTTATATTCATAATTTTGCAAAACGATATTTTTGTCAGGAAAGTTTTTGAATATTTTTGCAATTTTCCGTAGGTATATAATACATATACTGAAAATTGTAAAATATTCCAAAATTCTCCTGTCATAATTGTAATTCTATAAGATTTCGCATTTGCTACTCTGTAAAAACTTTTAAAACGTTTCAAAATAGCTAAGTACAAAACATGATTATAGCATAATTGCTGATTTGCAATGCACATCTTTCCAATTCAATTTTCTGCTAACGGCAGCACCATCACTTATTACCTGCAGTACAATATATTTTATACAATACAAACTCCAGTTCCATCTAATTTTTGTGTTATAGCATAGCACCTCTAACTAACGTTTTTACGGCAGAACACTTACCAACCCAAGATCTGACGAATCTTTAAAAATTTGTTATGTATGATAACATCCATGTATCTCTTATTTTTAATGCTACTCAATACGTTAATAGATACACTAAACTTTTTTCTTCATCTTTTAGTTTCATTATAGTCTGAGCTAACTTAACTCCTCCTTTTTACAGTACAATATATAATTTTATCATAAATTGGCTTACTTCTGCAGGACTACGTTGCAGATTGAATCTCTTTGTGGCTTTTAGTAATTTTATTAAACATTTATATCTTAAAATTATTTAATCAGTAGTAGGGTCTTCAAATCGCCTGTTGGCTTATTGACATGAAGTGGAAATATTTGGCTCGATAATTGATTCCTTCCATTTAGAATCGTGTATAACTTCAAGCTGCATGAGAAGATAAAGTGTTGCTGAATGTTACAATCTTATTGCAAAGATTAAAAGCTGCCAAAATCCTTATTTATACCACAGACAACATACAACTAGATATGAAAATCTCCATATAAGCCCGGATCACTTTTTCGATGATATAACTTTATATTCAACCAAAGAGAGCTATCAGTAAAAACTGTTGCGAAGAATTTATGTGGCATAATACAGAAGAGAGAGAGAATGCATAGAGCTTTCTATTAGGGGACCATTATGGGTCCAGCTTTCGTACCGCTTTCATTTTTTGGGGTTTTCATATCTAGATGTACGTTGTCTGAGTTTATTTTATACTATTCTTCTTAAAATGTGAACTTATAAGAGAATTGTGTGAGAATTATCGATAGGAAAAGTCTTAACACAGCGACAACAGCTTCTAAAACAACCAGAATTTATATTCTAAGGAAAAAATAGTCGATAGCTAACCGCACATTTCTTTCTGTTTTTGCTACTGTCGATTTTTGATTTGATTTGTTACGTATTCCTATGATTTCTACACAGTATTGTCAGCCACTGGTAGGACGGGACTAAGGAAACAAAAATCTCCGATATCCTGGTTGCGACTTGAGAGTTGGCGACTTTCTCGAGAATAAACTATTTTCTCGAGAAATGAGGAATACAAATTATACTATTTTCTCGAGAAATTCTCGAGAAGAAACGCTATATACCACATATTATTATATTACTACACTTGCCTGGAAATATTAGTTAAAGCAATACAGCATTTAATTACATTTATTGCTTTTCGAGGTTTCAAACATAAATGTGTTAGGAGTGGAAACTTTTCCTTTAAAATTCCAATAGCGTTTTCTATTACTCTCCTCGTTGAACAATGTGCTCGATTATACCGATCACTTTCTAGAGTTGAGCTCCTTTGTGTAATTAACCATTCTTTTAATGGATATGCGGTATCCCCAAGTAGTACCCAATGAGGAAAAGGTCGAAACTCATTTTCAAATTTTGAAAAAAGTGGACTTCTTCGCAATACGCTTGCATCATGCACATTTCCTGGCCAATTCACATATGCGTTGTAGAAGGAATAGTCGGGACCGCATACTAGCATACAATTAATGCTGTGTTTCCCGTGCCTATCTACGTATGTAGATTCAAACTCATTTGGTGAATTTATGTTAATAAACGTCCCGTCAATACATCCATACACATATGGAATGCCTTGTTAGAAGAAATATATTTAGTTACAAAATTCTGCAGATACTTGTACCACTAATCATACTTACCAGCAATATTGAAGAACTTTTCACATATACTAGTATATTCCCTAGGCTAGCATACAATACTATTAAATATTAAGCCCACAATTGCTGTACACACGCGGTGAATGCATCTGCATACAGTGCTTTTAGATATACCTTGCATATCAGCAATTCCATGGTGCTGCCCCCCATTGCCCAGCCAATGTAATGCTGTGAGAAACTGCTGGGTAAGAGTTAATGAATCGCCTTTTCCAGTTTTGTGTGCAATTTGTGCTCCAATAATTAAAATTATTTTCTCTGCCTTACAACGGCTCATACAAAACCTTTCATAGAATTCAAAACAATCGGATAAGTTATAATTACTTTTCGGCGAAGAATCAAAGAAAAATCGTCACTTCCGCTACTAACACTGCTGCTATATCTTCGATGCATGAAGGACATTTTCTTATTGAAATTTATGTTACCAAATTGAGTAAAACAAAATTGTAGAAAATTACGCAGCACCTTTGACTTGTGAAATATTCTCTTGTACTGCACAAATTTTGTAATTGCAATCTATTCAGTGAATCAGAAGTCTACAATTACGTTCTATTTTTACAAATTTGTAGCTTGTGAATTACAACTACAAATAACTTTTGGTGAAACAAGAAATGAGAAATTCCTACAAATTTCTCTTTGTAGAATACAACTGCAAGGATGTAGCAAAGAAATTTTGTGAAACCAAAAATAGCAATTTTTCTACAATTTTTGTTAAAAATCACTTGTAAATTACAATTTGTAAGTTCATGAAATAGGCCACAGGCCCAATAGATCTATTGTTGGGCGCAGATACATTATAATTGACGGGTTTAAGAAGACAAAACCTCTGGCCCAGAATACTAAATTGGGGTGGAAGCGTCCCAAACAGCACAGCGAAATGCTGAAACTAGCAAGTTTTCTATCTCTCGCAGAAATAGAAGAGAGTTTGGAAAATTTTTGGGACATTGATAACAATCATGTAAACTTGGAACAAGACACCCACTGTGAAGACCATTTTAAACGTAATCACAGAAAAAATGTCGCAGGAAGATACGAAGTTAGTCTACCTATCAAGCAAGAACTGGGGGAGCTAGGCAATTCCAAGTGCAAGTAGAAAAAAGACCGGAAAGGAAACCAAAGCTATCAGTGCAATATAATGCCTTCTTGAAAGAATATCTTGTAATGGGGCACATGAGGCCTGCAAGCCGTAGCAAAAGAACAGGCTGACGTCTATTATTTACCCCATCACGCCGTATTTAAAAGCGATAGCACCACAACTAAGCTACGACTTGTCTTTGACGCATCATGAAAAACAAATTGCGGACTAAACCTCAATGATTTACTTCATTGCGGCCCAAAAATTCAACAAGATCTTACACAGATCATTTTAAGATGGAGTAAGCACCGCTATGTCTACACTGCTGACATCGAGAACATATTCAAACAAATCAACATAAAAGAGCCCGATAGAAATTATCAAAGCATATTGTGGCGACAACATCCAACAGAACCCATTCAACTATGGTACAATTCCTGCCACATTTCAACCTTGAGGCAATTAGCTGAAAATGAAGAAAGTAGTTATCCAATAGCAAAAGAAATACTTGCTATTAATTTCTACGTGAATAACATGTTTACAGGTGCAAATACAAAATCAGAGGCTCTAAAATTACAAGAACAGACAATTTCATTGCTACGCACTGGTGGCTTCAATCTCCAGAAATGGACGGCTAACGATGATGGTCTTCTGAGAAATATACCAGAGGAAATAATAGAGCAAGAGATCAGGGAGATTAAAGAATACGATACAATAAAAACCTTAGGAATTCATTCGAATCCAGGATGTGATGAATTCCAATTTAAATTAAAGACGCATGGAGCAAGCAAAAGCATAACAAAATGAGCACTACTATCAAAATTGCTTCCATTTTTGATCCTCGGGGTTGGCTCGGTGCCTAAACTATAACAGCAAAGCCGACAATGCAGTCATTGTACAGGGAGCAAACAGACTGGGACAAAGAATCACCCTTACGAGTAACGAAGGCCTGGCAAGGGCTTAAAAAAGAACTGGATGAACTGGAGAATATCACGATTCCTCAGTGGATAAACTATCATCGAAATAATGAAATCCAGCTTCGCGGATTTTTGTGATGCTTCGCAAAAGGGTTGCGCTGCTGTTGTGTATGTTCGTACTACAGACTGTCAGGGGAGGATTCACGCCACACCGCTCACAGCCAAAAGTAAGGTAGTTCCCTTAAAGCAAAATATCTCCCTCCCAGTAAGGGCAATCTGGTGCCTCATAACTAGCAAATCTACTTAAAGCAGCAATAAACACCTTGGACCTATAACTAGTCGAAATAATTGCATGGTATGATTCTGAAATTACATTAGTTTGGATAGCCAAGAATCCAAGAACATGGCACGCATACGTAACCAATAGGGTAGCCGAAATACAACGCCATTTTCCCACGAATATTTAGAGACATGTTTCGTCTCGCGATAATCCCGCAGATGTAGTAACAAGAGGAATCAGTCCGAAGAAATTATCCACTCACGATATTTGGTGGAGGGGACCTCTTTGGCTGTCACAAACTCCAGAAGCATGACCACTACAGAAGTTACAGTTGCAAACTAACGAAGAGAGCAAGAGGCATTTTCAAGAGCTAACTAGCCAGGTATCCAATTCAGAAATATCTAAATGCTCTACTCTTACTCGCCAATTGAGGGTAATGATATACTGCAGCAAATTTATTGGCAATTGTCGCCGATGAATGCCGGTGCGAAACACAGGATATCTTACTTCTAAGGAGCTACATCAAGCAATATTTGGTATAGTGAGGATTGTCCAAAGAGAAGCCTTCAGTGAGGACTTAAGCATCCCTAAAAAGAACAAGACCTTGATGAACTCAAGCAACCTTCTTTCTCTCAGTCATGCAACAAATTTGGTAATTGACCGTGCGCATCAACAAACATTGCATGGAGAAGCCCAACTCACCTTGAACTATCTCAGATCACAATATTGGGTAATTAATGCAAAACTCACGGTACTGTCGAGAAGTCAACGATGTATCACCTGTCTAAGGCACAGGCAAGCATCACCTTAAAAGCTTATGGGGAGTATGCCAGCCATTCGAATCACACCAGCTCAACCATTCTCCCACTATAGCATAGATTACGCAAGCCAAGGGGCTTGCGATAAAGGTATCGCAAAGATGGCAGAAGGAAGGGGTACCAAAACACTAAAAGGTTATATTTCGCTATTCATTTGTATGGTAACCAAAGTAGTTCAGCTCTAACATACCTCGGATGCCTTCCTAGTAGCATATAGACGATTTGTGTCCCGCCGGGGAAATCCCAAGCAGATATTCTCTGACAATTGCACCAATTTTGTAGGTGCCCACAACAAATTGGACAAGAACATGAAGAAGGCAATAACATAGTCAATAAAATATATTGCTGAAATCACAGCAAATGACGACACGGAATGGACTTTCATTCCGCTGGGAAGCCCGCACCTTGGTGGTCTGTGGGAGGCTGGAGTAAAATCTGTGAAGACTCATCTTAAGGGTACTGAGTGAAACACTCATAACTTATGAGGAGTTCACAACCGTCATTTATTGAGTGCAGGCATGCCTGAATTCTATTCTAGACCGATCGGCCAACAGTCAAGTGATTCCCAAGATCTTGAGGCATCAAGAAAAGACCGCTGACTAAACTTTTCCTACCCCCGTTAAATATCCACGCGTCCGAGCACAACCAGCGGCGCTGAAGGTAAACACTACAGTAACTACCATTTCAGATTCTGAATCTTGACCTCATAAAAGACCGCCAGTAACCAAGATCGTGCAACTTATAAACTCAACAGGCCCGGATAATTCAGAACAACTGAAAGATAAGAACAGGCAAGAAACCCTAGACAGTATCAGCACACCAATTAAAATAAAAAGGGAAAAACTAGCACCTTGCATTTGGATGGCAAACTTCTTGCAAACCCCTTTGTTAATTCTGTACTGAATCACAGTAGCCTATGCTCAAGATTACACGATCTTCCAACCTAAGCAAGGTTTTTACATAGCAAACCTGGGACATGCACAAGTTAAAAGGGGGACTCTGAGACTACCGAAAACCTTTCCTACAGATGAAGCCATTCAAGAATTGACAGCACTTGGAAACGTGTAAAAGAAATGTGTGAAAAAAATAAGATCCTCACAGATATAAGACACTGAGACGTGCTGTAAAAGCATTTATCAACCAAGCGACAAAATTTACTCAAGTGCACCAGTCAAAACATTAAGTTTATCCAACAAAAGCACCGAAGTAGGAGAGGCATTTTTGGTAGGCTACTCACAAGTGTTTTTGGAGTCAATGATGAAATCTATTAGAGATAGAACATCTTCAACAAGAAATCAAGAAAACATCCTGTAATCAACCAATCAGCAGGTTCTCCTTCTCAGTCGAAGAATAAACTATTCGAATATGATCATAGAAGATACACTTAAACACTTCGATGCACGATTGGAAAAGGCAATTGGCTCCATAAATGAGATGGCCGCTTGGTACTCTACTGCAGATCACAGAATCAGCACATTAGTGCTGAAAATTAATCTAATGAGCAAATATAATAACTGGATAAACCCTGGATAAAGAAGAATTTTAAGAACTTTTATTTTTAACGATTTTAAATCAAATTCATAAATACAAGAAGAAAAAACAACCGCCTCGTCCGGGGTTTGAAACCGGGACCTTCCGCTTGCCGGGCGACTGCTCTTACCACTGAGCTAATGAGACAGATGATTTTCCCTCCTGCATTTATCAATTTGTTACTAGCCTACTAAGCCACGATTTGCTTTCAGCTGGCATTAACCAGTAACGATGAAAGCGCACAAATAAATTGTAAATTCAATTTTTTTTTATTTTTTTTCCCCGGATGGGAATCGAAAAAAATTACGCTTAAAACCCCATAGATGAACCGTTTGATGTCATAACGAGTCACATCATGGAAACGCCACCAGTAGTGGCATCACTGAATTTTTGCAAGACCCCTGAAATACTTCAGCCGGGGCTCTGGTTTCGTCCAAGTGAGCAATTCCTGAACTACAGCTTAGTTCCCGATCTACTGCAGGTGAAGGACGTACGGGGAAAATTCATGGTGTATACAATTTCTACCAGCCACATCTGCTATCGTACTATTTACTCTCGTGTTGCTTACATACAATTAGCGCATCCCGCTAAAGAGCTTCTGCACCACCTGTAAATACCCGGCAAACAAACCAAGACGGCGGTCAATGTCAAGTTCATCAATTCAAAAACGCTTTACTGATATTTTAGCAAGCGCCGGCTCTCAACATGTTCATGTCTGAACAACGATAAGTAATTCACATAATTTTCAAGCATATCATGTAATGAGTGAAATGAATAAAATAAAGCAAAATGTAAACACTTCACTTGCGTAGCATAAAAATAAGCTCCGCACGCGGAAGTGCTTACTGCTAGCTTGCTTCATATCACCTAATTGCTTCCCTAACCGATTGCGTCATGGCACAAACAATTAAATCTTGTTTGTTTACGCTGCATCAGCAGCTGTGTGTATAAAATTTCTTTACATCATAATTTTTCCATGGCTCATAAGTAAGCAAGAATTCCCCAATTTTCTTCTACTAAACCCAATAGTAAGAACGCTTTTATTTCTCACCTGTTATCTGCCCATCGAGAGTCAAACTCCGGCACACTGTCGGATCTAAATTTATTTCAACTATACAAGGGTGGTAAAATACAATCTTGCACTATAGTTGTACATAAATTCAACATACTGTTCATTCTCATATAGCTACATGGTCAAGCAACCTGACTTAACACACTGTTGAATCTTACAGATCAATTCTCACCGCCATCTTTTAATTACAGCTCACAATCGCCTTCATAAATGCACTCAAGCGATTCATTCCTCGAAGAGGACTTTGCGCGACAATTTCCTGTGATAATGCAACCAACTTGGTTGGTGCTAAATCTGGATTAAAAAAGCTTGAAAATTTATTCAAATCACAGGAATTGAAGAAATCTATAAACGATCATCCGATCCAAACGACTTGAACGCTCTGACGCCAGCACACATCCTGATAGGCAGGCCATTAACTGCCTTTACAGAATCAGATGTATGTACCCTACATATAAACAGTCTTACAAGCTTTAGACGACTGCACCATACCCAACAATCATTCTGGAAGAGATGGTCATTAGCATATCTACAGAAGGTTCAACTAAGATACACATGGAAAAACAAACAACATGACTTAAAAAAGGGCACCCTAGTTCTGTTAAAGGATATAAACTTACCCCCTCTTAAATGGATAATCACACCAGGATTGTAAATGTAAAAACGGTATCTGGCACTTTCGAAAGAACGCCCCACAACCCGTGTCCATTACCAATTGAAAGAAACAACAATAATCATCAGGACGAGGATTGCAAACACAAGTTGTACCGAAACAATAGCAAAGGGAGCTCCATGCCTCCTGCTGTAAGGAACACCACGAACTAAGCCCGCGGCAACAGATGACATCAGTGCTAGTTCGCCTGCAAGAAGCCTCCGACAGGAGAGTCAGTCATCCATTGAAAGGCAGATTCTTGTTTATAAATCCAAACTGGTCAAATTGGTTGACATACTTAAAATAGGCAAATCTTCAGAACTTAAAATAACGACAGAAAAAAACAAGAGAATTTGCACAATAGACTCAAATCTCAAGCAATGCACGAAGAGGTAATTCGATGGCTGTCAGTTTTCTCCTGCTAACATCTTTGGTGCTGCCAATATTCGAAGCACTTTTTAATGAGCCAGTGGAGATAGCACCATTCTCAAATAATCCCGGGTTATTCTTCGAATCTATAGGCCAGGCTCAAATAATAAACAGGGAATGGAACTTGCTGGTTTGTTATAACCTAAAAAATTACTGGGCTAATTTTCAAGGAATAAGGAGTTGTATAGCAAGAATAGACCAGCTCTGTCACGCAACAACAATTTGAAAAAAGCATTGTCTAGAGCTACTGAATCAGTTTGATCACCAGATTAGAGAACTAGAGGAAGCAAGTGAACTTTTATACAAACGAAGTGGTGGCCACAAAATTGTAAAAAGAGCACCTCTCAATATAATCAGAAACATGGCAAGCAAACTCTTTAGAGTACTCGACTCCGAGTACGCTGAATATATAGAAGGTGAAATCGAAAAAAACATGGAGCAATGAAAATTACCTCATGCAATTACTGAAGAATCAAACATCGGTTCTGGAATCCACTATAAATATTACGAAGGACACAGAAGAATCCATTCAACAACAGTTCAACTCAATAAAGAATCATATAGAAGCTTTACACAAGTACATAGGTAATGCCCAATACGAACAACAAACTGCACAAACTTTTAGTTCATTATTTATTCATTTATGCATGGGTGTCCAATTCATTTTGCTCTACCATCATTATTTCTATGTGATAGATTTTAGATCCACAATATATTTCAAATTTGAATCGAGCCATAAAGTAAACTTAGTCACGATTGAAATCCTATACATTCTAAATAAATAATTTGTATTGGCAATGCTCTATGTAGAATTCATGAACCTATTGTACTTCACTTGTCATTGTATCGCCATCGTAGCAACAACCTCTTGTACTTTTTTTTACATTACTCGGAAACAGCAATTGAATTCCAATGAAATAAATCATTCTTGTAACCAGATTTTTTCAATACTTTATTTCATTATCTCTTCCATTTTTCGACTTTATTCCGCTATCTAAATCTTCACAAAACATTGAAGATTCATCATTGCTCCTCGAGCCGGATTAAAAGTGAACAGTTCTATAAAAGTTATCGAAGTTGCCTGCGTGAGGTAAAATAATAAATGACATTGGTTTTGACTGTGACTCTAAGTGAATAAAATCGTGGCAAACAATCATCGTACATTTTCGAGACAAAAACTGTGCTGATTTGTATAATATAATTCGATTGCATATTCCACGTACCTGAGTGCTCTTCATTAAGTAAACAGGTGTCATCTATCGCATCGGTATCATCATCAACATTCTATTGTCGCATTGAATACCAAATGCATCAAAGGAACAGATTACGTTAGTGCCGGAGCTTGATAATAATCATCAAAGCAGAGCATCACAAAAACGTCAAGTCCATTTTTAATTGTTCGAAAAATTCATTATTCATAATTTGCAATCAATTAACCTATTGTTCTCGTTCTACAACTAAGAAAAATGAGTTCATCGGGTGATGAGAGTGATTCAGCCACAAGGCAAAAATTAGCAGATCAACGTGCACAAAGAGCAGTCATTTCTGGTCAGCAGACAAAATTAAAAAAGTATTTTGACAGCAAGTGCGATACTTTGTCTTCATCTGAACTGCAAACACCACTTGGTCTGCGAGAAGGGTATTTTAAAAACTTTCAACTAGTGCAAACCAAAATCGAGTGTCTGAATGAAATTGAACGTAACGTAGATAAGAGAGAAGTTTATGAGGAAACTTATTGTGGCATTAAGACAAAAATATTGGCGGCTATTGAGAAAAAACAGCCTCGTTCTTTTTTCAGTATATCTGATCCAGATAAAACCATTGCTACATCGTCTCTTGCTTACCGAGACTGCAATTTACCAATACTCGGATTGGCCAGATTTTTTTATGATGTTTAAAACCTTGGTCCATGAATATAAGGAATTTTCCGACGTAAAAAAATTTCAGCATCTAAGGTCGTTTCGTTTGATAAAAGCACTACAGCTGATAAGTACAAATTATCAAGAAGCTTTACAAATATTAAAAAAGAGATATGAGAATACACGATTAATCTTTCAGGCACATTTACGAGAAATTTTTAACCTAGCTTCCGCTGAGATGAGAATAGTTCAACAGCTGCGTTTATTGTCTGACACAGTTGACTATCATCTCAGAGCTCTACAAGCACTAGGTACGAAAGAAGATATTGCAGAAGGTTTGCTAGTGCATTTAATCGGAGAGAAAGTAGATTCTCGTATTCGAGCTAAATGGGAGGGGGAAGCACCACTGGACTCAATACCAACATGTGTTACGATATTTTGCTTCACATAGTCATCATCACAACATCATAAAACCATGTAACACCATTTCACTTGTTGTGACATAAAAAATGTGACCTGCATTAATAACTTTGCAGAATGTAAGTCGGATCAAATGTCACAACATATCGATACCAGAAGTGGTTCAAAGTGAAATATGGAAAATGATGATTAATTCATTTTTTGTTTAATTACAAGGTGAATTAATGAGGTGATGACGATGTGTAGCAATTTGTTTATATTTGTAAGAATTATTTTTGATATGTGCAATAAACTTGCAGCTGAGTTGAGTTTGAGTTAGCAGTGAGTAAGTGATTTGAGTTGGCAGTGGAAGGGGAAGCAAGGTTTTAAAACTCGTAGATATAATAA
The DNA here is from genome assembly GCA_963924295.1 of Dioctria rufipes. Lineage (NCBI taxonomy): Eukaryota > Metazoa > Arthropoda > Insecta > Diptera > Asilidae > Dioctria > Dioctria rufipes. The sequence continues at coordinate 83,459,522 of OZ002741.1, read as the reverse complement.
GTGATAGCGGAAAACTGAAAAATAGGTGAGGAAACACAAGCGGCAGTGTTTTAAAAAAAAATTATTGGTAGTGATAAGAAACCGCGTTAACCAGTGCAGCAAATTTAATTAGTAATAATATATAATATGACATACATATGATATATGTTTATGTATGTAATAATATTTAATATAAAATCAAAGTTAACAACAACAAATAAATAAAGTATCTGTGTAAAATTTCTGATTGCATTATTACATTGGTGTTAATGACATTGGTAAGGTACAGTGAGATCAATCGTGAGAATGTTACATTGGCGCAGCCGGTAGGATCGGGGAAGCCAGTTTTTGCCTATATATATATAAACATAAGAGCTTGAAAACCCGCGATTCTCCACGAATAAAAAAAATAAGGGGTAACAGGGATACTATAAGTTCGTGTTCAGCTCCCGAACAGATCAAACATCAATCAAATCAGCGAAGGTCAATATGCCACAATTAATTGAGTGTAGCAGAAGCTTGCTATATAAACAATTTGCTCACGCTGCATGTTTGCTGCCACTACAGGTGGTAAAACGCTCAATTAATTGTGTGACTCAGTGACATACATATATAATATAGAATAATATACCTACATTCTTTTGCAATTGCTTAGGTTTTGATAATTTCTTTCGCAATTGTTTTTTCGTAATTTCTTTTGGTTTCTGTTTACAGTTTGTATAAACAACTTAGTTCCGTAATTTCTTTTGGTTTTTTTTTTACAGTTTGTGTACACACAAACTTTAGCTCCGTAAAATCTTGTTTAATTTTTATATTTTGTAATCTTTCTGTTAAAATATTTTTTACTGTGATAATTTTTTGTATAAAAGTACATGAATTTTTTTAATAAAGCTCAGTATAACCAAGTAACGAGTGGCTATTACTTCGTTAGCACTCTCCAGCATCAAGTCAGATTAGACACACTGTTTAGTCTGCACTTAAGTCTTTTTATTACTGAGATACATAGTCGATCTCAACAGCAGTCTTGTTTAGGTTTCAACACACTGTTGAAATCTGCACAAGATTTATTTTTTTTTGTGGTTCTAACTACGAGAATCATTACATGGTCCTTCGAGCCGTCGAATCAAGACTAAATCTCATTGCTAAGATTTAACACACTGTTAAATCTAGCTGAGAAATATCTACGGCAACCAACAATTAGCGTGAAGGGACTTAACACACTGTCAAATCTCTTCTGTTGCTACTCCAGCATAGCATCCCTGACGAAAGCCGACTTTCAAAGCAGCTGCCGCCAATAATTGTTTGCCTGCACTTTAATTTGCGATGCCTTCAAAACCTGAAGACATAATCATAATCCAAAAAGATTTGGCAGAGGAATTAAAGCGTCTTTTAGCAAATTTCAAGAAAGACGGAGCTGAAAGAAAAACAGAGGAATACTTGCAAAACAGGCTCAAGCAGTTGGAAACAATCTGGGCAGATTTTAACGACCGTCATCTACAGCTAACAGAGTGTGCAAAACCAGAACACCCGTATTTCACCGATAGGTTATACGAAAGGACACACGAGCTGTTTAAGCAATCAGTTGAGTTGATAGCCAACTACCAGATTCCCAAGAAGTACCAACTACCAATCACCAGCACAACTGGCTTAAAAACCACAATGACCACACCAACGTTACCAGTTACTACAACTGCGCCATCTCCTCCAGCAGTAACCACAACGGCTGGAGCACCAGCAGTAAGTAACTTTGAAAGTATCAATACGCTCACAGCAACACCACAGAATCTTGGATATAATCCTCAATTCAACACGCTGCCTAGCGCAACAACATCCTGGAATCTTCAGCAACAGAACCTAGATCAAATCAGAGTTAACAACTATCCAAAACTTCCACCAATACAAATTCCTAAGTTCAGTGGAGATTACAAGGACTGGAAGTCTTTCATAGACATTTTTAAGAACGTCATCCACAACAACTTACACATAAGCAACATTGAAAAGATGCAGTACCTCCTATATCATTTAGAGGGTGACGCAAGAAGGGTTATAAGTCATCTGCAATTGAGTAGCCAAAACTATGAAACTGCTCTGCATTTGATAGAAGCCAGATTTAATAATAACAGAAAAATCGTCACAACTTATGTGAATACTATCATGGATGCCAAGAATGTAGAATACAGGTCCCAACAAGACATAATAATGCTTTATGATACCATTAGAGAGTGCTTGGAAGCTCTGAAGCTTTTAAGCTACAAAACAGACGAATGGAGTCCAATTATTGTATGTATCGCAATGAGGAAGCTAGACGCAGAAAGTCTTCGCCTGTTTGAAGAAAGCCTACTAAATCCAAGGGAAATGCCCTTAGTTACCGACCTACTGAGGTTCCTAGAGAAGCGGTATCAGGTATTGGAATGCATAGAAAATTCAAAACGCACAAGGCCCGGCACTTCAAAATGCTTTAAAAAGGCATTTCACACCACATTAAGAGGCTCATGCATGATTTGCAACAAGGAGCACAAACTCTACCAGTGTGGAGAGTTCAGAAAATGGAACGTGGATGATAGACAAGCCCTTGTCAAGCAAAAGGATATCTGCGGAAATTGTCTCGCACATAACAAAAATGAAAAGTGCAAATCCAACAAGCTTTGTGCCATTTGCAATAAAAGGTACCATACTTTACTGCACAAGGGCAATCAAAATAGTCCTGCCACCCCAGGCATATCACACATACGCCAGAATCAGACCATTAGCACAAATATGTCTACCAATATGTGCAGCGTGAACAAGGCTCAACCATCATATCCAAAGGGAAATGCTATCAGCTGTCATACCAATAAAGTGAGAATGCCTAACGTGTTGCTACCTACAGCAATCACCGGAATTAAAAATATATATGGACAGTTGGAAAGCTTCAGAGCATTAATCGACCCTGGATCACAGGTATCGCTAACAACAGAACAGGCGGTTCAATTTTTAAAGCTCCGTAAGGATCACATCAGAGCCACGATTTTTGGAGTTGGAGAAGCCGAGTCAGCCAGAGCGAGCAGCAAGGTAAAATTAAGTATCGAACTTAAAGATCAAACGAATTCTTATCTTTCTGTGGACGCCCTTGTTTTGCATAAATTGAACTCTCTGTTACCAGAGGCACCTGCTCCAGGCATAAATATGAAAAAATTCAAAAACATGAATTTAGCTGATCCTACATTCTACCAACCAGGCAAAATAGACATATTGTTAGGCGCAGATGTCTATGACAACATTATAATTAAAGGTTTTAAGAAGACAAAGCCTCTCGCACAAAATACCAAATTGGGGTGGATAATTTTTGGAAGCGTTCCAAACAGCAACAGCGAAACGCTGAAGCTAACGAGTTTCCTATCTCTCGCAGAAATAGAAGAGAGTTTAGAAAAATTCTGGGATATTGATAACAACCACGTAAATTTGGAACAAAACAACCACTGTGAAGAACATTTTAAACATAATTACAGAAGAGATGCAGCAGGACGTTACGAAGTCAGTCTGCCTTTCAAACAAGAACTGGGGGAGCTAGGCGATTCCAAGTGCATGGCAATAGCCCGACTACGGCAGATAGAAAAAAGACTGGAAAGGGAGCCAGAACTATCAGTGGAATATAATGCCTTCTTAAAAGAATATCTTGCAATGGGGCACATGAGTCCTGCCAAACCGTATGCAGGAAAACAGTCTGACGTCTATTATCTACCGCATCACGCCGTACTTAAAGCCGATAGCTCCACAACTAAGCTGCGAGTTGTCTTTGATGCATCGTGCAAGTCAAAGTCTGGACTAAGCCTCAATGATTTGCTACATTGCAGCCCTAAAATCCAACAAGATCTTACACAGATCATATTAAGATGGAGAAAGCACCGCTATGTTTACACTGCTGACATCGAGAAGATGTTCAGACAGATCAACATTAAAGAGTCTGACAGGAATTATCAAAGGATATTGTGGCGGCAGCATCCAACAGAACCCATCCAGGAGTTCAAATTAAATACAGTTACCTATGGCACAAGTCCTGCCACGTATCTTGCAGTAAGAACCTTGAAGCAATTAGCTAAAGATGAAGGCAGCAACTATCCAATAGCAAGAGAAATACTTTCTACTGACTTCTACGTGGATGATATGCTTACAGGGGCTTGTTATGAATCCCCAAAGCAATCCAAATAATATGATCAAGCAATAACCACTTCAATTGTCTCTGATTCATAACGCATTACCTAAAAAAATCAAGCAAACATCTCTCATCCATAAATCACGGTTATCCGGCCCCACAATGAGAACCAAAACAATAAACAAACAACTATGCGCACACGACTGTGGTCAAGTTGCAGCACATAATGAGTAATCGTTAGATGTACCCATGTCCACGGTAATCATTCTTAGGTAGATAAGGCCTGTCACCTTTCTACACGTAAATAAGAACCCTTGGATTTCTTGCTTGAGAACAATCAGCCAAACGTATAATGGAATCACCTGATTAACTCAAAGCGATAAGAAGTAAAGCATGGTACTCGCTGAACGATTTTACCTCACACCCGCCGTGCAACAAACTGACCAAAAGAAATTGCCTTAGCGGAAGCGCCGGCATCAAATTTCTTTTTGTCATTGTACGTAATGAAGCAAGTGAATTATTGTTTTGGGACTCGTGTGAAAATTGATACCGTTGTTTTCATACAATTGTTCCCAATTATTTTTTTATAATTTGCGGGTGAAAAATCAAATTGCATTAATGCAATAAATTTTTCACCTTTATTGGAAAAAATGCTTGATAGGTGATTTTGGGTTGTTTTTCACAGAAAAATGCTCAATAGGTAGGTTTTGATTGGTCACCACAAAAACTTCTAAATAATCAATCTGCAAGTGGAGGGGAGTATTAACCACTACAGATTGATTTTGAATAAATAGAGAGTTCTGATGCAAGGAAAATCAGAAATATTCTAAACCCCAAGCTAGAGAGTCCCCCTACCCAAGGTAAGGCCTCTAGTGGAAAGTAAAAGAAAAGGTATACTTCAAAACTATTGTGAAACCTAGATTATTGTATTCCAAATATAAAGAAAAGTATTGTTAGTAAAAATTAAAAGTGTGCTTGAAAAGAAATAAAATCAGTGTAAAGATTAAACGCAGCCTTCTCATTTTGGTCAACCCGGACTATTACGATTAACTCCCTTGTTGCCGGCGCGCAACAATCAGAAGAAGTGAACTCCTGTTGCCGGCGCGCAACATATAAAACTGGTGGCAGCGGTGCAGATAAGTCACACGGTTAGTAAGACCCTCGACTACACCCACAAACTCATGAGCTGGCCAAAAGAAGAAGAACTTATCAGTCCACTGGGACTTTCTGACGAAGAGCTAGACATCGAGCCAGAAGCGGACCCACAAGCAGACGCTTATTCAGAAGAAGACTCCTACTCAGAAGCGGACTCACAAGCAGACGCTTATTCAGAAGAAGACTCCTACTCAGAAGCGGACCCACAAGCAGACGCTTATTCAGAAGAAGACTCCTACTCAGAGGCGGACTTTTATTCAGAGACGACAGAGGTAGGCTCATTCTCAGAGCTTGAGGAAGACATTACGGACTGCTACTATAACCCCGGATCCGAAGGAAGCAGTGTGTCATCCGACGAAGAGGGAAGTATTGGCCCCATCTACAATCACTGTTTGGACGACCTCGAGGAATACACGGACCCAATCGACCATTTGCTGGACATCCTGCTCAAACACGAGAACCCGTCAGCAAACGCGATTTATAGAACGCTGAGATACCAGCTGTACCCAGAAGAGGACTTCAACTCAGCAATCGACGTGGACTTCTATCAAAAGGTACGGGACGCTCTAGAATAGAGTTATAAGGTTTCTATATTATAAATACTATATTCTATATAAATATATATATTTTACTTTATTATATTATACCTATATTATAACTAAAATATAACTATTTAATGTACTCCTGGTCTTCACCCCTTTTTCTATTTTAACAAAAGTGCATATTCTCGAGTGTTTTTCTTATCAAGTGCTTTTTGGTGTTGTGAATATTTCTCCGGGATATTAGTTAAATTAATATACTCGTCAAGTTCAAAAAAAACATATCGGGAAAATATAAAATTTTTTTTTAAAAATTCATACTCGACTACAAAAGCGTCGAGGCGTAAGAGATACGCTTCTTCCTGGGCTAATCATCCACAGAAGGCCTGCACGGAAACGAGCTCACAATATGACCAACGATCAAGTTGCGGCGAGAGCCGAAAAATTATCTCTCAGTGATGCTAGATCACTCATTCCAGTATTCGATGGTAACTCTGATGATTTACACCGATTTCTGAATACATGTGAAATGTTTCAGAAAGAAGGTATTGCAGAAACAGAAAAGGCTCTATTTTTGCAAATAATCAAAACAAAATTGGTAGGCAGAGCCTATGAAGTTGTTAAATATAACGACGTAAATTCTTGGAAAGAACTCCAAAAGGCCCTGCAAGAGCAATTTTTAGAGACTCGTTCTAGAGTCTCAATACAAAATGAGATTCTAGCTCTCAGACAAAAATCTGGAGAAAATATGAAAGATTACGCCTTTCGTGCTCGCAAGTTGTTAGCATTATATGATGATGCAACCTCTAGTTTTACGAATGATCAAACACTCAAAAATCTTTTAGCTGGAGAAAATCAAAAAATGGTTCTCTGTTTTGCCCTGGGACTTTTATCGTCACCACCGGCGGGAGACTAGGAGTGCTTGCAGTTTAGCGAAGATCACTAGTACCCAAAATTTATTCATGGATTTAAAAAATCACAAATGTCTTTCAAAATTTATTAATTAGTAAGATTTTCTCACAGATATAAAAAAAAAATTACAGGTTAAAATTTATCCACAAAAAGAAATTCTTCACTGATATTCGATAAAAAAATTACAGATTAAAATTTATCCACAAAAAGAAATTCTTCACTTATATTCTAAAAAATTATTGATGATATTTGTTTTTGACGTTACACTCCGGAATGAACAAAACTGTCTCTGCTTCTCGTGGCTTCACCCTGAGTTTTTTTATTTCAGGCGTAGATACATATCGTCAGCGAAAGCTAATTAGCTGAAGTTAATTAACGTGAAAGAGGTTTTTTTTAGGAGAAACATTTCATTTAGAAAAATATGGAATGGCATGGATTGTCTCGATTATAGGTGAAGCGGGGAAAATGCATATGACGATTGTACTCTTGAGTATAATGAGTACCTACATAGTTTTGTACTCTGGAGAGCTACTGGGGTAAGTCATGGTTAAAAGTGGCTCGTGTTTCGTCCACTTGAATGAAAAGTTGAAGGCCAAAGTAAAATTTTGTTGCTGACGTGAGAAGTGCATTCGGGCAAAATTTATTGTTTAGGCATGCTGATGAGATTGATTTTAACGGAAAGATTATATTGGATTTCTTGAACTGTTGGGAAAGATATTTTGAATTTTTGTGCCTAGTCGAGTGTTTGCTGATAGAAATATTGGTTCGGCGGAAATGGAATTATATTACGGGACGCATTTCCCATGCTCTTGATTATGGGTGCAATTATTAGTGCGTTTTAAATTTATGACCACGGCGCCCATATGAAATATGTTTTAACATGAAATCTCTTTCAGTGATGATAAAATACCAAAATCTTGTTAGATTTTGAAATAGGGAGATCTTGGCACTTTCAGCATAATAGACAATGAGCCTGCTGTAGGCTCATGACACCTTTCCCCTTAAAAAAGAAAGTTGCAGAACTGTAGGGAATGTAACTTTCGTTTATCGTAGGTTGTTGGAGTAAGTGGGCAATGCATTTATGGGGTGGAATTTGATAAGACCGGTAGGGTGAAACTCTTTGCTTAACAATTTTAACTGTCTTTGTTTCGTTATTGTTGTTTTTTTGTTTTTATTAGTCTATTGTTAGAATATTTAGGGAGATATTGAAAGTATTGAAAATATTATAGCTAGCTGAAGGTGGGGTACATATAGTTATATACAGTTTTAATTCAATAAATTTTACGTTATTTTATTTCAATTAAATATTATTAATTATGTGCCTACCCTTATTCCTGCTACATGCATATAAAAATTATATACTTTGTCAATAAATCTTAAAATGAAAAAATTTAAAACTCCAAGATCTGGCATATTGATTACTTAATATAATTTATAATATAAGTTTTTTTCCCATTAAATTTCTAGATGTACTATATATTTATTTATTTTCGGTTTTCATGTATGTACATATGTATGTATGTGAGTTTCCGTTTATAATACGATAGTTTGTCTCATAAAAGTTTTTTTTTTGTTTTTTTTGATACTTTCTAAAAATTCTGAGTTCTATTTTTTTATATAAACAATATATCGAGAAATGAAGTATATATATATATAATAAAGTAAAACCTAATATTTAGATATAGTATTTTTTTTTTTTTTTTTTTTTAGAAGACAAGAATAAGTTGTGTGAAATTTTCGTTATCATATTTCAATTTTAAGTGCCACCGTTTAGTCGTGTGCTTATTTTGGGAGTTACTTCGATGTTTTTTTCATAGAAATTGTGTAAATGGGTTCATCTTTCATTTCTGTGCATTCTATCTTCTCTGGGTTTGATTTTATTTCTCTTGTTGTTGTTTTTCTACAATTTAGCTTTGCTCTAAATTTGTATAGCAACATTGCGAGTAGGACGCTTGCGAACAGATAAGAAATAGCATAATGATGTATATGATGCGGGTTAGGGGATTCCGCATCGAATTTCTCGTTTTGTTTTTGTAGGTTTATTGCCTTACCTAGATTGTCTAACTCGTCTTTACTGTTGAATTTAAGAACTCGAACAGGTGGTTGCTTTTCCGAGCTTTGCTTGCTCAAATTCGTGTAATGGGGTAATTGGGAACTTAGGTTGAGTGATGGGAGGAAATAGTTGTTGATCTGAGCGGACTTTACGTTATGGGCTTGTATTATCAGATTTCTAGTTTTGATATAGCAACCTTCAGTTATTTCCATGATCCCTAGATTTGATAATTTCCTAGCGTTAATAGCGTTATTGCATATTATGTCGATCGTAATCTCATGATCTAATGAGAAAAGCCATCTATTTGGCTGTGATAACTGAATCCAAAAGTCTGATGGAGCAGTAGTTTTTATCTCGCAGTGCGGGGGCACAATATTCATGTGATTTAGTAGGTCCACCTCGCAGAGATTGTTTTGAGAATGTACATTGAAAATGGGATGGCTGACTTTACATAGGTAATAATTTAAATCGTGCGTTACACATTGCATAAGGTCAAATTTGTTCATACTGTAGTAATGTTCCCGATTGAAATCTATAACCAGATATTCGGAGGTTGGCTGGATAAATATGAAATTTGTTTCGTGTGGGATTGGTAGTGGGTATACTCTAAATAGTTGGTAACTATCTTTAAAGGGTAACGGGAGTTTAAACTCGAATAAAATTTTATTTTTGATAATTGCCGTGCGTACCTCACTTATTTGGTATAATTGTAGCAAGCTGTTCTGTTTTCTATCTATAGGTAAGGTAAGTGTATTGGGAATTTCCTTTTCCTAAAACATTTCTCATCTGTTGAGGTGATATAATTGACGGGTGTGGTTTCCCGTGCCTAACGTCTGTGATTAAATTAATTAAGATGTTTTGTGTAGCTTGGATCCTGTTTATTAAGCCAGTAAGGGAGACCATGGTTTCTATTTGTATGCTTATTTTGGTGGTAATTGTATCTGTATTTAAGTTATTAATTGTAGAGTTTATTTCGTCTACTCTATTTTCTATGTGTAGGAATTGATTTTTTATTTCGATTCGGCTTTTGTTGAATATGTTCGCTGTAGTTTCGACGATCAGGGTTTGGTTTTTCAGGAGGCTCAGCAGATGATTTTGGTTTTTGTGTAGGTTCTCTATTTGCTGGTTATAAGCTAAAGCGTCTTCCTCGCTGAGTGTTCCGAATAAGGTCTTGCTTAGTGCCCCAATGGCATTAATTAATCCCCTTTTGTATCGATGATTATCTGACCGTAATAGTTCCATGTTTTGTTCTAATTTTACTACTTCTAGGTGCAATTGTTGAGTAACACCCCAGCATGGAATGGTTTGGTCGTAGTATTTATGTATTAAATTGCAGAGGGAAGTTATGTCATTTATGTATGAATTTAATTTACCTATTTCGAATTGGAAATTCTCCAAGTCGTAGTAAACCAAGATTTGCCATTCGTTACTGTAAAACCCGATCCGTCCAACCTCTTCGAAATAGATTCCTAGGTTGTTTTTGAGTTCGCTGATCTTAACGTTGGCGTAACTCTGGCCGGTCAGCAGGGCCGCGATGAGCAGGACTATTAGAAACCTAAAGTGAATTCGTACATTATTACAGAGTTGCTTTACTCCAAGAAAAGTTTGAGGTTGTTATTATGTATTGTTTTTGATTTATTGCCTATTCTTATGGTGGAGTTTTCGGTAGAATTTATGTTAATTATCTCGAAAGGTCCCGTCCATAATGGAGAAAACTTGTTTTTTTTTGTAAAATTTTTTATTAGTACCTTGTCGCCTAGGTTGAAGTTCTTTATTTTTGTGTTCTTATCGTAGTATTCTTTGCTTCGTTTTTTATTGTGTAGTAAATGCTCTTTAGCAATACTATACCCATGTTGTAACCTAGCCCTTAATTCGTTCGAATAGTTATCGTAATTATATGACAAGCTTGGTGTGGATTTAAGTTTGTGTGGTAGATTTGCCGGAAATCCGTAGAGAAGTTCAAAAGGTGTGTAATTTGTGCTACTATGTGGTGTGGTGTTAAATACAAAGGTTGCCTATGGAATCCATTGATCCCATGTTGTAGGGTCCCGGTTGACGTAATGGCGAAGATACTCAGCTAGGGTTCTATGAGTTCTTTCGAGAGCTCCATTGGTCTGTGGGTGGGTGATAAGGAGTGGTTTGAATTTTATGAATTCGTAATAATTTGCATGTCTGGGAAAAAAGTTCGCTTAGGAAATTCGATCCTTGGTCTGTAAGGAGGTTTTCCGGAATTCCATGTTTACAGACGATTTTTGTCACGAATGCTTCGGCTACTGTTTTTGCCTCAGCGTTTCTGATAGGGATGGCTTCCGAAAATTTAGTTAGGTCATCTTGGAATGTCAGCAAGTATTTGTTGCCGTCGTGGCTTACAGGCAATGGACCGACGATATCCAAAAATACCTTTTCAAAGGGTTTCGAACTGGTGGTGGTTATTTTCATTGGGATCCTGGGATTACTACTAAGTTTGTTCTTTTGGCATGATTGGCATTTTGATATGTAACTTTCAACGTCCTTACTCATCCCTGGCCATCGATAGTTCGCCTGGATCCGTTTTAAGGTTCGAGTGACCCCTTGATATCCTCCGATTGGTGATTCGTGGAAGATCTTCAAAACTTCATCAATTTCCTTCTTTTCCGTGAGCGTTTGAATCTTAACTGAGTAACACACGACTCTATAGGTAGGTGAAGGAAAGGCGTAGCTAAGTAAGTTTTTTATTTCACGGTTGGAGGTTGGATCATACTCAGGTATGGATATATTGAGTTCGCTCGCTTTTTGTTCTGTAAGATATTCTCGGAATTTTATTAATATTTTTAATGTGTATTCAATATCCCTTTCCGTTCTTAGACGATCGGTACCTTTTGCTATAATGTATGTAATTTTTTCCTTAGTGATAATGTGTATATCTTTGTTTGTGAGATTTTGTAATAAGGTGGGAAACTTTGCAAATAATAAGGTTTTTGTCTCGCTTTCTCTATTGTTGATTAAAAAGAATTTTGGGGAGACTTTTGCTTGGGATAAGAGCGATTGGTTACTATTGATTACGTGAAAAAATTCTGTGGTTATACTAGATATATACTCATTGTATTCATTTGAGGTTTTAGTGTTATTTGTAGCTTCTGCATTACGGGCTTGGCTTCTTGTTGCTACATTTATAGTTTTTTCTTTGTTTTCGGTTTGATTCGCTATTGTTATCCTACTAAGTGCATCAGCGTTTGAATTTAGTCTACCTGGCTTGTATAAGATTTTATAATCGTATTCCTCGAGTCTGATTCGCCATCTCATTAAACGAGAGGATGGGTCTTTAAGATTCATTAACCATTTTAGGGGCATGTGGTCGGTTATTACGTTAAATTTCCTTCCATAAATATATGGGCGAAATTGTTCAACGGCGTAGACAATCGCGAGTAGTTCTTTCTCGATGGTAGCGTATCTCGTTTCGGCCTGGTTGAGTGTCCTGCTAGCGTAGCAAATCGGACGATCTTGGCCTATTTGTCCTTGGGATAACACCGCGCCCAAGGCTATGTCACTAGCGTCCGTGGTTACGTTGAAGTCTTGAGAGTAGTCAGGATATGCAAGAATTGGTGTGTTCTGAAGCTTTTCTTTTAGAGACCTAAATGCTTCATCACAAAAACAATCCCATATAAAAGGGGAGTCTTTCTTTAGCAGATTGGTAAGGGGTTTTGCTGTCTTAGAGGAATGGGGTATGAAACGGCGGTAATATCCTGCAAAACCGAGAAATGATTTTACATCTCTAGTCTTTTTGGGAGTTGGATAGGTTTTCACTGCCGATATTTTGGAAGGGTCAGGCCTAACTCCATCTTCACTTACGACATGTCCGAGGTAAATGATTTCCTTCTGCAAGAAGTGGCATTTATCAGGTTGCAGCTTAAGATTGCTTTCCCTGAGTCGTTGTAACACTTCTATTAGTTTTTTATTGTGGTCTTGTAAATTGTGACCATAGATCACAATATCGTCAAGGTATACGAAACATCGCAATCCTTGCAGACCAGTCAGCACCGTATTCATTAATCTTTGAAAGGTTGCCGGTGCTCCTTTTAGTCCGAAAGGCATTCTATTGAATTCGTAATGCCCAAACGGAGTACTGAACGCGGTCTTCTCTTTGTCGCTGTCGTGCATGGTAATTTGATGGAACCCGCTAGCTAGGTCGAGAGTGGAGAAGTATTTCGATCGCCCTAACTGATCGAGGATATCGGTTATGTTAGGTAGAGGGTAGGCGTCACCGACAGTTATATCGTTTACCCTACGAAAATCCACTACGACTCTCCAGCGCTTATTTCCAGCACTGTCCGGTTTTTTGTTTACTAAGAGCAAGGGCGAGTTCCAAGGGCTCTTGCTAGGGGTAATTATCCCATCGGTAATCATTTCCTCGATTTGTTTATTGATTTCATCGCGTTGGGAGACTGGAAGGCGATAAGGTTTGACATATATTGGGGGTTTATCTGGAAGTGTCGGAATCGAGTGAGAGACGACATCAGTGTAGGTAAGGGTGTCGCCCTCTAAGTAGAATAAATCATTGAATGATCGACAAATGTTAATGATTGTAACCTTTTCTTCAGGATTACAATGCTCTAATTTGAGGTTTCCTTCTAACCTTTTTAATCTGTTTTTAACCGGGTCATTCTTGGTGTTGGTTTGGATAATTTCGTAGGAATCAAGGTCTTCTTCTATAAGTTTTATTTTGCTGAAAGGGGCCTTGACCTCGTGTTCGTTTGAATTTAGGATTAATACCTTGGCTGTGTTATTCACCGGCGAAATCAAGCAATTACCTACGTAAAGTCCAGGTTCAATTTGTTGGTGTAAGCACAAGGTTTCTTTATTCGAGGCTACGGGTATTTCTACTATTTTTTCAGTACGCGGGGGTAAGGATATTACAACGTCTGGAACTAAATTTTGCATTAACATTTCCTCTATCCTATTTCTACTACCTATTTTATTTTCCTCATTCGTATTTGAATTTATTTCATTGATAAAAACATTTTCGGTTTTATTGTCCTTATATTCCATGTATAATTTTTTATTTTCTTCGTATGGGGTGTTTTCTGTGATTCTTTCCTCAGCACTTTAGAATTGTTTTTATGCAGATCTTTTCTGAAACATCCTACTTCTAAGTTGGTATTTTTTGATTGTATGATTTTATTCAGGTCACTATCGTAGCGTCGTGTTCCTGAATAATTGTTTTCCGACTTTGAATTATTTCTATTATCTTTATGCATTTCGTTATTTTTCCCATTTAAATTTGTTTTTCCCTGTGTATATATTAAATCGTATCTTTTCTTGATATACTTTTCATTTATCCCATCTCTAATATTACTCCCGTTACACCTGCTTGTGTTGTTTGCTTCTGTTACTGCATCCCTCCCGAGTTGAGGTGATACATTTCCCCAAAGGGCCAGGTGCAATTTGAGGTAGTTTTCTGAATAACTCAGTACTGCCCGGTACTTATGTAGGAAGTCGTTACCTATAATGCCGTCGTGAGTTAGTGTACTTCCCTTTCGTAAAATATGGAATTTATGTGAAATATTTACTAAATTTTTCCCTACTTGGATTCGTAAATTTGCTAGTGTAGTACCATGAGTGGTAGTAGATTTACCTGACAGGGTACAGATTGTACATTGATGCGATTCTAATATAGGAGTATCACCTAAAGCTAATTCCGCCTTGTGTAGGCTGATTTCGGCTCCGGTGTCTATAACATAAGTTGACGTTTTACCAGATATTGAAGAATATAGTGTTATTACGGCGCCTTTAGGTGTAACTTCAATGGGTATTTGTATGGAAGTATTTACAGGTTTGCGGGGGTGGAATGTATGACGGCTCGAGTATGGGCTAGGTGAGGTAGTTCGCCTTCCAACTCCTCTGGCCCATTCTCGTTTTCCTGCGCTTCTGTCCACTGGATATTTCTCAGAGGTCTTACGTGGTCAGGCCTACTGCCGTTGGAGTTTGCTTGTGGTTGTCTAGTGGTAGTTCGTGGTGGTCGTATATAGCTGCTTCCAAAGTAATTTCTATTTGTACCTTGAGAATTATGTGCCACGGGACGTTGTGAGTGATTATTATCTCTTAGGAGAGCTTGACGGTTGAGCATCCTCTCGTCATATGCTTTCGCGCGACATTCACTAATGTGATGATTCGCTCGGTTGCAGTATCGGCAAATTAGTCGATTCACCTCTCTTTTGATTGTTACTGTATTAGGGTTAAACGCGGGCAATGCTTTTCTCTGAAAGCAAACGTCTCTAGTATGTCCCCTTTTGTTACAGAAACCACAAATGACAGGATTAGAGTGTCTTGTGGGTGTTGAAGTGGCACCTAATTGCTCGCTCATTCTAAGCATCTGTTCCTGAGCATATACTATAGCCTTCCGAAGGGTACTTTCTGCTCGAGCCTTGGCCATTATCTTGAGATGGTCATGTCGCAAACCATCTTCAAAGGCTCTTGTGGCGTTTATTTCGTTTTCCTTAAGTAGGAAATCTCTCGCAATTGCGTTATCAGTACCTTTAAGAGTAACGTCGTTTAATTCGGATAAAAGCTTAGTCATTCTTTGGGAATAATCTTTAAGATCTTCCCTTGGGGCTTGCTTTATTCTTGATATCTCTGCCTGAATTGTAACCCTAGGCCTATCTTCTGAAAATTGTGATTCTAACTCGTCTTTAAGTTGAACCCAAGAACCTATTTCTTTATATTTAAAGATACCGTACGCGCTACCGGTTAGCTTGGTCTTTAATAGGTTTAAGAAAAAACTCTTGTCAGAAGCATTTCTCGCATGATATTTCGCTGCAAGAAACAAATCGATGTAGATCTTTGGCGTTGCCATCGAACTCAGGAATTAGGTTTCTCGCGTCGGAGATTGATATGGCAAGATCATTTTTGGGTAAGTTTTGGTTTTCGGGATTTGGCTCTTGTTGCTGTTGCCGTTCGTTTGTCATTGTGTCGTGAAAAGGTAGCTCTTGAAATGCTGATACCGATGCAATTCTCCTTCGAGATTCTTGTCGCGTTAATACAGGATCAGGGACGAGTAATCGTCGCTGCCTTTTATATATAAATCTTTTGGATCTCCCCGTCGTGTATACAATAACAAAATAAAGTGAAAATTAAAAGGAATTTCAGAATTGGGTATTAAAATTAAAATGTATTTAAACGTACTTATAAGATTTAGAATCGGTCAATACATATGAACTCATGGGTACACTTTCTATGTTTCCTTATTTGTCACTTTTCTTGCAAAAAGTTAAAAAGGAACTTATGTTTTATGCACTGGGTTTGTACTTAATATACCTATGTTATATTAGTAGTGTGGAGATAAGCTAGCGGAACACTTAATTTCAATTTAATTTTATATTTTAGAAAAAGAAAAGAGAAAAAAAAAATGTCCGTAGAATCTGCTTTTAATTTGTGTGCACCCTTGTGCAATTTAGAGAAATTAATAGGGGAGTTACGTATTGTCGTACCGTATTTCGAGGTGACACAAAAAATTAATGCAGAGGGAAAATTGTACACAGCAGAACTTTCATGCCCTTATTTTTGTCTGTTTTTCGTGTTCACAATGACGGCACAAATTAACATTGAACATTTTACACTTTTCACTAGACACTAGCATACTCTAAAAATTTTTTTTTTGTTTTTTTTTTTTTAACCCGAAAATTGGTTACTATATTTTTTATATTATAGGTTATCACATTTATCGAAAAAACAAAGTATATAGAATAAGGTAAAATCTAATAAAGAAATAAATTTTTGGGTTTTTTTTTTTTTCCAAATTTTACGATATGAATTTAGTTGATAAGAAAAAGGAATATCTGTAAAATGACGTGACTTACATTTGCTGCTGCAGTTGAAGAAGGCGCTGCTTTAAAGCGATATATTCCACGTAGTCGGCTGTCTCGTCATCCGGTCCGGCAGGCTCAGCATATATGGCTAATTTCTCCTGGATTTGGGAAATTTCTTCTTGGTGGTCCATTAGATTGGTCTATTGGTTCTCTTGAGGTGTTGGGCAGTGATTTCAGGCCGCCTGCCTTAAATTTATCCTCTCAGTAACTCTATTTATATTGGAGATCTAGCACCGCTTCTTTAGGGATGTTGGGCAGTGATTTCGGGCTGCCTGCCTTGAATTTATCCTCTCAAGATCTCTATTTATATTGGAGATCTAGCACCGCTTCTTTTGGGATGTTGGGCAGTGATTTCGGGCTGCCTGCCTTGAATTTATCCTCTCAAGATCTCTATTTATATTGGAGATCTAGCACCGCTTCTTTTGGGATGTTGGGCAGTGATTTCGGGCTGCCTGCCTTGAATTTATCCTCTCAAGATCTCTATTTATATTGGAGATCTAGCACCGCTGCCACCAGTTGTTTTGCCCTGGGACTTTTATCGTCACCACCGGCGGGAGACTAGGAGTGCTTGCAGTTTAGCGAAGATCACTAGTACCCAAAATTTATTCATGGATTTAAAAAATCACAAATGTCTTTCAAAATTTATTAATTAGTAAGATTTTCTCACAGATATAAAAAAAAATTACAGGTTAAAATTTATCCACAAAAAGAAATTCTTCACTGATATTCGATAAAAAAATTACAGATTAAAATTTATCCACAAAAAGAAATTCTTCACTGATATTCGATAAAAAAATTACAGATTAAAATTTATCCACAAAAAGAAATTCTTCACTTATATTCTAAAAAATTATTGATGATATTTGTTTTTGACGTTACACTCCGGAATGAACAAAACTGTCTCTGCTTCTCGTGGCTTCACCCTGAGTTTTTATCAAAATTCCCTAATTCAGAAAATTTAATCACCTCGTGATTGGTGGAATTGGCCATACATATCAATGAAGGGGAAAATGCATTGAACATTAAAGGCATGCATTAGTGATTATGTACATAAACATACGCCATTGATTGGCTGAAAATTGTACATAATTCACAGCGGGGAGAGAATGAAACGACTTTATTTCAGGCGTAGATACATATCGTCAGCGAAAGCTAATTAGCTGAAGTTAATTAACGTGAAAGAGGTTTTTTTTAGGAGAAACATTTCATTTAGAAAAATATGGAATGGCATGGATTGTCTCGATTATAGGTGAAGCGGGGAAAATGCATATGACGATTGTACTCTTGAGTATAATGAGTACCTACATAGTTTTGTACTCTGGAGAGCTACTGGGGTAAGTCATGGTTAAAAGTGGCTCGTGTTTCGTCCACTTGAATGAAAAGTTGAAGGCCAAAGTAAAATTTTGTTGCTGACGTGAGAAGTGCATTCGGGCAAAATTTATTGTTTAGGCATGCTGATGAGATTGATTTTAACGGAAAGATTATATTGGATTTCTTGAATTGTTGGGAAAGATATTTTGAATTTTTGTGCCTAGTCGAGTATTTGCTGATAGAAATATTGGTTCGGCGGAAATGGAATTATATTACGGGACGCATTTCCCATGCTCTTGATTATGGGTGCAATTATTAGTGCGTTTTAAATTTATGATTATGCAGTACGACACCACGGCGCCCATATGAAATATGTTTTAACATGAAATCTCTTTCAGTGATGATAAAATACCAAAATCTTGTTAGATTTTGAAATAGGGAGATCTTGGCACTTTCAGCATAATAGACAATGAGACTGCTGTAGGCTCATGACATCTCCGAGCATTTGAAGACGGCCTCAAAGACAGTCAGGTTCGTCTATTAACCAAGGCAAAAGGCCACGAGGAGCTGTCAGCTTCTATTAAATTTGCTATAGACCAATCCGAAAGGAACTCCACTTATAATGATCATTTTTCAACTTGTTCAAAATGCAACAGAAAAGGACATACAGCTGAAGTCTGTTATTCCACAAGAGTGAAAATGGAAAAACCCTCACTCATTTGTTCCTACTGCAAAATACCTAATCAACACTTTTCGGAATGTCGTAAAAGACTTTTCCAGCAAAGTTATCCAAGTAATAGCAGGTCATTCCCTCATACAAAAATACAAAGGGAAAATCAATCACAAAGGTATTACACTTCGAGTGTTCCACAGTATCAACGGGATACTCCAGTTAATCACCGTTTTCAAGGCAACCAACAAGAGGCCTATGTTCCTCAAAATCAAAGATCCCAACAGAATTTCACAGGATCACCTAAGCGGTCGCCAAATATTAGAGCAGCAACTGCCAAAATAAAATCAAAAAATCAACAGAAATCGGAAAACAGCCGGCGGCGAGACGAGGATGCCATTACAGTCGCCCAGTCTCGCCTCAGCCAGATGACTGTATCCGCGGATGTCCATCGACATCCGAAAAATTAAATCAAATGCTTTATCTCCCTCTCAATGCTGATCACCAATCACTAGTTTTGACGATCAGAAATTCCATCACAGCATTTGATACTAGTAATTTCTTAATCGATACAGGAGCCGAAATATCGGTCCTTAAAGCAACCAGATCACTTGGTGACACAAGGGTTGATAGAACAAAGAGCTTGGAGGTATCACCTCTAGCTGGAAAAGCCCTACATACTTTAGGAACCGCCAAATGCGAATTTCAAGTAGGCAAAAATTTCTTTACCCACGATATACACATGGTGGAAGATGACCTCCAACTCAAATATGATGGA
This sequence comes from Dioctria rufipes, assembly GCA_963924295.1. NCBI lineage: Eukaryota > Metazoa > Arthropoda > Insecta > Diptera > Asilidae > Dioctria > Dioctria rufipes. The sequence continues at coordinate 83,440,152 of OZ002741.1, read as the reverse complement.
ATTCTAGGTCATGACTTTTTAAATAAATTTTCTAGCATAATAGACTACGAAAACAAAAGTCTATCACTAAAAATTAATAAGCCCCAAGGAGGCAAAACCACACCCAAAGTTATTAAGGCAAATTCAGAGATAATGTGCAAAAACGAATATGGAGGTTTGAATGACCCAAGTTCGAAAAAATTGTCTCGCCATGTCAAGTATGGAGGTTTGAATGACCCAAGCTTCGACAATTTGACTTACACCAGCTCAGATAGCAGGCATGGAGGTTTGAAAGACCCAAGCCAAGACTATCAGTTGGTACAAGCTGACAAGGCCCCCCCACAAAGAGGTGAGCCTAAGGGTAAGAAACAAAAAAATGTTTCGAAAATAATAAACAAAATAAATCAGTACGAAGCCGAAAGTATAAAAATACCGGCACGTACACAAATGGTAGCAAAAATAAAACTAAATCAAAGAGGTTGTTTCTTTAGTGAACACCAAGAACTGAAACCAGGAGTGATAACAGGAAATACGCTAATAGAACCTGACAACACAGGTCACGCGACTATCCTAATCCTGAACTCAAATCAGCAAAAGGTTACTATAAGAAACACAGAAATAAGACCTCATCTACGAAACTTAAATAATTATAGTATAATAAAATTAAATCCGAAAAAGGATCCAATAAAGCAGAGACTAAATAGACTCGAGAACGAGCTAAACCTCGCTCACTGCAACGCGGAAGAAGCCCAAACAATTCTAGATACTTGTCGAGAATACAATGACATATTTTATCTAGATGGGGATTTCCTAACTTGCACAAGTGCAGTTAAGCACCAAATACCTACGCTACCTGAAAAACCCATTGTCAACATAAGACCTTTAGACTTCCAGAATCTCAGCGTACTGAGATTAATTCACAAATAAATAAAATGCTTCAAGAAGAAATCATAAGCCCTAGTTCTAGCCCCTGGAACTCTCCTCTACTTCTAGTTCCGAAAAAACCTGATGCTTCAGGAAACAAAAGATGGAGAGTAGTTGTCGATTTCAGGCGCCTCAACGACATAACAGTCGGTGATGCCTTTCCCTTACCCAACATTACTGATATACTAGATCAGCTGGGGAAAGCTCAATACTTTAGTACATTGGATTTAGCTAATGGCTTTCATCAAATACAAATGGAGGACCATGATAAGGAAAAAACTGCTTTCAGTACACCTTACGGTCATTACCATTTTAATAGAATGCCATTCGGATTGAAACGTGCACCAGCCACTTTTCAAAGGCTGATGAACAATGTTTTAGTCGGACTCCAAGGCATAGAATGTTTTGTATACATGGACGACATAATTGTCTACGGATACAACTTGACAGAACATAATGCAAGACTCCAACACGTTTTCAATAGGCTTAGAGTAAATAATCTCAAGCTACAGCCTGAAAAATGCCATTTTCTAAGCAAACAAATAGCTTATCTTGGACATTTGGTTACAGAAAACGGAGTAACACCGGATCCCTCTAAACTAGAATCTGTCCAAAATTACCCAGTACCCAAGAAGGAAAAAGACATAAAATCCTTCTTAGGTTTTGTTGGATATTACCGTCGCTTTATCCCTAATTTCGCTAAAATAGCTAAGCCTCTCACGGCTCTATTAAAGAAAGATGCTACTTTCAAATGGGATGCGTTCTGCGACGAAGCTTTCACGCTCATGAAAGAAAAATTATTAATTCCGCCTATTTTGCAATATCCTCGCTTTAACGAAGAATTTTTAGTTACTTCAGACGCAAGTAACTATGCAATTGGCGCAGTTTTATCGCAAGGGAAAATCGGAGAAGACAAACCAATCTGTTATGCCAGCCGCACCCTAAATCCGGCTGAGACAAGATATTCAACTATAGAAAAAGAGCTATTAGCAATAATATACGCGGTAGAACCATTTCGTCCTTACCTGTATGGTCGGACATTTACGATTATTACAGATCACAAGCCCCTTACGTGGCTCATGAATCTGAAAGACCCCACTTCCCGAATGATGAGGTGGAGGATTAAACTTGAAGAGTATGACTACAAGATCATACACAAATCAGGGAAATCTAATCTTAACGCTGACGCACTCAGTCGTATAGTACCAGAATCCAAAAATATTCAAGTGATAACAAGGAATGAACAGAGGGCACAAACAAACCAAACCCCTAAAATACTAGGAGAAAACTCGAACGATTTACTGGAAACACGGAATATCAAAAGAAAATATTTCATAATTCCGACAGTAAACACCACATTTGAAAACTTATTAAAAACTTATTTACCTGATAATTATCAAATTCCATTAGGAGGAATCAAAGAATATAAACAAGGGAATACTACGTATATAGTGGGGCATGCACCCCTCCCTTTTAAAGAACAAAAAGATCAGGAATTAACAAGAAGTATATTTAAAAAATTCAAAGAATTGTCATCTAACGAAGAGATAATTCCAATTGCTATACAAATCCTGAACAGCACTTCGTACTTCGAGTTGAAACTCATATGTGCTGAAGAATTTAAGGATTCCGCCACGAGGCCTATTTTCTTCTTCAATAAAATAGTACAATTAAAAGACCCAAAGGACATCGAACAGGTAATTAGGGATTACCATGTCACTCCTTTAGGCGGTCATCAGGGACAAACGAAGACTATCGGGAAGATAAGAAGAATCTATAACTGGCCAGGTATGAAAAAAGACATTCAAGAGTACATCAAGAGATGTTCTTCTTGCCAGGTCAATAAATCAGGTGCAAACAAGAAAATACCTATGAAGATTACTACCACAAGAAAAAAACCATTTGAAAAAATCTTCTTGGATATCGTTGGACCTCTACCAACAAGTTATCAAAACAACAAATATCTATTAACGTTCCAAGATGATCTGACTAAATTTTCAGATGCTATACCCCTACCGAACGCAGAAGCCAAAACGGTAGCTGAGCAATTTGTAACCCACATCATTTGTAAACATGGTTTACCTGAATCAATCCTAACGGACCAAGGATCAAACTTCCTAAGTTCTCTATTTAGTGAAATTTGTAAACTCTTGAAAATACATAAGTTACAAACTACACCATACCACCCAGAGACAAACGGAGCTCTAGAAAGAAGCCACCGTACGCTTGCTGAATACCTTAGACACTATGTGTCTACAGATCCACTAACATGGGATACATGGATCCCTTACGCTATGTTCACATACAACAATTCTAATCATTCAAGTACAGGCTACACGCCTCACGAATTACTATTTGGATTTCACGCAGAAATCCCAACATCACTAAAAAAGGACCCAGAAGTTACGTATAACTACGATAACTATGCCAGTGAACTAAAAGCGCGTCTCCAATATGCTCATCAAATAGCAAGAGAAAATCTTATAAAAAACAAGGAGAAATCCAAAACGTACTATGATCACGTTACTAAGCCAAAACCTTTTATAATTGGTGACAAGGTATTAGTGAAGAATCACATGAGAAAAAATAAATTATCTCCCTTATGGGAAGGCCCTTACGAAATAGTACAAATTGCCTCAACCGAGAATTCAGTGGTAAGAGTTAGAAACAAAAATAAAAAACTGCATAACAACCATCTGAAGCTATTCATAGAGTAATCGCGTTCTTTTCTTTTCTTCTATTCCACCAGGCCAAAATGCCGTACATAATACTAATCTTATTATTAACATTCGGAGTCACGAGCGGAACAAAGACAACAAACTTCGCCTCAACTCCAGGAATATATTTCGAGGAATACGGAAACATACAATTATACAGCTCAAGTTGGAAACTAATTACGTATTATAGCCTAGACGATTTTCAACTAGAACATAACCTCCTAAGATCCCAAACAATAGACATAGAAAAAATATGTTTACATTTTAAGATACAACACCCAACCCGCAACCACCCATGCGAGTCACAAATAAAAACTATCAAAATATTAATTAACGAGATAGAGCAAAATGCAGAAATTATAGATCCGAAACATTGCTCGACGCGGCCTAATAAACGCAATAGGCAGCCTTAGCAAAACACTCTTCGGTACTCTCAATGAAGACGATGCCAAGCATTACGACAAACAAATCCACTATTTAAAAATAAATGAGGACCACCTATTAGAACTCATTAAATCACAAACCATTATCGTAAATAAAACAATCAACCTTTTTAATAAAACATCCTCAGATATTAAACTCGAATTTGATAACATCCAAGAAAAATTTGACAAAATTTCTAAAGCATTCAATTTCATAATAGCTGAAGTGAACTCCACCTTCATAAACTTACAACTAGAAAGTATCACTTCCGCCATTACACTATCACTTATGAGATACCAAAATTCGCAAAAAGCAATCCTCGACATGCTTTTAGATATAAAACATGGCATTCCCAATCCATTAATTATCACCCCATTTCAACTGGAGGAAACTCTTACAGTTATTAGGAAAAATCTTCCTTCCGGAACCACCTTACCCATTTCAGCCACACAAGATAGTCTTATCGACTTATATAAAGTTAGCATTACAACTACAAACAAAATCAAGAATAATATCATCATCGAAATTAAAATCCCATTACCCCTAAACACAATTTTCCAGGCATACAAAGTTATACCATTCCCAAGTATAGTAAACACCTCTTTTCTTTACATAAAACGTACTACCGAATATTTATTGGTAGATTTTAACCGCGAAAAACATTACCCCATGAATACAGAGGACTTCGACAAATGCCAATTGAGTTTCTCAAATACTCATCTGTGTCGAATAACACACCCAATCCTTAATAGTAATGCCGAACAAAACAAATGCGAAATGGATCTATTAAAACATACTACGGAAATTCCAAAATCCTGCGATGTAAAAACAATAAAAACATCTACTTTCTGGATCCAATTAAACAACCCAAATAAATGGTTATTCAGTCTTAGAAACCCTCTAACAATAGATAATATATGCGGCGACAGAATCGAACCGCTAACACTCGAAAGAAACGGTATTTTAGAAATTTCTCCAAATTGCTACATAAGAAGCAACGACCTAACGCTATACGGTCATTCCGAAAGAATATCAATTTCAAATAATTCATACTTACCCTCAATTAACCTAACAATGGCTAATCATCTTAAAGACATAAAACTCGAACTCCCGAAAATGATTACAATAAAAAACGTAAATCACCAAGCTCTATTCGATCTAAGCCAAGATTTAAAAACACTGGAGCACGAGGAAAAACAAAAATTAAATAATATTTCAACGCATGATATACACCATTATTCTTTCATATATCTATTAATTATAACACTTACTTCTTATGGTGTAATCAAAATAATCATGCGATATGTTAAAAAAGAGAAGAACCAGAAAACTTTAAAAGAAAATAAAACAAATAATGAAGAAATTACTGAAATCAAAAGTATTTCCAGTAAAATACCATTATCTAGAATCACAGATAACTAATTAAGTACCTCTCAAATAAGTTGCTTTTATATAATACTATTATAATACCACACTTGGTAACAATTGATTTTTGTAAAATAAGAAACCCAACATATATATAAAAAAAAAAAATATATATATCATTTAATCTAGCATAAATAAATCATAAACGATGGAGCTAATGAATAAAAATATCATTAGCAACTAAATCTAATTTTGTATAATACATATCATAATCATAACAATTAAATCTATCATATGTTTGTATCATACATACCATTAAGTACCATATAATATCATATCGTAGTACTAATCAAACTATGTACTCTAGATTTCCGAGCGTCAGCAACTCTCAAATTTTTTTTACATCCTCTTAAAGAATATAAAAGACTGTGGTCAAGTTGCAGCACATAATGAGTAATCGTTAGATGTACCCATGTCCACGGTAATAATTCTTAGGTAGATAAGGCCTGTCACCTTTCTACACGTAAATAAGAAGCTTTGGATTGCTTGAGAACAATCAGCCAAACGTATAATGGAATCACCTGATTAACTCAAAGCGATAAGAAGTAAAGCATGGTACTCGCTGAACGATTTTACCTCACACCCGCCGTGCAACAAACTGACCAAAAGAAATTGCCTTAGCGGAAGCGCCGGCATCAAATTTCTTTTTGTCATTGTACGTAATGAAGCAAGTGAATTATTGTTTTGGGACTCGTGTGAAAATTGATACCGTTGTTTTCATACAATTGTTCCCAATTATTTTTTTATAATTTGCGGGTGAAAAATCAAATTGCATTAATGCAATAAATTTTTCACCTTTATTGGAAAAAATGCTTGATAGGTGATTTTGGGTTGTTTTTCACAGAAAAATGCTCAATAGGTAGGTTTTGATTGGTCACCACAAAAACTTCTAAATAATCAATCTGCAAGTGGAGGGGAGTATTAACCACTACAGATTGATTTTGAATAAATAGAGAGCTCTGATGCAAGGAAAATCAGAAATATTCTAAACCCGAAGCTAAAGAGTCCCCCTACCCAAGGTAAGGCCTCTAGTGGAAAGTAAAAGAAAAGGTATACTTCAAAGCTATTGTGAAACCTAGATTATTGTATTCCAAATATAAAGAAAAGTATTGTTAGTAAAAATTAAAAGTGTGCTTGAAAAGAAATAAAATCAGTGTAAAGATTAAACGCAGCCTTCTCATTTTGGTCAACCCGGACTATTACGATTAACTCCCTTGTTGCCGGCGCGCAACAATCAGAAGAAGTGAACTCCTGTTGCCGGCGCGCAACAGGCTGACACCAAATCAGAGGCTCTACAATTACAGGAGCAGACAATTGCATTGCTACGAGCTGGTGGCTTCAATCTGCGGAAATGGATGGCTAACGATGATGGTCTTCTGAGAACTATACCAGAGGAAATAATAGAGCAAGGGATCATGGAAATTAAAGAACACGATACAATAAAAACCTTAGGAATTCATTGGAATCCAATTCGTGATGAATTCCGCTTTAGATTAAAGACACATGGAACAAGCAACAGCATAACAAAACGAACACTGCTATCAAAAATTGCTTCCATTTTTGATCCTCTGGGTTGGCTCGCTCCCGTAACCATAACTGCAAAGCTGATAATGCAGTCACTATGCAGAGAACAAACAGACTGAGACAGAGAAGCACCCTTAGAAGTAACGAAGGCCTGGCAAGGGCTTGAAAGGGAGCTGGGTGAACTGGAGAATCACGATTCCTCGATGGATAAACTACCGTCGAAACAATGAAATCCAGCTTCACGGATTTTGTGATGCTTCTGAAAAGGGTTGCGCTGCTGCTGTCTATGCTCGTACTACAGACTGTCATGGGAAAACTCACGTCACAATGCTCACAGCTAAAACTAAGGTAGTCCCCTTAAAGCAAAAGATTTCTCTCCCACGGTTAGAGCTCTCTGGTGCCGCACTATTGGCAAATCTGCTTACAGCGGTAATAAATACTTTGGACATACAACCAGCCGATATATTTGCGTGGTGTGATTCTGAAATTGCATTAGCTTGGATAGCCAAGAATCCAACAACATGGAATACATACGTTGCCAATAGGGTAGCCGATATACAAGGCCATTTTCCCAAGAATATCTGGAGACACGTTCCATCTCGCGATAATCACGCAGATGCAGCAACAAGAGGAATCAGTCCAAAGAAGTTAGCCACTCACGACATTTGGTGAAGAGGACCACTTTGGCTATCACAAACTCCGGAAGCATGGCCACAACAGAAATTAAAGTTGCAAACTAACGAAGAGAGCAAGAGACATTTTCAAGTGCTAACTAGCCAGGTATCCAATTCAGAAATATTTAAATGTTCTACTTTTACTCGCCAATTGAGGGTAATGGCATACTGCAGAAGATTTATTGGCAATTGCCGCCGATCAATGCCGCTGCGAGACACAGAATACCTGACTTCCAAAGAGCTACAACAAGCAAAACTTTGTATAGTGAGGATTGTCCAAAGAGAAGCATTCAATTAGGACTTAAGCATCCTCGAAAGAAACAAGACCTTGATGAACTCGAGTAAGCTTCTTTCTCTCAATCCATTCTTAGACAAGGAAGGGATTTTACGAGTCGGAGGTCGAATAAAACATTCAACGCTATCCGAAGACACCAAACATCAAATGCTACTTCCCCAAAAACATCATGCAACAAATTTGATAATTGATCACGCGCATCAACAAACATTGCATGGAGGAACCCAGCTCACATTAAACTATCTGAGGTCGCAGTATTGGGTTATTAATGCAAAACGCACTGTACAGTCGAGAATTCATAGATGTATTACCTGTCTAAGGCACCGGCAAGCATCCCCCCAACAACTTATGGGGAATCTGCCAGCAATTCGAATCACACCAGCTCCACCGTTTTCCCACTGTGGCATAGATTACGCAGGACCCTTCATCACAAAAATGGCAAAAGGAAGGGGCACCAAAACACTAAAAGGTTATATTTCGCTATTCATTTGCATGGTTAGCAAAGCAGTTCACCTCGAGCTGGTAAGTGACCTCACCTCGGATGCCTTCCTAGCAGCGTATAGACGATTTGTGTCCCGCCGGGGAAATGCCAAGCAGATATTCTCTGACAATGGCACCAATTTTGTTGGTGCCCACAACAAATTGGACAAGGATCTGAAGGAAACAATCACACAGTCAACAAAATATGTTGCTGAAATCACAGCAAATGATGGCACGGAATGGAGTTTCATTCCGCCAGGAAGCCCACACCTTGGTGGGCTGTGGGAGGCTGGAGTAAAATCTGTGAAGACTCACCTTAAAAGGGTACTAAGTGAAACACTCCTAACCTATGAGGAGTTCACAACCGTCATTTATCGAGTAGAGGCATGCCTGAACTCTAGGCCGATTGGCCAACAATCAAGTGATCCCCAGGATCTTGAGGCATTAACTCCAGGACACTTTTTAATAGGCCGACCCCTACTAGCACCACCAGAGCCTGACATTACGGATATAAAGGTGCATGACAAATGGAAACAGCTTACAAAATACTACCAAGAGATTTGGCAAAGAAGGTCTGCGGAATATCTAACAACGCTACAGCAGAGAAGCAAATGGAAGACCAAGAGGAAAAATCCCAACATTGGTGAACTAGTATTGGTCAAGGACGATAACCTTCCACCACAAAAATGAGCGTTGGGCCGAATTGTCGAGCTCCATCCTGGCCAAGATAACATCGTCCGCATTGTATCAGTACAATACAGAAACGGCATCAAGAAAAGACCGCTGAATAAACTATGCCAACTCCCGTTAAATATCCATGACTCCGAGGCACAAACACCGTCACTGAAGGTGAGCACAACAGTGACTACCATTTCAGATTCTGAATCTAGACCTCGTAAAAGGCCACAAGAGCACGAGCAACATATAAATGTAACAAGCCCAAACAATCCAGAACTACTGAAGCACAACAATACTCAAAAAGCCCTGAACAATATCGGCTCACCAATTAAAATAAAAAAGAGAAAAGTAGCACCTTGCACTTGGGCAGCAAAATTCCTGCACACCACATTGTTAATTCTGTACTGGATCACAGTAGTCGTTGCTCAAGATTACACGATTTTCCAACCTAAACCAGGTCTTTACATAGAAAACTTGGGACATGCACAAATTAAAAGGGGGAATCTGAGGCTACAGATAACCTTTCCTACAGATGAAGCCATTCAAGACCAGAAAAAAATTGACAGCACTTGAGAACGTGTAAAAGCATTGTGCGAAAAGAACAAGATCCTTACGGATATAACTCACTGTGAAGTGCTATTTCAGCATTTATCAACAAAACGACAAGGTTTGCTCAAGTCCACCAGTCAAATCATCAACTTTATCCAGCAAAGGCACCGAAGCAGGAGAGGCATTTTTGGTAGGCTACTCACAGGTATATTTGGAGTAAATGATGAAGTCTATTTAGAGATAGAACATCTTCAACACAACCAAGAAAACATCTTGCAATCAACCAACCAACAGGTTCTCTTTCTCAATCAGAGAATAAACCGTTCGAATACGGTCATAGAAGAGACGCTTAAACACTTCGATGCACGATTGGAAAAGGCAATTGGCTCCATAAATGAGATGGCCACCTGGTACTCTACTGCAGATCACAATAGAGTCAGTATTGAAGTTTTGTCGACCTACATCAGTGCTGAAAATTATTATAATGAACTTCAAAGCAAATACAATAACTGGATAAACGCACTGCATGAGCACGCACACCTCCTAGATTTTATAACATCACAAGACATCGACGAGTTAATTAAAAATGTCTCAATAAAGCTTGGCGCTGATCTTCTTATCGATAGAACACCTCAGCACCGTCTAGAAGTCAACGCAAACAACGGCACGCTGAAATTATATGGCTACTTAAGCATCATAGAAAAGAACTTGTACGATTTGATGCACATCACATCAATACCTCAGTTAATATCAAATGACTCTTTCGCAGTAGCCAACCTAAAATCTTCTACCTTCGCCGTTAATTTCAACCATGAAACCTATTTCAACTTAGAGGAAGAAGAACTAAAGGCATGCAAGATATCCGGATCCCACATCTACCGTTGCGCTCCGACAATTATTCACAATATTGATAACAGTCCATCCTGTGTCATAGATGAGATCTACGGTCGTCACACAAAAAACATGTGTGAAATGCAGCACCTAAGTCTGAATGGAATTGTCTGGAAAACACTGATGATGGAGAACACCTGGTTGTATGTTACTATGAAGGCCAGAATTATAGCAACGGTATGTAAAGGTAAATAAAAAGAGATTACTCTTTTGGACTTTTTACCGGGTTAAACTTAATTTTCTTCAAGAAAGAATTTTTTGGGATATCTCCGGTATATAGCAAAAGCTAAAAAAATGTTCTAATTTGTTATTTCATCACACAATCCATTAATTTTTGGTGACAAGTTTCAAGTCTTGGTTTGACTCATCAACAGGTCCCAAATAGCGAAATTGGGCGATTAGAAAAACAAATGAAAAAATGAAAAAAGAAGAAAGAAATGAAAAGTTTAAGAAAAATAGAAAAAAACAATTTTTTTTATTTATTAAAAAAAATTTAAAAAAATTTTAAAGAAACAGATTCATTCGAAGCGAATCGAACCTGTATACGCCACGCAGTGGGCTGAAAAATGAAGAAGAAAAAGGAAGCAGAAGAAGCGTTTCGTGTCAGCAGAAAACCTTCCACTCATCGGTGCAGCTTGGTTTTCTGCCTGCTGCAGACGCTTGAAAATAGATCAAACCGATTAAAATTTTTTAAAATTTTTTTTTTTTTTTAATAAATAAAAAAATTGTTTTTTTCTATTTTTCTTAAACTTTTCATTTCTTTCTTCTTTTTTCATTTTTTCATTTGTTTTTCTAATCACCCAATTTCGCTATTTGGGACCTGTTGATGAGTCAAACCAAGACTTGAAACTTGTCACCAAAAATTAATGGATTGTGTGATGAAATAACAAATTAGAACATTTTTTTAGCTTTTGCTATATACCGGAGATATCCCAAAAAATTCTTTCTTGAAGAAAAGGTATGTAAAGGAGTAAGAAAAGAGATTCTAATAAACACCACTGGCATCATACATCTCAACGACGGTTGCTTAATCAAGACCAAAGAAGTTACCCTTAAAACTACCATAGATGAAAGGTTTGATGTCATAACGAGTCACATCATGGAAACGCCACCAGTAGCAGCATCACTGAATTTCAGCAAGGCCCCTCGTATGATTCAGCCGGGGCTCTTGATTCGGCCAAGTGAGCAATTCCTGGACTACAGCTTACATCCCGACCTGCTGCAGATGAAGGACGTCCAAGGGAAATTCATTGTATATTCGATTTCAACAGCCACGGTTGTTATATAGTAGTACTTGTTATTGTGCTACTTGTATACAACTACGGCATTCCTCTCAAAAAACTCTGCACCACCTGCAAGTACCCGCCAAGTAAACCAAGACGACAATCAATATCAGGATCATCGATTCAAAAACGACGCTTCGACGCTGTTTTAGCAAATGCCGGCCCCCAACATGTTCAGCTCCCGAACAGATCAAACATCAATCAAATCAGCGAAGGTCAATATGCCACAATTAATTGAGTGCAGCAGAAGCTTGCTATATAAACAATTTGCTCACGCTGCATGTTTGCTGCCACTACAGGTGGTAAAACGCTCAATTAATTGTGTGACTCAGTGACATACATATATAATATAGAATAATATACCTACATTCTTTTGCAATTGCTTAGGTTTTGATAATTTCTTTCGCAATTGTTTTTTCGTAATTTCTTTTGGTTTCTGTTTACAGTTTGTATAAACAACTTAGTTCCGTAATTTCTTTTGGTTTTTTGTTTACAGTTTGTGTAAACAAATTTTAGTTCCATAAAATCTTGTTTAATTTTTATATTTTGTAATCTTTCTGTTAAAATATTTTTTACTGTGATAATTTTTTGTATAAAAGTACATGCATTTTTTTAATAAAGCTCAGTATAACCAAGTAACGAGTGGCTATTACTTCGTTAGCACTCTCCAGCATCAAGTGAGATTAGACACACTGTTTAGTCTGCACTTAAGTCTTTTTATTACCGACTGAGATACATAGTCAATCTCAACAGCAGTCTTGTTTAGGTTTCAACACACTGTTGAAATCTGCACAAGACTGATTTTTTTTTTTGTGGTTCTAACTACGAGAATCATTACAGTTCGTTTAAGTTACCCCCGACGCTAGAGGTCGGGCAACTGCCTCTGCTGATAAAAGCAAGCAGCCACCTCTTCACCAACGTGCAAAGCACCAACGCGGGATTCTAGAGGGCCTCCTCCCTGCCCAAATTGAAGAAGGAAGACGGATAAAAGAAATAATCAACACTTCAATAATCCTCCTTCCGGACGACACTAGAGATTCCTGGTTTTGGCAGCTGGAAACATTCCAGAAGAATTGAAAAAGAAAACAAGTAGGAAAAGTAAACAATTGAAGATAAAATAATTATAATTAAGTAGAGAAAATATTTTTTTTATATATATTTTATTTTATATATCAGTCAGTGAAATAATTTATTTATTTATTTAATAAGTCTTAAGTGTTCAGCGAAATTTTTTTTTCTTTTTTCGTACATATAAATATAAATCTTGAAGTTCGTGTGGTTGATAACCAAAATTTTTTTTCGAAAACTGCATTGTTTTCTATAATTTTTATGTTTTTCGTGCTCTTTGTTCCCATAAAGATTTTTTTTCTTTTTTTCGGAACTACTCATACGTTTTTTCGCAGTGGATAATATTGTATTAAAATCTTCTGCCGTTATTACTTCTCTCTTTGCTCTTCAGCTGTCTACTATTTTCATTATAAATTGCCAAAAAATTGCTATGGTTTTGCCTACTCGACGTTCTTCTTGTTCCGATTTTGAAACGGCAATAAATTCTCTATCTTTTGAAAATGCAAGCCCTCCAGGCAACCCGAGAATGGAGCAAAATTCACATTGTAGCGTTCGGTAAACGTTTCCGACGACTTAGCTTGGTTAGATTTCTTACAAAAACTAGTAGTTTTCCTACTTTGGTATCCGCAAAGGCCCGCACTAAGTCAGTTTCAGAAAATTTTGTCATTACAAATTGTAATAAAGACTCTCTGGAATACAACGGAAAAATGCCACTAAATTATGAAAACGTAGTTAAATTAACTGCCCAAATGGTACCCCTATTCTCAGGTGAGGCTAGTCCTCAACTTATAACCGAGCTGCAGACTTTCATTGGATGTTGTAGACAAGTTCAACAATGCATAGAAGATGAAGAAAAATCTGCATTTCTACACATTCTCCAAACAAGATTGCGAGGGAATGCATACATGCTTGTTTCCTCCAGCACTTTTTCAAAGTTTGAAGATATGGAGTAATTACTTAATCAATCCTATTTACCACGGGAAACATACCAGGAGTTAATAAATAAGCTGATTACATGTAAACAGTACCCCATGGAATCGCTCACATCTTTCGCAAACCGTATCAAACAGCTTCTAACGCAATGCAAGGAAGCTGCAGAATACAAGTATGGTGCGACAGGTCTCGCAACTAGAAGATTTTGCTATAAGTTCCCTAAAATGAGGTGTCACGAATCCACTTCTCAGTACACATCTTCTGTCATTAAGTGAAGCAACCTTAACCAGCCTAATAGAAAAATGTCTGAACATGGAAAGACTACTTCAGGGAACTCGCCACAAGCAGCAAGGACACCCATATCTATATAACTTCCCAAGTGCATATATGGGTATGCAAGGAAATATCCATTCAGTGCAACGCACTGAAGATTTCTCGAATTCATTTATACAAACTCCATCTAATGCCATCCCAGTAGCTGGTCATATAACCCAGCAAGCAGCAAGTGTACTGCATACACCCCAAATATTTCACCCAATTCCGCAACGTACAGCACTTATTTCGACATACCATTCTCCGTCTAATACTCATGAAATTTCTAGCTATCAACATCACCCTACTGATAAAAGTGCACTTATTGCTGCCTCAATAACTGACCAATTCTCACAAAAAAGCTACCACAAGGACTTAATGACCAGCACAAGTCCGCATTGTCTAGAGTTTCATGTTCATATTGTAATTTTAAGGGGCATACTTATGACGACTGCCTAAAGCGTAAGAATACCCCATATTGCGTGAAATGCAAAATAAGTGGGCATGATGCTAAAAACTGTAGAAACAGCAATTATTATCCACCCGAGAATTCACAAACGCGTCGTGCCAATGACACAACCCGAGGTAACCCGAGGGTTTATCATGTACAACTAAAATGCGATTTCTGTGGAAGACGAGGACATTCCATATCTGAGTGCATGCAGATACAAAGATGGGAGGCCAGATCTTCGGGAAACGCGCGCCAGTCGACCGAAAATTCCCCGGCTCGACTTTAAAATCGCATTCTCAACCGCTATTAGGGTATTCTCCGCCGCCTGCCAGTAGCAGCGAAAATATATCACTGGCTCACTTACCTTTAGATATAGGCAAAAATAATTCGGTTCGGCTAGTAGTGGATACTGGAGCTGAAGTCAGCTTAATCAAACAAAATGCCTTAAATACTAGCGACTCAATCAATCGGAATGATACTACTGTGTTGGAAACTCCCTTCGGTGAAGGTAAAACACTAGGTAACTGCCACGGTAAATTTTCTTTTGAAAGCCCAATACCATGCAATTTTCAAGTTGTGAAAACCAGCACACCGATCTCGCACGACAGATTGCTAGGAAACGACTTTCTTTCAAAAAGTTGTAACATCGAGGGCCCTAATCGAATTCTCGCACGGAAATCAATTCGACAGAGTTCACAATACCGCTTTTGGCCGCAATTAATGAGAAATATTCTTGCGATGCTGGTAAGAACAAAGGGAACCAAAAGAAAACCATGGAGACTATTCAAGCCACCCACTATGTCGGTATACGACAGTGCCACCAAACGAGTAAAGGAGCTTCAGGAAAGTAAGAAGAAAAACCCAAATTTGAAGGAAATCTCGCTCACTGACAATATCACGCACTATACTATTGAATTCTCACAGGTAGTACACATACCTGCACGGTCGCACGTAGTAGTTAGAGTACCTTTGACACTACAGCAAGAAATGCTCTGTCAGTCTCAAGAGGTGGAATCAGGAGTTTTTCTAGCTAATAGTTTGCTAAGTTCCGAAAACAGAGGAAACTTAATTGGTGTGCTTAACGTTAATAGCCATAGTGTTACATTAAAAAAACTCACACTTACGCTGGAGCTCAACAGTAATTAGAATACCTACAGCTTGCAGCCAAGTAGCGATTGCGGCTCTAGTCTAACTTTAAAAGTGAAACATAACTTCACTAACTCTAGCTGTCCGAAAAACGAGATTTCACCTACAAAACTAATTAATTCCACACGTTTACTCAAGCAGACTCAATCAAACTTTCAAACATACTCTCTGCAAGTATCACGCCTAGTACGACTAGAACAAGAATTAACATTAGATGAAACCCTTTCTGAAGATGAAAAATCTTCTATCCTGAATTTTTGCCACCAACACAATGACATATTTCATCTGGTTGGCGATAAGCTCACTTATACCAATGCCATTTCGCATATCATTCCAATAGTTTCTGACCAACCTCCAGTTAATCAAAAAATGTATCGACTTCCAGAGACGCAAAGAGAAGTTATAAATCAACAGCTCCATGAAATGCTAGAAAGTGAAATAGTTAAACCTAGCAAAAGCCCTTGGAACCTTGGTTCCAAACAAAGCATGGCCAAATGGCGAAAAACGATGGAGGGTTGTGGTCGATTTTAGGAAATTAAATGATAAAACAATAGGTGACGCTTTTCCATTGCCCAGGATTGAAGATATCCTAGACCAACTAGGTCATTCCCGGTATTTCACTACTTTGGATGTTGCCAGTGGCTATTATCAAGTACTGGTTCATCCTAAAGATAGACCCAAGATAGCCTTTAGTACAGCTTATGGGTATTATGAATTTCGGCGCATGCCCTTCGGATTGAAAGGAGCACCAGCTACATTCCAACGGTTGATGAATTATATTCTCACAGGTCTTCAAGGTCTAGAATGTTTCGTTTACCTAGATGACATAGTTATCTATGGGAAAAACCTTGAAGATCATAACAGTAAATTGATAAAAGTTTTTGATCCTTTACGAGAAAATAATTTAAAGTTACAGCCCAAGAAATGCCACTTCCTAAGGCGCGAATTCATATATCTGGGACACAAATGCTCCAGTGAGGGAGCCCTCCCAGATCCCTCAAAAACAAAATGCGTTCACAACTTTCTCGTCCCGCGTACTGTTAGACAAGTTCAATCTTTTCTCGGCTTAGCTAACTACTACAGCAAATTTATACCCAATTTCTCCAAGATTGTTCGTCCTTTGACTAATTTATTGCGAAAAATGTGAATATTGCGTGGACTGAAAACTGCCAGAATGCTTTTAACGAGATTAAAAGAAATCTCACTTCACCGCCTCTTCTTATATATCCAGATTTTACTCTGCCTTTTAACTTAACCACGGACGCTAGCCAGGAAGCTCTAGGAGCTATCCTGTCTCAGGGAGAAATAGGTAAGGATCGCGCCATAGCTTATGCGAGTCGGACTATAAATAAGGCAGAAAGGAATTACTCGACAATTGAGAGAGAATTACTAGCAATTGTTTGGGCTACAAGGATTTTTCGCTGTTATTTGCAAGGGCGCAAATTCACAGTATATACAGACCACAAGCCCTTGAAAGGAGTCTTCAGCACCAAGGACCCCACTTCAAGATTAGTTCGATTTCATCACAAGCTTTCTGAGTTCGACTATTCCATCGAGTATTAGTCAGGGAAATACAACACAAACGCGGATGCTCTTGGTAGAAGTTCTTATAACTCAGAGCAGGTTGAACAAAAGTTTTCAAATATACCTGTACAAGCGCAAGTCCATACTCCGCCAGACTTGCAGGAAACAAATACAGCTCCAGTTCACTCGTGCCCAGGCGCAGCATACCCGTGTGATGAACGATTCACGGGAAATGACAAACAAAAAAAGAATACCTTCAGAGTCTTCAGTTAGTTCTGACTCACAATCTCAAACTAATATTTCTTATGGCAGATAAGCTGAACATAGTAATGAAAATCCTACAAACGAATCAAAAAGAAATTTCGATGGACAAACATGTTGAGGGACATAAAAAAATACGTTGACATGTCCAAAGTGTCAGAAAATGAAGGCTAGCCCAGAAACACGTATGCCAATGACCATTACAGACACAGCTCGAATGCCCTACCTAGACATCGTGGGGCCTCTAGAAGAGACGCATGCGGGAAACAAATATATACTAACATGTTAACTTTGATTTTATATTAAATACTATAACACATGGAATAAATTATCGGCATTGATCGATAGACGCTGCAGAGCCTTGGATACCATGACAGAATCACAAAGATACAACAGAAATAGATCGGCAAATACAATAATTCAAAATAGGTTTACTAAAAAACCTTCAAAACTGTCATTCGTTACTTCTAATACTAATCCAGCATGTGTTTATTGGAAATTTTCTGAGCATTTTATATCTTCTTGTCAAAATTTCTTCACACTAAATCAGCCCACGAGATTCACGGAAATCAAGCGATTAAATTTATGTATAAACTGCTTAAGGTCAGGACATTCAGTTAAACATTGCAAATCTTGTAAATATCAGACTTCTAATCAGCGTCAATAAGATCTGAAAGCATTTTGGTTAACCTCTTGTGCCCTCAGAACTTTTGTGCAAAAACACTTTAAAGAAGCCATGTCCAAACTTGTTGTGACTCAGGTGCCTAAATCACAACCATAAAGATCCATGTACCAATATATTGCCCTATGCAATATATTTATGTATCTTAAGTTGACCCTGAAAATCAAAATTAACTCCATTTAAAAATTTCATCCAAAATTTCAATTGCATTTAAAAATGCATTTGTATATTGTAGCAAAATGTAATTTAGCATAAATTGCGTTTTGTTTTCACACATACATTCCACTGATACTTACCTACATACAGTGTCTTCTTACTTTTTTTCCGCATGTACACTCTACATACATACAGTACCTATTTTTCCAATCTAATTGTATGTACATACATACATACAATTATCATATTATTCGCGCCCTCCTAAAATGAATATTTCAAAACAGGCGCACAAATGCATATCGGATTTCAGTTTTGCATTAATGCATATAGATTGCATCCAAACTTTTCTACATTTTCTTACGTTCGATTTTTAAACGACGCGTCGTCGTGAGAAAGTAAAAAAAAGAAAAAAAGCTTTTTGAAGCTTTCACAGGTACCTGAGCGCAATACCGCTGATCCTGAGGGAGTTTGATTTTAAAAACTGTCGAGAGATGATTGCATAAAACGGTGTATTCAAAAAATAATTTATTGTTCAAAGAAACAAAGAAGTGAATTTCAAAATAAAATATTGTTCAAGGAAGAAAAAGGTGGATGTTAAAGAAAATAAAGAAATAAATATTCTTCTCAGAAGGAAAAGTTTTATTTTACCAATAATCTAAAAGCCGTGTGCTCTCTTGAGCATGAATTTAGATTTTTTTTTTTGCATGTGTGTTTTTTATTTTTAGTGGAAGTAATTATTTGTAACTTCTGTTATATATAAAATCCTAGGTACATATATGTACCATATGTGCATATACATATATATGTATAACGTTGGAATGTTATATATATATAATCTTATGTACATATTGGTAGGTACATATATGTACCATATGTGCATATACATATATATGTATAACGTTGGAATGTTATATATGTATAATCCTAGGTACATATTGGACATATAAAACAAAAAAGAAAAGAAAATCATAAATTATGATTTTCAATAAACTAGTCATGTACAAAACATGATTAGTTTATCTTCCAAAAAGGGTGAAGAAAATTGCATCAGCAATTTTCTTCAAATTCCAAACAATTCATAAAATTTTTCCCATCAAACGACTTGGGAAAAACAAAAGTTTCAGATTTCAACCAAGTCGTTTAATAGCAACAACCTCCACGACAAATTTTGCCTTCAGCAAAATTTGTCAGTGGAAATAATTAAATTCACAAAGAAATCAAAAGACAAATCGTACCTTCTGTACGATTTGCCGCGAAAAAATTCAATATGTATGTTCATACGTACATACATATTACGATAAAAGCTTTCGTGATAAGAAACGCGCGCCGCATAAATGCATTGTAAGTGTAAGTTACATTTTTGCAGCCATCGTTCAACGCGAATAATTCTGGACATGTTCAAACATGTCCAGAGTTAAAAAGTTAAATTTTCTCAGGATAAGAAAATGCAATTTAGCATTTTCTATCCTGAACGACGGCTCTTGATCACGATGAATGTGATCAAGAGTTAAGTTGGTTTTTTGGTATGTTGGCGGGCGGTCTCGAGTCGTTGAGTTTTAAAAAAGAGTAGAGTTGTTTTTTTTTGGTAGAAAAAGTGGTTAACAAACGGGTTAAAAAACGGAAGTGTAGGCGCGAACAAAAAAAAAATATAAAAAGTTAACGTTCTAATTTTTAGAAAAAAGAAATAAGTTTGTGTTCTGAAAAAAGACGAATAAGTGTTCCGCCTTCGAATAATTAAACTAAATAGCTTTACGTTCTTTTCGAGTAATTAGAGGCATAAGTTTGTATTCGGAGTTTAAGTCATAAGAGAGAAATAAGTGTATGTTTCGCTATCGAGTAATTAGAGAAATAAGTTTGTGTTTTGATTTTTAGTAATAAAAAGAAATAAGTTTGTGTTCTGATGTTTTGGATACGTAATCATACCCAGACAACACTTCGGTAAGCAACTTAATATATATATATATATATATAACAAAATTGGCGCAGCCGGTAGGATCAAGGAAGCTTGGTCAGAGTTAAAAGATCGTAAACGCTTGAAAAGCCTTGATCCTGCAAGAATCTACGGGGAACCTGTGACACTAGCCACATTATACGGCCACGTCACCCCCAACGCTCGGGGTAGATATCATCTATAGGCGCCTCTGCTCCAGGCGAGCAAGCGTTCACCCCAGTGAGTGAAAAAAGAAACATCAGCAAGGGACTTTACCAGAAGCTCTTTCCCAGCACCGAGAAGAAGTCAGGACAACGGACACCCATTCAAAACCGAGAAGGAGGAAAACGAAGACAGCCCCACTCAGCAACCAACTCCAGAAGGAAGATATCATCGTTCCTGGGTTGAAGGGGATTTCGAAGAAGGTTTTAAGCCCCCCTTTCAACCATATCCAGGGGAAATAAGTAGGCCTAGGGGCCCCCGGCAGCAAACAGAAGCACCGGAAATTGTAACTTCGTTCCAGGATTGAAAGGGATCTCGAAGTCGGCAAAAGCCCCCCTTTCAATCTCAGCCAAGGGAAATAAGACGGCAGGAGCCCCCCTAGTAGCAAGAAACATTCCAGAAGGGAATACTCCAAGAAGGCTGGAAGCCCCCCTTTTGGACAACGCGGGACGCATATGTCAGGAGAAAACTCGACACCGGCACCTGAGACAGGCACGAGATTAAACTCCATACCTTCATCCGACGCGGAGAAATCCCCAGGTGAAAATCTTCATCACCTCCGGGAAGGTACAGACAACGCCCCAGAAGACAACCCAACACAATCAACTAGCCAGAATCCAGACCCATCACAGCAGGAAAGAAAAGGAGTTTGCCTTCGAAGCGGCACCGTTTTAACAGGGCCCACAGTTGTATCTAAAGTAAGTCTAGATAAGTTTTTAGATAAGTTGTTAGAAAAGGCACGTGAATCCGATAAGCTCACTGTCACGCACTGCGACGCTCTTGACCATAGATTAAGTCAAGGCAGAGAGCAGAGGCTGACAAAAATCGAAAAATTTAAAAAAGATACAGAGCGATTCAAACAGGAGCTTATCGAATTTGCCGGGCTTTCACGTTCACTAGGTTTAGATAAGAGCTCAGCCAGTGTAGTTGTAAGCGCTGAGAGTGACAGTGATATTGGTGGTGACGAAACGGACCAAACAACCGCCGAAAATCTCCTTAGTGGCTGGCTAGAAGTATCCTTCACGGATTCTAGTCCAGAAACCAGCCCTGAAACTCGACAAAGCTCAAGGAGACTACCCCACAAAAGTTTAAATAAAAAGATAATCACAATGGTAGATTATGCGAAGGTGGCCAAGCTCACGGCACAACTAGTTCCTCTGTTTTTGGGGTGAAAATACCCCACAGCTAGGTCGTGAGCTACAAACATTTATTGGCTGTTGCAAACAGGCCCTACACTGTTTAAGTGAGGAAGAAAAACCAGCCTTCCTACATATCTTGCCCACAAGACTTCGTGGCGATGCTTATCAGCTGTTTGCTTCGGACGTTCCAACTACTTTTAGTGAGGTGGAGGAACGTCTGAACAGAACCTACCTACCACGAGAATCGTACCAAGAGTTGGTCAACAAATTGATCACAATGAGGCAAAACCCGTTGGAAACTCTCACTGCCTTCACAACAAGAGTGAAGCAGTTGTTGATGCTTTGCAACGAGGCAGCGGTACTGAAGTACGGAGCAACGGCAGCCCCAGCTGTGACGACACAGTTGGCGGACTTCGCCAAGAATGCCCTCAAAAGTGGAGTGAACAATCCCCACCTATGCCAGTACCTCCTCACTCTGGTAGAAAATGATCTGGAGCAGCTGATACAAAAGGCTCTAGACATGGAAAAGCTACAAGCAGGCACAGTTTTCGTCCAAACGCCGCTAACACAACAGCCATATCCAATGGCACCAATAGACCCTAGTCTTCGAGTTCGGGCTCTCAGCCGAACCCCTTACAATCAAGCACCACAGCCACCCATGTATGCATCACCACGAGCACAAGAGCCCCGACAGTTTAATCCCCCATACGTACATGCTCAACCACTACGCCCGCCATTTCCACGAAGGGATTCTAGACAACCGGATACACAGAATCTGGAACAAAACATCACTTGCAATTTCTGCCAGAAGCGGGGACACACCTACACGGAGTGTCTAAAACGCAAAAACACCCCCTTCTGCACTAACTGTAGAAGTTACGGGCATGACATTCGCGACTGTCGAAACAACCAAACACAGTCTGCAAATCGTTTCACACGAGGGTCGCCTAACAATCAACCACAGTCAGACCCGAACAATACAAAAGGCCCCAGAGTCTTTAACATAAGACAAAAATGTGATTTTTGTGGGCGCCGTGGACATAAGATCGACGAATGTCGGCAAAAGCAAAAGTGGGAGGATAAAAAACAGGGAAACGACAAAGAGTCGACCCAAAACTCCCCGGCTCGACTATAAACCCTACCAGCAATAAACAAGGGTCTTCTCAGCCGCCCAACTTCAGTGTGCCCACCGCCAGACTTCCTCTAGACATAGGTCTAAATGGTCAGGCCCAGCTAATAGTGGACACCGGCGCTGAGATTAGTATAATTAAGAAAAAAGCTCTCAAATCTCGCGAGCTAATAAACACCAACAAAAAACTAACGCTTCAAAGCCCTTTTGGCACCGGAAAAACCTTAGGAAGTTGCCAAGGAAACTTCATGCTAAAAAGCAACTTACCTTGCAACTTTCAAGTGGTAAAAAACATCCCAGGTATTTCTGACGACGGCTTGCTAGGAAATGATTTCCTAGCCAAAAACTGTAATGTTGAGGGACTCAACAAGGTTCTGCGATTTCCTCGCACGGAAACTAATCCGGAAGAGTTTGCTGTTCCACTAGAAACCGCATCGGATAACCCGTGTTCACAAAACACAGTCAACAAAGAGATACTGGTAGAAGATATTAAACCCGAAGGGGATACGCCTTCTACCCGAAGTGTTCTCAAAGCTTCTCAGTCAGAAGAAGTCGGCTGTGATAAACAAGAACGCGATAAGGGTGAGTTGATTACCAAAAATCTGGCTTGTAAGACTGGCCAGCATCAGGTAAATTTAAATGAACCTGTGTGCATACCAGCAAGGTCTCAGATCGTAATCAAAGTTCCGTTGCAGTTGCAGGAAGAAATGCTCAGTCTGTCAAAAGAAATAGACGACGGAGTCTTCTTAGCGAACAGCTTACTCTCAGCTGGGTTAAAGGCAGTCCCTATAGGAATCCTCAACACACGCAGTTCACAAGTAGTCCTAAACAGCGTGAACCTAAGTCTGGTTCCCATTAAAGACTACACTGTCGTCCCCAACAAACGAGAGCCAGATAAAGATATTGCAACAGATCATCCCTTGAATCCAATGAGTCGAAATGACGGCGATGGTGAGCATCAAAATATAAGTAGATCTAAGATTAAGAAAATAGGGCACAAGAGCCCCAGCCAACTAAGCGGTCATAAGAAACTGCTCCAAGACGCTTGCGGGTCCCTCATGAAAACCCCAACGTCAGGCGCTGGCCAGCACACAAACGGTCTGCCGATAGCAACTCCCGCAGATCCATCTGACCCAGCGCCTCTCATATATAAAACAAGTAGGTTAAGAGTTAAAATAAGTAATACAAAATCGTTAAAGAAGATTAGATTTAAGAAAAATAAAAATAGGGCAATAAGCGCTGAACAGACGGCCACCCTACAACATATAAAGTACTTGTTCCCAAACGATGCCGAACAAGAAGACACCAGTATTCAGCCCCGCCTCACCAGACTAGAGCAAGAACTCAGTCTGGATGAAACTCTAAACACTGAGGAAAAAGCGTCAATAACAAATCTCTGTTATGAATATGATGACATATTCTTCTTAAAAGGTGACAGGCTTACGCATACAAATGCCATCACCCACGACATCCCTTTGGTGCAAGACCAAGCACCTATTAACCAAAAGATGTACCGGTTACCAGAGACACAGCGAAATGTCATAAATGAGCAACTCAGGGAAATGCTGGACAACGACATTGTCCAGCCCAGCAAAAGCCCATGGAACTCGCCACTGCTAGTCGTCCCCAAAAAAGCGGGACCAGATGGTGAGAAAAGGTGGCGCGTCGTCGTTGATTTCCGTAAGTTGAACGAAAAAACGATTGGCGGCGCCTTCCCGCTACCACGGATTGAGGATATCCTCGATCAACTGGGCCATTCAAGATACTTCACTACCCTAGACCTAGCCAATGGCTATCATCAGGTACTCGTCGATCCGAAAGATCGAGCAAAAACGGCTTTCAGTACCAACTACGGGCATTATGAATTCAAACGCATGCCGTTCGGGCTCAAAGGAGCCCCGGCCACAATTCAGCGTTTAATGAATTTCATATTAACTGGCCTACAAGGCCTAGAATGTTTCGTCTACTTAGATGACATCGTCATCTATGGAAAAAGTCTGGCAGACCACAACGAAAAGCTTCGCAAAGTCTTTGACAGGTTAAGAGAAAATAACCTGAAACTTCAACCTGAGAAATGTCAATTCCTCAGGCGCGAGGTAGTGTACTTAGGACACAAATGTTCTAACCAAGGAGCACTACCTGACCCTAGCAAAACGGCATGCGTCCAAACTTTCCCCACTCCTAAGACAGTAAGGCAAGTGCAATCATTTTTGGGCCTTGCGAATTACTACAGAAAATTCATACCCGATTTTTCAAAAACAGTACGTCCTCTAACAAACTTACTCCGAAAGGACGGAAAGTTTAAGTGGACTGAGAAATGCCAAGAGGCATTTCAAAGCATAAAAGACGCTTTAATTTCCCCTCCACTCTTAATATATCCCGATTTTGCAAAACCCTTTAACCTTACTACAGACGCCAGCAGCGAGGCTCTTGGAGCAGTTCTCTCTCAAGGAGAGGTAGGAAGTGACCAGCCCATTGCCTACGCCAGCCGTACCCTGAACAAAGCCGAACGTAACTATTCCACTATTGAAAAAGAGTTACTGGCTATAGTTTGGGCGACTAAAAATTTCAGGTGTTATCTGCAAGGCCGAGAGTTCACGGTCTATACAGATCACAAACCACTCAAGGGTGTCTTCAATGTTAAAGACCCCACATCCCGGCTGGTGAGATTTCACCATAAACTTTCCGAGTTCAATTATAAAATTGAATATAAGCCCGGAAAGTACAACACGAATGCCGATGCTTTAAGCCGCATTCCACGGGATAATAACAAAGACAAGGAAACTACAACCTTCACGGTAGAAGCTATAGTCCACCATCAAATGGACTCGGATATAGAGGAGGAAAAACACTCATCGGATCAAAAGGAGTGTCTGCAATGCAATGCAGTAACAAGAGCCCAGACACGAAATATTCAGGAAAATGGAACAAACCAAGACAGCCAGTCCAAACAAAAAGAACAAACTCATTATCCAGAATCGGCAGAGGACCTTGACGGCCCACCTAGTACCAATCCACAAATTATAGACGAAACTCGTCCCCCTGAAGTAATCACAAGCCCAGAGGAGATTCAATTAATCTTAAAGGATTATCATGATTCTCTCTTTGGTGGCCACCAGGGAGTGATAAAAACCTATAAACGGATCCGAAGAAAGTACTGGTGGAGGCACATGCTTAGTGACATCAAAAAGCACATTAAGCGGTGTGCCAAATGTCAAACCATGAAGGCGTCACCACAGTATAAAATGCCGATGGTGATTACAGACATAGCGGAACAACCATTCGATAAAATCTATTTAGATATAGTCGGCCCACTAGAGGAGACAGAATCCGGAAACAAATATATATTAACGTTTCAGGATAACCTCACGAAGTTTGTAGATTGGTATGCCATACCAAATGGGGAAGCTATAACGGTAGCGCAAATTTTCTTCGACGAAATCGTCACGCGCTACCGCATTCCCAAAAGAATAGTCACCGATCAGGGAAGTAATTTCCTGAGTGACCTATTCAAAAAGGTATGCAAACTCCTTAGGATAAATAAGCTGCAGACTTCAGCTTATCATCCCCAATCAAATGGAGCACTCGAACGTGCACATAGACCGTTGATTGAATATCTACGAACTATAGTGGACGAAAATCCCAGCTCATGGGATAGTTATCTGGGAACCGCAGCTTTCGTGTACAACAACAGTGTACACGAAGGGACAAAATTAACTCCCATGGACTGCCTCTACGGCTTTACAGCGGACGTTCCGTCCAACTTAAGGCGAGATCCTGAACCCGTGTATAATCACGAGAGCTACTACCATATTCTCAGGTATAAGCTTCAAAAGTCTTACGCCATGGCACGGAAAAATCTTCTGATGAGTAAACAACGCTCGAAGAATTACTATGACTGTAGTGCGACTGTAATAAACTCAAACTTAATTTGAGTCTAAAGAATTAAAACACTCTGCGTTTTAGATCAAAACTGACTTTATTCATTTTATCATATGACTTAAATACTAAATTATTGCTAACATAACATATATTTACAAATATTGGAAATTTACTCATGCTACATACTAATTTAATGCTAACGCGGCAAATTTGTACATTATTATTGACCCGAGGTTAATAACTTCTACAAAATGCACAGCTTGCATTTGTTGCCTGCTGGAAAATATGTGCCGATTTGGTGCTTTGGTTGCGTAGATGTTTTTTATGTTAACAAAATTATTTTGTTGTGACAATTTATTTTTTGTATGACGAAATCATTTCACTATGAAATGAAAAAGATGTTCAGTTCTGAACAATGACAAAGCTGTACGTCCCCTGACATTTCACAGAGGAGACAAGGTTCTACTCAAGAGCGAGAGTCGTAAACATAAGCTCTCCCAGATTTGGGTAGGACCATATACGGTAACCGGCATTCCCAGCTCAGTTAACACAACAATTAAAATTCGTAAACGAGAGGTGACGGTACACAACAATCGTCTAAAACCTTTCTACGAATAACGTGGTGTCAATATAATCTAAGTAATTCTAAGATACGTATATAATAGAATGTAAGCCACCAAGTCAACAAAAACCCCATTTTAATATCCTATCCTATCCTCTCCTAGATGACAATGCGGTCTCTACGGACTGTTCCTGATCACAATAGGAGCCCTCGCGGAGGAACCTTACACTATAACGCCCCTAAATAATACGGGAATACTATTTGAGGATCTTGGAAGCCTATCAGTTTACCACGACACTTGGAGCGTCATCACTGAGTTAGATCTGGGCGAGTTGGACAATCAGACAAAACTGGCGGAACGTGCGGAACACAACGTTCATCAATTATGTGGTAACAAATCCTTCGATCAAGATCTATGTACCCTACAAACCAAACATGTACATGCCCTGATGGAAAACATTAAGAGACGCACCAATGTCATTAAAGAGGCAGTGCCTAAATCACGCAAGCCCCGATCCATCTTTGATGGGATAGGTAATGCGATGCACTATCTGTTTGGCACTATGGATAGCGGAAACGAACAAGAGGTGTACAGCCGACTAAGCGAATTAGAGGTAAATACTCAAACCTTAGCTGATCTGGAAAAGCAACAGATCAGTGTAATAAAAACCACTTTTGAACAAATTCAAAAACCCTTATCCTCACTGTCTGAACGACAACTTCAGATAACCAATCAGATTAACCATCTGCAGAATACAACGGATGATTTGATAGCCCACCAAATAAGACAAGAGATCGTTTCTAGTTTGACACTACAAATGATAGAGTTGGAATTTAGACAACAAGCTCTACTAGACATAATAGTGTCCAACAGGAATAATCAGATTCATCCTCTTTTAATTTCCCCGAATCTCTTGTTAGAAATTTATCACAAATCTCATTCCACTTGTCCCAACCTACAGGACTGTTTGTCAGTTCTGTATCAAACAGCAGATGTTAAGACACATTTGTCACAGGACAAATTAGTTATCCGAATCAAACTTCCCATATTTAATATTCCCAAGATGAAAATCCAACAGATTAGATGTTTTCTCATACGGGTGGATTCAAACCACTCATTAATACCTGATATCGAATTTTCCCATGTGGCGAGTCAAATCCAGACCCAGGAATTTCTGCTGCTGAAGCCAGAAAACCTGAGATCTTTCAAAAAAATTTCAAAGGGAATCGATGAGGATACTTGGGTTGGTAAGCTAAATACACCAATCACAAAAGCTAGTAAAACAGATGAATGTATCATCAAACTTTTGTTTAACCCATTAGACGAAAACCCACAGTGTAGTTTCAGGGTTCAAATTCCCCCAAGGGACACAGTAATTAAACTCAATAGACCAAATTCGTGGCTGTATTCCTTAACCGAAACTACTATAGTACATATAACTTGTACGCAACAGTTACTCACTCATCGTCTCGCAAAACAAGGAATCATGACAGTCAACGAACCATGTTCCTTGCAAATAGGGCCTCATACACTTTATTATGAAGCAGAAAATTTGCATCCGCTTAGAATCCTCCAACCAACCTACTTCCCAGGCACAAACGAAACTCAGGATGAGTTGGCAGAATACATGTCCAAGATATCCGCTCCTAAAAACCTTGAGAAACAACCAACGTTACTCCTCGGAGACGATACAAACCAAAGTATCCACCTAGATACAAAATCTCTAGACGAAATCCGTACCAAAGTGAACAACATTCACTTTGGACCAAAGGCCAAGATTCCTCATATACTCTCTATTACATCCCTATCAATGACCGGACTCTTGTTGCTAATTGCATCTGTGGTGGCATTAGCAAAATATATCGTACCCGCATTCATGGCATGGATTGCTAAACGCAGACAACAGCCCACAGCTGAAAACGTTCCTATGGAACCGGTTTACGCAACACCCCAAGGAAAATTAAAACGTACTCAAAGTATATAGTATAATCAAAAGATCTATACTCGTTGGCTGGCCCCCGTCTCATTTTTTATTACTGGCGGAACCACTATCCTTTCACTACACTGGTATTAGGAGATAATTTGAAATAATTTATAGCAAATAAGAAATAAAGCGACCAGGTAAAATAAATATTACATAAGAATAAACTTTATTTAGTAGTACCTAAGAACCCAAAATTAATAAACATAAGTAGTACTTAGCAAAGTTGAAATAATAAATTAAATAAGCTAAAAAATAAGGTAATAAATAGAAGAACGAAAGGCATAAGATAATAGAATTAAAAAGTAAAAACATAACCGAAGATTATTTACACAAAAATGATAATAATAAAAATAATAAGTAAATGATATTTAGCAACGTTAAATAATACATAACAATTAACTTAGATATAGACATAACTATCTAAGATTATACTAAATAGAGAGGTAAAGTAATAAGATCATAAATAGTAAATAGAGACTTAAATTAGTAGAATAAATAAGAAAAATTCTTTTTAACGATATTAGATACAGTAGAAATTATATATATTCCCATAAGAAATATATTCTATATGTAGGCATATTCCCGTCAAACCAAGACAGTAAACCATTCTTCTCCAAGACCACAAAACAACGAAAGGTCGGCCCAAAAAGAAAAAGAGATGCAAGAATCTTCTTTGATAACCCGCCTAATTAAGCTTTCGGAGTTACAAGATTTCGACTATCAGTAACCCCAAATACTCTCATAGGATAGCTTATTCGAGATAGCAACTACCCTCATAATCAGGGACTATAAGTTGACACTATTCTATAATTGCACCAAACTGTGCATATTACTACCCAAGACAATAGTATGAGTACCGGATGCAGTAATAACAGCCAGTCAAGGGAGATCCCAGTCCTCCTGGATAGGACCAGAAGCCTCTTCAGGGAGATCCCAGTCCTCCTGGATATGACCAGACGCCTCATTGGGAAGGCCACAATCCCCCTGGACGGATCCAGATGACACGTCCCAGTTCTCCGCACTCGAAACTGGACTAGGCGCCGCCCCCGGAGGATCCCATTCAAAGCCAGGAGGATTGTTAGCCCAGGCAGTCACGTCATCCTCGTGGATCATATAACTCGGGTGGGTCCTGCACACCAAACAGGCACACCAACCTACCTCTCCAGATAGTACCAGGGTAGCTCCTAAAAAGAAATATTAGTTTTAGTCGGAAAAAATTACGGTTCACCACAAAATAAACTTACCTAAAACCACCCATGAGCCCTCGCTATGGGGAGACAAGCAGAGCTCCACCCGATGGAAGCTGTCCACCTCGGCAGGAGCAGACCAGATGCAGATATCGGGGCGGGCGCTCCTCCGTAACAACAACCGGATTAGTCCCCTCCACCGGGGAGCCACACTTTGCACGGATATGGCCAGCACCCTAACGCAATGGGGCCTGGAGCACACGTACGGGGCACGCGGACTAATTACTTCGCCAAATTGCATGATGAAACTATGAACAGATCTGCAAAAATCACCCCATATAAAGGGTAAAACCCCATACGTTAGCAAAAATTTAGCAAGATGCAGTTAGAATGCATCGTGTACTTATCTTGTTTAAAGATACAAATCCCACACAATTCATTTCTTTTTTCTCTCTTTTTCAAGCCGGTACAAGATGCATTCCAATGTCTCATACCAACTCTACGTGCACCAAGCTTTTTTTTTATTTTGTTTGAAGCAGATATCAAATTCATCACAACTTGATAAAACACCCCATACAGAATCTACACCCACACAGCTTTTCGAGAATTATTCCTCTTCAAAGAATAACTCTCTTTTTCGCTGGGGGAAGGAATGTTATATATAAAATCCTAGGTACATATATGTACCATATGTGCATATACATATATATGTATAACGTTGGAATGTTATATATGTATAATCCTAGGTACATATTGGACATATAAAACAAAAAAGAAAAGAAAATCATAAATTATGATTTTCAATAAACTAGTCATGTACAAAACATGATTAGTTTATCTTCCAAAAAGGGTGAAGAAAATTGCATCAGCAATTTTCTTCAAATTCCAAACAATTCATAAAATTTTTCCCATCAAACGACTTGGGAAAAACAAAAGTTTCAGATTTCAACCAAGTCGTTTAATAGCAACAACCTCCACGACAAATTTTGCCTTCAGCAAAATTTGTCAGTGGAAATAATTAAATTCACAAAGAAATCAAAAGACAAATCGTACCTTCTGTACGATTTGCCGCGAAAAAATTCAATATGTATGTTCATACGTACATACATATTACGATAAAAGCTTTCGTGATAAGAAACGCGCGCCGCATAAATGCATTGTATGTATATGCGCGTCGCGATTTCAAACGGTGGCTGATGTTTTAAAAAGTGTAAGATTACATTTTTGCAGCCATCGTTCAACGCGAATAATTCTGGACATGTTCAAACATGTCCAGAGTTAAAAAGTTAAATTTTCTCAGGATAAGAAAATGCAATTTAGCATTTTCTATCCTGAACGACGGCTCTTGATCACGATGAATGTGATCAAGAGTTAAGTTGGTTTTTTGGTATGTTGGCGGGCGGTCTCGAGTCGTTGAGTTTTAAAAAAGAGTAGAGTTGTTTTTTTTTGTAGAAAAAGTGGTTAACAAACGGGTTAAAAAACGGAAGTGTAGGCGCGAACAAAAAAAATTATAAAAAGTTAACGTTCTAATTTTTAGAAAAAAGAAATAAGTTTGTGTTCTGAAAAAAGACGAATAAGTGTTCCGCCTTCGAATAATTAAACTAAATAGCTTTACGTTCTTTTCGAGTAATTAGAGGCATAAGTTTGTATTCGGAGTTTAAGTCATAAGAGAGAAATAAGTGTATGTTTCGCTATCGAGTAATTAGAGAAATAAGTTTGTGTTTTGATTTTTAGTAATAAAAAGAAATAAGTTTGTGTTCTGATGTTTTGGATACTTAATCATACCCAGACAACACTTCGGTAAGCAACTTAATATATATATATATATATATATATCACTTCTTGGTATTTGCACTTTTTTTTCTGTAGAAAAAGAAATTTTCCCAATTGCAATATGAGACATTGCGGGATATTTTCGCAAAATCTGGCCCGCGCCAAGCATTTTGGCTTAAATATAAAATGGAAATGGCTATTCCCTAGCAGGTTGGTACTTTTTGGAATTTTCAGTTATTTTTAGTAAAAAAAAAACATACAGTGAGGCGATTGGGTACTGTAGCGACTTATAAAGTATACGAAAAAAGATCATATATCTGCAGTACCACCACTTAACAATTAGAAGAGTTAGGCCGGGCGACCACTGGAGTGGTGTGTGAGCAATGTGGCAGTGGCGTGGCGATTAAATGGTAAGTGATGCCACTTCTCCTTAGTTATTACTGTTGATGTTGAATTACTTAATCGATACGCTGCTTGCCATTTTGATGCGCGCTTAATAATATTAATACCAAACCGCCACCATTCTACTGCCACACCACTTTGTTGCCACATCGCACGCCAAAACCACGCCACTGCCACATTGCTCACACACCACTCCAGTGGGCGCCAGGCCTTAATCACCCTTTTGCTCACTCATATAATTGATCAGTCAGTCGTCGTGTATCTGCCATCCGCTCGCTCGCCTCAACTCGTATTTAGTATAAACTCAAATTCTTTTCATTTTGTTGAATAAGTTGAAAGGCAGAAATACCTGAAAATATACTTTATATTCATTTTCCACAATTTTGTTCTTTTTTTTATTTATATCAGAATAGTTGCTCATATTACTATTTTCATTTTCCTTACTGCATCCCTAATTATGTATCCTTCTAGGAATTTGGGTAGGCATGTGCATCCGGTAGAATGTTTCCTTCTGCGTCGTTGGTTTGTTCTTTTTCCCCGCCCAAAATATTTTTATGGATGTAGCAGGAGAATTCAAGGAACAAGCCTTGACCTGTTTCATGTATCTTGCATTTATGTTAGGTATGTGCTTGGAAAGGGGGAAGAACCTGTTTTGGATGTATCACTGAAGGATGCAGGATGAAATCTTGCAGAGATTATTCTTTCAGTGATAATCACCCGAGTATTCCACAAGTGCGGTATCCTTAGAAAAAAAAAAAACAGTTAAATAGTTAAAAATAAAAATAGTTAAAGTGAAATAATATTGAAGTAGACAATTTTAGGTGAGTAATCCTCACTAAGCTCGTGGGTGTATGAGTGAACGTTTTTTTTTTATATTTAGTTAGTGTCGTTATTAGTTTAATCTATAAAATAGAAAATGTGTGTGATTTGTGAGCTTTAGTAGTAGTGTCTAGTGTGTAATTTTTGTTTGAGAGAGTATCGGAATTATAGAGAAACTGAGTATTAGGTATGGTTTTCTCCTATACTCAGTCATCTGTGCGTGTTGATGGTTTGCTCCATGCACAGATGAGTGGTTGGTTTTCACCATTTATTTTATGTTAAATAAACCAAAAGAGACTGCAGAGAGAGAGAGGTACGGTTTTCTCCCGTCCTCTCCCTATTTAGTTTGGAGTAGTTTTGTTTTTTTTTTTAAATTATTATAAAGAATGTTAAATCTTGTGCGTGTGTATTGAGATTAGAGAAATGCTCGCCGTCACTTGATGCACTAGCTTACAAGCGTATTTTTCTATCTCTTTTTAGGTTCAGCAAGTAGCCAACGTTCGGTCTCTGACTACCCCGTGGAGTGTATACCTTGTGGGTATTTAAAATTCTCTATAATAGTTTTATTAATTTTATTTTAAATTTTTTGTGTCTTACAAAGTATAGAAGTAAAAAGCAAGTTGAAATAAAAATTAAGTATTATAATAAAGTTTTAATATAAGTATAAAGTCGGTTTTGTTTTCATATAAGAATCCTAAATAGCACGACCACATTGGTAACCCCGACGGCCGACAATTGTAAATTGTACAGGCAGTGGCATGCATAGCACATAAATTCGTGTCCAGCGTGCCATTATAAAGTTAATTTTACGCCTAAAGAATATTCAACGCGAGCGAGCAAAAGGACGGCAATTAATTATTAGCTAAAAGGAAGAAAAGCGTATATCAGGGAAAACAGTTGTGGCTTAAGATCATAACGGTAAACAACAGTTGCTGAACGGTAACGCACGCATACAAAGTTACAGCAGCATCAGAACTACTTGCATCATAGTAATATCCAACTGCATACCTACACACAAGTGCGCTTTAAGTGCAGCGGTTCCTCTTCACGCAGAACAAGCGATTCATAGCGACATAGCAGTGAAGCAAGCAGGGAGTTATACCAAATATTCAGCAGAGTTCATTCCAATCGAAACAACTACGAAGCAACCAGCAGTAATACTGTGTATAAGTGGGAAAATGGTGGAATAGCACAAATACTGTAGCAGCATTCAACAAGTACAGTTCGAGGTAAAACTTTTGACTGAAGTAATTAGAAGGCGAATAAATTTTGTCTACGATCAAATTAATTTATGACAATTAAATATTTAATTAAATTAAATTGAATTAAAATTGCATAATCGTAAATATTGAGTATATTTCATTATATTATAACATCTACATAGCATTACATTTAGTATATTATTATATTATAAAATTAAAACTTTCAAAAAATATTTTTTTTCCACAACACACTTATATACATACATAGAGTACTAGGATTACTTTTCAGCATTCTTTCTCACAAATTAAAATCAGGTTAACAAATAAGACGTAAAATTGAACTAATATCTAGTATTTGTGAGCGAGCAAGTGAATGGCAACTACGCGAATTGGTGACATCTTTGGTACAATTACTAGGAATTAATTAACAGTGCTTTTCCCTTCTAAAATAAGTAATTGATAACAACGGATTTGAATATATTGTGACAAAATGAATATTAACGAAACGAATACCGATACCAATAATCAAAAAATTGAACAGCCTGAAACTCGCGACCAAAATTCCTCCTGCAGTGATGTTAGTTCGGTTTCAATTAAACTTCCTCCATTTTGGGCAAGTTCTCCGACTACGTGGTTTGCACAAGCAGAAGCGCAATTCGTAATAGGGAAAGTTTCATATTAAAATACAATCATGTCCTGACATCATTACCTCAAAATGTCCTCGAATCTGTATTAGATTTTATCCAGAATCCGCCAGATTCAAGATTATATGACAGTTTTAAAACTACATTAATCGAAAGGCACTCGCTAAGCGAAGAACGTAGATTAGAAAAACTTCTGTCAACAGAAGAGATAGGGGATAGAAAGCCATCGGAATATCTTAGGTCCCTAAAGCAATTGGCTGGAGCTTCAGGTGCAATAAGCGATAACTTAATCAGGAAGCTATTACCTAGAAGGCTACCTCAAGCTATCAACATAGCACTGATTCCACAACAAGAAAGAACAGAGAATGAACTCACTTCTCTTGCGGACAAAATATGGGAAGCTGCTACGCCCCATCGATGTGTCTCATCAGTTAGTTCTGTGGCAAATGATAGAATCGAAACCCAACAATATCACGCCCAGAATTCTACTGAAAATTCCCTACTTTACGAAATAAGAGAAATAAAAGCAATGATTAAGTCTCTCGCGGTTAACCCCAATCGTAGTCGCCGGTAAACGATAACTGGCAACCACTCGCATTTTTTTCTAGAGGACTTTCACCGTGTGAACAAAAATATTCGTCCTTCGACCGAGAGCTGCTTGCCATTTATTTAGCCATACAATATTTCCGATAATTCGTGGAAGCCAGAGATTTTATAATCTATACAGACCACAAATCCCTGACTACAGCATTAACGACAAAAACTGAACGTAGCCCGCGGCAATCCAGACAGCTCGACTACATATCACAATTTACTAGCAACATAAACCATATTACTGGTAAACAAAACGTAGTAGCAGATCTTCTTTCTAGATCGCAAGCTTGTGACGCAATCAACAATTCCACATTAACTCTGAAAGGTATCTCTGATGCCCAACAAAATGATCATCAGTTAAAAGAATTAATAGCAGCGAAGCCCAAATCTGATTCCAAGTACACACTAGAGCTCATAAAAATTCCCATCACAGAAGAAGAAGTATGGTGCGAAACCAGCACTAGAACAAATCGGCCATATGTTCCGGCAGAACTCCGAAAAATGGTTTTTAAATTGATTCACAATCTGTCACATGGTGGAATCCGCATAACACGCAAAAAGGTGACAACGATTGACAAAGATTGCAACGAATGGGCTAGATCTTGCATTGCGTGTCAAAAGGCCAAGATACAGCGTCACATTAAGTCGCCATTTGAGCACATACCAATTCCACAAAATCGCTGCTTTGAACACATCCACATAGATATTGTAGGTCCACTACCTCCATCGGGTGATATTTCATACATATTGACAATAATCGACAGATTCACACGTAGGCCCGAAGCCATACCTATGAAAGATATTACTGCAGCTACCATTGCCAAAACGTTCATATCACACTATGTCTCGCGCTTTGGCGTACCCCTACAAATAACAACCGATCAAGGATCCCAGTTTGAGTCCAAACTGTTCTCAGTAATCACTAAAATTCTTGGTTCACATCGAATTCGAACCACTGCCTACCACCCACATGCAATTGGGATGGTAGAAAGGTTCCACCGACAACTGAAATCTTCACTAATAGCAAGACAAAACACTGTCAATTGGGTTGATGATTCACCTCTTGTACTTTTAGGAATACGCACCGCAATTAAACAAGATTTAAGCTATTCACCTGCAGACTTAGTTTACGGCCAAAGCCTAAAAGTTCCAGGCGACCTCCAAGTCATAGTACACTATCTGATGATTAAGACACGAATACATTAGTCGGACAACTACGACAGTCAATGCAAGCATTAAAACCACCACAAGTATGAGATAATTCAAACAAAAATTTCTATATCCCAAAAACTCTCAACGAATCAGACCATGTCTTCGTCAGGGTCGACAAGGTGAAGACAGGTCTAAAGCCACCATATGAGGGACCATATAAGGTAACTCGTAAACTTCGAAAACAATATATCCTGGACATAAATGGCAAACACGTATCAATTTCCATTGATAGGCTTAAGCCTGCATACATATTTTT
Source organism: Dioctria rufipes (assembly GCA_963924295.1). Lineage (NCBI taxonomy): Eukaryota > Metazoa > Arthropoda > Insecta > Diptera > Asilidae > Dioctria > Dioctria rufipes. The sequence goes on along the minus strand of OZ002741.1, from coordinate 83,402,839 downwards.
GGATAAAGATAACTAAAATAAAATCAGGATCCAGATACACAAGCAGATCATTCTGACCGACGCTACGCTGGAGGGGGAGTGTGTAGCGACTTATAACGTATACGAAAAAAGATCACATATCTGACAGTACCACCACTTAACATTTAGAAGAGTCAAGCACCCTTTTGCTCACGTCATATAATTGATCAGTCCTCAGTCGTCGTGTATCTGCCATCCGCTCGCTCGCCTCAACTCGTATTTAGTATAAACTCAAATTCTTTTCATTTTGTTGAATAAGTATAGAAGTAAAAAGCAAGTTGAAATAAAAATTAAGTATTATAATAAAGTTTTAATATAAGTATAAAGTCGGCTTTGTTTTTATATAAGAAACCTAAATAGCACGACCACATTACTTAGAATTGCAATGAATTGTAGAATGATTTTGATTGTTCCAATAATTAGTGATAATCGAAATAGTTCCAATCAAAGAAGAAATCTTCAGTAATTTTGAGTTAGACAAATTTTTAACGAATATAATTAACTTGATATTTATTGTAGTCTATTATGATATTATTCAAAAGCAAATAAATTTACCAATTGACAGGGAGCGTGTTATTCTCACTACTTTGTTCTTCTTATATCTTTGAAACTAAGGTTGTATTGTTTTCTAGTTTGATTTGTCATAACTATGAATCACGAAACAAAAATCCAGAATGATTTTAACCGTTAGGCCATTTTGTATTAATTATTCTATTCAGACAAAAATACATATGTTAGCTTTTACAATTTTTGAAACTCTACTGACAGTAATCAAACTTAAATTCGAAACAGAGTCCATCAGTTGCATCTTTAAGTACTGTATCAGATGGATCTTCTCAATATATAACAATTACTTATATTATATTTAGATTTTAATCTCTTCAATCCAAAGTGATAACAGTCACTCAAAACCAATAAATACTGTAAGAGAATATCTGAAATTCGCAAATGGTAGAATTGTTTCTAACTTTTATAATCAAAATAAAAAACTTTCACAAAGAGAACGAAATTTATTGGCAAACGTGGTTGTGCAAAAGGAATTTGAGGCATACAGTGATAATATTAAAATAACTACAAAACGTTTGAAGCACTTGTCGCAGGAGATTGTAGAACTTTTTTGTACCGAGACACTACACACCATATCAGCCTAAACCCAGAGTATTAGCTTCTGGTAAGCTGTGGGAATGTTATAATAGGTTAAAAAAAAAACCGACACGTTGGAAGAATTCTTTCTTTCTTAAAAACAACTTTGAGCCTTTTGATAAAATCTAAAGCCATTGGAAAGATACATTCAAATATAGACGAAATTTGCTTACGTCCGTCGCCTGATTCAAACGTGACTATTAATAGCTACTTGAATTCATTTAGAGCATTAAGGGGCCTAAAGGCTGTTATTTATTGGGTTACGATTTTGACAGATTATTTTCAAATTGGCCTTCTATAAATCAGAAGATGATAGAAAAAGATAAAACAGACTTTCCAAAGGGTTATAAAAATAATTCTGTTTGCAACGATATTAACGGTTGTTTGTTACTACCCCGTTTTCTTGGATCGTGCACTTATGGGAAAAGTAAGCAAGGCTCGAAACGAATAAAATTTACAAAAGAGGAGGTTTTGACGTCATTCCTTTTCCATGCGAAGGTATAAAATTTCAAATTAAGATTGTACTTTTTAATAAAGCATATACATCGAAAACAGGATGCCAACTTATTTACGGAGAAATTGGAAGAAGTTCGATCTCATTTAAGAACATTGAAGCAGACTTTGTAACCAACAGTTATCGTTGTAGAGAACAAATAGATACCTTATTCTTTTTAAAATTTAAATGTTCTATTCTTTGTTCGAATATTTCAGATAACTCTAGTAAGTCGTATATAGACTATGCACTGTATTCCGTAGACGAACCACTAGTTCCCATTGATTTATATTTTAAATTTTTTAATGCTCTACATGCAAAATTTCCTGAACCTTCGGAGATAATCTGGACGTTTATACAGCAGCGGGCTTATGGGATAAAAACAGAGTACGATCGTCATTCTGTTGTTGTAAGTTCCTTGATCAGTGATACAATTTAAAAAATCTAAAAACCTTTCATTTTCTATATATTTATAAGTATGAATTGTTTTAAATGTGCAAAACATTTTAAAGAAGCTAGAGAGTATTTAGTACATGTAAATATTTACCATAAACTAGAAAGTATCTTCATTTGCAATGATTGTGAACGAAGTAGAATATTTAAGAGTAAAATCGGTTTCAGAAAACATGTAATGCGACATTTTTCGAAAAATATTATTACAAAAATTTTCAAATATCGCGGAAAAATTTACAAATATTGCCAACCACTGACATTCTTGATATTTCTGAAAAATTGGGAAATTACCTTATTTTAAGACGACAATAAATGATGCAACTGTACATTTAGTAACAAAATTATACAATAAAAAAAGCTTACGCAGAAAATCTATTCAAGAAATAGTTGATATATTGTTGGACTACTTAAAAAAAAAAACTTATTTCTGTCGACCGAAAAGTTTATCATTGACTCGCTTAAAAATGTTGGCGATAATCCTGTGGTATTCACAACATTCCAAGCAATATCTGAATCATTAGACCTTATCTCTACTGAGCATAAACGAAAAGCTTTATTAAAACGCAACAAATTTTATCAATTACATGTCGATATATGGTTGGGGAACACATCGAGGCGGTACGACAAAATGGAGATTTAATGTTAAAAACTGTAGGTAGTAAAGCTAATATAATTTCAAGTAAGAATATTTTAAAACAGTTTTTTGAAGGTAAAGATGTTTTGGGAAAAGTACTACAACACTGCAACACTTATTGAAAAAAACCGAGACTGTTGCAAATGTAATACAAAGTGAGTTTTGGAAGACGAAATTAGTTTCTTTCAAAGAAGATAATATCGTCTTATCTCTTCTTCTTTACTTTGATGAATTCGAAGTAAACAATCCTCTTGGGTCACACGCTGGTCTCCAGAATTTGGGGGCCTTATATGTATCGCTTCCTTGTATTCCTCCTGAATTTCGTTCTAAGCTTGAAAATATATTTCTCGTTATGTTATTTAACAGCTTAGATAGGAAACAGTTTGGTAATCGAATTTTCCAACCAGTTGTGGATGAACTTAAAGCATTACAAAAAAGTTTAATTCGTTCTAGTCGCGTGTATAGGTGACAATACGGGTGTGAATTCCATATTAGGATACACGGACTGTTTTGTAGCAAATTATTACTGTCGCTTCTGCAAAATGCATAGAGAGAAAAGTAAGAAATTTACAAGTAGTAGACCCTGAATTAGTAAGAACTGAAATTAGTTATGCAGATGTTACTATGAATGAAGTTTCCACTACGGGGATAATCTCTATTTGTGTCTTCAATCAACTTAAAAACTTTAGTGCTATTGAGAATTATGCGGTTGATATAATGCACGACATCTTTGAAGGAGTTCTGAATTTGGAAATAGCTCTTATCTTGAAGCATTTTATTTATTTTGAGAAAAAATTTAAACAATCGGATAAACGTATTTGATTTTGGACAGATAGACGGTTTAAATAAGCCTCAACAAATATCTGAGGACCATCTAAAAAGTGGGAAAATAAAATGCTCCATTACTTTATCAAAATTTTTGGGATTATTGATAGGTGACTGGATTGTTGAAAATGATGAAGTTTGGGAAGTCTTTCTAATCTGTATGAATATTATAGACATATTATTGAGTGATGAGATAACTTTTTTCACCATAAAATACCTAGAACACCTAATACTGAACTGTTCATAGATAAGTTTCGAGTACCATTGAAGCCTAAGCATCACATCATACTTCCCTATCCCATGATTATTAGGAAAATAGGTCCCATAAAACATATGTGGTCAATGCTGTTTGAGTCCAAGCACAAAGAAATAAAAAATATAGATTCTTCCACTACGTCTCGGAGATATATAACTCATACAATTTCTGATAGATACTTTCTAAGCAAAAGTTTTCAAATACAAAATGAAGACTACTGCGTTCAATATGAAAGTGAAATAACTTTGTTTAAGGAATATATATATAATATTGTAAGCGAACTTAGATTTAAAAATAATGACTGCCTGTTTTATAATTGGATTGTTGTTAGAAACACAAAGTGTAAAATCGGACTTGTTGTTCAGTTTGAAATTGAGGACAACTTTCCCAAATTTGGATTAATTGAGAGCATTTGCGTGACGAAAGATCAGATTTATTTAATTATTCTTGAGTTGGACACCCTTTTCTTTGATATCCATAGATATGCTCACGTTGTCAGAAGAGCGGAGAATGTTTTGTATACGGTGATTGGTTCAGATTATCGCAAGGTTCAAACCCTACTTAAATTAAATTCACAATTACTTGTTCTTTAAAAGAATTACTATGTGAATTTCATCTACTTCAAAATAACATTACAAATATTTATATTACTCGAGTTGTTGCCTAAGATGAAAATATTTAGATGTTAATATCAAATTTTAATTTCACATGTTAGTCCAACAAGTATATAAAATAATATTATCATAACTATATATTATTGATGGTTACTTTAGTAAAGATTCCTATTCCTTATTACAAGTTAAAGTGAGACGTTTAAATCACGAAATAGGAAAACTATGTACATTTTTTTTTATAAATAAGAATATATAATAATTCAGCAATTCCAAACGATCACCAATCGGCACCGACCTCCTCCGATTTTGATGAACCTTTCAGAATTAGTTAAGGATTAAAAAATATTGGATCCGTATTTTTTTGTTTACGCTGCCGACCTCAGATCTTGGATTCAGTGTGACTCCTAAAGAACACTAATAACACATTACCATCGAAAAAGTCTCCATGCAGGCTGTGAAACGCTACTTGCTATTATTCGCACGTGATATTGGCCAATTAGAGCAAAGGACCTTATTAAGAACGTTATAGATAGCTGCATCGCGTGATTTCGTGCAAAACCAAATCCTTCGAGCAATTGATGGCAAATTTACCATCAGAACGCATACGGCCAACCCTTTCAATAAACTGGCATAGACTTCTATGGCCCATTTTAGATCCCATCTTTAGTGAGGGGGTGCCCGCCCACCAAATCATATGTCTGTGTGTTCATCTGCTTTTCCACGAAGGCTATGCACTTAGAGGTAGTTTCTAACTTGACTACAGAAGGATTCTTAGCAGCGTTGAAAAGATTTATAGCGAAAAGAAGATGACTTGCAACAATCTTTTCCTGTCGGATATACATCATGAAAAATTAAAAATAACACCATGGTGCTCATCACGGACGAAAATTTGCCACCAACCAAATGGAGTTTAGGGCGAATTGTCGCTGTACATGCTGGAGATGATAGACTAGTTCGTGTGGCAAGCATGAAGACTGCTACAGGAATACTCAAACAATCAATAGCTAAACTGTGCTCTTTGCCAGTGCAGTAATAATTGAAACCGGAGGCTTTCAAGGTGGCGTATATGACAGATTATAGATCCGCAATATATTTCAAATTTGAATCGAGCCATAAAGTAAACTTAGTCACGATTGAAATCGTATACATTCTAAATAAATCATTTGTATTGGCAATGCTCTATGTAGAATTCATGAACCTATTGTACTTCACTTGTTATTTTACCGCCATCGTAGCAAAAACCTTTTGTACTTTTTTTTTTACATTGTAACGTCATTATTATATTCGGAAACAACAATTGAATTGCACTGAAATAAATCATTTTTGTAACCAGAATTTAGTTTATTTCATTATCTCGTCCATTTTTCGACTCTATTTCGTTATCTAAATCTTCAAAAAACATTGAAGATTCATCACTATGTATTACAAACGGAATGAAAAACTTAATATCCCTTATGATTTCTGAACAATTACCTACGAATTAGATTAATGTACATATATACATGCATAACTACAGAAAGAAAATAATTCAATTCTCACAGTAAAGCTTCTAAATCTCACATTGCGTCTGGGGGAATACTTTACATACGTAAATTCTTACGTGAAATTGCGGCCTGCAGTTCTGATGAGAAAGATTAATTTCCCAGAAAATTTTTATTTAAATTTAATATAAATTGACGAGTTTTGGGGAATAAATATTCAGTATTTTTAAAATATCAAAGGAATCTTTTTAATTATTATACATTGGTGACCCCGACGTGATGTATTGAATGTTTCAGTACATCACCAACACAAGAACATAGCAACAGCTATCTACTTCATCTGCATAGGCAGCTACCTACATCAAGAAGCCACTTTAATTACCAGTCGAAGACAGTGGTTGTCTAGCAGCACCCATCCTTCTAACCAAGGTAGAATCTAACAGCAGTGGATAGCTATCCAAACATGAAGCAGTGGCTAACCATTCATTCCAGCAGTAGCTACTCACTCAGTCAATCAGCAGTGGCTAACTATTCAAACAAGAAGCAGTGGCTATCCATTCATCTTAGTAGCAATAGGAACCATTCATTTAAGCAGCAGTAGACATCCATTCAGTCAAGCAGAAGTGTTTACAAAGTAACACCACCAGCAACAATTGTACATCAGCATTATTCGCAACTCAAGCTAGAGAACCAACTAGAGGGCAAAATATCAGCATTAGATCGAGTCATTAATAGAATCAAGAAAGAAATGACAAGCCCACAATCAAAGGTATACTATGTACATCCAAAACCTTAAATTTGCCAACCAGTATTGGGAGCAAATATAATTGCTACATGGACAAATCATGGCAGATGTTAGCGATAAACCTTGCGACATAAGAGCATATTCCATAATTGAAGACAGCTTCCAGACAATCGCCATAAAATTACAGGAAAGGCTGGAAGAGCAAAGCACTTCTCTTGGCGGTAACAGCAATGTCAAGCTGCCAAAATTTACCCTTCCTACATTTGATGGAAGTTACACCAAGTGGACTCAATTCAAAGAATTGTTTACGCAACTAATACATAACCAACCATTGAGTGGAGAAGAAAAAATGTTCTACCTAAAGACGAACTTAATAGCTGAGCCCAATCGACTAAAAAAACATCTTCAAGCCACAGAAGGCAACTATGCTATGGCATGGAAAATCCTCATAGAGCGCTACGACTATCCAAGAACTATCGTAACGGCAATTCTGAATGACCTATTAAGCCAGCCATGTCTCACCACAGAGACGACTTCAGGAATCAAGAGGCTACATGACTGCACCAAAGAATGTCTATTATCCCTCGAGAAACTGGGCATTCATATTAACGATGGGAGTCCAATATTGCTGCACCCACTATTACAGAAGATAGATAAAGACTCGAGGAGACTTTATGAACAATCGCTAAAGTTTCCTCGAGAGCTGCAAGATATAAATGACTTCTTGAAGTTCTTAGAGTCAAGATTTCAAATGTTAGAAGCATTTCACACGAGGGAAGAGGGCAGGAAGACATCGAAATTTACAGCTTCAGCTCAAGCACCGCAGTGTCCTGTTTGCAAAGCATAACACAAAATCTACAAGTGCACCAAGTTCCTCTACTTGCCCTTAGAGAATCGAATTCGACTTGTCAGACAATTGCACTTATGTCCAAACTGTCTGAGATTGGATCACAAGGCTAGAGAGTGTTCATCAAGCAGCTGCAAGAAATGTAACAAAAATCATAACACATTAATTCATGATCCCGAATTAGAAAGTCTGCACCACGGCATGCTAATATCACCAGCTCTGCCAGCTCAAATGACACACGCAAGTCAACCTTACCACATGGAAGGAAAGCTGTCAGCAAACTTCAACCAAATGAAATAACGCAGAGTACTATGCAATCAGTATCCAGTGCAACAAACATGAGTCAAATATCAACAAAAGGGTCCCAAGTTATGCTAGCAGCCGCTGTTATAAGAGTTAGCAGCGCTTCAGGGATTCTTGTGAACTGCAGAGTACTGTTAGACTCAGGCAAGCAGCTTCACTTCATTTGTGAACGATTAGTACAAACGCTAGGTCTGCAACGCCGTCGAATTTCTCTAACCATAAGTGGAATTGGAGGTCTCGAAACAAACACACGGTACGAAACTAACCTCACAATTCATTCGAGGCTAAATGACTTTTCTACTGACATCAACGCAGGGATTTTAAAAGCTATCACGCAACAACAACCTTCAATGAACATCAAAACAACTAGCTGGAATATTCCCAACAATATACAGTTAGCAGATCGTGCATTCCATAAACCTCAGTCCATTGATATGTTGTTGGGGGCAGAGCTATTTCTTCAGGTACTGGAAGAGAGGCAAATCAGACTACATAATGACCTGCCATTGCTCCAAAATACTAGGTTTGGATGGATACTTTCGGGAAGAATACAAGAAGAAACAAGGAGCAAGCAGAGTTGCTATATCGCATCTCAACCTTCAGTCACAGCAACAATTTTGGGAAATAGAAAATCACGACTCGCCTCCTAGGTACATGTCAAGAGAGGAATTAGAATGTGAAGAACACTTTCAAACCACCGCTCAACGATCAACATCGGGGCGATATACCGAAACACTCCCATTCCGGGAAAAACCGTCAAACCTTTGATCATCTTTTGACATCGCAGCTAAGCGATTTTTCGCCTTAGAGAGAAAACTGTATAAGAAAGAAAAAATATGATGCTCTTGGTCACATGCAGCCCATCGCATACATTATTATATGCCACACCACTGCGTCACGAAGGCTGACAGCACCACCACTAGGCTCCGCGCGGTATTTGATGCATCAGCTAAAACAACATCAGGGAAATCGCTCAACGACATTCTGATGGTAGGGCCAACAATTCAGCCGGACTTATTTTCCATTTTAAGCAAATTCAGAACTCGTAAGTACATGATGACGGCAGATATTTGCAAAATGTATCGTCAGATTGAAATACATCCAAACGACAAAAGGCGTCAGCTCATATTGTGGCGTGATTCCAAAGAGAAACCACTTCAAACGTACCAATTAAACACTGTTACCTATGGAACCGCCGCGGCTCCATTCCTTACAACCAGAAGCTTAAACCAGTTAGCTCCGGCTGAATACGACTCAGCTCCAGAAGCAGCAAATGTCATTCTTTGAAGCACCTATGTAGACGACATCTTGACAGTATCTAATTCAACACAAGAGTTAAAAAACCTTAAGGACGATCGAATATGACTACTACGATCTGGAGGCTGCGAATTAAGAAAATTCAGCACCAATCACACCGAGATATTGCAAAGTCAGATAAACTAACCAAGCGCACAGTATTGTCCGACATAACTCGTATTTTCGACCCTCTTGGATTGATAGAACCCGCACAGTGCTAGGGAAGCTACTTGTGCAAGAATTATTTAAAGACAAATGCACCTGGGATGAAGAATTACCCGCACAATATGAAGAGAGGTGGATCAAATTTAAGAAACGCTTATCTGAACTAAAAACCTTAAAGGTTCCGCGACATGTAATATTGTCCAAACTAATTGATGTGCAACTTCACGCATTCTCTGACAACACCGAATACGCATATGGAGCCTGCTGTTACCTCAGATCATCACGGCCAAATTAGCTCTTGTGTGTAAAATCAAGGATAGCACCACTGAAGACCATGACACTTGCTAGATTGGAACTCTGTGCAGCACTACTGATGGCAGAACTAACTGAAAGAATGTGTCAGTGATTATCAGTCAAATTATCAAAAATCATTTATTACTTTGACTCCACTATTGTACTCTCATGGATCTCCTCGCCGTCATACACATGGACTACGTTTGTGGCAAATCGGGTAGAGAAAATACAGCAACTGACTCAAACGAACCAGTAGAGGCACATAGATGGAAATCAAAATCCTGCCGACATCATTTCTCGAGGCATTCTGCCTGATGCCCTAGTGCACTCAGGGCTATGGCTTAAAGGACCAGCATTTTTACCCAATCCCGAAGCAAGTTGGCCCAAACCTTCATTCAAATTGCCTGACAGGGTTCCAGAGACAAAACCGAAGAAATCGGTACTATCTACTGGAATAAAGGAGCATGAATACACCGATATGCTACAATTAGTGAATCATTCAAACTCATTTCTAAAGATGCAAAGAATATTTGCCTACTGTATCAGGTTTACACAGAATTGTAAAATATCAAAGGGGTCTAGGAAAATGGGAGAATTTTCAATCACAGGATAAGGCTTTAAGCGGAGTTATCACGAATGCACAGAGATCTGCACTTTACCGTCAATATTTGGAGTTGAAGAAAAATAAAACATTAGATCCATACCTACACCAAACTACTCAGATCATCAAGGTAGGAGGTCGACTAAAACACTCTGATCTTGCGCAAGCTAGCAAAAAACCAAATACTGTTGCCCAAGAGACACAAGTTTAATGAGTTGTTGCTCGATCTTTTGCATAAACAACACATGCATGCCGCTCCTCAAACATTAATCGCAATTGCAAGACAACGATACTGGGTCATAGACGCCAGAAGACTTGCCCAGAAAACGGTTCACAGGTGCATAAAATGCTTTCGGTGTAAGCCAAAGGTTCTAGAACAAATAATGGGAGACGTACCAAAGGAACGAGTGAGGACCTCAACACCGTTTCACACCACAGGCCTCGATTTTTGTGGTCCTATAATGATTCACTTCAAGGTACGCGGAAAGTCCCCGACAAAGGCTTACATTGCCGTGTTTGTTTGTTTCACTACAAAGGCAGTCCACATGGATCTAGTTAGCGATTTCAGCGCAGAAGCCTTCCTCAATGCCCTAAAGAGATTCATAGATCGAAGAGGTTTATGCGCCACTATCTTCTGTGATAACGCAACAAACTTCTTAGGTGCAAGAACACAATTAAAAGAATTAAAGGACATGTTCACTTCACGAAAATTGCGGAACCATATTGAGTGGAAGCCGATTCCTCCACGACCACCTCCTTCGGGGGTCTCTGGGAAGCGGCACTTAACCCGCCAAGTAGGAAATGCAAATCTAACTTACGAGGAACTCCACATTATCATCGTGAAAATCGAAGCCATTCTTAATTACAGGCCATTAACAACCATGCCAGCAGACATCAGCGACCAGAAATTCAACACTTTAACGAGATATTGGCAAATACAACACATCCAGTAAACATTTTGCCATCGATGGTCAGCAGAATATCTTCAAAAACTTCAGACACGAAATAAGTGGAAGGGAGCAAAACCGAACCTGAAGCCAGGAACTCTAGAGTTAATGAGGGACAAAAACCTACCACCATTAAAATGGCCCTTAGGTAGAGTGATAGAAACTTTCGATGGCACGGACAATGTTACAATGTTACAAGAGTTGCGAATGTTAAAACAGCCTCCGGAGCTCTTAAAAGATCGATTCACAAGCTTTGTCCCTTACCAGAAGTAGAGCATTATTCCGAATGCAGCAACATTGAAGAAAGGGGCTCAAATTCTCCTACCGATAAATCAACCGAATCAACAACATGTCTCTTAAGCTCCAAACAAAGCTTGGCCAAGATCTCAAGAGACATCGAGAGCAAGCAAGCTCCAAAGAGATCAAAGCGAACTTATCATTCCCTCCGAGGAAGATTCCTGCCAATTAATTGCAATTGGGCAAACTCATACTTTGTGATGAGGAAAAATGTCAGATGATAATACTAAGCATAGCACGAGTCCAGTCAAAACATCCACTAGTCTAAGGCTGCTGATGTTGACTTCCCTCATCCTTCCCATACTAGGGCGTTCTATGAAAGAACCTGTGAAGGCAAACCCATTCACTAGTCACCCAGGCATTTTTTTTTTTTTTCGAAAAAATAGGACAAGCACAATTAATGAATATTGAATGGAATCTAAAAACCTATTATAATCTCGACAAATATTCGAACGAGTTAAAAGAGATCAGGAAATGTACAGGTGAAATAGGCAATCTCTGTAATACTGCAACCATTCGAAGAAATCATTGCTTGTATTTTCCCAATTTCAACATCAGCTTACACACATCGAGGAATCCAATGAGATCCTACATAAATGAAGCAGTGGACGCAGAAGAAGGGCACCCCTTGAAATAATGGGAAGTGTTGCAAACACACTTTTTGGAATTCTCGATGCATCTTATGCTGAGCATATTGAAAGGTAAATTGAAAGGTCTCGTACGAATGAAAACCACTTGCTTTAATTATTCAGAAACCAAACATCTATACTGGAATCCACAACCAACATCCTAAAGCGGAAGAAAGAAGCAATCCAACGTCAATTTAAGGCAATACAAGATCACATTCAGGCATATAGCAGCTACTATACCTATTTGAGATGCAAGCATACACAAAATCAGTTGTCCATACCTCCTCCAATACCAGCAGCACGCAGGATGAACAATTACCTACGAATTAAATTAATGTACATATATATCCATGCATACCTACAGAAAGAAAATTCTTTCATTTCTCACAGTAAAGCTTCTAAATCTCACACTGCATCTGGGGGAATACTTTTCATGCGCAAGTAATCAAATATCACTTGCCTGCGCCTGGGAAATGCAAACTTGCAAACTCTTACGTGAAATTGCCGCCTGCAGTTCTCATGAGAAAGATTATTTTCTCAGAAAATTGTTATTTAAATTTTATATAAATTGACGAGTTTTGGGGAATAAATATTCAGTATATCAAAGGAGTCTTTTTAATTATTATACAATTTCATTATCTAGTGTATAAAAAAATAGTGACGCGATGTCTGCGACTTGCAAAGTGAGAATTATTTTATGCAGTTTTTGTATGCAGAATTGCAATTACAGTTACTTTAGCGAAAGTAAATTTTTAAATTTAGATTATGTTTCTTACGGATGCTGTAACTTATAGATTCTCAAAAGTTTTATAGTTTTTTTTCAATCTATACAATTTCGATGGCTCTAGGTGTATATATTATATCAACATGCTACCTTGTAAGATCTCAGAGCAAACGTTAAAAAATGTCGGTGAATAGCAAATAATTTGTTTGTTAAAGACTATGTACGAAAGATGGGTGGAGGGGAGGGGGGGGGGGGGGCAATTAAAATTTAATGCGTCTTTATAGTTTGTGTAATAAACTGAAGGAAAGGCAAGGAATTTTGGTAAGGGAACGCGCGGATTCGAATTACGTACGTTACATGCGTTTGCATCTTGTTTGCGTGACCGGCTGCCGAAGCCGATGCCTTTGCCTTACTGTTGCTGTTGTTGTGTGCAAAAATTCCTAAAAGGAATTTGGACAAGGACAAGGTAGTTGAAATACATAATTCAATGCATAATTCAAAGTTTCATGCCCAGCTTATCTTTTGGTCGAGTGGAAAAGCCACATCAGCAGTTTCTACACCCGAACGAATTACACTTCATTTGAACGTGTAAGTGTTACACTAAGGTAAATAAAGTAGATAAGTAATTAAGAATTATTCAAGGCGAGGGTAGCAAAAATTGTATTCTAGCAGCTGGCGGCCGGCTACTCTTCAAAGAAAGAATAACCAGAGCCACTGCAATAAAAAAAGGTAAGAATTTACCTAGGAAAATGGGCAAGGGTAGTAAAAGTAGGATTTTAGCAGTTGGCGGGCGGCTATTTTTCAAAGGAAGAATAGCCAGAGCTGGCTAGAGCCATCATATTAAAAAGGTGAGGCAAAATAGCAATAGAGGATATTTCTAAGAGGTAGGGCAAGGCCTGGTAGGGAAAACATAAAATAAAAATGAGTAGCGGTGTCAGTCGAATAGTGTTAGCGCGAACAGAGTGATACAGTAAAGTGAGAGCTTCCGATTGGATGACTGAGATTTAAGGTGGGTGCTTTAGTGTAGATAATAGTTTAAAGGGAAATGAATTAGAGTGTGACTAATTAAATGCTTTGTGTGTATGAGAAAGAGCGAAGAAATGTGTGTGGAGCAAATGTTGCTCAGATCGGCGAATGTCGCCAAGTTTGGTTGTGGGCGTATGTCGCCAAAAAGGGTGTATGTCACCCAGGCTGTGTGTGGAGTGTATGTATCGCAAGGGGACGAATGTCGTCCAGTCCTTGGAGGCAGTACGTATCATAAAATTGTGATTCAGAGTTTAGGAAAGTTTGCGAGTCTGAAAAGAAAAATTGTAGTCCAACTTGACAAATAAAATGTGGTTACTAAATAAATTGTGTTTCGTATAAAGAAAAAATTGTGATTCTTAGTTGAACTCTGGATTCCAGTGAAATCAACTTCCCGAAGCGAGGTAACCCAAAAAGGGATACAACGAGAAAGAACCGGATTTTCCGACAACAGTAGTGATCAGTGATACCCCCTTTAATAGTTACAGAATCAGAGTGTAACACTGTGCTAGACAAGCAAAAGTGTCAATGACAGCAAGTTGGTGTGGCGTTGGCTTGTTTCTTTCAGCCATTAAATAATTGTGTTTTGTGTTGTGGTGGTTATTGTATTTCACTTCAAATTTGTAACGGAGTTTCGGTGGGATGGCTGCGGACCAGGGTTTCTTAAAAATGAAACTCCTTCAGTTACAATATAAATAAAAATAATTCTTTATTTGACAAAATAGCCTACCGGTTACACAGCTAACTTAATCTAGTTCTATTTATCACCTATACTAGAGACTATGTAGTGGTAAGGGGAACTTCACACGGCTTACCAATATGTTAATAATTCTGAACTTAATACTAAAGAGACGCTAGTTCTTACAAATTCAATATATATCCTATATCTATGTATCCTGTACTGAAAACTAGGTAGTGGTAAGGGGAACTTCACACGGCTTACCACTATGCTAATAATTCTGAATTCAAAACTAGAATAACCTGAGAGGGAGACGGTGACGTATCAAGAAAATATTTGATGAGGATGGAGGGTACGAGGAAAAATCACACGACGTACCAATTAAATGTTAAGGCGGGATGGTTCACGCTAACCTTAACACAACGGATGCGGACGGATGGTACGGGGAAAAATCACACGACGTACCAAGGAAATGTTAAGGCGGGATTGTTCACGCTAACCTTAACATAATGGATGCGGACGGATGGTACGGGGAAAAATCACACGACGTACCAAGGAAATGTTAAGGCGGGATGGTTCACGCTAACCTTAACATAACGGATGGGGACGGATGGTACGGGGAAAAATCACACGACGTACGAAGGAAATGTTAAGGCGGGATGGTTCACGCTAACCTTAACACAACGGATGAGGACGGATGGTACGGGGAAAAATCACACGACGTACCAAGGAAATGTTAAGGCGGGATGGTTCACGCTAACCTTAACACAACGGATGAGGACGGATGGTACGGGGAAAAACCCCAGGACGTACCAAGGAAATGTTAAGGCGGGATGGTTCACGTTAACCTTAACACAACGGATGAGGACGGATGGTACGGGGAAAAATCACACGACGTACCAAGGAAATGTTAAGGCGGGATGGTTCACGCTAACCTTAAACATTTCGAATCCACGCGATATTAGGCCATATGCTGAAGTTCACATGCTCGGGCGAACAGTAACCGGATTACTAGACAGTGGAGCCACAGTCAGTATCTTGGGGAAAGGAGCCCTGGAGCTATTAAACGACGCTAAGGTCCAATGGACGCACTATCATACCGAAGTAGAGGTCGCGAATGGTGCCAAGACGTCAGTGCTTGGTCACGTGTACTTCGACATAACTTTCTGCGGTGAGACGAAGAAGCTACGTATATATGTATTTCCTAGACTCACCCAAGAGCTGTATCTGGGAATCGACTTCTGGAGGCTTTTTAGGTTGGCTCCAGATGTCCTAGGTGTTGCGGAAGTGCATGTTAGTGGAGTCCCGGTTGCCGATTCGAGTAGAGATACTCTTTGACACCAGAAGAAACCACACGTCTGGAAGCAACGAAACTTTTGTTCCCTACTTTTACCAGCTTAGGGCTGGGAAAAACAAGTCTGATATGTCATAAGATAGATACCGGCGACGCTAATCCTATAAAGCAACGTTTCTATCCTATATCCCCGGCAGTACAAAAACTGATGGACGTTGAGCTGCAACGAATGTTATCCCTAGGAGATATAGAGGAGAGCCAGAGCTCTTGGAGTTCTCCCGTGGTACTAGTAAGGAAGCCAGGTAAAGTCAGATTATGCTTTGACGCGAGGAAAGTGAACTCAGTATCGAAAAAAGATGCCTATCCGCTGCCGTTGATAGATGGGATCCTGAGTCGCCTTCCGGCAGCTAGGTACATAAGCAACCTTGATCTTAAAGACGCTTTTTGGCAAATCCCGAGAAAAGACCGCCTTTACAGTGCCTGGTCACCCTCTATATCAATACACGGTGATGCCGTTCGGACTGTGCAACGCCCCTCAGACAATGTGTCGACTAATGGATAAAGTTATCCCTTTCGATCTTCGAGACCATGTTTTGGTCTACCTGGATGATTTGTTGGTCCTCTCACAAGATTTCGATTCACACCTCACGCTATTAGCACGGGTGGCCGACTGCTTGAGGAAAGCTGGCCTTACCATAAACGTCGAGAAGAGTAGGTTTTGTTTAAAAGAGACCAAATACCTAGGCTTCATCATCGGAAACGGCGGTCTAAAAACAGATCAAGATAAAGTCGCCGCGATACTCGATTATCCGCCCCCCAAAAACGTTCGACAGGTTCGACGCCTGTTAGGAATGGCCGGATGGTATCGCCGCTTTATCCCTAATTATGCGGATCTGACTGCTCCAATTACCGATACCCTGAAAAGTTCAAGGAAGTTCGAATGGACTGCTGAAGCTCAGACCTCTTTTGACAACTTGAAACAACAACTTACTTCGGCTCCGTTACTGATGAGTCCAGATTTCGGCAGGCCGTTTGTCATACAATGCGATGCGCGTCAGCAAGGAATTGGTGGAGTGCTGTTGCAAGTGGACAATGAAGGCAATGAAAGACCTATTGCATATATCTCAAAAAAATTGAACTCTGCGCAACGTAACTATACAGTGACGGAGCAAGAATTTCTAGCTGCTATCCTCAGTGTGGAGAAGTTTCGCCCTTATATCGAGTTGACTCATTTTAAGATTGTGACTGATCATGCGAGCTTGCAATGGCTGATGTCCCAAAAGGACCTTAGTGGACGACTCGCTAGGTGGAGTCTGAAGCTTCAGGGCTTCGACTTCACGATTGAACACCGGAAGGGAAGTCTTAATGTTGTCCCGGACGCACTGTCACGGGTTCATTGCGAAGAGTTGTCAGCGATTGAAGATCCGGGCCCTGAAGTCGACCTCAGTTCTGCTCATTTTCACTCTCCTGAGTACGAAGAACTGAGGCTTAAAGTTAAAACGAATAAGATGAGCCTGCCTGACCTGTGCGTGCGCGATGACTTCGTTTACATCCGGACAGTTCCGAGGACGGGTGATCCGGTCCAAGAGGAAGAAGCCTGGAAGCTTTGGATTCCGCGTGGACTTATCCCTGACGTCATTGCAGGGAATGTCTGTATCCTAATAGTCCTCGACCATTTTTCCAAGTACCCAGTTATAGAACCATTAAAACAGGCCAGTACTACACTGATATGCCGTTTTATAGAAAAGAATATCTTCCACATGTTTGGAGTCCCTGAAACTATCCTGACGGATAACGGAACTCAATTCAAATCAGTCCAATTTGCCGAACTTTTAAAAAGATATGGAGTTCTGCACTTGCGAACCGGACTATACTCCCCTCAAGCGAACGCCTCAGAGCGAGTCAATAGATCGATCTTAGCGGGGATTCGAGCCTATATTAATAATGAGCATACCAAATGGGACGAGAAACTAAGCTGTATCGCTAGTTCTCTCCGAAGCTCAGAAGCTACCAGATTCTCGCCGTATAAACTGCTATTTGGACTGCAGATGATCGAACACGCTTCTACTTACAGTCTCTTGCGGAGCATAGGGGGCGTCAACGAATCCCAGACCGTAGACTCCTCTGACAAGCTGCAGCTATTGCGTGCAGATACACAAATAAACCTTGATAAAGCTTTCAAAATGGGTACCAAGTCATATAATCTTCGGACCAAACCAGTGAGGTTCAAAGTGGGACAAGAAGTGTTCCGAAGGAACTTCCAACAGAGTAGCTTCAAACATCAACGTAGTGCCAAACTTGGGAAAAAATTCCTAAAATGTAGGATCCGCGCTCCGAAGGGGAACGCGCTGTATGAACTTAAAGATTTACAAGGAAAACCGTTAGGGGTCTATCACGCGAAAGACATCAGGCCATGATTGTTGATCGCTTTAATTGAAGAGTTTGTTTGGTTTACTGGTATCTATTAATCCTGGTAGCCCTAAGAAGGCATCTCGCCAGCTTAACTGGTAACTACAGGATACCAATGTGCCGCTTAGGACCCTCGCAGCCTAGCGGCCGGTATACCTCTTGTTGCTAAATTCATTTTTTTTCACACTCCCTCGTCTGACAATGCGTCGGAACCCCTCCCACATGGTACCCTACAGAGGCTACACCGCCGTAGGAATCCCAACTTGCAAAACGTCTTCGAAAATTTTAATAGCTGCTGTGCAAGCACCCTTACTGTGTGTGCTTAGACCTCGAAAGTAGCCCTGACTCAGCACGCTTAAAGAGAGAGACTGACAAGCCTTCACGGCTTTTGTAGAGCTAGCACAGTTCACCTTTTTGGAAGAGTAATTGTGATTCGAGCCACACGTGGGGCGCCCACAATTATGGAGCCTATGGTTAAAGACCGGCTAGCTCAGTCGAATTCAGTAGTTACGACCCTTTCCAGCATCGTCAGCTTCGCCGGCGAAGCATACGATCCTGCCCTGTTATGGTCGCAGCGTCACACAGTGCAGTATGCTGCGTCGTGCTGGCACTGTGATCTGGCGGCAAATTATATATCAAGCCACACGGCGAATGTGCTGCCACTTTTGACACCACTGGGTGAGAAAGATCTGGGGGTGAACAAAAGTTGAGAAAATAAGAAGAAGAGTGACAGAAAGGCGGGCGATTTTATTCATTTCTGGACCATCGAACGGCAAGAGACAAGAGAAGCTGTCGAAGCGGGTTAGAGGAATACTAAAAAGATTGAATTCATTCGAAATTAAGTGGTAACGTGTCTTGTGGTCAGCGGGAAATAGCAAATCGCGCGAAAAGAAAACAAAAACTAAAAAAAAAAACAAAAAAATACAGAAAAGAAAGGTATGCTACACATAAATTTTTACATTATGATATAAAGAAACCTTTTGCACACAGAGCATCACGTGTAAATCGGCAGCGTGGAGTATTGTTGCTGAGACAGGGAGACTCCGCCAAAGAAGTCGGTCGGAGTTCGCACACCTGGAGTTAAAGAGTGATTCTTCTGGAAAAGTGGAAAATAATAGTAGCAGAAACAGCGCGAATAAACGGGTACAGTCCTCCCCCAAAAAGGGGGCTGAAGAAAACGCAAACCGATTAACCATATTAAGGTCAGGATATTTTTTTTCTAATTTCATTTTAAGTTAAGAGGTATAAACAAGGAAATCGAAGAGAAACAAAAAAAGACCGAAAGACAAATTATCCAAATCAGGATCCAACCAGTTGAGGGATGCTAAACGGGCCTTTAGCCACGTGCATGCATATGTACATAACCTCGCCAAATGAAAAATTAAATAATGATGACATTCTTAGTAATTTATAATTTGTGAAAAGAAACCAATAAATGTCATCATTAGAACCTTTAGATCTTGGAAAACTGAATTAATAATAATTAAGTAATTTTTGATTTTAAAAAAAAAAGGGAACCAATAGTAACATTACTAGAAAACTGAATTAATAATAACTTTACTAGAGTTTAAGACTATTTTTAATTTATTGATAATAATATTAGTAGGAATTTTAGAAGTAGGAAAACGGACTAGAGTAATCTGCTGTAAGGGAAGTCCCGGACAGACATTTTTTTGTTTTTTGTGGATTACAGGAACGCACTCCAGGAGGCCTTCGTGGAGGAACTTGGCGCCTCATCAGCCAATTTGGTTCTTAAAGGTAACGAAACCCTGTCGGGACTTTTTTTTTCTGTTTTTTTTTCTTCCATTCTTTTCTGATACTAGTTGTAGGATAAGACAATTTGTTCAGTAACCCGTCTTGAAACGGTGACAATCATTATAAGTTCGGTATATGTTAAAATCAGAAAATTACGAGACCGATGAAAGTCCTGGTACATACGATCATAAATGTGTAAAAAAATTAAGGCTTAGAAATTAGTATACAATCATCATTGGAATTCAACTTGTGTGAAATCGTGTCAGTATTAGGGGTAGTTCTAGAATTTGTGCAGCCATTATGATCTTGAGTTCGGTTGGGATGTTGGTACTGAATAAATTTTTATAACGTGATGGAGCCTTAAGCTTATTTCTTTTCCATCCCACTCCCGGAGCCCTGTTGTCTTAGCTCGTTGGGTGATCCCTCGCTCGTTTTCCATTTTCGTGTGAAAATACACAGGGGCATTTTTAATTGTAACATTGTGTCGACGATGCCATGGAGGAGGATGGGGACTAGGACACGGAGGATCATCACGAACCGATCCTCGACTCGAAGGTGAGTGGCGAGGTCCCTTCTGGACCTGATGTGTGTTAGTTTCAGTTTAAAGTAAAATGTCGTCGTATTTCAGGCATGAATTTTTTGATTATGGTACGTGGTAGTGCAGGTTATTGGGTTCCCCACCCCGCTTCTCTCCCGCTCTGGCCGAGGTGCTAGCATGCCGCCCTGCCATACAGCTACCACGGAGTGAGCTGTCAGTCGTAGTTGACTGAATGACTTCACATCATCCTGCCCTCACTAAAGTAGAACCATAACAACTTGCTATTATTCGCACGCGATATTGGCCAATTAGAGCAAAGGACCTTATTAAGAAAATAAAGAAATAAACTGGCATAGACTTCTATGGCCCATTTTACATCCCATCTTTAGTGAGGGGGTGCCCGCCCACCAAATCATATGTCTGTGTGTTCATCTGCTTTTCCACGAAGGCTATGCACTTAGAGGTAGTTTCTAACTTGACTACAGAAGGATTCTTAGTAGCGTTGAAAAGATTTATAGCGAAAAGAAGAAGAGTTTCAACAATCTTTTCCTGCCGGAAATACATCATGAAAAATTAAAAAAGGCTTTGTCATGATGATCAAGTTGGAAGTTCATTCTCTCCGTCTCACTCAAGCTAGAATCTTAAAGTTACGCTCTTAAGGCAAGCTTTGGGTACACTAGAATCAATTTTAGTAGGTGAAAAGAAGTTTTTCGAAACTGGGTTTCTTGAAGAAAAAATTTTTTTTTCCGTAATCTAAGAAATAATGTAGCAAGTGTTGTACCATTTTAGAATCCTTATTAAATGCGTCAACTTTTAAAGTTACTTGCCAGATTAGCGCAGTACATTTCTTTCTTTTTTCAGTACAGTCAGGTAAAGTTGAGTGAAGTATTAATTTTCTATTCTTGGTTCGGTAAAATGTGACATTTTCTTCCAAGCTGGAGCAGTTGGCTTAGAATTTAAAGCAACAGGTTACATAAGCACTATTCGGGATTACATAAGAAAAATAAAATTGAAAAAAAGTAAAGATTTGTAGCAACAGGACCTAAAAAACCATCACAAGGTGTATATTTTCTCGAAAACAAAAGAAATGCCTATAATTTGAAAAATACATGATTTAGATTTTTTTATATTTTTCTGGTATACATGCATACCTACAGAAAGAAAATAATTCATTTCTCACAGTAAAGCTTCTGAATCTGACATTGCGTCTGGGGGATACTTTTCATTCGCAAGTAATCAAATAGTACTTGCCTGCTCCTGGGAAATGCAAGCTTGCAAATTCTTACGTGAAAATTCCGCCTGCAGTTCTGATGAGAAAGATTAATTTCCCAGAAAATTTTTACTTAAATTTAATATAAATTGACGAGTTTTGGGGAATAAATATTCAGTATTTTTAAAACATCAAAGGAGTCTTTTTAATTATTATACATTGGTGACCCCGACGTGATGTATTGAATGTTTCAGTACATCACCAACACAAGAACATAGCAATAGCTATCTACTTCATCTGCATAGGCAGCTACCTATATCAAGAAACCGCTTTAATTACCAGTCGAAGACAGTGGTTGTCTAGCAGCACCCATCCTTCTAACCAAGGTAGAAGCTCACAGCAGAGGATAGCTATCCAAACAAGAAGCAGTGGCTAACCATTCATTCCAGCAGTAGCAACTCACTCAGTCAATCAGCAGTGGCTACCTATTCAAACAAGAAGCAGTGGCTATCCATTCATCTTAGTAGCAATAGAAACCATTCATTTAAGCAGCAGTAGACATCCATTCAGTCAAGCAGGAATGTTTACAAAGTAACACCACCAGCAACAACTGTACATCAGCATTATTCGCAACTCAAGCTAAAGAACCAACTAGAGGGCACAATATAAGCATTAGATCGAGTCATTAATAGCGAGAAAGAAATGACAAGCCCACAATCAAAGGTATACTATGAATACATTATTTCATGATCCGGAATTAGAAAGGGCCAAGTCTGCACCACGGCATGCTAATATCACCAGCTCTGCCAGCTCAAATGACCCACGCAAGTCAACCTTACCACATGGAAGGAAAGCTGTCAGCAACCTTCAACCCAATTAAATAACGCAGAGTACTATGCAATCAATACAACACAATACAGGAAATAGCAAATCGCGCGAAAAGAAAACAAAAACTAAAAAAAAACAAAAAAATACAGAAAAGAAAGGTATGCTACACATAAATTTTTACATTATGATATAAAGAAACCTTTTGCACACAGAGCATCACGTGTAAATCGGCAGCGTGGAGTATTGTTGCTGAGACAGGGAGACTCCGCCAAAGAAGTCGGTCGGAGTTCGCACACCTGGAGTTAAAGAGTGATTCTTCTGGAAAAGTGGAAAATAATAGTAGCAGAAACAGCGCGAATAAACGGGTACAGTCCTCCCCCAAAAAGGGGGCTGAAGAAAACGCAAATCGATTAACCATATTAAGGTCAGGATATTTTTTTTCTAATTTCATTTTAAGTTAAGAGGTATAAACAAGGAAATCGAAGAGAAACAAAAAAAGACCAAAAGACAAATTATCCAAATCAGGATCCAACCAGTTGAGGGATGCTAAACGGGCCTTTAGCCACGTGCATGCATATGTACATAACCTCGCCAAATGAAAAATTAAATAATGATGACATTCTTAGTAATTTATAACTTGTGAAAAGAAACCAATAAATGTCATCATTAGAACCTTTAGATCGTGGAAAACTGAATTAATAATAATTAAGTAATTTTTGATTTTTAAAAAAAAAAGGGAACCAATAGTAACATTACTAGAACCTTTAGATCTTGGAAAACTGAATTAATAATAACTTTACTACAGTTTAAGACTATTTTTAATTTATTATTATCAATATTAGTAGGAATTTTAGAAGTAGGAAAACGGACTAGAGTAATCTGCTGTAAGGGAAGTCCCGGACAGACATTTTTTTGTTTTTTGTGGATTACAGGAACGCACTCCAGGATGCCTTCGTGGAGGAACTTGGCGCCCCATCAGCCAATTTGGTTCCTAAAGGTAACGAAACCCTGTCGGGACTTTTTTTTTGTCTGTTTTTTTTTTCTTCCATTCTTTTCTGATACTAGTTGTAGGATAAGACAATTTGTTCAGTAACCCGTCTTGAAACGGTGACAATCATTATAAGTTCGGTATATGTTAAAATCAGAAAATTACGAGACCGATGAAGGTCCTGGTACATACGATCATAGATGTGTAAAAAAATTAAGGCTTAGAAATTAGTATACAATCATCATTGGAATTCAACTTGTGTGAAATCGTGTCAGTATTAGGGGTAGTTCTAGAATTTGTGCAGCCATTATGATCTTGAGTTCGGTTGGGATGTTGGTACTGAATAAATTTTTATAACGTGATGGAGCCTTAAGCTTATTTCTTTTCCATCCCACTCCCGGAGCCCTGTTGTCTTAGCTCGTTGGGTGATCCCTCGCTCGTTTTCCATTTTCGTGTGAAAATACACAGGGGCATTTTTAATTGTAACATTGTGTCGACGATGCCATGGAGGAGGATGGGGACTAGGACACAGAGGATCATCACGAACCGATCCTCGACTCGAAGGTGAGTGGCTAGGTCCCTTCTGGACCTGATGTGTGTTAGTTTCAGTTTAAAGTAAAATGTCGTCGTATTTCAGGCATGAATTTTTTGATTATGGTACGTGGTAGTGCAGGTTATTGGGTTCCCCACCCCGCTTCTCTCCCGCTCTGGCCGAGGTGCTAGCATGCCGCCCTGCCATACAGCTACCACGGAGTGAGCTGTCAGTCGTAGTTGACTGAATGACTTCACATCATCCTGCCCTCACTAAAGTAGAACCATAACAACTTGCCATTATTCGCACGCGATATTGGCCAATTAGAGCAAAGGACCTTATTAAGAAAATAAAGAAATAAACTGGCATAGACTTCTATGGCCCATTTTACATCCCATCTTTAGTGAGGGGGTGCCCGCCCACCAAATCATATGTCTGTGTGTTCATCTGCTTTTCCACGAAGGCTATGTACTTAGAGGTAGTTTCTAACTTGACTACAGAAGGATTCTTAGTAGCGTTGAAAAGATTTATAGCGAAAAGAAGAAGAGTTTCAACAATCTTTTCCTGCCGGAAATACATCATGAAAAATTAAAAAAGGCTTTGTCATGATGATCAAGTTGGAAGTTCATTCTCTCCGTCTCACTCAAGCTAGAATCTTAAAGTTACGCTCTTAAGGCAAGCTTTGGGTACACTAGAATCAATTTTAGTAGGTGAAAAGAAGTTTTTCGAAACTGGGTTTCTTGAAGAAAAAAATTTTTTTCCGTAATCTAAGAAATAATGTAGCAAGTGTTGTACCATTTTAGAATCCTTATTAAATGCGTCAACTTTTAAAGTTACTTGCCAGATTAGCGCAGTACATTTCTTTCTTTTTTCAGTACAGTCAGGTAAAGTTGAGTGAAGTATTAATTTTCTATTCTTGGTTCGGTAAAATGTGACATTTTCTTCCAAGCTGGAGCAGTTGGCTTAGAATTTAAAGCAACAGGTTACATAAGCACTATTCGGGATTACATAAGAAAAATAAAATTGAAAAAAAGTAAAGATTTGTAGCAACAGGACCTAAAAAACCATCACAAGGTGTATATTTTCTCGAAAACAAAAGAAATGCCTATAATTTGAAAAATACATGATTTAGATTTTTTTATATTTTTCTGGTATACATGCATACCTACAGAAAGAAAATAATTCATTTCTCACAGTAAAGCTTCTGAATCTGACATTGCGTCTGGGGGATACTTTTCATTCGCAAGTAATCAAATAGTACTTGCCTGCTCCTGGGAAATGCAAGCTTGCAAATTCTTACGTGAAAATTCCGCCTGCAGTTCTGATGAGAAAGATTAATTTCCCAGAAAATTTTTACTTAAATTTAATATAAATTGACGAGTTTTGGAGAATAAATATTCAGTATTTTTAAAACATCAAAGGAGTCTTTTTAATTATTATACATTGGTGACCCCGACGTGATGTATTGAATGTTTCAGTACATCACCAACACAAGAACATAGCAATAGCTATCTACTTCATCTGCATAGGCAGCTACCTATATCAAGAAACCGCTTTAATTACCAGTCGAAGACAGTGGTTGTCTAGCAGCACCCATCCTTCTAACCAAGGTAGAAGCTCACAGCAGAGGATAGCTATCCAAACAAGAAGCAGTGGCTAACCATTCATTCCAGCAGTAGCAACTCACTCAGTCAATCAGCAGTGGCTACCTATTCAAACAAGAAGCAGTGGCTATCCATTCATCTTAGTAGCAATAGAAACCATTCATTTAAGCAGCAGTAGACATCCATTCAGTCAAGCAGGAATGTTTACAAAGTAACACCACCAGCAACAACTGTACATCAGCATTATTCGCAACTCAAGCTAAAGAACCAACTAGAGGGCACAATATAAGCATTAGATCGAGTCATTAATAGCGAGAAAGAAATGACAAGCCCACAATCAAAGGTATACTATGAATACATTATTTCATGATCCGGAATTAGAAAGGGCCAAGTCTGCACCACGGCATGCTAATATCACCAGCTCTGCCAGCTCAAATGACCCACGCAAGTCAACCTTACCACATGGAAGGAAAGCTGTCAGCAACCTTCAACCCAATTAAATAACGCAGAGTACTATGCAATCAGTATCCAGTGCAATAAACATGAGTCAAATATCAACAAAAGGGTCCCAAGTTATGCTAGCAACCGCTGTTATAAGAGTTAGCAGCGCTTCAGGGATTCTTGTGAACTGCAGAGTACTGTTAGACTCAGGCTCGCAGCTTCACTTCATTTGTGAACGATTATTACAAACGCTAGGTCTGCAACGCCGTCGAATTTCTCTAGCCATAAGTGGAATTGAAGGTCTCGAAACAAACGCACGATACGAAACTAACCTCACGATTCATTCGAGGCTAAATTACTTTTCTACTGACATAAACGCAGTGATTTTAAAAACTATCACGGAGCAAGAACCTTCAACGAACATTAAAACAACTAGCTGGGATATTCCCAACAATACAGGGTGTTTCCCCTTAGGAGGTCCATAGAGCGGGAGGTGATAGTACTCACCTAAACGAACCAAAAGTTGAATGGCAGGCGGGGGGGGGGGGCAATATCAACCGTTTAGGAGTTACAGGGTGATTCATAAAAAAAGCTAGGTTTTCACAAAATACCCTGTATCTTAAAAACTACAGGGCGTATTGTCACAGTTAAGGTCATAAGTTATTAACTGTTTAACGGCTACAGTTAACACATGGGGTGTAATAGGTCAAATTAAAGAGGAGAGTCTACAGTTTACAGTTTTTATAAAAAAAAGTTATGTTAACGACCTTTTTGCAAAAATAATAGAGGTCAAAGTAAAAAAAAAAAGGAAAGAAAATCCAAAATTTTTAGTTTAGACCTTCATAACTTCTGAGGGGAGATGGGTACGGGGCTGGTTGAGCTGTCGTTGGAAAGGACATGAAGTTCTGCATACAATGAGCCCTTAACTGTGACCATACGTAGTTTTTAAGATACAGGGTGTTTTGTGAAAACCTAGCTTTTTTTATGAATCACCCTGTAACTCCTAAACGGTTGAATTGCCCCCCCCCCCCGCCTGCCATACAATTTTTGGTTCGTCTAGGTGAGTACTATCACCTCCCGCTCTATGGACCTCCTAAGGGGAAACACCCTGTATACAGTTATCAGATCCTGCATTCCACAAACCTCAGTCCATTGATATGTTGTTGGGGGCAGAGCTATTTCTTCAGTTACTGGAAGAGGGGCAAATCAGACTACATAATGACCTGCCGTTGCTAGGTTTGGATGGATACTTTCGGGAAAAATACAAGAAGAAACAAGGAGCAAGCAGAGTTACTATATCTCATCTCAACCTTCAGTCACAGCATTGGAAAGGCAGCTCCAACAATTTTGGGAAATATAAAATCACGACTCGCCTCCTAGATACATGTCAAGAGAGCAATTAGAATGTTTCCCTATTCCGGGAAAAACCGTCAAACCTTTGTTCATCTTTTGACATCGCAGCTAAGCGATTTTTCGCCTTAGAGAGAAAACTGTATAAGAACGAAAGCACTAGAATACAGTATATAGAGTTTATGAAAGAATATGAAGCTCTTGGTCACATGCAGCCCATCGCATACATTATTATATGCCACACCACTGCGTCACGAAGGCAGACGGCACAACCATTAAGTTCCGCGCGGTAAAATTGACACACATACAGCATTTTATGTGAAACCGCTTAGTTTAGTTTGTATGTTAAATTATCCATCAGCAAAACTTTGAACGCGTTGTTCTCGAAACTACGTTTTTCAACCTGGTTAACAACATATTAAAACAAGTAAAAAAGCTAGAATTGGTCTAAGACCAATTCTTATGATACCCTAGATGAATGCCCGTATTAAATTTCGTATGGTCACCGATCTATTCAAGTATTGATCTTGAAGTTGTTTTTCGCATATATTTCTAGAACAGTTTGTCGCACAGAAAAAATGGTAATAACCAATTTTATAGGATTTCGTATTCGGCACAAGTCCTTAGTACAATAAAAATGTCTTGGACTGATCGTTTTCAAAGTATACGTAAAAAACCGAAATTTTTATATGGCAACACCAAGAAGGAGTTGCCCGATTTAGTCCATTTTTGACATTTTATTTGCTAATGTAGTAAAAATATCATGTACGAAATTTCAGCTCTCAACGTCGATGCGTTCTCAGGCAGTGTCCAAATATATAGCGGAAAACGAAATTTTTATATGGCAACCCCACGAAGGAGTTGCCCGATTTGTCTCATTTTCGAACTTAATTTTACTTTTTTTTTTTAAAGTCCGTGTACAAAATTTCAGCTCTTTAAGTATACGCGTTCTCGAGTTATCGTGCGCACAGACGGACGGACGGACGGACGGACGGACATGCAAAAATCGAAATAACTTTTAATATTATGAATGGGTGTCCAATCCATTTTGCTCTACCATCATTATTTCGAGGTGTTACAAACGGAATGACAAACTTAGTATACCCTTTAGATTTCATCTAGGGTATAAAAACTATACATCCGATTTGCATGCGCCATGTCTTAAACTGTTCGAAAAACTGTTCAGTCTCTATGGCACCACGTAGGGTTTTTTTTATAAAGGGCCCCCATCTATTTATGTTTGTTAGTGAATGGTGACAATTTTCCATGAAAATCAAAAAAAAAAAGTTCGTTGGTCTGCCATTTTTTTTTTAAGATATCTAAATTCCCCTACGTGATGCCATAAACCTATATGTCTAGCTTCTAAATATATGGTTATTTCATTATTCCAATGAACCGTATGACTTAATTGCTGTCAACCGATGGAATCGGAGTGTCATCTTGGAAGCGGGGTACCTTCACCGCAAACTATACACCCTCGCATCGAGCACGCACAGTGTCCTGGTGCCTTAAATGCTTTCATTAATCGCAGAAGTTTATATTAATAGTTTATTAATAGATAACTTTAATAACTTTGTTGTAATCCAAAAAGTGCATATAAATATGCACCATAAGAAAAAGGGACTTAAATTACACATAAGTGTACACAAAAAAAAAAGAGAATTAGAAGCCTCTTAAAGAAAAGGTCATTTCAGCAATATCAATTGCCACAATATATGCCACGTACATCCTATATGTACAGGCCTAATATTCTAGAAATAAAATACAATGTATGTACATCCCATATGTACATACAAAGTATTGGACTTCTAACATTTAGAGGTAACATACAATGTATGCCCCATATGTGCATACAAAGTGGTTTCCTCTTAAAACAAAAAATGAAAATTTGATGCTATGAAGACTCAAGACTCTTCACCAGCGGGAACCGCTTATCAGCAAAATTCTTCGTATTTATGACAACATGCTGTGAAGCCGGGCCAATCGTAATGACTTGAAATAAAGTAGGTGTCGAATGACACCTTATCAAGCCATTACCATTTTAATAAACAAGTCAACAAAAACGATGAATGGCCTGAGAAAAGTTATTTTTCTCGATAAAAAAGTGCGAATTAAGCACAATGAGTTTTAAGCGGACGAAAAGTCATCATGATTTAAAAAAAAAAAAAAAAAAAAAAACAAAAAAAAAACAAAAAGCTTCTGGTAGGGCAAATGAATTGCTGGGTGAGCATTTTGGATGAGTGAAGGAAGATTAGGTTTTCGCGAAAATAAGATCGGCGAAAAGGGCAGTTTGATTTAAACACCGGGCGAGTAAAGTAAAAGCCAAAAAATTATAAAGAGCAGTTTGATTTAAACACCGGGCGAGTAAAGTAAAAGCCAAAAAATTATAAAGAGCAGTTTCATTTAAACACCGGGCGAGTAAAGTAAAAGCCAAAAAATTATAAAGTGCAGGTGAAAAGTAAAAAAGTGAGTTTTAACACGTGGCAAACAGATATAAAAAAGAAGAGACTTTCTTTAAAACAAAAAAGGAAAACGATAAAAGAGC
Source organism: Dioctria rufipes (assembly GCA_963924295.1). NCBI lineage: Eukaryota > Metazoa > Arthropoda > Insecta > Diptera > Asilidae > Dioctria > Dioctria rufipes. The sequence continues at coordinate 83,372,878 of OZ002741.1, read as the reverse complement.
TGCGGAGTTGACTGATTACGACTGGCGATTCGCAAACTTAAAGGTGAAAGTTAAAGAATAGTTTGAAATTTTGTCGGGTTTAAAACAATTTGTAAGTTTAATGTGATTTTGCACGAGTATTTAAAAATAAACGTTAATAATAAAATAAAAGTTGAGGATCTGTTGTTGCTGATTACATCAAGCCCCGATATACATAACAACTTTTTGTAATAGAGTTTTCGACTATATACTATACATATACTACTAATTGCAATTACAGATAGATTCATATATTTTTCAGAAAAAAATGGCGGAAACCTGGTTGAGAGGGGATGTCGTGAATATTAGTGAAGAGGAAATTTGATAATAATACATTCACAAAGCTGACCACGGCAGTGATGATAATGTAAATACTTCACTCATGAACGAGCTGAAAAATATGAAAACAATGGAAAAGCTTTTAAAGGTAAAATTAAGATGAGAAGTGTTAAAAATTTATTAACCCTGACGACGTAGAAAACCTCCGCAAATATGAGGTGGAGGGGAATTGTTCAAATACCGAAGCCGACGGCAGCCATTTTGGCAGCATAGAAGCGCAAATTCAAAACTCGATTCCAGTCGATATTTCGACTAAAACGAATACCGGGAACTCATCAAACGATTCACAGCCAGACATCATATGGGAAAGCAAATTAGCTGTGGCCTCACAAGAATTTTCGACAATAAAGGTTAAAAAAAAAACGAAGAATCGATACGGATTTAAAAGGTAAGGACTTTCAGTCTAACACTAACACTGTACAAATCAATTCACATTATTATCCGATGATGATGATATGGACACGGATGAATATAATAATATTACTTATGTTAATAATAAAAATAACGGCACAGTAGCCGAGCTAGAGATTAATAATAATAAAATAGTTAAACAACATTTAGCGTCTAAGAAGGTAACTAATCAAGCAGAGTCAGTTAGGGACAAGCCTTTCTGCCCCTATCTTTGTTTTTGGTATAAAAATTGATCTCTTAATTGAAGTAATTGAGGCGACAGCTTCAGACTGTAAAGTACAGAATGTTAAATAAAAATTCACCAACGTAGGATATAGAAGAACGAAGGTTTTTGTCAATGACGTGAGTGTCCATAGTCTTTTATTGGTACGATTTCGCAAAACGCGGGTTGAAGCCTTCTCATTTATTACTAAAGGTTAAAAAACAAATTTCATCCTGATCAGAGGGTTAGAAAGTGAAACTCCTATCGAAAAAATAACTGCTGCCCTAAAAGAAAAACCTCCTAATACCAAAATATCTAAGGTATAGGCTTTCAGTAAGGCCAGAACGAGGGAATTAGGAATAAACACAAACATTTTTACAGTTCAACTAGAAGCAGGGGAAAAGCTTCTGAACTTACACCCATCAGATATACTTTACACCAGTCTATTATCTGGGAAAGAAAAAGACAACGTAACATAGCCAGATACTTCAGGTGTCAAAGATTTGGACACAGCAGATGTGTAGTTTGTGGCGAGGAACACGATTCGGAAATCTGCACTAGGGCAGATGGGCACAGCGCAACAAAATAATTCCCGAAATGCGCTAACATCGGATCCGACGATACGATATTCAATTCATTGAAGATTTATTTTATAATCCTGATACTTTTAATACTTCTGAACGTACTAGTAGGGCATCGGTTGCTCGTAAAGCAGTGGTTCCAATGGATACAACTGAAAGGGGTATGTAGCGTGGCCCGAATATGGAGGCGTGATCCGGTGCTAGCGAAGTCAATGCGGTTGTTGGACGTTCGTCTGGAACTGAATCGGATTTAAAATGTATAAGATCGAGCAATCCACCACCATCAAGTAAGGCAACATTTACAAAAACAAGAATTTTATTTTCTTATGGATATAGCACAGAAAATTTTCAATTGAGAGATCCACATTATGTCGAGAACATTACTGCTCCATTGACTTTGATACCTGTTGATTATATCTACCATTTTACTTAAGCCATGCAGAATTCAAAGCTTTACCTTTTGGTGCTAAAATTATTGAAGTTGAGTGTAAAGTTACACAGCTGGGTACAAGAACTGCGTACGATTCAGGAACTACATTAAGTGGCACTGCTACTTCGGAATATTTTCCTGTTGGTTTAGTCTGCGAGGGATTAAGTGATCAATTTTATGGACGTAATAAACAGTACGAAATTGATTCATCAAATCCAATGAAGCCTACTGGTGTTAACAAAATAGACCCTAAAGAAATGGCGAAGAAATATTATTAACATGTTAATAGTAATACATTACGTGTTCCAGATCCAATAGAACAATATTATGTTCATGAATGGAATAGTTCTGAAAATCCTGATGCAAGTAAATTACCCAAATATATGGACCATAATTATGGTGAAAAATTATAATTATGGATGAAAAAGTTCACCAATTATTAATTAATCAAGCAATAGGTAAAGAAATCATTCATCACAAATATAAACCTGAATATGGATTAATAAAAGCTGGTAAAGATCATTTTGTACAGTACATAGAATAGAAATGAAAATTCTGTAAACAACTTTTACTAGATCTATGGTATTACATTTTTATTATGTCTAGCGGAAAACCTGCTATTGGCGATGTTGGATTAGGTAACGACCAAGACGCTTATATATTAATTAATCAGGTTACTGAGCAGTATTACAGCAAAATATAAAATTATGGCGCTTTTCATCCTGCTCGTGGAGCAACAAGTTTTAATGCACAGCCACAATTACACGTTGGTCTAGTAGCCACACCTCAATGAAATCCTAGCACAAGTAGTATTTCTTATTAGTGGCTATCAGAACCAGCTTGTGTTAAAGCTCGCTGCATAGACATGTTTAATAAATAAACTGTCAACAATACGTGCGTTCGATGTTAGTATTAACATGTTAAACTAACCAAGCACCGGATGAAATTACATGCAATGCACAAAAACATTAAACACAAAAGATTAAATATTATATAGACGTTTTTTTAAAACATGCTTAGAAACGTCAAGAACAAAATGCTCAGCCATATTATTAACAGTAATACACATGCGATTAACTGGTTCATACATGCTAAAGTTACACCTTGAGGAGGTAACATGCAACAGAGGTAGCCTTCTCAAATTGTGCATACTATCACGGAAAGAGATAATGTTAAGTAATAACGGAGAATCAATACTCCCGTTTAAGAGATGATGCACAAAAGTTACGTCGGCAACCATACGACGTTTCTTAAGCGAGTGAATATTTAAAAGCTTCAATCGATCCTCATAGTGTGGAAGAATTAATGAATTATTCCAGGGTAGGTGCCTGAGAGCAAAACGTAAGAAATTCTGCTGAACAGACTCGATACGGTCGATGTGTGTACCGTGAAATGGAGGCCAGACCTGGCTAGCGTATTCAAGCAGTGGTCTCAAAAAGCAAGTATATAAACGCAATCTTATGGTAGGATTCGAAGACTCTCGGGACCAACGTTTTATTAAACGCAGCATAGAACTACTCTTTGATACCATATAGTTTATATGGGAGATAAAATTCAATCTGTGGTCACATTTGACACCCAAGTCATAGACAGAACCCACACGGCGAATCGAGGAGTGCGAGAACTAGTAATCATAAGTGATTGGTGTCTGATTCCTGTTGAAAGTCATAACCTCACATTTGTCGATATTGAGTACCGCTGCCACTCGCAGGGAATGTGAGAGGAAAATAAATCGAAAAGAATTATGTAAAATTTAGAAACGTCTTCGTCAACATTATTGCTAGACAGTAATGTGTTGAAGTCAATAGATGTCAGTCTACTGGAAAATTACGAAAAGTTAGCCTTTCTAAAATTGAAAAAGTATTGTGTTTCGTCAAAATTTGTTAAGTTTTCGGTTTCATAGCAATATATAATTAGTAGAGGGGGTGATATTTGTCAAGAGCAGACATTCTTCATTCTTAACATTACTGATTTGGCTGCGACCAAGAGATGAAATAGTGTCAAATAGTGTCAAGGAAGAATGACTCCCTTGTTGTCAAGTTATTAAGTGGAAGATATTCATCGTCAACTTCATTTAGTACCCATTGAATATTGAGTAATTCGTCAAGAGGATCCATCTAGCCATGGATAAAATTAGATGCTTGCGACGAGGCTTGGAGGAAGACTGCTGAGTAGGTGGCACATCTCCTGACATCGAAGAAACATCAGTAAAAGTTGTATGTCCACTCACAGGAGGCGTCACGTCAGGAGAAGAAGAGATGTTCAAGTTTCCAGACGAGAAAAATTTAATGTCAGAGGTGTTGTGTAGCCCAAATCAGGATGGAATAATTGCGATGATTAAATAAAACTTTGGATTTTAAAGATTTAAACTTTATTCGCACAATACTTTGGATTACCTCCGTAGCTACAGTGAAACAGACAGATCTACAGTCTGACCAATTCAGAAAACTGGTCTGTCTATGAATACTGGTACACTTTGATATGGAGTTGCCATATGTGGGGTATACGCAACAAAGGCGATAGCGCCAATAAGCACGGAGCTCGTAGCTGCAGAAGCAGACCAACCCCCAAGATCATTTTGGACCAGCCGGATATTTGGCTGATTATCTTTAAGAATTGGGTCGGCACCAGGTGTTGAAAGAGGCGCGTTACTGCAATATTCCTAATTCAATATCTTGCAATACCTTGCAAAAAATCCACATAATCGAAATGCATGCTTGACCGAGTGACGCAAGTCACAAATAGCAAGAAAATTCTAACGCATCATTCTTGATGCATACAAGTGCGGTCAATGTCACTATGTTTTGGTATACAAAGCATAGATATGGGTCAAGCATTTCTTCATGAAGTGAAAATGCAAGGTCGGGCATATTACAACCTTTGTAGAAATATGCACAGTAGGATTGATTATCGATTTAAGTGAATCAATTGTATATGTATATGTATATATATAGAGTTAGAAGTAATCAATAAACACTGCTCAAACCAACATTAAATAGCCACCTGGAAGTAAAATAGTTTAAAAGATTCTAATTCCAAGTTTTTCTAATCATTGAAAATAGGTTGGGAACGAAACGAACCTACAAGCACATCGATAAGGCAGTTTTTAGTGGAGATAACAATCGATACATTCCACATAAACAAATCCGGGACACAATCCAATAAGAGGAAAGTAACTTGTCTTCGATAACAATGCGCGAATCAAATGGAATTAGATTAAGTAATCTGTACATTTAAATGTATGTTTAAAGTATCAAAGTAGCAATATTTTAATATGTAACTTATTGTATAATTATAATCCTAATAGGAACGGCAATAAAAATACTCAAAATTTCAGTTGCTTTGCACAGCTTCTAGGGTCAATGTACTCTTCTGACCTATGCACAGCTGCTAAGGTCAACGAATTTTTCTGTTGCTACCTACGCACAGCTTCTAAGGTCAATGTACTTTGGTTGCTATGCGCAAGGTAAAATAATTTGTTGGTGCCGTGCGCAATTCAGACGCAATATAAGTCGCAGGCCAACTTGAATCCTTCTCTTTTCGATTCCAGCTTTCATAGATTGCGCATCATTTGGAAATCGACTTGGCTAGTCGTAATAAAATACAATTATTAACAAATCACCTTTATCTTCGGTATCGACTGAGAGAAAGATATTTATTCTGGGTTTTCGACTAAAATAAAATTTATTAACCTTACAACTTTATCTTGGGTAGCGACTGAGATAAAGATATTTATTCTGGGTCTCGACTGGAATAAATTCTACCAACATAATAACTTTATCTTGGGTAGCGACTGAGATAAAGATATTTATTCTGGGTCTCGACTGGAATAGATTTTACTAACTCAATATCTTTATCTTGAGGATCGACTGAGATAAAGATAGTTATTCCGGGTAGCGACAAGAATAAACACTACTAATACAACTTTGCTTTGGGTCTCGACTGAAGTAAGGTATCTTGTTCCCGGAAACGACTAGAACAAGATAATCACTAACTATCTAATTACCAACGCCATAAAGTCGATTTCATAGTTTGTATTGGTGAGTACATTTTTTTGATTGATCATATACTATATTTCATACTGATTATTATATTTATATATATATATATATAGTGCCATTGTTCAAAGTTGTCTCAGCTTTGACAGTATTGTGTTGAAATTGAAATTAGGAACATAAGTGAAATTAGTGAGTAAGCGATTTTATTGAATCAATTTACATAATTGAAGTTTAGTTGTTAAGTGACGTTATCCAAATAAAGTGTATCTAATATAAGTACAATTGAATTCTATTAGATTTAGTTTTAGTTGGAATTTTGTGCATAAGTTTAACGTGTGTGTGCAATAAACCACTGACTTTAAAATATTCCCCGGCGTTCTTATTTATAGTCTACATCCTTATTTATATTTTTCTTGAGTGTTCTCATTGGCCAGAACAAACACAGTCGGTAGAAAGTCTTTCTAGCGTAAAATCATAATACGTACTGAATACTAGGAGTTCTGCTGTTGAGCTGCTCCGCATCTCATCTCTGGAGATAGTGCTTTAGCCGCTCCAACTTCTTCCCAAGAAGAGTCAATGCCTACGGGCTACTCTTCTTTAGTACGCCAAAGAGTTAATATCTCCGGGCTGCTCTTGCGACTATTCAAATAGAACGTGACTACATAAAAAATATTCAACAACATATAAAGGAAATATTATCACATTACAATTGTTCGGCGGGGCGCGAAGATCATTAACAGTGGGCGTCAGACATTCGAGACGAGTAGAGAGAGCATGCGACTTATAAAGTAAGAGGGATGAGTTTGACCTGAGCGCCTCTGAAAAATTAAGAAGCTTGTCGAGTTTTGAATTGAAAGTATTAAGGTCCTCGGAGAAAGCATTGAGGTGCGACTAGTTGGCAGATATGTGCTTAACACAATCCGCAATAAAGGATTGGCCGCTTGAGAACAAATCGAAGATACCTTTGATAAGTCGTGAACATGACACGGCTTATTCACTAATCACTCGCCACAGGTTGTGACAGAAACAGGAGAACTCCTTATAATACGGCGCAGGCAAAAGGAATGAAAAGATTTACCACAAATTCCGTCACAAATGAAAACAACTACAGTAACTGTGGTCATGATTACACAGTGTAGGCTGTATAACAAAAGAATAGCAGAAGTTTAGGCGTTAATTAAAAAAGAAAAATTGTGTCGTGAACAAACCACGAAAAGCCTCCGATATCACAGTGGTGGGAATTGTGACTGACAGATGGCGATCAAACTAAAAGGGATATGATAAAGAACTAAATATATCCAAGAAATGCCTGTAATTATTAAATTAAGTGTATCAGTAGCCTGAAGCACAGAAAACTATTAACTGAGCTTACCACAAATGAAATGCATAAAAAAATTCCAGTACAAAAGAGCACAAGAAGCAGATAAAATCAAAGCAAAAATCCCCACAACATGCGGTCACAAAGAATACACAGAACAAAAATTTGTGCAAAACCAGACGGAAAATCAATAAACAAACAATAAGCAAGATTGACCGAACTATTAACAACAGATCAAACACAAAGTTAGCAAAAAACGATTAGAAATAAATTCCCAAAACTAATTAAACACGGAGCGCACAAAAATTGACACACAAACTGACAAATCTTCTTCTTCCCCTTATTTTATGTGAGAGTTCTTGTTACTAGAAAATCGAGTACATACGCAAAGACACATTTAATGTAATTTCAGCATTTTCTAAAAATAATGCAATTAGTTGCCCGCTAGAGCTCCCGTTCATTCAAATTACAACTCCAAGATATACAGATGGGCAATGTTTATTTGGAAACACAGCCACGTGCAGCGAAAATGTTGGTAGTATTAGTAAATCTGACGATGATTAAGAGCACGATATAATAAATAAAAAAAAAAAACAAAGCAATTAAAATTGTAATTTAAATTGTAATATATATTTCAATAAAATCCTTATTCTACAACATTAAATTATTTTAATAATAAGTATGCGGACAAAGGATGTGGTTCCACAAAATAATAGGTCTACAACGCATTCCATTAAAGGAAAGTTGCAATACCTGTTGAAATTTCCCTTGCACAAAGTTTACACAAAAGTGGATAAACAGAGGCGACTAAACAAATATCGTGTTTTTTAGCTACTTTATTGTCTGCTAATATAATAGATAAAAAATTATATACTTCTACATGATTATTACTAAATTGAAATAATAAGAAATTCTTTAAAATTAATACAGGTAATAGTTATCTACGTTACCGTGAGTAGAATTAAAAACTAAATGTTGCGGTTCACTGGTTTCAAAAAATTTATAAATTTCGGATACACTCTATTAATTATAAAAATTATCTACTATTCTTAAACAATTTCTAATTAATACAGAATTTATACAAAAAAAAACTTATACTTAGAGGTAGGCCATGCTGAAGTTGAAAAAATATGTCTTACTGGTCAGAAATGTAGTCCTGAACGCAGATTCTTTCCACCACTGATCCTTCGAGAGACCGAAGTCGAAGACGTCCAATTTCACCACTCCGTATCCAGATTCTCCCGGCGAGCTTAAAATGATAATATTCTCTCCCTGCCTGAAATTTGCTTCGGGCAACCCACCATTCGTGAATTCCATCCTAACTCGAACTCTGAGGAAAGTCTCAGTTTGGTCTGAACTCAATGGTGCCAAGGTTGCCCTCAACAAGCTGGAAGCTCTGCACATCTCTTAGAAGACGGAGTTGCAGGGAAGCACAGGTCCACTATAATACAGCTTCTATCCCCCTACAAAATGTGCTTAAGATCCTGGGTCTGCACATCTCCAAGACACTGGACTGGAACAAACATGCTAACACAGTAGTAGAGGATGTCAACAAAATAAATAACCTCCTCAGAGTAATCCGCAGAAGAAAGTCGGGTCCCCCCTTATCAACTACCTCTCGGATAGCAAAACGACCTGGTTGTGGACATCCTGTCCACCTACCGACGCCGTGCTGCACGCACTAGGTCGGGTCTACATCGTGCAGCCGAGGACCTTCCCACATCCCTTAAAGCTATTCCCCTCAAACCGAACCCTTCACAAGGTAATATCAAGTGATCATAGATACCACGACCGAGATAGCCATTCCAAGATTGAGCTCCACATGGAACTCTGAGAGTATATCAGCGCAGACGTGCGATCTATACATACGCCTCTAAATCCGAGAACGCGGTCTACATAGCGGTCATTGCCGGGAGCTCCAGTGGTTAGACGCAGATCTGCCTTAAGCTCCTGTTACATACATACCTCCACCCACAATTTTAAGTAAGCATTGTAACATACGTACATACCTACAACAATTATCAAAGAAATGCTAGCAAACGCAAGCATACATATTTTCATCAATTTTCAATGAACATACATACCTACATCATTTTCATTAAATTATAATTCCGCTCGTTACTGACCTTCCCCAATTACTTAACAAGTTGAGGAAATAACTAAGGTAGATTGAGTGACGCAGTGCCCTGCGCGCAAGAATTCGCACGTTGTAATACGATAACCTTGCGCCAGCGGTAGAACCCAGGTGACCAAATGATGGTTTACGATTTGTATATGAAGAAATTGATATTTATGTAGGTATGTATGTAAATCATGAATATCACGATGAACAAACAACAAGCGATTAGCGTTTGTCGAGATTTATGTATGTACTTATGTAAAAACAAATGCGATAAAGTACTGACGAAACGCTCAGTACGATTATAGTCAGAAAAATATCTGTATGTATATACGGAAGCGACGAGTGCCGCAATTTATTTGTAAACAGAAATAAATGAAATGCAAATGACCTAACACTTTGTACTGTTATATACAAAGTGTTGGGTCGGAAGTATTTTACAGTTTCCGTATTAATAAGATAACTTCTGTATAAATAAGGTAGGAAATTGTAAAAGAAGGCAGTCGAGTAAAATAAAGAAGTCGAGAGCAGTCGATTTGAGTCGAGTAAGTGTACAGTAAACAGTTCGTTTGAATTAGGAGTTGTGCTTTAAACAAGCTACTCCATAATAACACTAGGAGTTGTGCTTAAACAAGCTACTCCATAATAACCCTAGGAGTTGTGCTTTAACAAGCTACTCCATAATAATATCAGGAGTTGTGCTTTAACAAGCTACTCCATAATAATATCAGGAGTTGTGCTTTAACAAGCTACTCCACGCATCTACTCTCACATTAGAGTTACGACAGTCGCTGCTGGGAAAAACAAAAGCAAAAACAAAAAATTAAGTCAAACGGTTTCTTCACAAAGAAACCACAGCAAAGTTTAAGTAGGATAAATTCCTACCTAACAATTTGGCGCAGCCGGTAGGATCAAGGAAGTTAATTCAATATACTTGAAAAACCTTGATCCTCGAACCCACATAGAAGTGAAACAAAAACTAGCGTCAAAAGCATGACGTTAGGGCACTTCTGACTTAAATTGTTTGTTCCTGATTTAATTCCAACAACTACTACAAGAAATAAAGGGAATATACTTCTAAGGAAATTTATCGGCTCAGATCTTAAGAAGACGTAAAATCCACATTTTGGACAGACATCAAAGCATTGCTGAAACTACATACATCAAGCACTAAGTAAGTTTCAATCTAAATTCAGCGATTGGCAGAGCTTCAATATTACTCATTGCCATCTCCCCAAAATACTTTAAATGAACTACTTAGTATAAAACACACATCAAATAATGTCAGTGTAATACATCTTCAATCAAACTTCTGTTATTAACATATATTCAAGCATATATATATATATATGTACATAAAAATTAGTTAAACTATCGTTTCTTCGAGAAAATTCGACACATCTTCAGCCAAACTTTTTTCTGATTATTCAAGCACATATACATACGTATATACAAAATTAGTTAAGACTACCTCTCTTTCGAGAAAACTCTGCTTTCATGCACAAATCTGATCAAAGCCCTGCTTGCTCAGGTTTTGAAGCAACAATAAATTCGTTCTCATTTGACAACGTAAGCCCTCCGAATAGCCCCAGAGCAGAACAAAGTTCACCCCAAAGAAGAATAAATTGGTATCGTGAACATCGGTCAGGTAAACGTTTTAGAAGGCACAGTTTGATTAACTTCCTTATAAGAACTCACAGTCTAGACGCCATAATACCCGAAAAATCGTTAACCACTTCAAATCTAGATATAAATACACAAAATACTTCCCAGTTTGAGCATCCACACAATACAAACAAAATGCCTGTAAATTATGAGAAAGTAGTTAAACTTACTGCACAAATGGTGCCCTTGTTCTCTGGAGAAATTAATTCTCAAACCCTCACAGAATTGCAAACGTTCCTAGGCTGCTGTAAACAAGTACGACAATGTCTAGCGGAGGAGGAAAAGACAGCCTTCATGCAAATTTTCCCAACAAGATTGAGAGGAAATGCATATCAATTAATAGCGTCCAGTACACTCACGACATTTGAAGAAGTTGAGCAGTTGCTTTATCGGACTTACTTATCTCGTGAAACATATCATGAGTTAATTAACAAACTAATCACTTGCCGACAATATCCCCAAGAATCGTTTAATACATTTACTACTAGACTAAAAAGACTTTTAGTACAATGTAACGAGGCAGCACAAAGCAAATACGGTGCTGAAAATTTTAATGTAGTAAAGCAACAGATAGAGGACTTTGCAATGGCTTCCGTAAAGAGTGGTGCAAATAACCCCCATCTAAGCGCCTATCTGTTGACAATAAATGAAAGCTCGTTAGAGACTCTCATTCAAAAAGCATTAGATATGGAAAGGTTACAACAGGGTCTCTTTTTCATTCCACAACCAATAAACTACTTACCTCAACATACAAATTCTTTTCAAACGGACCATTTCTTTAGACCAAATACCTCGACTTTTACTAATGCTTATGGTTATCCCATACACGAAAATTTAAACTCCTCTATATATCCCTACACAACTGATACAGGAAAACCTAATATAAAAACTGAGTGTGGTATACCTCCAAATCTGGAGTCATTAAAGGTACCTTCAGTATCCTTTAATACTGACAAAAATCAAACAAATAATTGGTGCTTTACTCAAACCAGTAAGGCAAGAGAATCCTTAAGAAGTCCACCTCCATTCCAGAACTCTTCTTCTCAATATCCAGACAAGAAACCATACGAAGAGCAAAAATTACTTTTAGGTAGGATCACCTGCAGTTATTACAAATACAAGGGACATACGTATGATGATTGTTTAAAACGTAAAAATACTCCCTTCTGTATTAACTGCAGAACAAAGGGGCATGATGCCCAATATTGTAAACAAAATGTCAAAGCGCCACGGAATCACTTAAATAGTAACAACAACACTCAGTGGGGCAATCCAAATCACGAACAAAGATTTAATGTTCAAGAGATGTATAAGTTTTGTGGAAGAAGAGGTCATACAGTACCCACTTGTCAACAGAAGCAACGATGGGAAGCTACAAAATCGGGAAACGGCACACTGTCGACCGAAAAATCCCCGGCTCGACATTAAATAAAACTGCGCAAATTACTTCAAGGTCCTATCAAACAAAAAAACAATCAAATAGAGAAAATGTACCAGTGGTAGGCTTACCACTGGACATAAGCAAAAACACAGCCGTTCGGTTGATAGTAGACACTGGAGCTGAAGTAAGCATCATAAAAAAGGAAGCATTAGATAACCCAGAACATATAGAACGAAGTCAAAAGGTGACTTTGAAGACTCCATTTATAGAAGGAGAAACATTGGGAAACTGCCAAGGCAACATTTTATTAAGCCGCAGTGTCCCATGCAAACTCCAGGTAGTAGAAAACATTGCCCAAATCTCCCACGATGGGCTGCTAGGCAATGACTTTCTTGCAAAAAATTGTAATATCGAAGGGCCTAATAAATTACTCCGGTTCCCTCGCACGGAAACCAACCCTATTGAATTCACGGTACCTCTCGAAACATCCCTAGAAGATGGAGAGGAAATACCAAGGGATCAATTGGAGGAGCAATTTAAATCACGGGCACCAGATAACAAAAATGCCTTACCTCCAATGGAAGAAACTCTGAACACCTCAAAAAAAGATGAAAGTAGGCAATATGAAGTAGTACTTCAGCGATCCAATAGAATACCTCCTCGATCTCAAATTGTACTGAGCATACCATTACAATTGGACCAAGAAATGATCTGTATGTCTCAGGAGATCCAAGAAGGAGTATTTGTCGCAAATTGCCTAGTTAGTCCTAATAAAAGCTTCATACCATTATCTGTTCTAAACATAAACACAGAACCAGTATTCCTAAGAAGACCAAACTTAGTAGTCATTACAATATTAAACTTCTCAATATACCTTTGGACGACATAAATACCCAAAGTAATCAGAAAGAAGATGATCCACCTTCCCCTCGTACACATAACAAAACAGAATACAACTTCAAAGGTGATAAGACAAATTTCAGCTCCAATCCATATTCAATAAACGTAAACCATATTAAAAGCTATAACCCAGACAGACTTGTGGCTTTACGTAAAGAATTACTGTTGGATGAAAATTTAAATCACGAAGAAGAAAAATCAATTCTTGAGTTATGCTATAAGTATAACGATCTTTTTTATCTAAAGGGAGATAAACTAACAAGCACTAATACCATAAAGCATACCATCCCCATTTTGCACAATCAGCCACCAATAAACCAAAAGATGTATAGACTTCCAGAAACGCACCGGGCTGTAATAAATGAACAGATCAAGGATATGTTAGAGAATGACATAATCCAAATAAGCAAAAGCCCATGGAATTTTCCGTTACTTGTAGTCCCCAAGAAAGCTGGGCCTGACGGCAATAAACGTTGGCGCGTAGTAGTAGATTTCCGTAAAGTCAACGAGAAATCTATAGGGGATGCCTTTCCACTACCCAGGATAGAGGATATACTGGATCAACTTGGGCATTCACGGTATTTTACTACTCTTGACCTTGCAAGCGGATACCATCAAGTACTGGTTGACCCAAGGGATAGACCAAAAACTGCATTTAGTACCGCTTACGGGCATTATGAATTTAAGAGAATGCCATTTGGGTTGAAAGGCGCACCTGCGACTTTTCAACGTCTGATGAATTACATTCTAACGGGTCTCCAAGGATTAGAATGCTTTGTCTATCTCGATGATATTGTAATATATGGAAAAAATTTACAAGATCATAACGAGAAACTGGCTAAGGTATTCGACAGACTTCGAGCCCATAATCTTAAATTACAACCCGAAAAGTGTCAGTTCCTTCGCAGAGAAGTGATCTACCTTGGACACAAATGCTCAAACGAAGGAGCACTTCCAGATCCCGGTAAAACAAGTTGCGTTCAAAATTTTCCTCAACCCCGAACTGTGAGACAAACCCAATCGTTTCTGGGATTGGCAAACTACTATCGCAAGTTTATCCCTAATTTCTCAAATATAGTCAGGCCAATAACAAATCTATTACGGAAAGACGTCAAATTTAATTGGACTCAAAAGTGCCAAGCCTCTTTCAATGAAATTAAAAATTCCCTTATAAATCCGCCTCTACTCAAGTATCCAGATTTTACCCAACCTTTTAATCTAACAACAGATGCTAGTAACGTGGCATTGGGAGCTGTTTTATCACAAGGGGCAATAGGTAAAGACAGGCCAATAGCGTATGCAAGTAGAAGTTTAAATAAGGCGGAACAAAGATACTCCACAATAGAAAAAGAGTTGCTCGCTATTGTGTGGGCCGCCAGGAACTTCAGGTGTTATTTACAAGGTAGAGCTTTTACGGTTTACACAGACCACAAGCCCTTGAAAGGCGTATTCAATGTGAAAGACCCGACATCGAGATTAGTCAGGTTTCACCATAAACTCTCAGAGTTTGATTATAAAATTGAATATAAGCCTGGAAAATATAACACTAATGCAGACGCGCTTAGTCGAATACCTGCCGAGCTAAACCAGGCAAACCCCAATTCGTTCATTGTGGAAGCTCAGGTACATCCCCGAGCCGATTCCGACATCGACGAAAATGATTCTAGTTCTCCAACACCCTCAAAGCCTAAACAAAAATATTGTCATGCTGTTACGAGAGCTCAAATAAGGGAGGCACAAAATGATATTGAAGAAGAAAATTAAAACCCAAAAACTCCCAATATAGTTCAAAATCATCCACGGAACCTCCAAAATGAATTAGTCGAAATTGACTCAACTGATAGCAGCAGATCCGAAAGCAGTGCATCTGAACACGGCGAATTACCTTGGAACCAAAATCTAATAAATTCCCAGCATACATTACCGGAAAATATCTCAGACCCTGAAGAAATCGGGACAATTTTAAAAGACTATCATGACTCCGCGTTTGGTGGTCACCAAGGAGTAACGAAAACTTATAAAAAAATAAAGAAAAAATATAAGTGGAGAAATATGCTCAGTTCCATCAGGAAATATATTCGAAAGTGCCCTAAATGCCAAAAAATGAAGGCTAGCCCGGAATACCGTATGCCGATGATAATCACAGATACTGCCCTAATGCCCTTTGAGAAAATCTATTTAGATATAGTAGGACCACTAGAAGAAACCCACTCCGGAAACAAGTATATATTGACATTCCAAGACAATCTTACGAAATTCGTAGATTGTTATACCATGCCGAATGGCGAAGCAGAAACGGTAGCAGGTATATTCTTCGATGAGATAATTACTCGTTATCGCATTCCTAAAAAGGTAGTAACTGACCAGGGATCTAACTTTTTAAGCGATCTTTTCAAACGTGTCTGTAAACTTCTAAAAATAAAAAAATTACAGACTTCCGCTTATCATCCGCAATCCAATGGCGCACTTGAACGAACCCACAGACCTCTAGTGGAGTATTTAAGAACTATTGTGTCCGAAAATCCAAAGGCTTGGGATCGATTCCTGAGAACCGCGGCTTTTGTATACAATAACAGCCCACATGAAGGCACTAAGCTCACGCCAATGGACTGTTTGTTCGGATTCACAGCAGATGTTCCCTCTAATCTTAAAAGAGAGCCAGAACCCATTTATAACCACGAGAGTTACTATCACCTTCTTAGGTACAAAATACAAAAGGCATATGCTATCGCCCGAAAAAATTTGCTGAAAGACAAGGAAAAGTCGAAAGCGTACTATGATAGGAACTCACGTCCGGTAACTTTCAAAGCAGGAGATAAAGTATTGCTAAAAAATCCCGCTAAAAAACACAAGCTTTCCCAGATATGGCTAGGACCATATCTCGTGGTACAAGCTTTTACGCCTGTTAACACAATCATACAAATCGGTAAAAGAAGAGTAACCGTACATAATAATAGATTTAAACCATTTCACGAATAATGGCTAATCTTCCAGGAAGGGATTACAATTGCATTTAAGATAAAAAAAAAAAGGTAAAGGACAAATTTTGTTTAAGAAAAAGAGAGAATGATCAAACAAATCATTTTATTTTTATAATAACAAAAAAAAAAATTTTATTTTTTATTTATATTATTTTTCCTTTTATTGGAATTTATTTGTCTCGATCGTTGATCCGCTAGGCACTCAAATTTCCTCTTTTCGGCAATATCGTCAGCTAGGCTGGCCCTTATCCTGAAATAGTGCAGCTCTCTGCACAGTCTCGCACGTTAACCGCCTCGGACCAATTTAGGTCGTTCCAAACTGCTTACGCTACTGCCGCTACCGCCAACTTTCTTCTGATATTCCTCCAGTGTCAATTTTCGTGGCCCTGGTGTATATTGTGGAACATCCGGTGCTGGCCCAGAAGACGCCTTGGAAACATATGGCTCTATCGGCCTGTCCACTGGGTACAAAGTCAGACCATTAGTCTGCCTCTCGGGAACGTTTAACAATTCAGCCTTAGCGATTAACTTGCCAAGCGCCTTACTAATCTCGCGGGCCATTTGAAGAATATAGATAAACTACTTGAACAAAACACTTGATATCAATAAGTGAGACTGAATTATTTTCTTCACGATATTTATAACTAAAATTATTGCTTACCTCAAAATAATTAAAAAAATTTCGGTCAATTAAATAATCCCGGACACCACTTACAACACTACTAAATGTGGGTTATACACATATAAAAAAAAACAAAAACATAACACTCTTGAATTATTAGCGAATAATGCATTTGCAAGCAAAGCACAATTACACAATGTAATAAATCAATACATTATTCAGTTCATTACAATAATTTCAATTGCAACAGCAATGATCGAAAATATTGAGGTTTCTGCGCAATCTATATTTACTGTGTCATTTATGATATGATTTTATAAGATTCTTTTTCCTCCAGATATGGAACTAATCTTATTGGGTACCTTTTTTCCGATCTTCATGATAATAACAAATGTTGCTGCGGATCCATATAAGACTCAGACTCTAAACAATACGGGTATAATGTTCGAGGAATTAGGTCAAATTTTACTATTCCACGACACTTGGAACCTATTCACGCAAATAAATATTAGTGATTTGGAAGCGGAAACCACAATAATGGAGCATACGGGTTTTCTTCTCAATAGATTATGCGAAATACATAATGCCACCACTAGTGCATGTACGGAACAAAACACGTACATACACAGTCTGATAGAAGCCATAAAAAAACGAACAACGATCATTAGAGAAATGATTACCACTCGACATCGAAGATCTTTGTTCGATGGAGTAGGTAGGGGTTTACATTATTTGTTTGGAACAATGGACGCTACTAACGAGAAACAAATATACAGCAAAATTGCTAATTTAGAAACGGATACTCAGGCACTATTGGAATTGGAGAAACACCAGATAACGAATTCAAATCATCATTTGAGAAGTTGAGAAAACCAATCAACCAACTAGAATCGAATCAGAGAGAACTCACAAGAACAGTGAATGACCTGCTAGACATGGTTAATGGAGAAGTGAGCACAAGACAGCGCATACAAGAAGTAGTAACTACAATTAGTTTGCAAGTGTTGGATATAGAGTTGAGACAACAAACTTTTATTCAAATCCTAACAACATTAAAGAATAATCAGGTACATCCCTTGTTACTGTCCCCTTCCACACTATTAGAAACATACTATAGGGCATATCCTAAGAAATCTAATAAATTTCAAGATCTGGCTATCTTAACACAAGCCCTTGAAATAAAGTCTGGACTAGTAAATGAGCTCCTAGTGATTAGGATTATTTTTCCAATACTGAACATGCCACCTTTCAAACTTCAACAAATACATTTATTTCCTTTTAAAACCCCAGATAACCATTCCTTGGTGCTGGATATCAAACACGCCTATATTGCAAGCCATATAGCAACACAAGAATTCGTGTTATTTAAACAATCTGAACTCCAGGTGTACAAAAAGTTATCAAGTGATCTCAATGAAAGCACTTACATTGGTCCACTACTAAACCCTATACTTCAAGGGCATTACATAAAAGAGTGTCCTATAAACTTTTTATTCAATCCTTACAATGAGACTGGTAACTGCGAATACCTAGTCCAAACGCAGGCACCGCAGCTACTAATCAAATTAACTAGAAAAAATTCATGGCTCTTTTCGTTCCCCACTATGCAGAAAATCACGATTTCATGCAGAAAAAACCTACATAGTTCTAACCTATTCGGCAACGGAGTACTTATGTTGAACGAACCTTGTCACTTTCAAATAGCTGATCAAATTATATATTTCGAAGATGAAGATCATCAGAATATTAAAATATCTCAACCAGAATACCCACACCCGCTAAAATCTAATATGAATGAAACTATTCAGAACTTCATTAAAAGCATGAATCACACTCATCAAAAACATGTAGTGATGCTAAAAGCGGAAGATGCAAATAATATTCTGAATGAAAATTCATACACTTTAGATCAGCTGGAAGAACAAATAAGTACATTGGAAAAACAGAGGAAAGAGCGTAATGAAACTCAAGTCGTTCAGATAAGCTCCATATCTCTAAGTTCCTTGGTAATATTGGTACTCAGCTTAATAGGTATACTGAAACTCTGTAAGGTCATAAGGAAAAAGAAAAGAAATGTCATAGTAAGAACACCTAAAATAGTGACAATCAATAACCAAAAAGTTCAATTAGACACTGAGACACACCCTCAAATTTGTATTGAAGCCACGGAAGCCTCAAGTCAAGTGCCAATTGCAGATGTAAAGAATCACAATCTACCAATTTCAACCCCAATACAAGGGACGCCTTCGACAAACAAAGTCAGACAAATCTCACAAACTTTCCAATCGGAAATCGTGAGAGCAAACAAATCCCGAATTTCCTCACTAACACCTACCCAGGAACTAACAACAACAAACAAAACTAACTCACAAATAAATAGTTCGGAATTAAAAGATGCAATCAAACACCGTGCTCCCCAGACTACACAGGCAAGTAACAAAGTAAGTTTAACAACAAGAGAACCGCCTCCACCCCCTCCTCTTCCAAAATCATTAATTCATGTTGAGCAGAATCCAATTACACGTACCCGTCATCTACAGGTAGTTTAACTATTTTAAACATAATAGAAATTTGAAAACAAGATTGAAGATGTAAAACGTAACACATAAAAAAAAAATGTATTTATAAACACATACTATATATGCATTAGAAGTAACATACCTATTTATAGATAAATCTAAGAAAGAAAAAATAGGTATAAACAGATATAAAATTTTTTTTTTTAAGAATTTGAAAACATATTATAAACACATATAAAGAATTTAAAAACATATGTATAAACACATATAAAAGAAAAAATATGTATAATCACACGTAAAAGATTTTTTTTAAAAAAAAAAAAACTATTAAAAGTATTAAGTAAATTATGTATACACACATATAAAAAGAGTCGCGCCGCGATTTCAAACGACGGGACGGTGGCGGATGTTTTTAAAAATGTAAGATTACATTTTTGAAGCCATCGTCCATCGCAAATAATTCTGGACATGTTTTGAACAGGTTCAGAATTGAAAAAAGTAAAATTTTCTCAGGATAAGAAAATGAAATTTAGCATTTTCTATCCTGAACAACGGCTTTTGATCACGATGAAGGTGATCAAGAGTAGAGTTGTTTTTAAAAAGGAGTTGGATCAAGTTGGTTTGGATTTTTCAAGCGGTTCGGAGTTTTTCCAATTTTTGTTGTTAAGATTGTTTAAAAAAAAAGAATATAATATAAAAATCTATTAAGTGAGATTTTGGTTAGTTTTGTTTAAAAAAAAGAATATTATATCAAAATAATTTAAGTGAGATTCTCTTCATTTTGCCTTAAAAAAGAAAATTAGATCAAATATATTACAAAGTTTATCAAAACATAGTTAGTGAGATTTTTCAATCTGCTGGTCGTATTTAAAGTGGTGTAAATAAAATAAAAGTGTGGCTTACAAGGAAAAAGGAAACAAGTGTTGTCCTTAGACTTGGATTAGCTGTTCCGACACCCAGAATCAATCTCAAGGTGAGCGATAAAAGTTATAGAACAGGCTGGGGCATTTCCTAGCCATCAAGGAACATATTTTCAGAAGGCAATCAGGTTCGACCTGCATTCACTGCGACGGAGAACCTTAGCTCACAGTTCACCACATCTTCTTTGAGTGCGGGGAACTAACCAGACTACTCAACAAACGAGGAATCACAAATACACCAACGGACCTCCTGAACTACTCCATAGAGGTTACTAACACACTTATCCCTGCACTCAAACAACTCCTGACCTCAAACGGACTAACTAACGAAACTCTAACGAACTGAACGAACAGCACAAGTACTACGAACGGCACTGAGAATACCAGTAACCCCAGAACAAAACAAAAAGGAGAGGAATCTCAATCCTTTAAAAAACAAAAAAATTAAAAGGAAAACAAACAAGGGTGCATACATATAAAATTAAATAGAAGAAAGGAAAAAATGAAACAATGTTTATAAAACAAGTTCACCTAAACAGTAATCTTACCTAGGTTTAAGTACAAGCTTAAGCCAACTGGCCCTCTTGGCACCCCTTCTCATTTTTATACACCCGAGGAAGGAAGACAGAAAAAAAAATAATAATAAATGAGTTGTTACTACAGGGTGGGCCAAAAGTCACCATGGGTAAATATGGTAGGATGAAAAAAAGGAGGGGTAAGGTGGGGTGGGGAAACATGCTTACCTATGAAAAACAGACAGTTGGCTATCATGTAAAAAAGGAATGAAGAGAAACGGTCAACAGGGTGTGGAGACATGTACAAACGAAAAAGTTAGTTATTTTTAAACCCCATGGTGACTTTTGGCCCACCCTGTATAACTGTAAAATTTTCTAACTAGGATCTAATAAGCTTTGTATCTAATTGTATCTTAGATATTGTCATTTGTTATGGTCGTAGCATACTGTATGCAGCAGTATCCTACACTGAAGCTAGTCACAGCCTGCCACATGTAAGCTATTGCCTATGTGGACGGTGCGACGTTTTTCGGTTATCCGAACGCCACCTAAAGGCTGAGATACAATATGACGCTGTCGCGTGACGCGGTCGCGAATGATGTGGCTGA
Organism: Dioctria rufipes; assembly: GCA_963924295.1. Classification (NCBI taxonomy): domain Eukaryota; kingdom Metazoa; phylum Arthropoda; class Insecta; order Diptera; family Asilidae; genus Dioctria; species Dioctria rufipes. The sequence continues at coordinate 83,351,351 of OZ002741.1, read as the reverse complement.
TGCTGACGCGGACGCAGTGCCTGTTGCTATTGCTGTTCCAATGATGTCGCTTTAAAGTGTCAAATTTGGCTGTCATCAAGAAATTATATGTGCGAAATTGTGTATAAAATTTGAAATAAAATTGAATAAAATGAAGGATATAGAGGAATTTCAATTTATTCTTTATTTGCTTAACATGTCATACTTGTATTATCGGCAGAGAAAAGTGAACGCAGGTGGTGGGTACGTCCACTGTATCGAAAAAGGAATAACTTAGGATTTTACGAGAAAATTTTAAGGACATTAAGGACAACGATAATGAGTTGTTTTTCAAAGCTACACGGATGAATCACGTTCAGTATAATTTTCTGTAGTCTTGTACTTACTCTCATGTAAGTGTGTGCTCAATAGATTGCTTCTTGAATTCATTCAACTTTTTCAGGTATCTTTCGCAAGGAGTTTCTAAGAACTACCTCGCTTGGAGTTTTAAAATGGGGCTATCCACTGTTCGTAAAATAATTATTGAAGTATGTGAAGTTTTATGGAAAGTTCTTTCACCTGTTTATATGCCAGAAGTGAATCCATCCGACTGGAAAAGCATAGCAAATGAGTTTCACGGAAAGTGGCAAATGCCCAATAGCGTGGGTTGTATTGACGGGAAACATGTGCAGATCCAGTGTCCTCCAAACTCTGGAAGTAAATACTATAATTACAAAGGACACTACAGTATCGTTCTGCTTGGAGTTTGCGATGCCGACTACACATTCACAGCCGTGGATGTTGGCGCCTATGGAAATCAAAGTGACGGCGGCGTATTGCGAGAATCTCCTTTTGGGAGGAAATTGTTTGCGTACGACTTAAATATTCCCCCGCATTTAACTTTACCTAACTCACGTCGTGAGTGTCCACATTATATTATTGGGGACAGCGCATTTCCTCAAAGATGCAACCTAATGCGGCCATATCCAGGGCAGTTGCTTCCCATTGAGAAGGAAGTATTCAACTATAGCTTATCCAGGGCTAGAAGAATCATTGAGAATACTTTTGGAATCTTGGTTGCTCGGTGGCGTGTTCTTAGAAATTGCTTAGATTTCCATCCCGAAAATATAGTTTTTTTTCAAACTTACCATTTTCACTGTAAATTTAAATTTCCCGCTAAAATCAAAATTTTCTACTGCAGATGTCAACTGTTGCGCGTCTCAAGTTGAAATGTTTTCAACTTTCAGCAACGCGACCAGCGTCAGCAACACCCTTAGCGACACACTGTACCTGCGCTTGGGCACTTTCATATATTTTAACTTTTGACAGGTTTAGCGACAGCGACCGCGTCTCGCGACAGCGTCACATTGTAACTCAGCCTTAATTGACAGGGCAGCGCTTCCATATAGCTAGTTTTTGGTTGGTGACAAGGAGGAAGAAGAAAAGCGATTGGTGTGATGAGTACTACTGGCAAGATAAAAGAATCGAAAAGAAAATTAAAAAGGGAAGTTTATTTTTTTGTATTAAGTCCTCAAAAATTATCAAAAGTGTCAATCTCAAGTTGGTGAACAAAATATTGAAAAATCAATTACTCAGGAAAGGATAAACTGAAAAATAAGAGAAACCTAATCGAAGCAGCATCGGCATGCGGCCCCTGATGCACAAGCAAGAAACAATCTGAAGTACGGAAAAGGAACGAGTTTCAAAGAAAAATTAAGGTACCCAGTTAGATATTTTGCGGCTTTTTGTTTTTTCTGTTTTACCTCCACTGGAGAGGCTGTACGTCGCGATACATACGAGACCAAAGTACACGGAGGTCTTGAAGCGAACTTGAATGGATATACCTACATTATATACATAGTTTTCCCCTTGATTTATTCATTCATTTATTGATTGATTATATACTGAAGCCATAAACAATTCTACATGACGTCGGGAGTCCTAATTACCTGAAGAAAATCGACGTATTACAGCAGCGAAGCACCTGAACGTCATCGGAGGTTATGAGATATTTGCATTGGTACCATAGAACATCTATAACAAGTTGCATACGGCCTGCGAACCAGCGAAAAATAATATTGTGCTATGAATTTAGTATACCATCGGCAGATAATCTATAACTTTGCAGAATGAAAACGGAACGAGTTTGATAGCTAGACTAGTGCATGATATAGAGATAAGTAAGCAGGTTGGCCCCAAAAGACTTTATAAGCCTAGAGTAAATTTTTATTGTAAAGGAAATCCCAGGCCCGAATTTTCTTTTGTGACTTATTTACAGGGCTACAGAAACCCTAGAACTCTCCAGGAGGCCTTCATGGATGAACAAGTTCATAACCAAGGTAATTTGTACCCTTTTCATCTAGGATCTTTTGTGTGAAGTGATTTAAAAAGAAAAGAAAAATTGTTTTTGTTTTTCTAAATTAGTATGATAATAATTAGCTTCGATGGCGCTGAAACGTAGATTAATAATCAGGAGCTCAATTTTTCATTGTTTGTTCAGTTGATTTCGATTTGAAATATTTCCTTTTACTAAAGTTAGTACAACGATATTAAACTAGATTTTGGAATTTCAACTGATAATAAGAAATGCTAGGTTATAGTTTTTTTGTAAGTTTAGATTTAACATATCTTCTGTCGATAAAGTTAACGTAATCATATGAGAGCAGTTTCTGCTGATAAGTCCCGTTGACTATGACGTTACGTAAATTGGTAGGAAGAGACAAGGTTTTATCGTTGCACTGTAATTTTTGATTCGGAATTTTCTATTCCTGATAGAGCTTTGAAATATTGAGTGCCCTAGCGGTCTCGCACTTCCAGTCCTCGATGATTCCTATGACACTATATTCAGCAATTCAATTTTTGTTATCCGTAAGTTGAAATGCAATTCGAATTAGTGAATAGTGAATTACGTATCCATTTGCTGAATAAACAGAATTTATAACGTGATGACGCTTTAATGTCTTTGTAATTCTTCTCACTATCCTGGAGCCCTCTTGATGTAGGGGTTGACAAGATCCGCTCCTCTGCTCTCGTTCCAGAAGTAGACACTGAAATTAAATTGCTGTCCTCAGTGTCGTATGGGTGGATGGGGCAAAGCAGCCGAAGGTACGTCACCTGCGCCTTCAAGTAAGTATGGGTAAGTAGTGTGAAGGTCCCTTCTGGACCGAATATGTGCGAAGGCTTTTGTTAGACACGAATGTCTTTTTTTTGTATATGGCAGGTAACAGCGGCAGGTTTTCGTGGAACTCCCCACACTCTCCGCCAATAGCCGAGGCGAGCTAGCATGCCGCCCTGCATGTCAACGCTGTCTACCGTGTATCTGTCAGCTCATGCTGGCAGTCTGGACTTCACGTCCAAGCCAATCACTCTGCATAGTTCCATAACACATTCCCATAAGGGTAATGTACAAGCAAACAATGTAATATAAAAATATAAAAATGAAAAGGGAAACAAGTAGGTTAAGTCAAGAAAATTGAAACATCTCCCAGAAACGAAACATTAGACTTAAGTAGACATCTAGGCACTAGCAATGAGCCTGCAGCAATCCACTGAATTTGTATAAAAAATAAGAACTTCATAAACCCTGAATTAAGCGAAGAAATTAGGAAACTATAAGGAAAAAAAAGAAAAAAAAGAAAATGGAATCAAAATAAATGGCAAGCTAACAGGCATAGGATAAATTAAGAACGCTAGTTTATAAGTGCGTCGGAGCCCAGATGGCCTAGTAGCCGTGGGCCAAGTAACTTTATTGTAGGTATTAGGCTTGTACCTAAGTCGTATCCAGGAACAATTCTTCTAGAATATCGTTACCCGAATATTCCACATATTTTGAAGTAGTTGGTAAGTTCACAACGACAGGATACATTGGAGTACGAACAATCGCGGACGACGTGCCAGTGGTTGGTGATGACGAGGATTGCACCGATTGAATTTGTCGCGTATCCAATCTGATTGTTCCGCTGTCAGTATGCGCTCCGTAAGTATCGTGTAATATTTGTTTTCTTCTAGTTCGTTCACGAAATCCTTGATCGAACTTCCTTCTTATGCCATCCTTGCTTATGTCAGGCTTTTTAATGTAACAAGAATTCCTTGTAACATCAAAAATAGTGCCTCTTCACATCCAGTGTCCTCTCCCGCAATGCGATCATTTGCACTGTTTTTAAAATTTTTACTATATTCAGTAGAATTTCTTCGTTCCTAAATACTAGTATTAGAACAAGTATCAGCATCTTTCCAGCCTCTATCGTCTTAGTCTTCTCCTGCAAAACTTGCGATACTTTGACATATTCTTCCTCTACCGATTCAGCAGTTTTAGGTATTAATTAAATTGTCCATTTGAGTCTCCTCCATATTCATGTTGAGGTCTTCGTCGGCCGAAATTATCAATCCACTGGACTGTGTAGCTTCTTCGGCTTCCTTCATCAACTTTTTTTTTCGTTTCGGTAAAGGCATATGATCACTTTCGTCTTTAGAATAACTGTATGAACACTTAATAGAGTTGTCACTTTGAACATCCGTGAACATTTGAACATTTTATTCCGCTGCAGTAAAATTTATAACAGCCCATCGACAACGACGACAGTCAAGTGGGGAACAATGGCCAGCGATCGCTCCGAAGGGGCATGATCATTCTTTGCCATGGGGTTTTTAATGATAAGCAAAAAATAGGATAAGTATGTCAAACCTTCATTTAAACTAGCAAGTTGATTTGCGACGAAAAATTAATGTTGCAATTAAAGTCAACGAAATTATATTTTCACTTTTTCAGCTTGTCATACATCTATAAACATCGTTACGCATTTAATTAGTGTATACACAAAAGTTTTTATGAGAATAATATAAAAGCTACGACAACAAATCTTGGTCGAAATGCACAGCTATTATTAAAAATGTCATACGTCCTTAATTCATTGAAAAGCTAAAGGAAGGTATTGGAAACTGTCCGTATAGCTTAATTATAGATGAGTCGACCGATAAATCCATCCAAAAGTGTTTTGGCGCAGTAATAAAATATTTTAGCTTTTCGCGCAATGAAAGTATTACAGTACTTTTAAAATTAATCCAGCTTTGTATAGCCAATGATATTATTTATGGTGGCGTGAAGAAAATCATGTTAGAATTCGGATTATCTATTGAAATATTGTGTGGTGTAAAGCCATGAAAGAATAATATCTTTCAACTTAACTTGTAGTCACTCCAAACAGATAATATTGCATGTCTTAACCATGCACTGTAGAACCATGACCACAGACAAGAAAAATAAACAGAAATCAGAACGATAAACGAAAACAAAAAGCAAAACAAACAATATTTGCCCGACCTTAAGAGGAGTTTGCAACATACGCAAATTTCGCTTTGCAAGCAAAAATATTCAACTATGAAAACATAAATATATCTGAGGTCATCATTCTGCCAAATCAATACGAAGTGATTCACATTGTTTTGCATGTAAGAAAATTGTATAAATAAAAATCAGAATTTATTGGACTCTGACTAAAAATACACAGCGGCATACTCTGCCATACATTAATAAAGTGGCATATTCTGTCTTGAAATAGAACAGCGGCACACTCTGCCATTGAAGAAATATATCGGCATTCCCTGCTACTATAAAAAACAATCAGAGCGGCTCTTTAGCCATCACTTGTAAATTCGGGATTCGGGATCTTTTGCGATTTATTTTCTAGCAATGGTAAATGTCTTATTGGATGTGTTTATAGATCACCCAATTGCCCCCTCTGCAGAGCTCTTCCAGCGTATTAGAAAATATTGTACCTAGGTACAAACATATTATACTCTACTGTGACTTCAACATTAATTTTCAACCACATCCTATTTGACAAACTCCCTTCAATATCTCCTTGATTCTTTGGATTTACATCTAGTTAATCAAGAACCCACGCATTTTACATCTTATTCATCAACTCCTCTAGACATATTTCTTACAGTGGATAATTCTAAAGTCTATTTTTTCAACCAAGTATCGATGCCTGGAGTATCTTATCATGACTTAATTATGACTATTTATGATTTCCATCCAGATATCAGAGCTGAATCTTGCAATTTTTCATATTTTAATTATAAAGCAGTCGACTTTTCTGCCTTGTTTGCTGAAGCAGATACCATTGACTGGAATGCGGTACGTTACCTGCATAACATTGACGATCAGGTAAACTTCCTAAATGATATTGTGTCATACTTACATGATAAATACGTCCCTTATATTACCAGGACAGTATTAAATAGGGATCGGTCTTGGTTTTCTGTTAGGATTCGTACTCTCTTTCAGGAGAGAAATCTTGCATACTACAAGATGCATTATAAAATATCTTTGTTTTGGGACGAATACAAAACTCTTCGTAATCGAGTTACCTGTGCTATTCGGCAATCTAAAAAGAAGTATTTTTTACGAAGCTAAGTTCTTCTTTACCTGCTAGAAAACTTTGAAAACATCTTAAGAATCCAGATGACTTTAATCAGTCTTTTCTGGCCAAAATACATCGGCTTCTGTGGCTAACAGAGCTTTCATTAGTAACTTGAGATCAACTTATGCCTTTCCGAGTTTTGACTTTTCGAATATAACTCCTAATGAAGTGTATCTTGCCTTATGCAGTATTAAGTCAAACTGCGTAGGAGTTGATGGTATCTCGCCCAAGTTCTTAAAGCTTATACTACCATTCCTTGTTTCTCTCCTTACTCATCCTTACTCATATATTTAACTCCTGTCCCACTATGTCAGTATTTCCGCAATCGTGGAAACTTTCTAAAGTCATACCCACAGCTAAAAGATCCAAACCCACTTGCATAGAATTTCGACCCACTACCCTATTCCCGTTTCTATCTAAGGCCTTGGAAAAATTAATGTCTAAGCAAATCTCGAACTTCCTTCAGCTTAACAACCTCCTTCATTCTCTTCAATCTGGATTCCGATCAAAACACTCCGGCATCACCGCATTATTAAAAATAGTAAATGAGATGCGGAAAGCCTTGGACTCTGATAACCTAAACATTTTAGTTCTAGTTGCATAGTTATTTGACAGATCGTCTGCAAACAGTATACTCTAATGAGAGGTACTCCTCCTACCTCAGTGTCAATCGTGGAGTTCCAAAAGGATCGATTCTTGGCCCATTGTTTTTTTGCATGTACATAAATGGTATCTTTGAATCTATCTCTCATACTGAGCTTCACCTATATGCTGACGACGTGCAATTATTTCTCTCCAGACCTTTTGGTCTTATTGAGGATGGCATAAGTTGCATTAACAAGGATCTCGTATGCCTTAATCGATGGACAATTCAAAATGAGCTTATGCTTAATCCTCAAAAAACGAATGACATAATTGTTTACAGGACAAATCTCGACAAAACAAGTTTTCCCCCATTAATTATTAATAACACGTCTATTCAATGGGTTAAGTCCCTTCGTAACTTAGGTGTTATATTTATTGACACACTTACCTGGGATGATCATATCAATAGTATCGTACGTAAAATATATTTTGGTCTCCGCTCGTTGTGGGCCTCCAGTTAATCTTAAATGTATAACTCAATTGATGACAATAAATAATAATAATAAGCTACTCCCACAATATCATCAATTGGACGTCCTATCACTGTAGTGTAAACTTGGGCCAAATAGACGTTTTTCTACCACACCAGGATTGACAAGCAAAAATTTCGACTTGCAGTAAAACTTTACTTGAGAAATATATTTGCAATATCAGCTCTAGGCTATAAAATAGTGTAAATTGAGCAAGCCCTTCATGAAAGTGAAAAATGATTTGCATACCGCCGCCATAAACACTTAATTATAACCCAATCTTGAAAATATCTTATGAAAATTTATAATTCTTACAAAAAGAAAAGGCTTTTTCTAGATGTTAATTTATGTTGAAGATATACTTACAATTTGTACAAATCGGGGAAAATAAATATTTCATCAAATACCAAAGCATTTCCAAACCATAAAAAATCGATAACAGTTACGAGTGAACACTTTTGCTAAAACCACGCAGCTCATATTCATCACCCAATATATGTAAATGTACCTCTAGCTCTCTTATTCAAAATGCAATTTCATAAATTTCGTCACAGTATCTCGGTGAAAATGTATAGGATATTAACATCATCATTTTTATTTTGGTACAGGTAATAAACAGAAAGTTATTGAGGATCTACATACCTGACCTTATCCCACATTACTTCGACACCGGAGAAAATAAAAACCGATTTATGATATCCTAAAAGTTGGCTTCTATTTATCATACTTAAACAAAACTTTATTATGAGTAAAAATCTATAAGGGGCTAAATTCTAGACGATATTCAGGATCTTTCAGGTTTTATTATTTCGCAATTATTATAAATGCAATAAAGTAGAGGGAGAATTAAGGTTGTAGGTTGTGACAAAATAACTAATTCAGTGAAAAAGCGCGATTCAGATCGGACGTATTTTAGAAATGTGGAAAATGAATAAAAATATAAAAGAGGCAAGCGCCACAAAGGCCTAGCCATTAAAGTAAAGCAATCGAGATACAGACTCAAGTGCCAGTGAAGTGAAATTATAGTCAACACCATTGTGAGAAAAAAATAAATAAATAAACAAAGAAAAGTGTGTGTGTGTATAGTGTAGCACATAAATACAATGACCGAAGTTTCGGCTGACGTTCAGAAAATACAACCATATGAAATAGAAATAAATGAACATGTGAAACACATAGTGAAAAATTTAATACAATCGAAACAAAAACCTAGTAAAGCTATTAAGATAAAGTGTACAGAAAAGTTTAAATTGATAAAAAACAAAAAAATGAAGAAAACTAAAAAAGTATTGAAGGCAGATAACACCGAAGCAGAAAAGGAAATGATCACCGACCAGGAATCAACTCTATAAGAAGGCCTAATTCACCAGCTAGGACAACAAACTTATCAAGAATCACAACTGTATCAAAACAGTATGCCACAGATAGGGAACCAACCTAACCAACAAACATCACAGCAAGGAAATGTCATCTACACAACATCATCTGCACAACAGGATACTCAACAATACCAACCATTAACATCAATCCAAGGAGCAGGAAATCTACACCAACCAAGACCATCCCCAGGAAACATAAACATGTCGCAAACGAGCCAGGACACGGACATTAACTACATATCTATGGAGAACTATCAACTGAAAATAGAATATACTAAACTACACAGTAAGTACTCAGAGTTATTATTAAAATTTAATGAACTGTCAAATAAAATAGACTCATTTTCTAACCCAAAAACAAAGAATCAAAAATGTTTCTCCCATCAAAGAGACAAGTACTGCCACAGACAACAACCCTTTCGCCATACTGGACACACCACATTTAGAAAATCCTGATTCAGAAATGAATCAAACCGACAACATTAACAGCAGTAATATAGACAAAAAACCAACAAACCAAATCCCTGATAAATCCAACAAAATTCCTCCAATAGTCTGTTACAACATTGATATCAAAGAATATGCAAATAACCTTAAAAACCTATTAGGCCACAATAAATTTATATTTAAGAAAACAAACTCAAATGCAACACATATCCTTACGTACAATCTACAAGACTTTAACAAAGTAAAACACGCATTAAGCAAAACAACACCAAAAGTTTCTGTTACACTCCTCAAGAAGAAAAACCACAATCAATTATAATTAGAAACCTTGCGCCCACATATGACATAAACGACGTTCAAACGGCCCTTACTAATCAAATAACAAAACGGTTGACCTGCGCCGTATAAAGCTGGCTTCCCACGACGCGTGGTTTCACAAGCCGCGCCGCGCGAGCACAAGCCAACGAGCCGTGGGAAGGGTCCGGCTCGAGGTGGCGCGAGCTTGCTTGTGCTGGCGCGCCCGATCCATTTCGAGTCGGTAACTTCAAAGGCGCGGCGCGAGCGTGCGAGTTACATATATTCATTCCCACGATTTACCGGAAACATACCAAATTCCAAAGAAACCTAAGCCAATGGCTTGGTAAAATATAAATTCTTTAAAACATAAAGTTCCCACATTTTACGTTGCACCGACAGCATGAGTATCAAATTAATTTCACACAGTTTGCATAAAACGCTGATGACTGCAGAAAGCAGCGGTAAATTCAGAATACGAAATTTTAACAAAAAGAGAGGCAGTCTGCGGGAGCTTAAACTCGAAGTCGGTACAAGACAACTTATAATCAGAACGGCGATCAAATTAAGAACGGCAGTGTTATTAATTATCTTGAATAAAGTTTTATAAAGAAAGTGAGTTGTTGTTATTTAAAGGTTTATATATTTTTTTTTCTCCTGGAGAATAACGAAATAATTAACTGGCGCAGTCGGTAGGATCCTTTTCTGTAGAACAAGGATCCAGTGATTCGAACTTATCGAAAGTGATAGTGAACGTAAATGAAAATTTATAATATTATTTTGTTTTCATTGTGTTAAAATAATAAAGTGCGAAACGCAGTGATCTAAATCAAAATTTAATAGATCACGAAGAAACGACCACTAACCCAACACAATACTGGAGAGAAGAAACCAAAGAAACCTAGCGATTGACCGCAACAGAAGAATGGCACAACCGGATCAACCAAACATAATGGAGCAATGTTTAGTTGCATTGACAGAGATCCTAGGCAGGCAGGCTCAACAACCATCCCTTAGAAGCAGGATTGAGAAAGAACTCCGCTATTTACCTCCTTTCGAAGGGAAACCAGGGACTTTACCATCATTTATATCAGCTGTTGATAGAGCATTATTGGAATATCCACAGCAAGCATACCAAGTGTACACAGTCATCTATAATGAGAAGATATTGGGTTCAGCAAAGAATTACTTGGATACTTCACCACCAAATTCATGGGAAGAATGTAAGAGGAAACTGAAACTACATTACAAACCAACAAAAGATCAAGGTCAAATAATGCAAGACATAAGTATGTTAAAAGTAAGTACGATTTTAGATTTACTAAATAAAATTTCAACACTTGTTAACGATATAGCAGAATGTGCAATTTTTAGTGATTACCAAAGTGAAATAGTTAATCAATTAAGCAGTGTATTAGTACTCAAAATAAAAGAAATAACAGCTGGTGCTTTAGCTGCAGAATTAAATAATTTATTTAGTTTAGAAGAAATTAGAACAGTTCTGAATAAATATATCGGTCAAGATCAGTTTAATCTAAAATTTTGTAAACTCCATCAAATACCAAAAGAAAGATATGACCATAGGCCTACACAAAGACATAATTATAGTAATTTTCAACAGAATTCCAATAATCACAGACAGGCAAGAAATTTTAATTTTAACAATGGTTCGGATCGATTTCATTATCGCAATGCTAATAATTCTGGTCAGTTTCGAAACAATAATTCTGGTCAGTTTCAAAATAATAATTCTGGTCATCCTAGAAGAAACTTCTTTCCTAATAATAGTGCTCAGTGGAGAAACCCATATCAAAATAATCATAATCATAATAATAACAATTATAATAATAATGCAAACCATAATAATGCTAATATCCAACCGATGGATGTTGATGAAATTAGTGCTAGACAAAATATTAACCAAGCCGAACAAAACGAGTTTTTTATAAACTAGCCTCGGACATGAAGAAAATATTTATTACTTTAACAATCAATGATCAAGAGTTCATCGCTTTATTAGATACTGGCTCTACTATTAGTTTATTAAATTCAAAAAATGTCCCGAATGAAACTTATGAAGTGATGTTAGGTGAAAAGATAAGTATTAGTACAAAATGTCCCATTGAGTTCCAACAACCATATAACGCCAGAATGAAATGGGTTAAAATTAATTTAGAGAAAACATATAATTTTTTGATAGGAATGGATTGGGTTCAAAATAATGTAAAATTAATTGATATTGAAAATAAGGAAGTTATTTTAAAAAATGGGGTAAAGTTACCATTCTTAAATAAAACCGTAGAAGAAGTAAATGTATTAGAAGAGAGTAGATTGGGAAATATAACCTTAGATCATTTGAACAATGAAGAGAGGCAAGGGGTAAAACAATTACTAGAGAAATATAAAAGGTTATTTTATAAAGAAGGGGATAAATTAACCAACACCACAAGTATTGTACATGAAATTAAAACCACTACTTCGGAGCAAATAAATGCTAAACTGTACAGATATCCACCACAACATGAAGAGGAAGTGAGAAAACAGATTAGCGAAATGGAAGCCCAAGGTATAATAAGAAAAAGTAAGAGTAAATATAGTTCACCCATTATAGTGATACCCAAGAAAAAAGACAATTCAGGGACGCAGAAATATAGAATTGTCGTAGATTATAGAAGATTAAATTCAATTACAATAGACGACAAATATCCCTTACCTAATATTGATAGCATACTAGATAAATTGGGTAAAGCTCAATATTTCAGTTCATTGGATCTTGCAAAAGGCTACCATCAGATTCTAGTAGCTAGAAATGACATTGAAAAGACCGCTTTTGTGACACCCTGTGGTCTATATGAGTATGTCAGGATGCCATTTGGTTTGAAAAATGCTCCTGCTACTTTTCAACGTTTTATCAATGAAATATTGCGAGATTATATCAACCAAATTTGTGTCGTTTATTTGGATGATATTTTAATATTTTCTACCACTTTGGCAGAACATCTTGTGTCATTAGAAAAAATCTTTAGAAAGCTAGCAGAGTACAATTTAAAAATTCAAGCCGATAAATGTAGTTTTGTAAAAAGGGAAACTCAATTTCTTGGACATGTTCTAACCAAAGAGGGTATTCTACCAAACCCTGATAAAATAGAGGATATAAAGAAAGTCAAATTGCCTAAAACCGAAAAACAGTTGAAGAGCTTTTTAGGAATGACAGGATTTTACAGAAAGTTTATGAAAGACTATGCCAAGGTAGCTCAACCTTTAATAAAGTACTTAAAGAAAAATGCCAAAATAAATACAAATGACCCCCAGTACGTTGAAGCATTTGAAAAGTTGAAGCTTTTAATTACTTCACATCCGATTCTGAAATTCCCGGATTATGAGAAAGAGTTTACGGTAACTACTGATGCAAGTGAGTATGCAATCGGAGCAGTTCTCGCTCAAGACGGTCATCCGGTCTGCTATGTCTCTAGATCGCTAAATAATCATGAGAAAAATTATAGTGTAACAGATAAAGAATTTCTGGCTATAGTTTATTCTGTAACTTATTTCAGACCTTATTTGTACGGTAGGAAATTCAGAATCATAACGGATCATGCTCCAATAAAATATTTAAATACGAAATATAAAGGCAAAGAATTTTCCCAAAGAAACCAAAGATGGATATTGAAATTGCAAGAGTATAATTTTGATATCGAATATCTACAAGGCAAAGAAAACAAAGTGGCTGATTTTCTTAGCAGAATTGAGAATAGTCCACAAATAAATGAGCAGAACAGTAGTGAATCTAATATGGACCTGTCTGGTACTGCACACTCAGTAAGTGAACAATTATTAGATCATATAGGCATTAAAGAAGAAATCATAAACAAGTATAAAACACAACTAATACTAACTTACAATCCAAGTAAAGAGTTAGAAGTAGTATTTGGTAGAAGACTAATAGAAATTAACCCTCAGTATGAAGAAGAAAAAATTAACGAAATATTGAAGAAGTATCTTAAACCTGGACATATAGGAATATATTCTGAAGTTCAGGATAGCGATTATAATAAAGTACAGCAATGTATAATAAAGTTGTTCTCGGGAAATTCAAATATCAAGTTCATGAAAGCTACAAAGAGAGCTCAAGAAATGAAAGATGAAGAAGAATGCCACAAACAAATTTCATTATACCATACAAAGGAATCCTTACACAGTGGTATCAATGAAACCTATCGAACTCTTAAAGACAAAATCTACTTTCCCAAGTTACAAGAGCATATACAACTCGTAATAAATAATTGTGAAAAGTGTCAAGGTATCAAATACGATAGGAACCCAGTTAAACCAAAGTTAAGTATTACAGAAACACCTACAAACAAAAACGACGTCATTCATCTGGACACATTTCATTATAAAAAACAAGCATTCATAACTATTATTGATAAACTAACAAAATTCGCAGTAGCTTATCCAATTACTGATAGGAATTGGGTAAAGAAGATCGCTATTTTAGAGGGATATCTGGCTACATTTGGTAAACCTAAAACTATTGTAATGGATAACGAGTTTAAATCTGAACAGCTAAAAAGGTTTCTACAGGAACAAGGTATAGGAGTCCATTGGACGAAACCAAACAGTCACACCGGCAACGCTGATGTAGAAAGATTACATTCAACAATAATTGAGAAGGTACAAGCCATTGAGGAAGATATATCAGTTGAACAGAAAATTCAAAAAGCTATAGGTAATTATAATGATAGGAACCATACGACAATTGAAATGACTCCCAGAGAAGCCAACAATCTAACAGACACAACTCCATTAATGGAAGTGATAAATAAAAAGAAAATAGGATATATAAATAAACTCAATAAAAGTAGAGAAGAGTACAACGAAAATAGGAAGGAAGGCTACATTAAGAACTATAAAAGACTTAGGCATAAAGATCAACCCTATTTTAGAAAATATCCTCTAGAAAATGTGCATCCGTCTAACATTAAAAGACCAAAAAAATTTTCAGGTAATCATAATACTTCTAATGATGACGACGCCAGTGCAAGGGCTATTGCAGGTTCATCCTATTAACGAAGAAAATGGGTATGTAAAAATCAAAATAAAGGAAGTAGAAATAGCAAACGATACTGACACAATTATGCATGTAATAGATCCAACTGAAATGCTCAAGATTTTAATTAAGTTAGAACGAAACACAGAATATCTTAAAGTCGAAGATAGGGAAGCACTTTGTACAGAAATAAATCTTATTAAGAGTAAACTCAAAACAATTCAAAACCCTAGTAGAAAAAAGAGAGGTTTAATAAATATTGCAGGTAATGCACAAAGATGGTTATTTGGCACTATGGATGATGATGATAGGAAAGAAATTACAGAACACCTTAAAGTTGTTGAGACAAATAATCATAATGCTATTCAAAATTTAAACAAACAGATTAAGATAAATGAACATTATAATAAAACATTAACAGATTTGAAAATGCTAATCGAAAGCGACCGAATAAAAATTTTAGATTCTTTCAATATAACTGACCACAATATGCAGGAGTTAAGTTACAAAGTTTTATTTTTAGAGCAAGAGACCAAACTTCGATTTTTCGAAAATAAAGTAAATCAAATATTAGATAACATAATGACGACAAAAAATAACATAATACATCCTAGTATGTTAACGTTAGAGGAGTTAGATGCATATAAGGTTGATTTTCATAAGTTAAAACTTGTAAAGGCAGGTGTTATGAGATATAATGAGCAGCTTTTGGTCTTTGCGATTAAAATTCCTACAAGCTATGTACTTCAAGAGCTTCAGCTAATTAAACCAATTCCAAATTCAGAATATTTAGAAATCGATGAATTCGATGAACCGATTGTGGAAATAAATAATAAAATATATCATTATGAAGAACAAAAATTATTAAAGGATTTAAAAGTTAGCAAGAATTGCATTGTGCAAAATAACTGTAAATTGAGATATAGTAATATAACTAGTATAGAGGAAATAGATGATGAAAGTGTTTTAGTTAAGAATATGTGTAATGAGACTTTATGGCACAATTGTGATACGAGAAAAATAACACTCACAGGAAATTTTTTAATAAATTTTAACAATTGTTCCTTAGGCATTAAAGACAGAAAATTCTACAATAAGAAAATAACATTTTTAGATAAATACTATTATCCATCGAAAGAAATAAAGAAAATGTTTGTAAAGCCCATAAATTTTGAAAAAATTATGCTAGGAAATATACAAAACCTGGAAGAAATACAGGAATTAAAATATCATAAGAATATTATGTATGGAACAAGTGTAAGTTTGACCGTCGTGATGATTATAGGTTTATTGAGCCTGGCTTTGTTTATAACACTGAAGCTTAAGAGAAATAATATAACTATTAAAAATGTGAAGTCGGAGACTTCTGACTTAAAGCGGGGAGGAGTTACATATATTCATTCCCACGATTTACCGGAAACATACCAAATTCCAAAGAAACCTAAGCCAATGGCTTGGTAAAATATAAATTCTTTAAAACATAAAGTTCCCACATTTTACGTTGCACCGACAGCATGAGTATCAAATTAATTTCACACAGTTTGCATAAAACGCTGATGACTGCAGAAAGCAGCGGTAAATTCAGAATACGAAATTTTAACAAAAAGAGAGGCAGTCTGCGGGAGCTTAAACTCGAAGTCGGTACAAGACAACTTATAATCAGAACGGCGATCAAATTAAGAACGGCAGTGTTATTAATTATCTTGAATAAAGTTTTATAAAGAAAGTGAGTTGTTGTTATTTAAAGGTTTATATATTTTTTTTTCTCCTGGAGAATAACGAAATAATTAACTTGCGCGAGGTGGCTCGAGGCGGCGCGTGACATTTACTCTTCATTTCGGCGGCACCGCGCCGCAAGTCAACTCGAGCCAGCATGCGCCGTTGGAAGTGTGTAGGCGCGGCGCGCGCTGACGAGAGTTCGTAGCAGGCTTCCCACGGCCTGTGATTTCACGGGCCGCGCCGCGCGAGTACGAGTTGGCTTGGCTCGTGAAACCACGCGCCGTGGGAAGCCACCTTAAGAGAGAAAATTCAATTACAATTATACCTGTTGAAAATTATATAAATACAAGTCCAACCGAGCACAAATTATTTTCATCAGGAATTCTGTCTGTGGTTTACTTTTGCATAAGTTGATAATTAAGTCATCAGTAATTTAAACATATTTTTCTCATATTTTTCATGTCTCCTAATTCATAATTTCACATAATTTTGCTGAGTAGTTAAATATATTGAGTTACCTTACTTTGTATCATCGCGACATTCATTTCACTTAGTATTCCCACGATAATTTCAGCCAGACGAAATATGATATCAACACCTGATAAGAATCGCTGGCTGAAGCACAAGAATATGGGAATGTTGAGTGAAGTGAATTTCCTCAAATTATTATTTTCACGTCAGACAAATGTAATTTGAATTGTTATTGTTCTAGCAAGTAATTTTTGATTTAAATAACGTAGATGTAAAATAAAGTCATCAGCTATTATTCCAAACACAGTAGAGTTCGCATGTTCTTTTTTATTCCCTAACTCTAGAGATACAAAATCCATAGTTAGTCATAACTTATTACAGAACAAGCTCAATAATTCAACGACAGTAATTTCATTTTTTAATATGCAATTTCTACCTTCACTTAGCTATACAATTCTTACATTCACCAAAGTTCTATGTCAGGTACCATTTCTGTGAGCAGATCTACATATATTGGTACATCGATGCAAGCATCGAGTATACCCTCAACATAAAGTCAAGGTGCAACACCTTGACAATACCAGGGCAAAAAAAGGCTTTTGTCTAAACATTTCGTGACCCGACATGATCCAAGTGTAACATTTGTGACACATTTCAAGCATTTTACATATCTTCTCTACAAATCTCAACATAGTGCATCATGGATCAACTTACCAGGCAGCAAAAGATCAACGGTAAAGAGATTCAGACAATTGTGAGCAATTATCGAAAAGATACTCTGGAAAGGAAAACGAAAGCATACTATGAGGAGCGTTTACAAAGACTCGAAGATGCATGGACCGAGTTTGAAGCAGGAGACACTGAGATTAGAGATCTGGAGAGGCCGCCAATGGGCCATCAGTACTTCACTTCTGACTATTACAAACTACTGGAAGATGTATATTTAACGTACAGAGACCACTTCTCTGAAAAGATTGCTCTGATTATTCAAAAAACACCAATCATAAGAGATAGCACTGCGGAACAAGTAACAAGTGACAGTACACCCAAACACGCTGCTGAGGAGGCAGTACCAAAAGGGCCCACATCGACGCAATTCACCGGTCCTAAAATAAGGGAACCGCCAATACAAGCTAAACTACCATTATTCGTAAGGCTCCTGAGAAGACACGGACGTGACGTAAAATCCCTGCAGCAATTATTAACCTCACTTAAGCAAGATAGCTCTTCTCTTTCTGCAGGATCGGTACAACAACCCAAGATTACTGGTTACTGCGTTAATCAATAAATTATTGTCGCAACCATCTCATTCGAATGATCAACCATCAGCGTCATCCATCAAATCCATACATGATGTACCTCAAGAATGCTTACTTGGCTTGCAGAATCTTTGGATATCAACAAGTGATTGGGGTCTTGCTTCACATTCTAATTAAAAGGCTGGATAAAACCAATACATTATACGAACAGTCATTACATAATCCCAAGGAAATACAAAAACTGAGGAACTTTTTAGAATTCTTAGAAATTCGGTTCCAAGCACTTGAAGCTCTGGGTAGTAAGACAAGGATATTAGAAGGAAGGAAGCAGCTGATGACCGGACCTCTCACCACAATGCCCAAATCAGCACCTAAATTAAACTCATGCGTATTGTGCAAGGAATCGGATGGGCTCTTCGCGTGTAAAAACTTTTTGACACTCTCACCAGGTAATCGATTTGATGTATTATGAAGGCAAAATTTGTGCATAAACTGTCTCATACCAGGGCATTCTTCAACTAAATGCAGCCTTCGTGGATGTAATAAATTCCATAAAAAACACAACACACTTGTCCATTTTGATTCCTTGAACAAATTGGAAACAAGTCAAGCATTATCATCAAACAACAAACCGGATGTACAGCAAGAGTTGAGGCATTTGTTCTTCCCAAAATAGTACCACGGCAACACAATCAGCTGTTCGACACATCTACGTGGGCCATACCCCAAAACATTAAGTTAGCAAATCCAACCTTCCATAGACCAGATGATACTGATATGCTCTTAGGGGCAGAATACTACCACAAACTGTTGTCTATAGGTCAGATAACCGACTCTACAGAACGCAGTTTTTGGATGGGTAGTGTCTCTAGAAAGGAGGCTACAAAGAGATGACTATTTGAAACAACAATGATATCGCCATGTTGCTTCCTCCCACATCATAGCGTATTAAAGCCTGAAAGCAGTACAACTAAGCTGCATGTCGTCTTTGATGCAGCAGCGAAAACTACCTCAGGGCTTTCTCTCAATGACTTATTATACGCTGTTCCAACTGTACAAGATGAACTCTTTTCAATATTATTACGGTTCCGTATACCACGTTTTGTATTCACAGCGGACATCAAACAAATGTAACGCCAAATACTCATCCAAGACAACGATAAAAGGTATCAGCTTATATTCTGGAGGAACGACCCTAATGAACCAATAAAATGTGTCCAATTACGTACAGTAACGTACGGTACCACACCAGTACTTTATCTGGTAACCAAATGCCTTCAGAGATTGGCAAGAGAAGGTGCTTCAAAATATCGTCTTGGTTCACAGGTCCTTGAGCACGATGTTGATGATGTGATAACAGGTGCCGACAGCCTGTCAGAAACCATTGAGATGCGGACTCAGCTGCAAGACCTACTCCAAGAAGCACAATTCAAATTACGTAAATGGTACGCTAATCATCCCAAACTGCTGCAAGCTATAGCCCCAGAAGACCAAGAACTTTGCTTTGACTTTGAAAATGAAGAAGAAGAAAAAAAAATTAAAACATTGGGAATAATTTGGTATCCAAAAACTAATCAGTTTCATATCAGATCCAATCACGAACAGTTTCTTCAGATATTGCAAGTCTATTTGATCCCTTGGGTATTATGAGCCCCGTCGTAGTCAGTGCTAAGATTTTCCTGCAAGAATTATGGCAACTTCAATTCGGCTGGGATGCAGCACTGCCACTTGAACTATATACGAGGTGGAGCAGATTTTGTGAAGAGCTAACGACTTTCAATGATATCAAATTCGATAGGCACGTATTTGCTCATGAAACGCCTCATAATATCCAAATACATGGCTTTTCTGACGCATCAGAAAAGGTTTATCAACCAGGAAAGACCGACTATAGTAAGATTGCTTTGTGCGAAATCTCGGGTAACCCCATTAAAAAGGCAAACTGTTCCCCGGCTTGAATTATGTGCAACTGCATTAGCTTCTTAACTAGTTGAAAGGGTAAAGGGGGATCTGAAGTCGCAGGATACACCGACATATTTCTGGACGGATTCCGAAATCGTGCTCACTTGGGTACACTCGACTGCCTTGAATTTCCAAACTTACAAGAACGTTCCATACCGCAACAGTGGCGCCACGTCAGGTCAACAGAAAATCCGGCTGATGTGCTATCTAGAGGTCTAACACCTTCTAAAATGGCCAAATGTACTACATGGTTCTATGGGCATCCATTCTTGCATAAGAAGGAAGCATTATGGCTAGCACCTTACGTCAAGAGTGCTCCATGTGATCTGGAAATGAGGAAACATGTGGCACAATTTATTGCACCCAACAACAGTCCTACTGTAAGTATCGCCACCGATAATTCATAGCCGGTTCTAAACTCAACGAGACACGATAAGCACTTTGTATACCGGATTAACCTTTGCAATTTCTGTAGAAGACTGCAACGCATTTGATCTATTTCGTCATTTTAAGTAACTTTCACTTTTTTATAAGTTTTATATAATTTGCAAGTAAAATGCCGAAGCTAAGAAAGCAATCTTTTGCACAAAGAACAGCCCGGCATACTCTACGCCAAGCTCAAAGACGCGAGAACCCTGAATTGCGTTCTCAAGAACAGGCGCGGGACACTGCTGTCCATACAATAAGACGCGAGGACGTAGAATTGCGTTCCCAAGAACAGGCGCGGAACACTGCTGCGCATGCAATAACACGTGCAAAATCTAGAGTTTCGCTATAGAGAGCAGGCTTCAAACACACTTCAGAGGAGGGAAACTCAACTTCGCCAAAGTCGAGCAGCCGAGGAAGCTACATTGCACTTTTAATTGCGTGTGAGGGATTCTAGATAAGTTGTAGAGAATCGGCTAGCTGAAAGCTTTAGACAGTCGCGGAGAAATATCAATATTCGCGATAGTCTCCGTTCCATTGATACAAATGAATATTCTGTGCTTTAAGCTCGAGACTCTTTACGGCATAGGGAAAGAATTTTGAGGAATTACGATGAAGTCGTAAAAGAAGGTCCAGTGGAGATTTGTAATTGTTGTGGTGGTCTTTGGTTTCGTAGCCAAATAAAATACACAACAAAAAATTTAATTGTTCGTCGATTCTCAGAAGATTTTGCAAATAAAGTTTTCGCACTTTCGGCTTCTTTTCCTTCTGAGAGCGACTCATATTTTTTATGCTCTAACTACAAAAATTTAATTACGAAAGGAAAAGTTCACAACATTTGCTTTAATAACGGCTTAAATTTCCCAGAAATTCCAGGTTGTCTGAAAAATTTGACTCAACTTGAACAACGACTAGTTGCTCCACGCATTCCATTTATGCAGATTAGAGCTCTTGGGCATGACAGACAATGTGACGTAAAAGGGGCAGTGGTTAAAATTCAAATCTCTGTGGATGAAACTGTCACTGCGTTACCCAGGACATTCGAGCAATCACAAGTACTACAGGTTCAACTCAAACAAAGATTGGAATATAACCACAATTATATGAGCGAAACAATTCGGCCTGCCCGCGTGTATGCTGCAATGCTGCATTTGTTGGACACTTCTCTGTACAGGACGGAGAACATAACTCTATCCGAGGAATGGATTCAAAATTGTCCATCCAAGGAGGATATACCCTTTGTTGTTTCACGGGAGGATGAGGGTATAGTAAGAGGATTCTCGAGGGAAGCAGAAGAAATTGAAGAGAACTTCGATGTCTACGCTCCAGAGAATCTCAATCCCGGAGGTCAACAAACTATTTTAGATAATATCCCCTGGAGAATCTTTCTATTGAGCAATTGGCTTTAGTACCCGGAGAAGATCGTCGACCTCTTAATATTATCTTTGCCGCTCATTCTGAGGAGCTGTCCTTTTCCGCGATTTATTGCGGCCACCCCAGAGCCGTCAGTAATCTTACGTATAGCAAAATTCCAAAGTCAGAGTTACGGAGGTCGACAGACGCTGTGCGTCTGTAGAAAAACTCCTTTATACTTACAAGAAGTATGAATTGTTGAACATTAGAAATGCGATTTCTATATCTCTCAGAAAAAAGGCTTCTGGCAATACTTCCCATACAGCCTCGAATCTTTTAGATGAAAATTTTGTTAATAATTTAGTGCAACACGACGAAGGCTATCGAATCTTCAGGGGATTGCGATCTTCTCCATCCCATTGGGAGGCGGAGAAAAACAAAGTTATCGCAATGATTAGACAATTCGGTCTCCCTACATTTTTTATTACCCTCTCAGCCGCTGAAACTAAATGGGTTGAACTGTTGGTCATTCTCTCCAAAGTAGTAGATGCGGTTGATATTTCATCACAAGCGGCAGAAAATATGGAATTTTCAGCTAAATTTCGATTGATAAGAATCGATCCGGTAACGTGCGCCCGGTACTTCGACCATAGATTCCGCGCTCTATTCAAATTCTTTAAATCTAACACGGGAGTCTTTGGCGAACACTTCGTTGAGCATTATTATTATCGGGTGAAGTTTCAACAAAGAGGCTCCCCGCACGTGCATGGTATGTACTGGCTCAAGAATTCGCCGAAGTTAGATGTAGACAATCCAAATAGTGTCAGCGAGGTTGAGAATTTCATAGACAAATTTTCTCTTGCTGATAGTGGCCTCGAAGGACTTGAAAACTTTATAACCTATAAGAAGCACACCCACACACGTTCTTGCTTGCGAGAAATTTTTTCGCTTCGGTATGCCCTATCCCCCTATGAATAAAACTTCTATTTTAACTCCTCTATTAGAATCTAAAAATTGCAAAATTCATAAAGCACATTTTTCATGACTATACTCGTTTTAGAATTCGAATACTAATATTGATCTAAGCACGTTTCAAGAACTTTTAGATCATTTAAATCTCTCCGAACATCTTTATAGAAGCCCACAATTTTTCTGAAACGAAATTGTCACGACTGAATGTTAAATTCCTTTAACTCCCAAGTATTGCGCATGTATAGAGCAAATATGGATATTCAGTATATCATGGATGCATATGCCTGCTGCAGTTACATTATTAATTATATTAATAAGTCTAAGCGGGGAATTTCTAGATTGATGAGAGAAACAATGGACGAAATACTTCAAGGTAACTTCACGGTAAAGCAGAAACTGCAACATTTGGGACACAAATTCATTTCTGGAACTGAAATTTCTGCGCAAGATGCTGCTGGATTACATATATCCGAGAGCAGTAATGCAGATGTGTTCATTAGTACATCCCCACCAATTCAACGTGTCAGAATGGTGAGACCGAGGACAGATGTGGAAATGATGGAAGCAGATTCACCAGATATATTCGTCCTAAGCTTCCTAGACCATTATGTGCAGCGTCCTGACAGTTTAGAGGAACTATGTCTGGCAGATTTTGCAGCTCTTCATAGATATTCGAAGACTGCAGGCCGGTTCTCTGAAGCAATACAGGAATTAGAGGATAATATCCAGGAAGATCCCGAATCCTTAAACCATAATAGGGCCCAACGCTTGAAAGATTCTAGTGGCTTTGTACGTAAGCGAATGAAGCCTTGCGTAATTCGCTACCAGCAATATAATGCCTTACAGGATCCCGATAATTTTTATAGGGAGCAAGTAATGCTATTTATTCCATGGTGGAACGAAGAAGCTGATATTCTTGCCCAGAATTGTCGTGAAATATGTTTTCAGAACAGAGTCATGATTTCTAACAATCTAAGGCGATACGATTCATTCGAAAATGCTCTGAATTGGGAATACCCAATTCCTGGATATACTACTTTTGAGCGGTTAGAAAGTACTTATTCGGAAGCACGGAAGAAGAATGGTATTATCTGTTACGCGAAGTCTGACATTTTAAATGAAATAAGGGTACTTGAAAGCGAAAACCTTTCGTTAAGCTCTAACAACGTATTCCAGTACGTTTTATTCCGGTACTGCAATTCTCACTTTTTTATTCTTTATAGGAATCCTACATACCCAAAACGTCTGGTAGTTTCTGAAATATCCAACATTTTTGAACGCCACAGTGTTGAACAAATTACTATTTTGGGTGATTTTAACGAGGACATTCGCATTAGTGCCCCAAGAGAGTCCATGAGGTGCAACTTTTTTCGCTTGGAGCTTCAAAGTTTACTTCATGGGCAAACTGCTACCACTACTGGCCGTACTCAAATAGATTGGGCGTTTTCAAGCCTGGACCCAAACGCAGTAAGTACAACAACATATGAGACGACATACAGTTACCACGACTGTATTTGCGTAAGACTTGTTTCTTTCAATTAGTAGAGAAACACATAATATTTTAATTTACGCTACTAAATTTCTACTAAATTTCTTTGTATTCACTTCCTCGGTTGCCTTATTATACCTTAGATGAAATCGCTGCTTTTTTTTTATATGTAATTTATTTATTTTATTTATTTATTTATTCTTTATTTGTTGTTTGTTTTTGTTTTGTTTCTATTTGCTTATTTTTTTTTTTTTTAATTTTTCCCTTGGCCTTAATGTTAACTATAGGGCGCGTCCACAGGTTCCGGATAGTGGAACGACCTATAAATATATACGATAATACCCATATATAGGTTAGCTGCGAATATTCAATAAGCGGACAATGCATCTAAAAATATTTAAACAAAATTTAGCTATTGTTACACTGAAGATGTGAACGATTTCATCTAGGGTATAATATTATTGGTCTTCGACCAATTATAACGTTTTCTCTTGTTTTTTCTAAATTTCTCTAAATGGATCCATTTTCAGACACGGACCTTAAAAATTTTTTTCCCAAATAACTTTCGTTCTTTTTTGTAGAGATTTTTATAATTAATGAACGGAACCTTGCCCCTTGGCACTTATAAGCTACAATTACTGTGAATATTATGAAAAATGGATCAATTGTGAATTTCTTGCAGGTTTCAGCTGTCAATTGTCGTTTTTCTCCTTGACAGAACATTTTCCGTAGTTTGGTTTGACGCGAAGAAAAATAAATTAATATTTTACTTTTATTTACATAATGTGTAGGTACTATATAATTCATCTCGATATGGATAGGTATTAATTTCTGCTTCAATTTTAATTGAAAGTTACATGAATACAGGGGTGATATTATTATTTACAGATTTGTTGTTAGAAGAAAATGAACTAAATTTGAAGAGTCAATTGCAGATGCCGATTTAAGGCTAGAAATTTATTTTATCATACATAGTGCATGTAACATACATTTAATTTATATCAATATTTTGCTAAAACTAGTGCTACAAATCAGAAGGTATGCAACAATTTTCAGATACCAATGGCGTCAGGAATATTTTTGATTAGATTGCAAGGACGAACGTGCTTTTTGTACTGCTTGCAATATGGTATTATATAACTTGAAGCCCCATCTCAAACGGCACACAGAAGTTGAAATGCATAAGAAACATATGGAAGCGATAAGCTGCAGAAAAAAGTTTCCCAGACTCTGTTATAAGCACTTGTTTTGATAGTAAGAGTTTTTGATAAAGCCAAAAACGAAGTCTGGGACCGATTTTTGATTAAATTAAATAAATTAAATTCCAAGTCAATTTTTGATGCCATTGTCGATCACCTTAAAAGCTTAAATATTCCTTTAAGTAATTTAGTGGGATTAGCGACTGATGGGGCGAGTGTAATGGTGAGAGAAAAGAATGGCTTGCTGCGCGACATAAAGATATTAATCCAAATCTCTTTTTTACAAAATGTATATGCCATTCACTTCAAGCTACGCGTGTAAAAAATTACCGACCTATATTGAGCAACTTACAAAAGATAGTGTAAAAAGAAGTGCAGACTTTCAAGATTTTCAGGACTCCGTACATTTAAAGCGGCATATACCTTTAGGATTGGCACAAACTAGATGGCTTTCTTTTGAGGCCGTTGTAAACAGAATTCTAGAACAGTGGAAGGCACTGCAACTTTATTTTATTTCGTGTGAGTTGGAAGACAAAAATGAACATGCGAAGAATATGGTTGAACAAATGGATAAACCTGGAACTAAGATATATTTCTTCTTTCTTTCGTATATTTTAAAAATTGTTAGCGTTATGAATGAAACTCCAATCTCAAACCTGTTTATGTCCTGTTATGGAAAACAATTTTCAGATTATTATTAGCAATTTTCTTTAAATTCAATCTTTTGACTTTACAGTAACTGAAATTGATTTTCTTAATAGTGCTAATTATTTACCATTAAATCAGATCTATATGGGAGTAAAAGCCAATGAATTCATTGCAAACAACCAAATTGATAATAAGGAATTAACAGAAGTACAGCAAAGTGTTCTCAAATTTTATATTGAGTTAGCAACTCAAATTAAAAAGAGATTTGATTTTCAGAACACAGTTGTTAAAAAGGTTGGATTAATAGACCCAAAAGTTTATTTGAAGTCAGATTCAAGCGTATTGTCACTTATCAATGATTTTTCGAATATGGTGCCCCAAGGCAAAATGGAGTTAATCAATACAGAGTACAGGGCACTTAAATACAGGAAATACTGGCATTAATTTCGGATAATAACGAACTGTGAATTCCGTCTACAGGATTTTTGTAGTTATAGCCAGCATAGCTTTTTAAGTAAATAACATACTAATAGTATGCGTAGAAGAGGAATATGTGTATTTTTTTATTAACTAATTGTATAACAAATAATGAAAATGTGATCGTTGAATTTATGTTTTTTTGTAATAAATATTTTATTCGTAATTTTTCGTGTTTATCATCATTTTTTTAATAAATTTTTAGTGGATACAATTTGGATCCATTTTTCCCTTCAATTTGGATTCGAAAATTTATAACCTTGCGACAACACTGGTCAAGATATGGTCGCTCTCCCTCATTATTTTATCATTTTTCAGGCCTGATTCAGTACTCACAGAAGCGTTTTAGTTCAGTATTCATAGAAAGATAAAAGTATATTGATAGATTTGTCTCATTTTAGTTGGCTTACATCTCTTCAGGGCTTATAAAGTAGTTTTGAAGTACATATCATGGTATCATTGAGAGTTCTTTTAATATTTAAATTTCTACTGGGAATTCTATAACTCGGGAAATTTGTATTGAGAATTACAAAACTCTTTATTCCAATCGCAATACTCTCGGCTTTTATAGTTGTGGTCCGTTTTTGTTGTGTTTTGTGATGGTAGCTAGGTACCAAGGAATTTTCAAATTAAATTATAAAATCACCGCATCAAAAACCAATTATGTAAATACTTGCAATACTCACAGAGATATATATATTTTGGTGTCTCAAGGTATCCTCTAAAAATTTTAAATCACGCGAAAATGGTCAATTTGGTCCTCTTCCAGTACAGCAGAGATGCTATAAAAATGTTAAATATGCACGGTAAAGCTTGTATGTAGGATGAAATCGCATTTACATTTTGTCTCCTAATTAGATTTCAATCGCGATAGTCGCAGAGTTAATTAGTGAGTTAGTTCAGTTTGGTTTGTAATAAAATCTTAAGTTACAAGTAAAGTTTTTCGTTTTGATTCTTTTGGGACTCGACAATATAATACCAACGGATAGAAATAAGGGGTAAAATAAGATGATGTAATTATGTTAAAATATCTTTGTTTTATATGTACTACATATCCTAAGAATATAATTTCATAAGAACTCAAAATTCAGCGGAACTCAGATAGCATACGATTCTACAATATTAGCAACCCACTGGATGACTTTTTCGACAATACTGACTTTGGAATAATTGTCAAGTATAATTCCGAGTATCCTTCAAAGCCGAACAAATTCTTTAAGGTGGGTCATTGCCGTCTTTATGTTCCAGGCCATGACACAAAACGATTTTGCTATTTGCAAAAGTGTTAGAGTGGTACGATTTCGTACTTCTCTTAGCATTTGTTCTTATGGAAAAATGCATTATTTTCAACTACAACCTTCTGCACAATGTAAATAAGCCTTCGTACTAAAAGTTTTATTCAGGAATTTTGTTATTTAATTTCTTGTGCATTTACCAGTATATAAATCTAAGTACTTTCTTTAAGAAAATTCTTTATATTTTATTACTCAAACATAACACTACACATAAAAATGAGAAAATGCGTTCAATTCTGTTGCCTTCATACCACAAATCACACTGGAAAGCAATCAGAGCTTTGAGCTTGCCTATTGAATTATATGAAAAAAATAAGTCTTTCAATGTTTAGCACACAGTAACTTCTTAAGTATAATAAAGACAAAAAGACAATGTTAACCATTTTTATATATTATCCCGTAATGCTTCTATCAATTTAAAAATATTTCCCACATTCCATATCAAATAATTCAGTTTTTTCATTTCAAACATGACTCAAAGTATTTTTTAATCAATGAATCGGCAGAGCTACACATTCTCCTCATATTTTCACAAGCTGCGCTTGCTCACTGCGCTGTGAATCGAACGGACGGCAACGGTTTTCTGTGTTTAACTCTTCATAACTTTTAAATTATAATTCAAAGGTAATTCAAATATTAGCCTATTTTATAGGAAATTTTGTTGGCTTTATGGTTGTATAATTTATACTTTAAGTTTTAATACATTTTCAAAAGAAAATCAGTTTCAAACCAAAGTAGATCTGATTTAAGAACTATTTGCTCCCACTTTGAAATGAGCTTTCATTTCTGTGTGAGAAAACACATAGAGAAATGAAAGTTGGTATGAAGGCAACAGAATTGAACGCATTTTCTCATTTTTATGTGTAGTGTTATGTTTGAGTAATAAAATATAAAGAATTTTCTTAAAGAAAGTACTTCGATTTATATACTGGTAAATGCACAAGGAATTAAATAACAAAATTCCTGAATAAAACTTTTAGTACGGAGGCTTATTTACATTGTGCAGAAGGTTGAAGTTGAAAGTAATGCGTTTTTCCATAAGAAAAAATGCTAAAAGAAGTACGAAATCGTACCACTCTAATACATTCAAAGAATTCGATGTCACGGCCTGGAACATAAAGACGGCAATGGGTGGGTACACACTGAACAAACAAACGCATACACATGTGCTCGCATGTTTGAAATAGAAATTTTGTAGTGTATACGTTCAAAATATTTCGAGCAAAAAAGATGCGCAAAAACAAATTCGTTTGAAAATGTGAACGTCTAACTACAACTTACCGAACACATTTGCTAGCGAAGCGATTTGTGCATTGTGGCAAAACCCTCGAGAATACTTTACAAGCCATGAAAGAGACTCCTTCCCTACCACATGCGAGGCCCAACGTAGTCCTTACATTCTAAAATATTTGCAGTGTTCTTATGTAAAACTGACAAAAGTTTGATTTGAATAGCTCCTCCGCCCTAAACTACTATTCACACCGAAAAATGGTGTTCTGATAATGTTAAGCTTGCTTTCTTATCTTCCGAACTGTAATAAAATTTTCATACCTTTCCTAACAAAATTATTAAAAAAAATTTATCTTAGCCAAATGACTACGATTTCTCAAACAAAAATTCTCAGCTGAGTAATCATTGTAATGTCGCTGTGCCGTCAGCGATGCCGTGGGCTGATGATATCAAATGTAGCTGCCTACAGATTCGGACTCCGGCTGCACATACACACATGCACAGCTGAGGTATTGAGCGTAAAATGGTAAGGTTACTTTGTAATCAAAACTATGTTATTATTTTGTTAAGGAAGGTATGTAGTAAGTGCAGCCTTTGGGAAGATAAGGAACCAAGCTGTAAATTACTAGAAGACTATTTTCCTGTATGGATAGTAGTTTGGGCTCTATAGCATTTATAAAATCAATGTTTGGTACTTTTCCATAAGCATCAATATAGAACATTTTAGAGAACGGACTCCGAACGCACACATATAGGTTTCTGTTTCATGGCTTGGGAAGTGTTCTCGAGGGTTTTGATTGTGGACTATAGTGGACAAGCGAATACGTTTGGTATTGTGCGCTTGCACATGAATATGAAATGGACGATGCCTCGAGTCGATGACTTAACTCAACGGTAAGCCAGCAACGCTCGCTCCAATATTCAATCAACGATGCATCGACCTGATGTAGGGAAGGCCTCAATTTGTTTCTTAGAAATTTACTGGCAATTTTTTCTTTAGAAAGTTTGTACGTACCATCAAACAGATGTGTTTGCATTTGAATGTTTTCAATTGAAGTTGGAAAATCGTGGCACATGTGCTAGAATTTATCAAGAGTCAGTGAAATCCTTCTCTTGTTAAAAGTAAGTGTCAGTGATCTAAGTTAGAATTATAATTGAAATTATGGAGTGGAGTAACAAAAGAACAATAGAAAATCATAAGGAAAGACCATGTTTGCGGAATCCACTGGATGAAAACTATAAAGTTTCATAAAAAAAATTCGATTCGTGGTGTGAAATTACGACGGAAATTGATTGTGATATAGATGAAGTGAAAAGAAAGTTGAATTCGCTTCTAACATCTTTCAGAAGAGAGAGACAGAAACAAGGTCAAATAAAATCTGGGGCAGGAGGAGGCGAGGTATATATTTCAACTTGGTTTTCAAGCACTTAACCTTTTTAATGGACAAATTTAAGCCAAGAACAGGAAAGAATACATTTCAAGCAGTAAGTAAAGTTTTATTAATATTTTGCCAAATAAAATACGTCTAGAAATTGTAATATTGCTTTATGCGTATTGATCTTGTCACAGTACTCGGCCTGATGTTGTAAAATAGTGGGCGTATTCCATTCTTACTTCCTCAAACTCTCTCACAGACTTTCGTGGGGTTTTCCATAAAGGAAGAAATGACTGCGATTGTGCAGCCTCTCGCCGCCAACTACCTTCTCTCACCTCAAAGGGGGACTCACAATCGAAAGTTCCACTTGGGGTATATATATTCCGAGAATTTTCTCTTTTTATTAAGAAGTTATGGAGGTAAACACAAGTTAGTACTACTGAAGTCGCCTTTTCAGGTTGCAAGAGCATTGGTTTTCTAAGCACTCTAAATACTGCAGACATTATTCCGAAAACATTCTCGATTATCCGGCGTAATCTTGACAATCGATAGTAGAATATTCGTGCAACTGATCCCTTCGCGTACGAACCTGTATAGGGCTTTAATATATGCTCCCGTAAAGGAAATGCATCATCTGCGACGAATACGAAAGGTAAAGGCTTTTGTTTTCCCTTGAGCGAAGTATCCAATAGTATTCCAAGTTGACTGCTTTTGAGTTCATTCCAAAATGTTGTATTTTTAAAAATGCCTCATCAGAAATTCTCTCTTGACAGCCTACATCGGCAAACAAAACTCTATAATCTGCAGTCGCAAGTCCTAAAATAACTATGCTGAACGTTCGCTTGTAGTTGAAGTATTCACTCGCAGAATTAAACGTAGCTTTAATGAGGCAGTGCTTTCCGTCGATAGCTCCTAGGCACTTGTTATGACGCAAACTCAAGACCTCGTACAGCACGTTAACAGCCATGTGATATGCGATCACATTTCTTTTACATATTTCCAAAATAACACTCGTCATCTCAATCGTTTATTTAAGTGGACAACTTCCCCAAAATTTTTGTTAAGTAACCAGATTATACTAACGTAGAGTCAAAAATATTATTTTATTGCTTCAACATGCAAACATTTTCTTTGCCTTATCGCGTTGTGTCCAATTTCACGTTCCCTTTTTCTGATGTTTATGCGGTTTTATGCGTGAGAACGGTGCTGTACCGAGGCTTGGGGTTGAGTCTACATAATTGGAGTACACTTCAATCCACCGAACAGGAAAGACGTTGACGGCATTTTACGCGTGTATTTGCAAAGTTTCCAAACCTAAAATTTTGATCGTCATTGTAAATTTATAACGTATTTTAATAAAATAATAAAATAGTTTCTTTCATAATCAAACCCAAACAAAAAGGTGTTTTCTTTCTAATTTACCAGCGTAAATACGAGAAGTGTGCCCCCGCTCGCTGCGGTAATGTTGCGAGTGTAACAATAAACTGGTGGCAGCGGTAGTGAATCCACGTGATCCTACAGAACATCCACGCAGTAGTTCTTTTAAAAAATTTTTTTTTTCATCGACTTAGATCAAAGGGAAAAGTATTTCTGGAACCATTCAACTACACGTCGGTACATACATATCTACATACTTGCACATGAGGGAAAAGTTCTGCACAGCGGCAAATCAGCTGTAATTCAACTGTATTCATTGCTAGTAACGAGCTATAATCAGCATTTTATTCCAAATTAATCAACTGTAATTCAACTTTATTCTAAACTAACCAGCTTTATTCGGGATTAATAAACTCTGGACGATGAAGTTATTGATGGCTAAATTTGCACTCACTACGGTTTTGGTGGATTTCCTGTAAGTTATTCCTTTTTTTTACATTTAATCTAAATATTTATAGTTTAATTTGTTCATTTATATAAAAAGAAAAAAAAAATGATGAAAGTATACTATACATACTGGTGAAAGTGTTAGTTTTATTAATATTTTAATGTTGATAGTGAAAAATAAGTAAATAATAATACAATGATGATAAGAGGAATATACGGAATTAAGAGTGCAAAGAAAC
Source organism: Dioctria rufipes (assembly GCA_963924295.1). NCBI lineage: Eukaryota > Metazoa > Arthropoda > Insecta > Diptera > Asilidae > Dioctria > Dioctria rufipes. The sequence goes on along the minus strand of OZ002741.1, from coordinate 83,318,744 downwards.
TTTTTCCATTTCTGTGTTATTTTCGTTGTTAGGGGTGATTTGAGCACATATGTACGTGAGTTAATCATTTAATTTTTTTTTCTTCTTATCTTTCTTCTGAAATCCAAATTGATTTTTAATTGTGGTGTGCATACATAAGAGCTACATACGATCCATTAGTCTACACAAGTTCATAAATTTTAAAATCCAAAATACAAAATCTAATAACGAATAAAAATTATTAAAGCCATAAAAGTCTAGAAAACTAGTGAAGTTTGAGATAAATAATAAAAGTGCTAAAAAAAAAAAAAAATTTTTTTTTAATGAAGCTCTAATGTATAAAGAAGTGTTCCTAAAATCGCACCCGAGATTCAAGATATCCATTTACCAATCACTGCTTTAGTTAAAGTGATCTTTTCGTTCTTAGATGAAATCTTCATTAAGAATATAAAGTATTTCTGGAGATTTATGAGCAATATATTTTTTTTGTTTTGTTTTTTTGCATTTTTGCATACTTTAAATTAAATTTGAAGAAGTTAAAATATAAAATCTGTGTTCTTTATTTTATTTCTTCTTTCTCTCCTTCTGTTATGCCTCCTTGGCTGGACTAATGTCATATAATCTTAATCTGTGTGATAGCTCAAAGGTTGAAAATCTGATATTCAACTAAATGTAGTGAATTTGATGTTATTCTTTTTGTGATGCCCAATTTTCCTTGAATTTTTGTTGCTATTGTGTTCGTGTTGAAATCTTCTTAAAGTTCCTCGAGTGGAAATCTAGTGTTCCTTATCTACCCCAACTCTGGTGGAATGACCGAGTGATAAGAGAACACATGTTCTCATTTAATCTTTCCTTAAGAGACGGGAAAAAGATTCCACGCGGAAGCCGTAATCCTCGCGATTCGGATTCAGAAGAAAATCAGAGTGACCCTACCAACGCGGACTCAGACGAACATTCATTAGACCTGGCGGAAGTTAATGTTTTTCCTAACGAATCTACCTCAACTTCGAAAGAAGATCAGGTGTCTCACAAATCTAAATCCAAAGACAACGGAAAACTTTCTTCGCCAGTTTAGCTAATGCTATTAAACTCGTGCCAGAATTCGATGGCAGTCCGGCAACGGTAGCCAGATTCCTTCAAATTGCTAAAATTCATTACTCTAAAGCTTCAACTGCAGAAGAGAAAATTGAATTTCTTGATCTCGTAAAATCAAAATTAACTGGTAAAGCCTATAATGTACTCCTTAGGTATAATACCTATGACACTTGGAACGAATTGGAAGCAGCAATAACGAAAACTTTCATAAAATTTCGTTCTACACAAGTAATACAGGCCGAACTATTCACAGTCAAGCAGGGTATCCGTGAAACGGTATCTGAATACTCGGAAAAAATTGAAAAATTATTAGATGAATTAAACATATCTAGTACCCAGAATGAAGGAAATGAAGGCAGTAAGGCCATCCGAAGTCTAAATGAAAAAACGGCTGTGAACAATTTTAAAAGAGGATTAAAGTCACCATTAAAATTGATAGTAGAATCAACAAAGCATGACTCTTAAACTGCAGCCATTGACTATGCATTAGAAGAGGAACATATTGCAGAGAATGAGAACCAAAAGACTGACCTTAAGAGGTGTAGTTATTGTAAAGAAATGGGACACACCGCTAATGAATGTAGGAAGCTGCAAAACCGGAATAATTTCCACCAATCAAATGGTCATAATCGTCCCCCATTTCCTAAATACCAAAATCAGCGCGTTAACACCATTCAAACTGAGCAACGTTGTCGATACTGCAAGAATTTAGGACATACAATTCAAGAATGCAGAAAGCGCCAATTTAATAACTCTAGACGTGAAAATTCAACTTCCACTTATACTAGATCCCATCACAACGCTTCAAGTGTGCCTCAAACTAGACAAAACGACCAAAATAATCGACGCGCAAGTTCGGGAAACGCAGCAATACCCAGCACCAGTGGCGCAATGGTGCGGGTACAGAATCTCAATTAGTGTGCCAAACCAAAAATTCCAATTGTTCAAATGAAATTTCTTCTCAACGCCCGAAGCAGAAAAGGTTAAACTCCACTAGTCTGAAAAGGCCAGACGGTAATAATATCTCAATCCCAATTCTAAATCTCAGCCCTCTCCAAACGTTTCAAACGGAAACTACCCTCAATATCCTTCAAGCAAAGAATCAAGAGAATACACTTCTCTTGGATACTGGAGCTTCAATTAGTTTAATTAAAGTTAGCTCATTTAAAAATGACTTTGAAGTTTATACTGACTGGGCGACACCACTTAAAGGCATTTCTGACCACACGATATCGACCAAAGGAATCTGCTATCTGGACATTCAGCTATCCGAAACTGCTATACTTAATCATCCATTTCATGTGGTTCCCTCTGATTTTCCCATTAATTGCGAAGGAATTATTGGAGAAGATTTTTTTTTCCAAAACTGCTTCTGTGATCAATTATAAGTCCTAGATCTTTACATTTCAAACTCAAGATGGAGAAATTGAGTTTCCTTTTAAATACTCCAGAAAAAATATAAATATCCCTCCTAGAACGGAGACATTTTTCAAATTCGGTCCGGTACTCGAAAGCGAGGAAATCATATGTTTCCCTTCGGAGATAGCACCTCTAGTGTACACTTCAGGGTGTATAGCAAAACCTGAGGATGGATACATATACATATCCGTAGTAAATTCTTCCCAAGATGAAGCGGAAATAACTAATAAAACGCATTTGCCTTTCCAAAGATTGGATGAATTCGACGTATATAATCTTAACAATGTCATAAACAAAGACAAAGTGGAGCAACGCTTAGCGAAACTTTCTTCTCTCCTGGATCTCAATCATCTAAACGCGGAAGAAGAGCAGTCAGTTATAGACATCTGTCGTGAATATAATGATATTTTTCATCTCGAGGGGGATAAACTTACCTTCACTACGGCAATTACGCACAATATTCCAGTCGATCCTACTCAATCTCCAGTAAATCTTCGACCGTATCGTTTACCTGAGATACACAAGCAGGAAATCAAGAAACAAGTGGATCAGATGCCTGACGAAGGCATAATCCGTCACAGCACAAGTCCTTGGAATGCGCCACTGTTGGTGGTGCCGAAAAAACTTGATGCGCAGGGTAATAAGAAATGGAGGGTTGTGGTGGATATTCGCAAGCTAAATGAGCTTACTATAGCTGATGCACATCCACTACCCAACATAGCTGACATCCTGAATCAACTGGGTGACTCGAAATATTTCTCCACGCTAGATCTAGCAAACGGATATCATCAAATACAGATGGCTGAGATGGATAAACCGAAAACGGCCTTCAGTACACCATACGGACATTTCGAGTTCAATCGCATGCCCTTCGGTCTTCGTAACGCACCGCCCACATTCCAGCGTCTTATGAATAGAGTCTTGACTGGCTTACAAGGTATAAGATGTTTTGTCTATCTGGACGACGTGGTCATCTATGGACGAGACCTGAATGATCACAATACTAAGCTCCGAGAAGTGTTTGAATGTTTAAAAAAGCACAATTTGAAGCTCGAACCCAATAAATGCAAATTTCTATGCAGAGAGGTGAGTTATTTGGGGCATGTCATAACCGAAAGAGGTATAAAGCCCGATCCCCGCAAGATGACAGCTGTAAAAACTGTACGCCCTCCACAAAATGTAAAACAGCTTAAATCTTTCCTAGGTCTGGTAGGATATTACAGAAAATTTATTCCACGGTTTGCCAAGCTTGCTAATCCACTGAATCAACTACTTAAAAAAGACATTCCCTTTAATTGGGATGCTCATTGCGATGAGTATTTTAATTTGTTAAAAAAATCCATTACGCAAACTCCAATTCTACAGTACCCAAATTTCAAGAGACATTTTTTTGTCACAACCGACGCCAGTAATGCGGCAATTGGCGCGGTGCTTTCTCAAAGAAGTGATCTGGACGGTACGGACTTACCTATTGCATTTGCAAGTAGGGTCCTGAATAAGGCCGAAAAGAATTATTCAACTATCGAGAAGGAAGCACTTGCTGTCGTATGGGCGACCAAGCAATTCAGACCGTACGTCTATGGTAGAAAATTTACGGTGGTGACTGATCATAAACCTCTGGTCTGGATTTTTAATCTAAAGGACCCATCCTCTAGAATTATGCGCTGGAGAATTAAACTTGAGGAATATGATTTCAATGTTATCCATAAATCGGGACATCTGAACACCAATGCCGATGCTCTATCCCGATTGGAGGCAGAGAATATCAACGTGATAACCAGATCTCAAAAACGGGAATTGCAGAAACAAAAAAATGTTCACAGTCCTAATTCAAACCTGACCAACAAGCCATTCCAAAATCATACAAGTTCACGTAACAAAAAAAAAGGCAACGATCCTTCAACTCGAATGCACTCTAGTGAACAATTCAAGCCGAAATCAAATAATCTACCCAATGATCATACGCACAATGATCTAAACGTTGATTCAGAGCCAATTCAAAAGTCTACAGGAAATGCAAAAATAAATCAACTTGTAATTCTAACAGACGGAGAGAAAATCGCAGAAGTTCTTCGCGAGTATCATAGTAATCCTATTGGTGGACACCAAGGAGTGGCCCGTACAATCAAAAGAATTAAACAAAAATATGTCTGGAAAAATTTATATAAAGACGTTAAAGCATTCATATCATCCTGCGATAGTTGTCAAAGGAGTAAGGTTACACAAAAGGTAAAAATTCCTATGAAAATTACGACGACCTCAAAGAAACCATTCGAACGCATCTCTTTAGATATTGTGGGACCTATTAATCCACCATCTGATAGTGGAAATCATTATATTCTTACCTTCCAAGACGACTTGACAAAATTTGTACAAGCAATCCCACTTCCAAATCAAGAAGCCAGCACTATAGCCGAGTCCTATGTCCGAAAAATAATTTGCGTTTTTGGCACCCCGCGATATTTATTAACCGACCAAGGTAGCAATTTCTTAAGCGAGTTATTTAAAAGAACTTGTAAGTTATTGAAAATACAAAAGATACAAACAACTCCTTACCACCCTCAGTCAAGCGCTTAACGCGACATTAGACGAAGTCATCGAAAATAATGTCATTCTTAAACAAACTTTTCATCGCAGTACTAGAAAAACTAGGGGAATTGTGAATGGGATAGGAAAACTATCAAAATTTTTATTCGGAACCATGGACGAGGACGATTCAAAGAGAATTGACGAGGCTATACGCACGCTCCAAAATAATCAAGACATTTTACATCAGGTAGTCTCAGATCAAACGTATATTATGTCTAAAACAGTAGAAACTTTAAACAAATTTGAGAACTCGACGAATACTAAATTCAGTTATATCCAATCAGTTGTAGACTCCCTAGCAGAACGCCTAAATAACAAAAGTAAAATTGAACAAACAATGCATCTCTTTGATGAGTTATCCAGTTTCATTACATTTTCACTCAACCGTTTTCTTAGTAAACAAGAAGAACTCACTAATATAGTCTATGAAGCTAAACTAGGCAGACTAGACAAACATATATCAAATTCACGAACCTTCATTGAAGCTCTAAAAGAGATACAGTTGGAACTTCCCCATGAACTTAAACTTCCAGTAAAGACGTCAATAGAAAACCTTCCTTTAATCGCTCGAATTTCCAAGGTGGAACCGTTATATACCACCCAATTTTTAGTGTTTAATATAGAAATCCCGCTAATAAGCGACAAGTTGAAACTCTATAAGTTGACCAGCATACCCGCACTTTATAGACATAATCTTTACTACTTTGTTAAAACAGATTCAGAATATATGGCAGTTAACGAAAACCTAAAGCAATACATTTTTCTAAAGCAGAATGAAATGGATCAATGTCTAAATGCAATCGAGAACTTATTCATATGTGCTCAGAACTACCTCACGTACAATCAGAATACGAATAATTGCGTAATAAGTCTATACTTAGGAAACAACCTTACAAAGAATTGTGAAGTTAGAATCGTTAAAGTGAATCATGAAATATGGCATTCGTTAAATAAAGGTAATACTTGGTTATATGTTACCCCAAGTTTAAGCGATTTAAGAGTAAATTGTAACAATGACGGATATTCTATCCAAATTGCACATAGTGGTATCCTAGAATTAAATAATGGTTGCAAAGCATCAACCAAGCAAATAAATATAGAAACTACTAATGTAATTAAGACAACAAATGCTGTTATACAATTTTTCAATAACATAATCGTAGATAATATTACCGAAATGAATGAAAATTATGAAGAGAATATTTTTAAAAATTTTAAACAGACCCAATTTGAGGGATACAATTTAGATAAAATGAGTATAAGTTTAAATCATTTAAAAGATAGATCCTCACCTTAAGACTTCATTAACTGTTACCACTGGTTTACTATCAGTAGTAATCATGGCGTACGTAGCCTACTGCTTATATAAAAAATACCTAAAATGTAAAATTAAAATACAGAGTAGTAATAATATTAGTAGGGATAATAATTGATATAAATAAAATATGTAAACACGTACATAGAGAGAACAAAAACAACATTTCTTTTTTAAAAAAAAAAAATAACTATTTTTTATTATAATTCAAAAAAAAAATCAAAATTTATTTATACACAATCAAACAAATTATTATTTTTCACTTTTGTAAGGGGGGAGGAGTGTTATGACGCAAACTCAAGACCTCGTACAGCACGTTAACAGCTATGTGATATGCGATCACATTTCTTTTACATATTTCCAAAATAACCCTCGTCATCTCAATCGTTTATTTAAGTGGACAACGTCCCCAAAATTTTTGTTAAGTAAACAGATTATACTAACGTAGAGTCAAAAATATTATTTTATTGCTTCAACATGCAAACATTTTCTTTGCCTTATCGCGTTGTGTCCAATTTCACGTTTCCTTTTTCTGATGATTATGCGGTTTTATGCGTGAGAACGGTGCTTTACCGAGGCTTGGGGTTGAGTCTACATAATTGGAGTACACTTCAATCCACCGAACAGGAAAGACGTTGACGGCATTTTACGCGTGTATTTGCAAAGTTTCCAAACCTAAAATTTTGATCGTCATTGTAAATTTATAACGTATTTTAATAAAATAATAAAATAGTTTCTTTCATAATCAAACCCAAACAAAAAGGTGCTTTCTTTCTAATTTACCAGTGTAAATACGAGAAGTGTGCCCCCGCTCGCTGCGGAAATTGGGCGAGTGTAACAATAAACTCTGATGAAGGATATTTTTCAGATTAAACTCTGAAATTATAATATGCGGCAAAATTTGATTCTGGATATGAGTAGAATTATACGTCTACAATAATAGAATTAAACTTCTGTATGAAGGATAAAACAAAATTATACTTTTGTTCAAAGGATAGGAACCAGATTAGACTCTGGTGGAGGATGCTTTCAGATTAGACTCTGAAAACCGAATGGTGATTTTGCTGCGGCTCGCCGCTTTTTATAGCCGCCGTGAACAGCTATGTCCCAGCTCCGTAATGTGTTGCCCTGGCAACGCTTAGTTCGATGGTCCAATTTTGATTGTGGTGACACCAGCTGTTTGACGTAATGTCATTAGATGACATTACAAAAATGTCAACATTTGGAGGGAAGTAATTTGGTAAGTTTATACTATTTTTGGTTAATTTATATGTAATCAATGCATTTTCTTTATTTTTTCTAGTTAAAATATTGCATAGTATGGCTATGGGAAGGGATTTGCGGTGGGATATTTATATAATTAGATAAGTATACTGTGTTATATTGATTGGGAACATGATGCTTTATGTTTCCTTTTTTACATATTTTTAAGAAAAGGTGATTTCATCGAGGGATATACTTTGATGGCGAGATTTCAACGAGGGATGTACAAATATGTATGTGGACTGAACACGCATCTCAATAAATCAATCACAATAACTGTGATAAAATACAATAATGTATTTTTAGCAAAACAAGCGTTTACCCAAATGCAAATCACACTTAAGTTATTGCGACAACCATAAGCATTGACTGCATTTTTTTTGGGAAATGCTTAATACTGGCCAAGTCAGTTGCATCGTAACAAGCAATATTGAGCACATAAGTGCAAGCATCAAACAGGAATATCCTATAAAATTTGTTTACATGAGCGAAGCTTTCTTCTCCTCATAATTATCTCGAAGGGGAAGGCAATAACAAAGGACCGAATATATTGAAGAAAGCGAGATACAATTCTTATCTGCCAAGTGAGTTTTTGTATTTTCGTGACGGTAAATAATTTATGTTAATTATTTGTGATTTCGTAGTGAAAACAAACAACAGTCTTTTTCAAAACTAATCAAGTGCTTTAGTGATTTAATATAAACAATCTGAAACAATATTTAGTGCAAAAAAACTTGTGTATAAATACAATTAGAACAATGAAGTGCTCAGTAAAAGGTTGTCGGAGTTATAGAGGAAAAACTGGGCCGTGGAAAGCATTTTTTAGGCAAATATATTCACAAATTATTTCTAATTCATTTACTTTTAACTAATAATACCAAATATTGCTGAATCATCTTCAAGCAAATATAATAACTTGATTTTTGCTGTGCACTTACTTGTAAGAAAAATTTTTGTTTATTTGAAAAGACAACTGTCAAAGTCGAAAGGCAATAAGTCAATGGCGGTGGTTTAAAAATATTTTTAGGGGACATTTGGAAAATTATCTGAATATTTTGATTTGAGTAGATAAATCAGTTAAAAGGAAAATGTGAAATAGCCTATTTAAAAGTAACTTATTCAAATTTCATTCATGATTTGAATTGTGAAAATTTGCTCCTGCTGGAAACTGATATAAAATTTCCTCAATTAGATACAATTTATTTTTAATTTTTTAATTAGAACTTTTTAACATATAGTTTTGTTAATTTGGTTAAGACGTTTCCACTAAATTTACTTATTTTTTGCTTTTAGGTTTCCTAAGGAGGAAATTTTAAAAAATAAATGGCTAGATGCGATTGGCCGGCCAGAGTATAAACCAGCTCAAAGAGACTCTCTTTGTGAGGACCAATTTTCAGCCATGGATTATCAGATCGCTGGAGTTAGGCGGAGGTTGGTGAGAAATGCGATACCTTCTCTTAAAACAAAAGTGGTAGGTGGATTCATTTAAACTGAAATATTAATTTCTTTTCTGATTAAATTAAACGATTAAGATATATATCTTTATAATTTTTTATTTGTGCAGGATCACAAGGAACGAATGGGGAACATTCCTGTGAGATATGCTGCGGAGAGCGCATCACACTGTGAGGAGAAAAGTGATGCTATAGTTACTTCCACCTAATTGAAGTTGCGGAGATGTATATAAAGGAATCAGTAATGGTAAGTTTAGATATGAAGGAGCTCAGTAGTAGTGGTTTCTTGTTACTCTATAGCTGATCAAAATAAACGATTAAGATACATAATATCTTCCTAATTTTTTTATTTGCACAGGATCACGAGCAACGAGTGGAACACATTCCTGTGAGATATGCTGTAGAGAGCGCATCACACTATGAGGAGAAAAGTGATGCTAGAGTTGAAGTAGGAATATTTTTATTACTGTCATATAAAAAAAATCATATCAAACCTTTTATGCAATTATAGCACTACGGTGTTGTTGCTCCATCTCTACTTGCTTTATTCTAGCTACTCCCAGAGCGCAACCCATCTTAATATTCAATTGTTTTTGAATACATAATATACTAGTATAGTATACTAATTTGAAATGTAAAGATGAAACTAAATTAAAACAACATTTTTAAATTTTCCCGAAACGAAGATTTAATGTGCCCCCAGTTATGAGTATGATATTAACCGTTCCCACTGCAGTACAACTACAAAGGAGACGTACTCCAACACATACATACAAGCTCGGCTTCACTAGATCGAACTTATCAGCATTCCTGTTTGATATATGTTCTAAGAATACAACAGCATGGTATATTATGATATAAATAAGCTAAGAAACCTGGAATCAAACACTCTCAGTGATAAGATTACAGGAGCCAGGTGTTTTACTTAGTACTGCCCGTACAGCAATTTGTAGTACTGAAAGTCCAATACTGATTTTTATGAAATCATCGATTGTTCTCAGTTCAGAAGTTCAGTTCATCGTAAATGTCATAAGAGTTACGATTTTTCGAAATTCACATCTTCTTTTTGATGCGTAAAGCAATTAAGTCTTACAGTACTGAAGTATTACTGTAAATATACTGAAATTATGAATTTAAAAAATAAAATTTTACAAAGTCTAAAATACTTAATCAGTACCTACCTACACATAAGTTCTGTATAAGTATTCGGAAAATTTCGTTCAGAAATTTATTGTTATTAATTCTATAAGTATTTAAGCAGTAACTTGGCAGTACTGAATATTGAAATTGAGTCATTCATAAATATTTGCGTTCACTTTGATGTCGCGTTGCATTTTCGCATTATGTCTTTATTAGAATAGTCGCATAAATTGTGTCAAAATTGTGGTTTTTGTTAAAGTTGAAAGTGAAATAGCAAAATGTATAAAATTTATCAGTTCGTAAGAGATAAAAGTATAGAAGATTTCCTATGTAGTGGGTTAAAAACGGATTGGTAAATATAACTTTTTTTTATTTTAAATTGAGTTTACGATTTATGGTTTTCATGAGCTTTGTGTTTGAATTATGAATGGCTTTCATAAGGCACCTTTTAATGATAATGCTGGAAAATTGATCGCAAGCTGAAAGCAACCTTTACAGAAAAGGGAATGTCATAGCATTGGAGAGAGTGAGTATTCCAATAACTCCAGCTGTACCAGTAAAACGAATGAAAACTTGCCACAGCGCTGACACTTTCCCGGAATCTTTCACTGCATCGGTGGAAATTTCTTCAGTACCTCTCACAACAACTGAAAAGGGCTTTGCTGAAGATAGTGAACTTCAGCCGATAATAGCTTCTACATGCCATCCAAACGATACACCTGTTCCTGCAGTTAATACAGCTGTTGGCGATATACCTGTTCCTGTAGTTGTTGAACATTAGTATTGCAAATATTTAGAAGTATTTATATACCATATATCGAATTGCATGATTTGGGTCCATTGCTAATCCTATTTCTTTTCATTATTAATATTCTAACCGTTTCAGAAGAGGAACAATATGATGGGGTCTGCGTTGATAATAGACACACTTATGATAATTCCATTAACTATGCTGACATCCACCAAGAGAAAAATAAGACATTAAAAGATGTAGTTACAAAAAAAAATACAGCATTTCGAATATCACTCAAAAATTATATAAGAAATTATAACAACAATATAAAAATAAATTTTTTATAAAATCTTTTGTGTGATTTAACGGAGAAACAAAGAAAATGTACTTTTCATAAGTAAGGCAACAAAATTTCACCATACAACACAAAAATGTTTTAATGAAAGACTCTGGCCATGGCCACGTCCTTAAACGGTGGATACATAGACCAAAAGTGGTTACTTAATTATTAGTATGTCATCCTTAAGAGCAGAGATGTGATACTTCAATATTTTTTCCGAAAATGTGGCCAAAAGCATAAAGAGTTCTTCTAACCCACCTGGTTCCTAATTTAAACTATTACTATAATTAAATTGTTGACCGAATATGGACACATCACTTCTAGTATTTTCAAAATATTTCACGTGAGCAATAATATGCCCATCTCGGAACGTTAAAAAATTATCATTATAACTAAGTTTTTTTCGGTATAATTTGTAAACGATGGACTTTCGCACTTGGGGTCCTGGGTTCAATCCTGGAAATAGACATGTAATTTAAAAATGATGTAATCAAATAAATTCGTCCCTGCAATTGTGTTTGCCAAGTTGTATTAAATGGAAAAAAATTGTGGTAGTTGAATAAATTAACAAAATATTTTTTTAATTAAATTAACACACTTTTCAGTACTATACCGATATTAAATTTCAATAACGTTCAAGCAAGTACTTAATATTAATTTAAAGCGCCTCTGCAATTTAAAATTTCGGAATGCTGAATTCCGTAAATGTTTCGCATGAATTCTGCATGTTTCAGTATTGGGAGGGGAAATGAGCTCCGATGTTGTGACTCAGGTACCTATGACCCGAACAACAACCCTAAAACCAATACACCAATACATTGACCTATGCAATATATTGGCGGATATCAGGAATAACCATTAAAATTAAAAATATTTTAATTCAATTTCAATTTTAAATGCATTTAAAAATGCATTCTCATACTGAAACAAAATGCAATTTGGCATAAATTTCATTTTGTTATCAGTCATATATTCAGTTCACACGGCATGTATACTTACCTACAGGCCGTATAAGGTACATACATATCTTAACTGAACTCCGTCAAATTACTTGCATGTATATACATACAGTTCCTAAATTCATTACACCTAATTTTGTGTACATGCATCGCCTAAAATATTATTTTTATAAGACAAGTGCATATGCACTGCATCTAAACTTTTTGTACTTTCCCACGTACAATTTTTCACGTCGTGGGAAAGTAATAAAAAGAATAAAAAAAGCCTTTGAAGCGGATGAGTTTGGTTTTTTCCCGCTAACGAGACACCTCGATTCTTGCGATATCGGTCTTTTTTCCAACTTTGAGTTTTTAGAGTAATATTAATGAATTGAATAAAACTATAAAAATATAACTCGCCTTTTTTATTTCTATTCGCTTTTCTAGTGCATTTATATTTATTAAAGTCTATAAGTGAAAATAGGGGTAGTAAATAAAAACCCTCAGTGGAACTAAAGAGAAAAGATAACCAGCACACTCTCTTCTTCGGAGCAAGGAGTGCGCAGAAAGATAACACCGATAGACTCCCGTTGGAATTGAGTTCTGATACAAGTGGTGAAATCTTAGAATATTTTGTAATTACACAAATCAAAACGTTGACTATGTGCATACAGAGTTACTTCAGATTTTATTATTAGGTCAATTTTACGACGGCGCGGCGCGGCAAAAGAGAATGTTCACAACGGGCGCGGCGCTGCGGATTTTTCCCATTTTGAAATACTGACACCTTCCTAACAGCAACGAATCGAAATTTGTGTTCAGTGCATTTTTAATGTTCGGTCGTGATTGGTTGTCAATTGCAGCAATTATTGTCCGTAAAATGTATTCTAGTTCCGATGAAGAAGTTCTGATATTAGCAGCTCTGCTTGAAGAGAACCAGAGAAAATTTAGAAAGTATTGGGAACACCCAATTATAAAAAAAATTTATTGACGACGGTGAAAATATTTCTTGCTCATCTTCAGCGTTTTGATCATATTCGGCGTCAGCAAATACATCCGCTATTTTCCGCTTAATTGCCTTCTCTTTGAAAATGTTTTCAAAGTTTTCGCAAAACTCTGAAAAAGCATGTCAACGGCGTCCATGTCTTCTTTTTTCGTTGTGCTTTTTTCCAAGTACTGTATTACTTTGTCCACAGTTGGAGTGTGTTGCACTGAAATTTTTTTTTTGTGGCACTTCATTATGTTCTTCAGGGGCATCTGAGGGGAACGGTGATGTCACAACAACGGTATCTTCTCCACATGAATTATCTTCTCTGGGAACATTTGATACAGTGCTATAAAAAACGAACGATTCCTTCAGAAATTTTTTAAAAACAATACAGCACATACTTTTTAGAAATAGCATTACATTTTAAAAAACTCATCAACTCAATGTAAGCCCATTTCCTTTTTTTTTTGAATTCCTTGTCCGGTTGTTGTTTTTTGATTTCTCAAATTTTTGGCTTAGAATTTTTTATATGTGTCGCGTAAGTTCTTCCATTTGCGTTTTGCCACACCTGCATTATAAAAATAAATTTTTGCTCTCAATCTAAAACTTACAATACAAATCTGAAAAATTACTTTCTCCCACCCCGCATTCTTCTGCTACCAATTTCTAAGCCTCTTGCTTTCTATTGTTGTCTTTATATGATTTGTTGGTAAAATCATACAAAATAGGGAATTTTTCACACACTCAATTAACTGTTCCATTTTAACGCAAAACACTAGGTGAGACATCGTCCAAAATGGTAATTTTACGCTGGCGGCAACGGAAAATTTATACTGATGAGGATCGATTCTATTAATATTAAATGACAAAAGCCTCATTTAACGAATTGTGCGGACTTATTTCTAACAAAAATGAAATTTTGCCGCCAGCGGCAGCGGCAAAATTGTGTTTTTGAGTAAAATTGTGTTTTTGAGTAATCTCCAAAAACGCCGCGCGGCAACTATTTGGTCGTGCCGCGCCGTGCCGCTCCCGGTGTGACTTACAGATTTAATTTTGCAAGAACAATCGCGCAGCGGCAACTGAAAAATGCCGCGCCGCTCCCGGTGTGACACCCACTTATAATCACAACATATGTAAACAGCATCGCTCAGTAATGCGGTGACTCAATAATACTTACCATTGCAATGAATCACAAAATTTCTAGCTGTTGCAATCCAATAAAAAAAACTTTCTGGGTCACTGTTTTACGAAAGCTTGTTGTGTCAAATCAGCCTTGTAAGCATTTTGTATTTTATGCATTGATTTCGAATTAGCTGCTTTTGGATAGTGAGCTTGAAGAAATAAATTATTCAGTTACATTTTAAAGTACATCGCGTATCATTAATAATTTTATCAGTTTTCATTACAATCGTTCTTTGATATCCCATCCATCTCGCTCAACATATCGTCATAGTGTACCGGTACATTGTACCGTTTACACCTCCTACAAAGAAGTTAAGGTGTATGTGCCTTTGTATTACTTACAATTCGTATAGGTCAAGGTTTATATGCCTTTCACACTGCAAGGCAGAATAAAGGAATTCTGTACAGGAGCAATTGAAAGTACCAGAAGGTATATTTAAGGCAAATGAGTGGTACCTCCTACATGGAAATGATTAATTATTCAAATTCTCCTCGGAATTTTATAATCGAACAAGCAATAAAAGTGTAACCAATTAGTGAAAACCAATTCTTACAAATTCATACTTTCTCAATTAATAATAAAGAAAACTCTCGTTATACCTCAAATATATCAGAATTGATTCGAGTTGATCACCTAAATTCTGAGGAAAAACATACTATCATAAAATTATGCAGACGTTTCGAAGATGTATTCTTCAAATAAGGCCATAATTTGAGTTTCACGAAGCAGATTAAACGTGGCATCAAAATAAAAGATGATATTCCCATCTATACAAAATCGTATAGATGCCCGGAAATGCACAAACAAGAAATTCAACAGCAAATTTCAAAATTAATTAGTAGTGGAATTATTCGTCCTATTTTTCGCCTTGCTTTTACCCATCTAGATTACACCTAAAAAATTAGACGTCAGAGGGAAGCAAAAATGGCGATTTGTTGTCGATTATACAAAGTTAAATCAAAAGATAACAGATGACAGATATCCCTTACCCAACATAACCGAAGTCTTGGATAACTTAGGAAAAAGCCTTTACTTCAGTACACTCGATTTAGCATCTGGATTTCACCAAATCAAAATGAATGCCGACATACCCAAGACAGCACTTATTGTGGAAAATAGACATTACGAATTTCTACGAATGTCATTTGAGCTCAAGAAATCTCCATCCACATTCCAAAGAGTAATGGATAATATTCTGCGTAAACTGCTAGGAAAAAATTGCTTGCTTCATGGATGACATCATAATTTTTTCAACGTCACTCCAAGAATATCTTGAAAATCTTGCTGCAGTTTTCCAAAAATTAAAGAAAGCCAACTTTAAGATCAAACTTGATAAATTGGAATTCCTTCATAAGGTGTTAAGCCAAATCCAGATAAAATAAAAGCAATGAAAACTTTCCGATCCCAAAACCGCCCAAGCAGATCAAATCCTTTTTGGGTTTGTTAGGTTACTACAGGAAGCTCATCAAGGAGTTCACCATACTCACGAAGTCATTAACCAAATGCTTGAAAAATTTAAACTAAAATTTTAAGATATTGCAAAATAAATATAACAAATTGTTGCAAAACCTAGATTTGATCGTACCAAAATATAAACTAAGACGTGGCTTAATAAATGGATTAGGCAATAACTGGGATGACTCTGTAGAAATCAGTAATCATTTAGAATTATTACGAACTAATGAAATTAATATTAAAAATCAATTTTATAAACAAATAATAATAAATGAAAAAATGATAGACAAGAAGTTGTCGAGACTTAAATACAGGAGTAGGTACCAATCAAATATAGAATGAAAAGGTTTAATTCTGAGTTAGTACTTAATCAATATTTTAAGCAATTAATATACGATATCGAATTAAGTACTAAATGAACACATAAAAAATATTTCAGAATCTATAATTCTAGCCAAGCTAAACGTTATTTCAAAATATATCCTACATCCCGAAGAGATATTCTACATTCATGGACAATTGAAAGAACAAAATACTGACATCCCATCAGATGATAATATTTACGAAATTATAAAGTTGGGCAGGCTTTCTATAACGCCTCTAATTTTATATTTGTTATCCAAGCCCACATCCTATCGAAACATGATTTTTCATTTTACCTTTTAAGAGAACTTCCCATCAATCAGAATTATACCATAAACTTAGAAGCGCCTTTCTTATTACTTATTAACAATATGTATCAATATACATATGGATGAGCCCTGTCAACAATTGAAGGGTTGTAAGTCTAAAGGGTCTAAGTGGTAAAAAGTCCAGATTTTTACAAAAGTACGATCTAATAACCTAATAAGAAGATAGGACACAGCCGAACAAAATTTTAAATTTTTCGTGTTTTTTAGACAGAAACAGGTAATGTCATATACCTTCGTCGTCTTTTGCATGAATAGGGGAAAAGAACTTGGCTATGCATTATTGTAGTGCGATTCAGACAACGAGTTAAAAACAAAAATTGAGAGAACGTAGGATTACCCGAACGACAAAATCTTCTTGAGTACCTTCAAATCCTTTCAAACTATTCATAATAATGTACATTGAGTAACTCTGCCTCAATTTTATAAGAAAGAGATAAATTTCGCTTTGGCCAAGATGCTGAAAGGATATGTAAAATTCCTCTCAAATAAAATTCCCATTTTCCGCAAAAATATGAGAGAATCCAGCATGAGTTTGTCCCACTTAATCTGTTCAGAGCAAAACAAAGCACGTGCTGTTCAAATATCATAGAAATTACACTAATGGCCAGTTTCACAGTCCAAATATTTAGTTTAAACTCGACGAATGAGTTTCACAGTTTGGCTTAAACCCCGGGAGTTTAAACCATGCCATCCCTCGGTTTAAACTCAAAATAAAAGTATTTGAAAAGTGTGACATTTTATTTTGGCAGTAGCATTGTTTGTTTGTATCAAGAAAATAATTTTATCATGGATTTAGATTTAGACATTTCTAGCGGTGAAGAAGATTTTTTTTGAGTTAAATTTACAACTCTGTCGACGACTAGAGTAATTAGAAATCGGCCAAATCATTTTAATGAGTGGAACGACGTTGATTTTTATGCTAGGTTCCGTTTAATTAAAGAACTTTGTCACTTTGTTTTCAAATCTATTCTTGTCCGTTTTCTTGCGCTCTATTATATATCTTTTTTTATGCACTAGGGAAGGCAATAGCTCAACTTCACTTATGCTAAAATTTGCATCCTTTTTGAATGTTGGCATATTTAAAATTAGCAAATATAACTACATATTTTTTATTTTTTACTTTCTGGTGTTTACTTTTTCCGATTGACAGATTGATTGATAGAAAAATTGCTTCTCAATGGTGGCGATAACTAATTTAGTTCACAATTTAATCAGGACTACCAACGTTACTAAAAGAATGCACTATGAAACACCAGTGGGTTTAAACTGCGTTTAAACTTCGAGGATGTTTTAAACTCTACCGGCTATAACTAACGTTCACTTCAAAATACGTTAAAAAAGTCTTCCACACCATATTAATAACCTCATGCATGATTTGCAACAAGGAGCACAAACTTTACCACACGTACGACAAAATCAGACCATGAGCACAAGTATGACTTCCAATATATGCAGTGTGGACAAGCCTCAACCACCACACCCATAAGAAAATGTTATCAGTTGTTATACCAATAACGTGAAAATTCCCCGCGTGCTGCTACCCATGGCAATATTACAATTAAAAATATGTATTGACAGTTGGAAACTTTCAGAACATTAATCGATCCTGGATTACAGGTGTCGCTCATAACAGAGGAGGCGGTTCGATTTTTAAAACTCCGTAAGGGTCACATCAGACCCACAATCTTTGGAATTGGAAAAGCCGAGTCAGCTAGAGCGGGCAGCAAGGTGAAATTAAGTATCCAACTTAGAGATCAAACGAATTCTTATCTTTCTGTTGACACCCTTGTTTTGCATAAATTGAACTCGCTGCTACCCGAGGCACCTGCTCCAGGTATAAATAGGAAAAAATTCAAAAACATGAATTTGGCTGATCTTACATTCTACCAACCAGGCCCAATAGATAAATTGTTGGGCGCAGATGTCTATGCCATCATTATAATTGACGGTTTTAAGAAAACAAAACCACCTGCCCAGAATACTAAATTTTGGGTGGATAGTTTTTGAAAGTGTCCCAAACAGCAACAGTGAAACGCTGAAACAAGCTAGCTTTCTATCTCTCACAGAAATAGAAGAGAGATTGGAAAAATTTAGGACATTGACAACAACCACGTAAACTTGGAACAAGACACCAACTATAAAGATCATTTTAAACGTAGTCACAGTCTACCCTTCAAGCAAGACCGGGAGGAGCTAGGCGATTCCAAGTGCATCGCAATAGTCCGACTACGGCAAATAGAAAAAAGGATGGAAAGGGAGCCACAACTGTCAGTGTAATATAACGCCATCTTGAAAGAATATCTTGCAATGAGGCACATGAGTTCTACCAAGCCGTATGCAGGAAAGCAGGCTGACGTCTATTATCAACCCCATCACGCAGCATTTAAAAGCGGTAGCACCACAACTAAGCTACGAGTTGTCTTTGACGCGTCATGCAGGTCAAATTCCGGACTAAGCCCCGATGGTTTACTTCATTACGGCCCTAAAATTCAACAAGATCTTACACAGATCATTTTAAGATGGAGAAAGCACCGCTATGTCTACACTGCTGACATCGAGAAGATAATCAGACAGATCAACATAAAAGAGTCCGATAGAAATTATCAAAGGATATTGTGGCAACAACATCCAACAGAGCCCATTCAGGAGCTCAAATTAAATACAGTTCCCTATGGTACAATTCCTGCCACATTTCTTGTAGTAAGAACTATGAAACAATTCGTTGAAGATGAAGAAAGCAACTATCCAATAGCAAAAAAAAAATACTTTCTACTGATTTCTACGTGGATGATATGCTTACAGGTGCTGATACAAAATCAAAGGTTACAAGAACAGACATTGCTACGCGCTGGTGGTTTCAAGCTGCGGAAATGGACGGCTAACGATGATGGTCTTCTGAGAAATATACCAGAGAAAATAATAGAGCAAGGGATCATGGAGATTAAAGCACACGATACAATAAAACCCTTAGGAATTCGTTGGAATACAAGACGTGATGAATTCCTATTTAAATTAAAGACGTATGGAGCATAACAGCATAACAAAACGAACACTACTAGCACAAATGGCTTCCATTTTTGATCCTCTGGATTGGATCGCTCCCGTAACTATAAGAGCAAAGCTGATAATGCAGTCATTGTGCAAGGAACAAGCAGACTGGAACAAAGAAGCACCCTTAGAAGTAACGAAGGTCTGGCACGGGCTTGAAAAAGAGCTCGGAGAACATGAGAATATCACGATACCTCGATGGATAAACAATCATTGAAACAATGAAATCCAACTTCACGAGCTTTGTAATGCTTCTGAAAAGGATTTCGCTGCTGTTGTGTATGCTCGTACTACAAACTGTCATAGGAAAACTTACGTCACAATGCTCACAGCGAAAACTAAAGTAGTTCACTTAAAGGAAAAGATCTCTCTCCCACGGTTAAAGCTCTCTGTTTCCAAGAGGAAAAAGGAGACGGGTACGTCGAAGACTGCAGAAAGACAAATTATCTTCCAGGAGGCTCTGGATACGACCTTTGAAACAGCCTTAAATGCAGGGTCTGCCTGTTCGGTTTGCCTGGAGTGGCTTCAGCAGGGGGCTCTTCAGGGCAATCTGTGAAGATGATTTCACGGCAAACTCTCTAAAGCATTAAGTGCATCTGGCAGCAGGATGGAGCCATCAATCGGCAAGGCCATGGAAACCGACACCGAAGCCGAGCAGTCAATCGACCAGCAGCGCGGGAGTCACCTAATCGCGCCGGCATAGGTCATCCCGCTGGCACAGCTGCGACAAAAGAGGCCACCTCTGGTCCGACCCCCTCTAGGGACGACCAGACTATGGTCTCTTGTCAAGCTATATCGGTGGGCCCCGAAGGGGGTTCCCAAGCTGGGGCCCTCTCCGTGTCCAACTGTTTCGGACGAGGAGAGAATGATTCCTGGGGGATCTCTTCGTCTGATGATGAAGACGACACCCTCACGGACTTCTCGGAGGAAGTGGAGAGGAGGTCACTACAATGTTGAGATTGATACAAATAAATCTCCATCGTAGTAGGGCGGCTACAGTCAGCTTACAACACCTCCTCCACGCTGACACTGCGTATGTTTCACTCATTCAGGAATCATGGACCTTAAACGACATGATTCCGAAATGGGGTAAGTTCTTCCAGCTCTTTTACTCTCGCGGTCCAGGTAGGCCAAAGACCTGCATCGTTGCAAAGAAACACTTAAACTTTATTTCTATCCTACAGGTTATTTCAAATGACACAACCACGATCTTGTGGGAAAGGTCAGCAGAAGGAAGATCTTATCGTCTCTTGACCTTCATTTTGATTCTGAGCAACTACCCCTATCTCTGGAGATGGCATACGTTGTAGGCCTAGCGAACAGCGGTAACCTGGAGGTGTTAATTGGATGCGATGCCAACTACCATCACACGATCTGGGGTAACAGCAGAGGTGAGTCACTTCTAGATTTTATTTTAACTACTAACATGCATGTACTAGATAATGGCCAGGAACCCTCCTTTATAACACGCAGTCGTCGAAAGGTCCTAGAACTAAGTCTTGCAACCAATCATCTGACGTCGTATGTTCTTAACTGGAGGGTTTCGGAAGAGGTTTCACTCTCCGATCACCGTTATATACGTTTTGAGTTAGATATGACAGTTGAAACCCCGGTGACCTAGAGAAATCCTACCAAAACCAATTGGAAGGAGTTCAACCACTCGCTCACAGAGAGGCTAACCTCTCTGTCGCGCACTTATCCTCGAGTGCAGATATAGATAGGGAGGTCGAAGAAATTACCACGGCGCGGATTCATTCCGTTGAGACTTCATGCCCGGGTCAGGAGGACAGGGCAGAACTCTGCTCCCCCTTGGCTAACGCGTGAATATAGAGATCAGCGCAGAATGGTGCGCAGGTTGTACAACAAAGCCAAAAGGTCTAACGGCGTAGACGATTTGTCAACTTACCAACGCGTCCTACCTTAGTACAAATATTCAATCCGAAGATCCAAGAGAAAATCGTGGCAACTCTTCTGTCAGAATGTTAACGGTGTGAATGAGATGTCAAGGTTAAAAATATTTCTCTCCAAGACTCCCTGTCAACCCGAACTCCTCATCAATAGCGTTGGGGCTCAGGCATCCTCCCTTGTGGAATCTCTGGACATTTTTCTTAACGAAAACTTCCCTGACTGTCCTGTTGAAGACTCTTCATTTCTGCGAGCCGAAGCTTTTTGTAGTGAAACTGCCATCGGAGATAGAGACAAAACCTTCATAACGGATGAGTCGATGGTATGGGCGGTGAACTCGTTCCAAGCATTCAATTCTTCGGGCAAGGACGGAATTTTTCCGGCCGTTCTCCAACACTCGGGAAACTTATTTGCAAATAACCTAGCCCATATCTTCAGGGCATGCATCAAGTTCGGCTACACACCGAAGTTGTGGCAAGAAGTCCTCAAGGCTGGCCGGGTAGATTACTCAACAGACAAGGCATATAGACCAATAAGTTTGACTTCCTTCCTACTAAAAACTATAGAACGCATTTGCGATTGGGAACTGCGGTTCAATTCCCAGAAGCAGGTTGTCACAAAATCAACATTCTTACATAAAGGGGAGGTCCGTTGAAACAATCTACGCTAGCTGTTTTTATCGATGTAGAAGGAGCCTTTAACAATGTTCTTATACATAAGTTTACTGAAACGCTGACAAAGCATGGATATAGAAGCAGATTCATGCGTACCCAATATCATAGGAACAGCAAGCAGAGTGCAAATTAATACAGAACGAGATGGAGGAAGGCATAAAAATGTTGCAGCCCAATCTACTACTAATTATCATCCAAAATACAACATTAGATGAAACAACGTGCGACTCAGTCATACAGAATAATGTATTAAAAGGAGTCATTCTCATCAACTATATCAACTGCACTATAAAAATTAACAACATTACGTATTCAAGTAATACAGCGACACAATGGAACTCAATTCAAGTAATATCTACGTCCCACAATGGAGTCCACAACAGCTATATTTCCGAAAAATGATGCTTAAAAAAATTAAATAATTGGAAAATAGAGAATACGGAAGCAATCAAAATATTAACTCAAGAACCTAAATCGTCCGAAAGTTGCACATATACTTAACCATAATCCTTTCCAGTTTTGCATAATTATCACCTACTGCAGCTATAAAACAAATAATTAAGGAAAGGATATGCAGTGCAGAACCCTCAAATTATCCTCTACACCAGCGAAAGTGGATCAACCAGAAGATTGCTGAGATGACCTTTGCCTCGTTCTAAGGAGACAGGAGTTACGTCCCCGACTACACGTGCCGGAAATAATAATATTATTCTCAGTTTTGTACGGAGTTTGAATATATTCGGTTGTCGTGAATAAAATTGTCTTAAAGATTAATCTACTTTATTTTCTTGAGTTTATCTTATTTTGTTTTATCAAGGTTTATTATTCGCGCCCGGCACATCTCATATAGATGGTTTAGGATTTTTACGAAAAACGGGACAGAATTTGCAAGGAAAAATTACGTTAAGTACAATAAATACTACGGTATCACCTAATATTCTCGTAGCAATGTGCTTGTATCAATTTTCTCGTACGGAATTTGCCTGTATCAATTTTCTCGTCAAGCCATTTTCTCGTATCAATTTTCTTTCTCGTATCAATTTGCTTGTAATTCAATTTGCTCGTATACAATCATCTCGTGTGATAACTTGTAAACATTTACCTACGAGTATTTAATTGCAAACAAAAAATGTTAAAAGAAATGATTATTTTTGTATAACTTAACATCCAGCGCAGTAGAAGTACGCGTAACGAGACAACGCATCACGTTTTATCAACAGGTTCCGGCAGTCGAGCGAAATCGTGGGACTCGCAATTTCAGCAAATTAATTTAGATAGTAAAATATAAAATTGTTAGAGTTAGTTCAGTTAATTTTCCACGGGTTTTGTAAACGGCCATCAAGAAATAAATCATATAAAAATTTATTTTATTGTTGTTCTTATTTTTTTTAAAAGTCTTTACAAGTAAAAAGATTAACTAGCGCCCGAGCAAGGACCGGTGTAGAAAGTGTAAAGAGTGTAGAATATCAGGATAAACAAACCTGAAGGATTAATAAGCAAGGGGACAACCAAGCCCATACTTATAAATAACCTAGGATAACCACGCCTGGAAAACCCGACACTGAAATAGATAGGATAACCAAACCAACTCTATACCAGCACACAGCACCGGATAATCCCAACAAGTTGCAACCACGTATCTTATTATTTTTATGTAAGTTAGAGACTTAAGGAAATTTATTGAAAAATAATTTAAATAAATAAGTGAAATAAGATAACCAAAGTGAAGAAGAATTTTTTTAAAATAAAACAAATTTTTATTGATTATAAAAAAAAATCTGATTGCAATCATAGATCGTAAGAAAATAAATTTTGCATTGGTTGAAACAAAATGTAATAGATTCTACAAATAAAAATAAAAATATTCTCCATTAATTAAAACTAATTTCATAGATAATAGCGCAAGAAAATTTTTTACAAAAATTATTAATTTCTATTGATTTTACGAATTATAGTGAATTGATTTTACATATGGTAGTGAAATGAGTTTTTAATGAACTAAATTTGAATTGATTCTACGAATTATAGTGAAAAAAACCCTTTTTTGAGTGAAACAGAATTAAATTAGATTCGTATTAATTCTATTAAGCTCTAGTGAACAAAGCAATATTTTATTATTGATTCTTTAAAGAAACCGAACGCACTTAATATTTTTGATTCTTCCATTTTTTCTCTCTCCTTCCTGTGCGTGAAAATCTTTGTGGGACAATAAGAGTTCATAAAGTTCAGTAAAGTGTCAGGAAAAAAAACTTCTTAGCAAATCAGATTTTTTTCTCTCTCTCCATATTTCTTTATAAAGAAATCGCAATCGAACCCACAAAAATGAGTAACAGTGATAACAATATCATTCTAAAACAGCCTGTTTTAAATATCCCAAATGCAAGCCCACCAGCTTCCAATTATTTATCTACTACCCCAACCATCCATAATCCACACAATGTGATTGAAACTCAATTAGCCGAAACTATAAATAGACTAGTTATAACGCTCTAAAAAGGGAAGGTAGAGTCATCATTCAATCCCTCATTAACCCCGAAGCGAATATTAATAATGATATCGACCAACGAATTGACGCCGGTCACGAAGGAAATTTATCCGACATGGATAAAGTACCTGATGTTATTAAAAGCCTCAGGGAGTTCTCTATACAAGCAGGTGAATTTTCCTCGTGGAAAAAAAGCGTTGAGAGAATCCTGAGAATTTACAAGCATTTGAAAGTATCACCGAAATATTACGGAATCCTAAATGTTATCAGGAATAAGATTACAGGGCAGGCAGATATTGCCTTGGAATCTTATAACACTCCTTTAAATTAGGAGAAAATTTCAAAGTTTCTTACGCTACATTATGCCAACAAAAGGGATCTGGGAACCTTGGAGTACCAAATGATCACCTTCATACAAAGAAATCAGTCTATTCCAGGTTTCTATCAAACGGTGAATCACCATTTATAACTTATCTTAAATAAACTCAGTAGTATGGAAATGAGCCAAGAGTCATTAACAAACATGACACAGGCTTATCAAGACAATGCTTTAGATACTTTTGTTAGAGGATTAAAAGGAGATCTGCCTAGACTTCTCAGTATAAGGGAACCAGTAGATCTGCCCCAGACACTACACCTTTGCCTGAAATTAGAAAACGTAGACTATCGGGTCAACATGCCAATCATACCTATTATAGAACACAGCATCGTTCAATGCCTCCCATTGCACCAAAGAAGAAATAATATCCAACGCCAACAAACTACTCCAATTCCTGCTCCTAGAGCATAATTCTACCCAAAATTAGTTCATAGTCCCCAAAGCTTTCAAAGACCATAATTCTCTTGGCAGCAACATCCCCAATTTTACCAATCACCGAAACCACCGATGGGACTACCTCCCAAGACCTGAGCCCGTGGAGATAGACTAGAACTATCAGAACAGATATAATTTACGTCAATTTGTGGATAAACAACCACAATCCCAACAAGTGTATCATCCTAATAAACAACAAAGAGTACATTAAGTCGAACAAAACCAAACCGACGAATACGATGATACTGAACAGCAATCACCTTCTCAGTACAACGACTTGAATGAATATGCGCAGGACATTAGAAGATTTGAGCCACGATCAATCTCTAATAGATTACGTGTACCCTATGTTATATACCTAAAAATGGTTAACAATGATAATTATAAGAAATAATTATCATTGGGAAAATCATTAAAACATATTTAATTTTCATAAGCTAATCATGTTTAAAATATGGTTAGCTTATCTCTCTGCAAAGCGAAAAATTGCCATCAGCAATTTCGTCACATTCCTTTGCACAAAACCAAAATATTTTCCCATAAGAACGACTTGGGAAAAATAGAAGTTTTAAGTTTCATCCCAAGTCGTTTCATTAGAAAAAAAACAAAAGCCCCACGACAAATCGTACCTTCAGTAAGATTTGTCGTAAATACGATATGTATGTACATACATACAAACATACATATCGGGCGCATAAAATTTTACGTCGGTGAAGACTGAAATGATCAAGTCTTCACCGAAAAATGCTCTTATCAGCGAATTGTCGCGAGCTGCATACATTGTGATCGCAACAATGTATGCACGATAGCACGACGATGGTTGGATATTTATGAAAATATCAAATTTCAATTCCAACCATCGTTCGTCGCGATAATTCTGGGCATGTTTAAACATGCCCAGCGGTAAATAATTTTCTCAGGATAGGAATGCTAATTAAGCACTTTCCTATCCTGAGCAACTAGACTTGCGATTACGAAAATCCAAGTCGTGGACAGTCGGTTTTTGAGCGCTAAAGTGTTAAGCAGCCGTTTTTAAGCAGTCAGTTTTAGACAGTAGAGTTGGATTTAAAACTTCGGTTCGGACGGATTGGCTGTTGATCGTTTTAGGAAAAATTAAAAGTAACTATATCAGTAAGTGTTAGGGAAAAGAGAAAAAAAAAAAAAGGGTAAATGAAGTTTGTTGTTCGGTGGCTAGGTAAATAAAGTGAGAGTGATTCGACCTGTAAAAAGATCGCACAAGATCCATAGATATAGGAATATCAAGTTAAAAGGAAGTGTTTCAGTTGTAAAATATATAAGTGGAAAATAAATACAAGAAGAAGGAAGAAGAAAGCAAAAGGTTTTTGTTATTAGCGTGGGGAAACAAAAAGGGATCCCAAAACCAAGATAAAGGATTAACAAGGTAGGAGTGTATATATATATACCAAAAGATATACAACAAAATTGGCGCAGCCGGTAGGATAGTGGAAGCCTGCTTTCTAAAAGTCAAAATAGAAAGGCATAAGAGCTTTAAAATCCGCTATCCTGCGAACCTAAGGGGTCCCATTGACTAAGCCACTCAGGCCAAGTCACCCCCAACACTCGGGTAGATACCATCTCTAGGCGCCTCTGCTCCAGGCGGGCAAGCGTTCACCCCAATTAGTGCAAAAGCACCACCGAGGGATACAAGTGAACAGTCTACCGAAGGAAGTGCAAAACCATCCAAAATCTCCCAGAAGGACGAGTACAGATCAGCCAGGACACAGCTCTATAAGCAGCCTGAAGTTTCAGCCAAGCAGACGACCAAACGCTAGCAGTCAACGATCCGGAGTTGAAGAGGAAATCGAAGACGGCTCATAAGCCCCCTTTTCAACTAGATCCAGGGGAAGTTAAGACGGCCCAGGGCCCCCCCAGCTGCAAAAGTAAGCCGAAATCAACCGACAAAGGATTGAGAGGGAACTCGAAGGCGGTTAAAGAAACCCCCCTCTCAATTACAGCAAAGGGACCTAAGCAGGCAAGGAGCCCCCCTTTCACTGAACAGCGCATCATATGCCAGCCGACAATCCTGCTCTACCTCAGCAGGAACCAGAAACAGCAGCGAGGGAAAACTCTCCATCTTTAGCCGACGCGGGATCAACCCCAGGTGCCAATACACAGCACCCCGGTGAAGGTACATCATCCGCTGCAGGAGAAAAACCTCCACAGTTACCCCCAACAGGACCTAGACTTCGAAGCGGAACCGTTCTGCCAGGTCTGAATAGTCAAGTAAGTTTAGCTAAGTTTTTAAATAAATTATACGAGAGAGCGCGGGAATCGGATAAACTGACGATTACCCATTGTGACGCCTTAGATCACAAATTAAAAACAGAGCGTGAGACCAGACTCGTCAAGTTAAAGACCTTAAAAGAAAAAACAATACAGTTCCGAAAGGAACTAGAACAGTTTTCCGAATCTCGGCGCTCACTCAGTTTAGATCTAGGAAAGAATAAGAGTGTTAGGTTAAGTGACAGTGATAGTGATAGCGACAGTGACGGTGAAGTAGCTGAACCAACTCCCGAAGACCTGCTAATCGATTGGCTCGAAGAATCCTTAACGGAAATCAGCCCAGAAACAAGCGCAGCTAGTCCACCCAAATTTCAATTTCCAGTCAATAGACTACACATAATGGTGGATTACGCTAAAGTAGCTAAGCTCACAGCTCAACTCGTTCCCTTATTTTCGGGTGAAAGTACCCCACAATTGGGACGAGAGTTACAAACCTTCATTGGCTGTTGCAAACAAACTATGCAGTGCCTTAATAATGAAGAAAAAGTGGCTTTCATTCAGGTCCTTCCTACAAGACTCAGAGGTGACGCATACCAATTATTCGCTTCAGACGTCCCTGCTTCATTTACTGAAGTAGAGGAACGTTTAAACAGAACGTATCTTCCCCGTGAGACATATCAGGAGCTGGTGAACAAACTAATTACCACCAGACAAAACCCGTTAGAATCTCTCACTGTGTTCATTACAAGATTGAAACAGTTGTTGACGATTTGCAACGAGGCAGCGACACAGAAGTATGGAGCTGAGGCAGTCCCTGCTGTGAAAACACAGCTGATGGATTTCGCCAAAAACGCTCTGAAAAGTGGAGTAACTAACCCACACCTGTGACAATATTTGCTCACGCAGGGAGAAGGCGATTTAGAGTCACTAATTCAAAAAGCCTTGGACATGGAGAAATTACAACAAAGTGCTACATTCGTCCAGACTCCTCTGGTACAAGCTCCTCCAATGGCACCAGTAGACCCAGATTTACGAGTGAGAGCTTACTATAGAGCTCCTTACTATCAAATGCCATCAACACCTATATTCGCATCACCTCGAGCTCCAAATCCAACCCAGTTTTCACGCAATGTGAATAACCCAGGTTCATCACAGTCACGACAAAGACCGTTTACAAACACTGATGCCAGAAACTCGGATACAGATGCACTGGTCCGTAACATCACGTGTAATTTCTGCCAGCGAAAGGGTCATACATATACAGATTGCCTTAAGCGCAAGAACACCCCTTTCTGCTCAAACTGCAAAATCTATGGACATGACGTCCGTGATTGCAGAAAAAGTCAACAGACCCAACAAATTGTTCCTCCACGCCTATCCAACAGACCTACACAGGATCAACACAACACAAAGAGTCCTCAAGTCTTCAATATAAGACTCAAATGCACCTTTTGTGGTCGCCGAGGACATGCAGACGAAGACTGCCGCCAGAAGAAAAAATGGGAAGCCCGGAGTCAGGGAAACGACATGCAGTCGACCCAAAACTCCCCGGCTCGACTATAAACCCAACTAAAAAATTAAAAGGGTCACCTCAAGCGCCCGAATCCGGTGTCCCTACA
Organism: Dioctria rufipes; assembly: GCA_963924295.1. Taxonomy (NCBI): domain Eukaryota; kingdom Metazoa; phylum Arthropoda; class Insecta; order Diptera; family Asilidae; genus Dioctria; species Dioctria rufipes. The sequence continues at coordinate 83,289,372 of OZ002741.1, read as the reverse complement.
GTGAAACTTCCACTGGACATAAGCCTTAACGGCCATACAAAACTAGTAGTGGACACTGGCGCTGAGGTTAGTATTATTAAGAAAAGAGCAATTAAAGACCTCAAGATAATTAATTCCAATGAGGCATGCACTTTACAGACCCCTTTTGGAACCGGAAAGACATTGGGAAATTGCAAGGGCAACTTCAATTTTAAAAATAAAATTCCCTGCAAGTTTCAGGTGGTACAAAACCTGCCAGGTCTTTCCGATGACGGCCTATTAGGAAACGATTTCCTTTCAAACAATTGTAATGTTGAAGGCCCAAATAAAGCACTCAAGTTTCCTTGTACGGAAACAAATCCCGAAGAGTTCACCGTGCCCTTGTCATGCAAAACGGACAAGCTGAATTCCAGAAAAGCAGTCGAAGTGAGGTCACTTGCTGAAAAGATGGAACCTAAACAGGTTAAGCTATCTACATGCAGTGTCTCCAAGGCATCTCAACAGAGTAATGCTGGCTGCCAGGTTCAACAAGAGCCGACGGAATACGAAAAGAGCTGTCTGGGTGATCAAGAAACCAGCGATATGAGGCAGCATCTGGTTACTTTAGAGGAACCGATATGCATACCTGCTAGGTCACAAATTATCACCACAGTCCCGTTACGAGTGAAGGAAGAAATGCTCTGTTTATCTAAAGATATAGGCGACGGAGTCTTCCTGGCCAACAGTTTACTCCCTACTGGGAAAGAAACAGTGCTAGTTGCCATACTCAACATTAACAATTTTAAAGTAGTCATCAACAGTTTATTATTACAACTGCTCCCTATACATGACTACGCCGTCATCCCAATAGGAGAAGCCACTGATACACAACACGTTCTCAAGCCGAATAAATCGCAAGCGAGTAACACAAACATCAGTGAGCCTCCCAAGGCAGAACAGAAGTCAAGCAAAACTTCTTTCTCCAGAATACCTAGATATAAGTTACTAACGCGGCCCAAGAGCCCCATACAAGACGTGTGCGAGCTCAGTAAGACCCGAACAGAGGCAGCAATGACTCCACCGTCCAATAGAGTAAATTATAAAAAAATTTCGAGGCCCAAGAGCCCTATAAAAGATGCGAGCGAGATCCAGAAGCCGATAAACAAGATGCCGAGGACTCCTCCGTCTAGTTTACCTAGATTTAAGATATATACGAGGCCAAAGAGCCCTATAACAGGTGCGGGTGAGCTCAGTAAGACCTACTCTCAGGCAAAGACGACTGCACCACCCAACCAAGTTAGTGTTAAGAAACAACAGTGGCCCAAGAGCCCCATACAAGACGTGTGCGAGCTCAGTAAGACCCGAACAGAGGCAGCAATGACTCCACCGTCCAATAGAGTAAATTATAAAAAAATTTCGAGGCCCAAGAGCCCTATAAAAGATGCGAGCGAGATCCAGAAGCCGATAAACAAGATGCCGAGGACTCCTCCGTCTAGTTTACCTAGATTTAAGATATATACGAGGCCAAAGAGCCCTATAACAGGTGCGTGTGAGCTCAGTAAGACCTATTCTCAGGCAAAGACGACTCCACCACCCGACCAAGTTAGTGTTAAGAAACAACAGTGGCCCAAGAGCCCTATCACAAGTGCGTGCGAGCTCAGTAAGACCTACTTAAAGGCAAAGTCGACTCCACCACTTAATAAAATTAGTATTAAGCATACAAGGTGCCCCCTGAGCCCGATAAAAGACGCGTGCGAGATCCGTAAGACCTCATTGAAGGCAAAGTTGGCTCCACCGTCAAATAGTATTAAGAGAACCAATTTTTCACGGCCTATTAGCCAAAATACGAATCCGTGCGAGTACTTGGACCAATGTAAAGTACCCATAAATTACGGTACTCCACCAGTAAAAGAGCAGGAAGCACGTGCCCTGCCGACTAGTAAAGTAAGTGAAAATACTCACAAAAAAAGGTTACAACAACCTAACACTAACGTAAGCTTTTCGGAAAATACAGCTATCTTACAACACGTAAGATACTTATTTCCGGATCATGAAGATCCCACACATACTCCGCGAGTCAACAGGTTAGACCAAGAGCTCAGCCTAGACCCAAATCTAAATGCGGAAGAAAAAGCTTCGATATCCGAACTCTGCTACGAGTACAACGATATCTTCTTTCTAAAAGGTGATAAGCTCACATACACAAATGCTATCACCCACAATATCCCTTTAATACAAGATCAAGCGCCCATAAATCAAAAGGCCTACAGACTACCAGACACCCAGAGACAAGTAATCAACGAGCAATTAAGAGAAATGCTAGAAAACGGGATAGTCCAAACTAGCAAAAGCCCTTGGAATTCACCCTTATTAGTTGTCCCCAAAAAGGCGGGACCCGATGGTGAAAAAAGGTGGCGCGTCGTTGTCGATTTTCGCAAATTGAATGAAAAGACAATTGGCGACGCATTTCCGCTACCCCGAATCGAGGATATTCTTGACCAACTAGGTCATGCCAGGTACTTTACCACTCTCGATTTGGCCAACGGCTATCATCAAGTCTTAGTCGACAAAAAAGATCGACATAAGACCGCTTTTAGCACTAATTACGGGCACTACGAATTTAAGCGTATGCCATTCGGACTCAAAGGAGCTCCCGCTACATTCCAACGCCTCATGAACTTCGTTCTGACAGGCCTACAAGGCCTCGAATGTTTCGTTTATCTTGACGACATCGTCATTTACGGGAAAAACCTAAATGACCACAATGATAAACTTCGCAAAGTCTTCGACAAATTGAGAGAGAACAACCTCAAACTGCAGCCAGAGAAGTGCCAGTTCTTGAGAAGAGAAGTTGTTTACCTAGGTCACAAATGCTCTAGCGAAGGTGCATTACCAGACCCCAGCAAAACGGCCTGCGTCCAAACATTTCCTGTTCCCAGAACAGTAAGGCAAGTTCAGTCCTTTTTAGGACTCGCCAATTACTACAGGAAGTTCATTCCGGACTTCTCTAAAATCGTTCGTCCAATCACGAATTTACTCCGCAAGGACGTAAAATTCAATTGGACCGAGAAATGCCAAGAAGCATTTCAAAGCATTAAAAATGCTCTAATTTCCCCACCACTTTTAATCTATCCAGATTTCTCTAAACCCTTCAACCTCACAACGGACGCCAGTAACGAAGCATTAGGCGCTGTACTTTCCCAAGGAGAAGTGGGAAAAGACCAACCTATCGCCTATGCAAGCCGAACGCTGAACAAAGCCGAGAGAAATTACTCCACTATTGAAAAGGAGTTATTGACTATAGTCTGGGCCACTAGGAATTTCCGATGCTACCTCCAAGGCAGGAAATTCACGGTGTATACTGACCACAAGCCTCTCAAAGGTGTCTTTAACGTTAAAGACCCGACTTCCCGTTTGGTGAGATTTCACCACAAATTATCAGAATTCGATTATACCATCGAATATAAACCAGGGAAGTATAATACCAATGCGGATGCATTAAGCCGCATTCCACAAGTATTAATCGAAGACAATACAGGCAACACTTTAACGGTACAAGCCCAAGTCCGCCACACTATGGACTCAGATGTGGAGGAAAACATTTCCCCAAGTAAAAAGAAAACAAAGAAACCCGCTCATTGCTTCGCCGTGACCAGAGCTCAAAACCAAAAAGCCCAAGAGGCCAATACTAGCTCCAGCGCTGAAACACCGCCCACGGCAGCGGAAGATAAAGAAACTAAACTCCCAGAGGCGGAAATGCAACCCCCTGCTACGCTTGAACAAGAAATAAGTCCAGTCAAGGCACCTGAGATAATCACGAGCCCCAAGGAAGTTCAAACAATCCTAAAGGATTACCACGACTCTCCTTTCGGCGGCCATCAGGGTGTCATCAAGACTTATAAAAGAATCAGACGCAAGTATTGGTGGAGACACATGCTTAGCGATATAAAAAAGTACATAAAAAAATGCCCTAAGTGCCAAACAATGAAGGCATCGCCACAATTCAAGATGCCAATGGTAATAACGGACATCGCAGAACAACCTTTCGACAAGGTTTACCTCGATATAGTAGGTCCACTAGAAGAGACCATATCAGGTAATAAATATATCTTAACTTTCCAAGATAATCTCACCAAGTTTGTCGATTGGTATGCCATACCAAATGGAGAAGCAGTAACGGTGGCGCAAATCTTTTTCAATGAGATTGTCACGCGTTATCGCATTCCAAAGAGAATAGTCACCGATCAGGGAACTAATTTCCTGAGTGAGCTATTCAAGAAGGTCTGCAAACTGCTAAAGGTAAAGAAGTTACAAACTTCCGCATACCATCCACAGTCTAATGGAGCACTAGAACGTGCCCATAGACCATTAATCGAATATCTGCGTACAATCGTAGACGAGAATCCCAAAACATGGGATCAATTCCTACGAACCGCTGCATTCGTGTACAATAACAGTGTACACGAGGGTACTAAACTAACCCCGATGGATTGCCTTTACGGCTTCACAGCGGATGTCCCAACTAATTTAAAACGGGACCCTGAGCCCGTATATAACCACGAAAGTTATTACCATATGCTCAAATACAGATTACAAAGATCATATGCCACGGCTCGTAAAAATCTCTTAGCCAGCAAACAACGCTCAAAGGCATATTACGACAAAACAGTCAGGCCTCTCACTTTCCACCTAGGAGACAAAGTCCTCCTCAAAAGTGAAAGCCGCAAACACAAATTGTCTCAAATCTGGGTTGGCCCATATCTGGTAATCAACGTACCTAGTCCAACAAACACTACCATAAAAATAGGCAAACGGCAGGTTGTAGTACACAACAACCGTTTAAAGCCCTATTACGAGTAGTACACTGGTACATACACCTTTAGAAAATAAGTCCCACTGAAACAAATTTTCGCCAGTTAAACTAATAACTACCTACTTAAAGGTTCCGTACTCGGGATTACTCCCTATGACTCATGAAGTCAAACTTTACCTAAATTTTATTTAAATTAATAAAAAATACGCTACGTAAATAAAACTGAACATATAACAAATAAACCCTTACTCTCTGAGTGAATTAAATACTCTACCAATAAAATTTTTCTTGCTTGCCTTGACTTGCATCCTTCATACCTTGCCTTGAGAGTTTCGTATTCCTCTTCATGATTTACTTTTACTCATTGTTGTAAATTAACCAATTCCCTAATTCAACTTTTGAAAGAATACAATGCTCATCTTTTGACGAGATTTAGCAGGAACCGGCTTACAGTCCTCCTATTCTACCTCGTCTTTCTTTTAGCAAGTAAGCCCCCATTATACAAATTATCAACGATTTAATTAAGCAATACTATACCTAAATGTTATATGCTATTTAGTATAACTAACTGACTAAAGAAGCCTATCCTTCATTTTCTACAGAGCATGAAGCACATATTGGTGTTAATATGCTGCTTCCATCTGGCAATGGGACAAACTCAAACGGAAGCCTACACAATAAGTCCCCTGAACAATACAGGAATACTGTATGAGGACTTAGGAAAATTACAAGTATACCAGAGTACATGGAATATACTAACGGAGATCAACCTAAGGGAACTGGACAACCAAACGCTTATGGCAGAACAGGCGGAGCACTTAGTTCACCGACTATGTTCGAATCGCTCTCAAACCGATGAGCTATGCCTGGTACAGCAAAAACACGTTCATTCTCTCTTAGAAAATATCAAGAGAAGAACAAGTGTCATTCGAGAAGTGGTCCCCAAATCAAGATCAACAAGATCCATCTTCGATGGAATAGGCAATGCAATGCACTACCTATTCGGGACCATGGACAGCACTAATGAACAAGAGGTATACAGTCGACTCGAGGAGCTCGAAACAAATACAAAAGCACTAGCCGACCTGGAAAGACAGCAGATCAGTGTAGTCAAAACTACACTACAACAAATTCAAAAGCCACTGACATCTCTGCAGGAAAGACAACGTCAAATAAATCTCCAGGTAAATAGAATGCAAAATATTACTGATGATTTACTAATGAGACAATTAAGGCAGGATATAATTTCAAGCCTGACCTTACAAATTGTCGAGATTGAGTACAGGCAACAAGCCTTACTCGACATAATAATCTCCAGTAAAAATCACCAGTTGCATCCGCTAGTGGTGTCTCCCAAAAGTTTATTAGAGATATACCACAAGTCCCACGCTACTTGCCCAGATGCACAAAATTGTCTCTCCCTGTTATATCAGACAGCGGAAACAAAGGCTCGTATAGTCCAAGACAAATTAGTTATTAGAATACAACTTCCGATTTTCAATTTACCACGAATGAAGTTGTATAGGATACATAGTTTCCCTATCCATGTTAATAAAAAACAATCATTGGTACCCGAAATACAGTACTCGCACGTAGCGCACCAGGTACAGACACAGGATATTCTATTATTAAAAACACAAGATCTTAAAATCTTCAAAAAGATCACTCAATCTTCCAAAGAGGACACTTACATCGCTAAGCTAGGCATTCCCATTACAAAGGCTACAATGTCCAAAGAATGCGTAGTGAAGCTGCTCTTTAATCCATTAAAGGAAGAGCCACAGTGTCAATTTAGAGCGCAAATACCTCCCAGAGACCTACTTATTAAATTAAGTAAACCAAATTCTTGGATATTCTCGTTGATAGAACCAACAATTGTACACCTTCAGTGTACCCAACAATTCCTAACTTCAAAAATAGAAGGCCAAGGAATAATTACTATCAACCATCCCTGTCAATTACAAGTAGGATCACAAATCCTACATTATGAGGCAGAGAATATCCAGCAATTGAGTCTCAAACAACCCAACTACTTCCCAAATATCGCTCCATTAGAGCAAATGGTAGAAAAATATCTTAATGAAACCAAAGAAAACATACCGTCGGAAGAAATACAGACAGAACTATATTCAGGAGATGACACTAACAGCATCATCCTAGAAGGTACCCAGTCATTAAAAGAACTGGACAAAAAATTAGAAAAAATAGTTCCTCATATCAGTCACAACCCTACACATGTCCTAGCTGCAACATCAGTATCCTTAACTGGTGTTGTCATCACATGTATGGTACTGTACCTGGTCGTCAAATGGCTAGTCCCATTCATAAAAAATTATCGTTCACGCAAGCCTAAGAAAACCCCAGAGGCGGAGGAACAAAGCAAACAATTCGAAATAATCGAACCTACCCCTCTAAAAAGGACCCGCACCCTACCACCTACTAGGTCAGTGCAAGTGGTATAGTGTCACCACTTCAAACGGTCATAAGCACTATCACTAATAGTAGAGCACCTAGAAAATAAATGTAAGCGGTTTCAATAAACCCTAATAAATAATTTAAAAAAGAGATGTAAGAATAAAAACCAAATGAAAAAAAAAATATATATACATATATACATAGTAAATAATTTAGAGTAAGATAAATTAGGGTATTAAAAACATAAGTACATAATACAAACCCCAAGAGAAAGAAAAAAGATACTCTCCCTCGCTAGCGTTAACGAATAAATATAACAATAAACAATATAAATACAATAAATGATAGTAGATAGAGATAACAAATAGAAAATAAATAGAGTTAATAAAATAAATATATAACAAAAATAACATACCATAGAAACTATATAACCACTAACATTAGAATAAAACGTAAAAATTTTTTTTTTTGCATAAAGAAAATAAGTAAATAAATAAGACTAGAATAGAAATAGACTTGTAAGAACAATTTTAGAAAATCAGAAAACACAAATAACAAGGTTAACCTAGATTAACAAACTAAAATGTAAAAACCAACGCCGTGCCGAGCCAACCACAAACCAGAACCAAATCCTAAAAAGGGGACTAGGAAGTTTAAATAAGAACAAAATATTTTTTTTCCAAAATATAAAAGATTTAATAAAAATTTATTGAAAAGAATAGAAAGATAGGAAAGATACAAAAATAGCTAAAAAAAAAAGAAAAGAAAAGCGCCATGAGATATCCTGACCGTCAGGGTCTCCGTGGCCTCCGGGGTCGGCAACCTACTCGGCATCCCAGTCTTCGGGTTCGGCAGGTTCTTCGAGATCCCAGTCTTCGGGAGCCCCAAGCACGCCCACGGCCTCGTCATACCCTGGGGGTGGCTCAAAAAAGTTCGCACCACCCTCTGGTGCTAATGGAGTGCCGGGTGGAGTAGCAAACAACACCCCATAAAGCGCCGCCACGGGGTCGTGTTCCGAAAATAGGCAGCAACAACAGAAGCCGTAGTCCCCGCTGATGATAAGGGTGCCGCCTGAAAAGGTGAAATATTTTGTTGAAAAAAGAAAAAAAAAAGGGGGGGGGAGATAGAGATGCTTGTTTGAACTCACCTGAGGCTGACCAGCCCATATCTCCATGAGGGATTACAAATAAATTGGTGCTGTAAGTATGGCCCGCGACAGCATCCTCCATCCAAATAACAGCAGGGCGCTCACCCCGCTCGTGGAGCAGGAGCCGTATAGGCCCCTCCCAATCACGTACAACCCGTAGCACACAAATCGTATTAAGCCTTGCATTCAACATGCTCGGAGGGAACCACGGCTCGCGACCTAGCTCGACACGAAAAGTCATGATGAATGAGCCATGAACGCTCAAAAGTGGCTGCAAGTACCCCAAGATACCTTACAATGTATCTCAGCCAGAAACATAAGCAAAATATCAAATTGAGATTAGTTTTTGATCCAAAATCATTCTTATCTTCCGTCTAAACAAAACAATTGTGCTAACGTGCACAAAATTTTTTTTACACCTTCCCCTGAGAATTATTCCTCTTCAAAGAATAATCCTCTTTTTCGCAGGGGGAAGGATTGTTATATACCTAAAAATGGTTAACAATGATAATTATAAGAAATAATTATCATTGGGAAAATCATTAAAACATATTTAATTTTCATAAGCTAATCATGTTTAAAATATGGTTAGCTTATCTCTCTGCAAAGCGAAAAATTGCCATCAGCAATTTCGTCACATTCCTTTGCACAAAACCAAAATATTTTCCCATAAGAACGACTTGGGAAAAATAGAAGTTTTAAGTTTCATCCCAAGTCGTTTCATTAGAAAAAAAACAAAAGCCCCACGACAAATCGTACCTTCAGTAAGATTTGTCGTAAATACGATATGTATGTACATACATACAAACATACATATCGGGCGCATAAAATTTTACGTCGGTGAAGACTGAAATGATCAAGTCTTCACCGAAAAAAGCTCTTATCAGCGAATTGTCGCGAGCTGCATACATTGTGATCGCAACAATGTATGCACGATAGCACGACGATGGTTGGATATTTATGAAAATATCAAATTTCAATTCCAACCATCGTTCGTCGCGATAATTCTGGGCATGTTTAAACATGCCCAGCGGTAAATAATTTTCTCAGGATAGGAATGCTAATTAAGCACTTTCCTATCCTGAGCAACTAGACTTGCGATTACGAAAATCCAAGTCGTGGACAGTCGGTTTTTGAGCGCTAAAGTGTTAAGCAGCCGTTTTTAAGCAGTCAGTTTTAGACAGTAGAGTTGGATTTAAAACTTCGGTTCGGACGGTGTGGCTGTTGATCGTTTTAGGAAAAATTAAAAGTAACTATATCAGTAAGTGTTAGGGAAAAGAGAAAAAAAAAAGGGTAAATGAAGTTTGTTGTTCGGTGGCTAGGTAAATAAAGTGAGAGTGATTCGACCTGTAAAAAGATCGCACAAGATCCATAGATATAGGAATATCAAGTTAAAAGGAAGTGTTTCAGTTGTAAAATATATAAGTGGAAAATAAATACAAGAAAAAGGAAGAAGAAAGCAAAAGGTTTTTGTTATTAGCGTGGGGAAACAAAAAGGGATCCCAAAACCAAGATAAAGGATTAACAAGGTAGGAGTGTATATATATACCAAAAGATATACAACACCTAGTAATAGCTCTGCTCTAGACCCACCCGAACAATTAGACGATATCCATTTGGTAGGCTAAAGCGCTCTTCGCTTCCATATTTTGAATATGTAACGAAGAGCGGAAAACACTAAAAATCCTAGTAGATACTGGGTCCAATAAGAACTACATCTAACAACGACATGTCCGATATTCAATTCCAAATAACCAAATATGCCACTTCGGTTGGAGGAAATATTGAAATAACACATCATGCTTTGATGAATTTATTTGGTCCAGAAAATGGAAATTTAAAATTCTTCATATTGCCCAGTCTTATCTCATTTGACGGAATTATCGGCAATGACAGCTTGTATTGAGGGCTGTCATCCATACAAATGAAAAGTACATGGTCATCAAACCAAACATTCGGATATGGCTAAAACAAGACATGTCTGATACTGTCAACTCAATTAATATTAGAAGCTCCCATATGTAACGATGCGCCACTCATTACTTCCCCAGAACAATCAAGCGCTATCATAATCAAATAACATGAACGAAAACCCCAATAATTCCAATGTACATACGTACATACATATTTCAGAAATCATACATACGTACCTACATATTTCAGAAAACATACATACTCCCATGCATATCTTTTTTAAATCCGAAACTAATGCGTAAAGCATCTTTATTTCAAATCTGGACAACGAAAAACTGAACACGAAGTATCTGCATAACTGACTCTTCAACAAATACTTAATTCTCGATCAACGAAAATTCAACAAGTAAACAAGAGAATTCAGAAAAATTTTACTTTCTTTATTTTTATAATATATTTCTAAGTTTTGAATGAACAGTTCTTTCCTTATTTATATCGCTAAAATAAAAAATAAAAAATTTTTCTTCTTTGATCGGTATACGCACTAATAATATAATTTTACTGATTTAGTTTGAATATATTTGAAAATTAAAGTGAATAAAATTAATAAAGAAAAAGAGGAACAGAAAAAGAATCTTGTCCTTCAAAAGAATAAATACTTGAATATCAAAACAACAAATTAAAGTGAAAACAATAATTTCATTAAAAGAGAGGTGAATTTTGAATGAAAATTGTGATACGGTTTAAGAATCTCTAAATCAAAATCAAAACTGTGTTCTACCCTCAATTTTTACAAAATAAGTTCTATTCAAAATAATGCGAAAATAAGTGAAAAGGGAAAATAATAAACCCTGTAAAGTAGAAGAAATTTTTATTGAAAAATACAATACGGTTTATGAGTGATTAAACATTATACTGCGTTCTCTCCGAATTTTTGCAGACAAAATTTTTCTTCATATATACACATACATACTATATATCATTTAAATGTGATAATTAAATACTTGCTAGGTGAGAGTACGTTCTTCATTCTTGACAGTACAAAAGACAAAAATAAAATTATTCATTGTGCTAAGAAACTTGTGTTTAAAGTGACAATTAGAATGAATCTGTGACCAAGATTTGTATAATACCTTTTTCGTGAGAGTTATAAAGCAATGTTTTGTTTGTGCTCATAATACTCCGAGCTTGTCAATTCGTGCATTCCTTGCTGCTGCACATATACAAAAATAGTTAATCAAAATACTCACGAGATCACTTCTTCGGGTAATTAGTCTCTTTGAGGAACTACCCTTCCATCCTATTGAGGAACTAGCCGTTCATTTCGACGATATGGCTACAGAAATTAAAATTGGCCCGGCAGACGTACATAGTCTTGTCCCTGAATTCGATGGCAACCCGAGAGATCTTAACAGATTCATCTCCTGTGCAAATACTATACTTTGTTCCACTAAATCTGAAACAGAAAAAAAAAAGTCTTGGAGATCATAAAAACTAAGCTCCATGGTCCCGCGTTCGAATTAGTTCAGTATAAAGATTGGGAAAAATGGGATGATTTAGCCCAAGAATTAAAAAAAAAACATTTCAAAGGTGAAAAAACTCGAATCTCACTTCAAAATGAAATCATGATATCACAACAAAATCCCAAAGAATCCGTTAGAGAGTTCGGAGACAGGCTTTCATTGCTCCTGACGTCCTTAAACTCTGCTACATACTCAAGCATTGAAGATTCCAAAATACGAGAGTTTCTCTTCGAAGAAAATGGTAAATTAGCTTTACGATCCTTTGAGGACGGTCTCAGAAATAACAATTTGAAAATACTTGTAAAAGCCTTGGGTGAAACAGGCCGTAGTTTATGCAGCGAGCCAATCTTTGCGACATACACAGGAAAATTGTTACTATCGAAAAAACTTACCTCCCTTCCCTCACAGACCAGTACAACGGCAAATTCAATATATAGCATGTAATCGCTGTGGAAATTACAACCATACAGCAAATAATTGCCGGTTCAACACAAATCGAAATGAACCTAATAACTTGCAGAAAACCAAACACGAACATTTTCACCGAAATAACCCCAGAAACTATAATCAAAACTCTGACTGGAATACAAGAAAACAGTTTAACAAAACAACTGCGGATCATCCTCAGTCAACTAGTAAAGGGCAAGCAATATTATACAAATCGATTAAATCTCAACGAAGAAAACAGGGGTATCCCAAATCATAGCATGAAATCGGAAGACTCTGCTACTCGATAGGGGGAAGCGGCACTCCCTCCCTCGAATAACATGTGTGGCCCATGTTCACAAAAATTAATACCTACTCGTCTTAATGTCTCCTTCAGTTCTCAGAGTGAGCCAGTAATTCAAATTCCCTTCTACCCTACCAATAAAAACTATATCACCTTGCTTATTGATTCAGGTGCGGATATTTGTCTAATAAAATCTGACGCCATAAATAACATTCAGGATCAAAATAAGAATATCCTCTCAAAAACATACATAGCAACTATAGCAGGAGGAAACATGCAAACTTTTGGGAAAATTAACTTAAATTTCCCACAGATAACTACAATTTCCAAATAGAACATCCCATCTACTTAATACCATCAGTAGTAAACTTATGATTCGACGGAGTTATTGGAAATGATTTTATAAAAAAAATACGGATGTAATTCAGATTATAGAGAAAAATAAATTCAGATTCGTCCCCACTTTAGTGAGACACTTGCAACAGACGATAGATGTTTTACGCGGGAGTCCAGGGAAAGCAAAAAGGAAAAACTTTCATATCCTTAGGCTGAATCTGCGAAAACATGTTCTAACATGGCAAGGAGACCCGATTCTCAGTCCGCTGAGCTCCATAGAAAGGTAAAACTCACACAGTTGGATACCACGAAAAGCGAACCTGATATTATTGACAATTGTCCTCCCGAAATACAAGTAAACTCTTCCAAAGAAATGCCTTCAATGAAAAAGGTGGTATTACACTCTAGAAGCGAGTAAATTGTAAACGTCCCTTTTAAATGTCAAAATGATGTAGTGGTCAGAAAAAGAGAGCTCGTACCAGAGGTATATTTAACGGCAACAGTAGCTAGACCGTCAAAAGACGCAATACCAGTTTTGGTCATGAACATAATTGAAGAAGACGTGGAGTTAGAATTAAATAAATTAAATCTAGAATGGGATGAATTAAATAATTTCGATACAATAAGAAATGATTTTAAAATGGATCCAGTAAGAAATCGTCTAAAAAAAACTGCAATCCTTATTGAGCTTAGAGAATTTTAACTCTGAGGAGAAGGCCTCTATTATGCATATCTGTAGATTATACAATAATCTGTTATACTTAGAAGGTGACCATCTAACGTTTACAAATGCAATCAGTCATTCTATACTAACGGAGGCAGGGAAACCATGCGCCCGTATAGACTCCCTAAATCACAGAAGGAAGAGATCCATAAACAAGTCAATGAAATGCTAGAAAATGGGGTCGTTAGACCAAGCTTGAGCCCCTGGAATACGCCACTGCACGTAAAATTCAAATGCTGATGCACTAAGTCGCATTAAGATTCAGACAGACGACAAAAATGAAGAAATCAATATTAACGAAGCAGGACCTCCATGCAAAACACTAGTGGCTCTACCATACATTCAGCAGAAGAAGACCAAAATGATGAATTACATATATCAGAAAGACCGCTGAATGAGTTCAATATTCAATTAATATTTGAAAAATCAAATAAAAGACCTCCCATTTCACTTCAAGTCCCATTTAAAAATAAACAAAGACGAACAGTTAGACTACCCGAATTTACGAATTTACAGAAGAAAATATGACAAGCATTTTCAAAAAATATCTACTTCCAAATAAACTAATTGCCGTATATACATTCAAAGTAATCCAGAGCGTTTACTCCAAACATTTTTCTATGTGTCAAACCTTCAAATTAACTCGCTATACAGAGTTATTAAAGGATATAATCGACGATGACGAGCAAGACAAATTTAGAACTGACTATCAAACCAAGAGTAATCATAGAGGAATAAATGAGACACTCTTACACCTAAAACGAGAGAATTACTTTCCCTTTATGAAGGAAAAAATAACTAAAATCATTAATAATTCGAAACCCACCAAAATTAATATTCAAGATCCCTGAAACACACGAAAAACTCCTAGATGTCTTGCACATAGATATCTATAGCATCAATCACAATCAGATTCTAACGGTTATAGACAAATTTTCAAAATTTGCAGCGGCCTACACGGTCCTAGCCAGGAATATTTTAACAATGATTAAATCGCTCAAATATTTTATTAGCCTTGACGGCATCCCAAAGAAACTCATTTCCGATCAAGGCTCAGAGTTTACTTCTAGTATAATCCAAGACTTTTGTAAACGATATAACATTGCTCACTACATTACATGTTTTCAACAAACAAGTAGTAATGTCCCTATTGAAAGAATGCATTCCACTCTAACGGAAATCTATAGAATTATTTATGATAAGCAAAGACAAAAGGATCACGAAGAAATTCTAAACGAAACAATTATAACGTATAATAATGCCATACATTCTACAACAAAACACACTCCATATGAATTATTCTATATTATGACTTATAAATTTAATAAAAATTTAAACTATAATAGTACACATGAATATTTACGTAAGTTAAACGAATTCCAAGACAAAATATATCCAGAGGTGAAGGCTCAAGTTGAAGAAAAAGTAGGAAAACATATTCATAAATTAAATAAAGGACGAAACGAACCCCAAAATCTAATAATAGGCGATGTAGTACATAGAAAAGAATGCAGACGTAATAAGTTGACTTGTAGGTTTACTAAGCATAGAATAAAAAGGAACAATAAAAATTCTATTATCACTGAAGGCAATGAAAAACTACATAAGGGCTTGTTCACGAGCACGATTTATCGCATGCGGCGGAGCGCTGATTGGCTGCAGCAATATAGTTGTCGCTGTACATGCTTACTCTTTCTACGTTTCGTGCGATACAAAAATTAATCGCAGCAATGCTCTTAGTTTGGTGCGATTTTCACCTTAACCTCAACATTTTTGTGTGTTTACATTTATTATTTTCACCTTAACCTCAAGGTTTTTGTTTGTTTACATTTGCAATCGGGTGATATAGCTCCACAAGAATGTCGAAGTTTAATATAATATGTAAGTATTAATATTGTAATCACTTAAAATGCGAAGTAAAACAAATTAATTATTTTTACAGCAAACGAAGAAATTATGGCAGGGGCACAGATTGTTGGTAGGAATGAAGAAGTGGAAAGCGCGGGTACGTGAATTGTATTCTGAGCAATAACATAATTTTAGAACATTTTTAATTATTTTTACAGATTTTCGTGAAAGTTACGATATAATCGTAGACTTCATACATGAAGTCGAAGGTCGACCATGTGTCTGGGATACTGGGATACCTCAGTATCATGATAGGAATAAGATCGCCAGAGCTTGGGAGGAATTGACCACACAATTTCCTGGTAAAGAACAAAACAATTAATTTTACAATACACAGTAATAATAATGATAATGATAGGTTTAGGTGATCTACGGAAGAAATTACGATATATCCAGACGGCTTTTGTCAGAAATAGAAAGGAAAGCAATCTGCCATCTGGGTCTGCAGCCAAGCAAACAAATAAATACAAATACGCGGAGGAGCTTTCATTTTTAAATGATGTGGTTTCCCCGAGAGAGTGTGTTAAAAAAAAAAATCCTCACATTGTTATTAATATTTTATATTACAGAACATCTTGCACTTTGTCTCCAATGAACAAACGTGCTCGGGAAGACACAAGTAAAAGGGATGCTGCGGGGGACCTTGATGATGAGCTGGCTAGCTTGGAGGAGCAGATCAAGAGTGTGGTGTCAGCCCTGGCAGAGCCGCAACCAAAGGGCCAAAACGAGCATTTCGGAATGTACGTGGCGTCCAGGTTGAATAGCTTCCCTGCAGGAAAGGTATCAAGGGCTCAAATGGCCATTATGGGAGGTTCTATCCAGTATAGAAAGCGAGTAAACCAGTGGTGATAAGTTCAAATTATTATTATTAACGATGTGATCAACTTTTGAAGTAGGTACAAACATGTGATGAAATAATGTGTTCTTTTTTTATTTATAATACTATTAGTTGTAAGCATGAAGTAACTTTTATTTTTTTTTAAGTAAAACCAAAACTATCGTGAAACTAATCAATTTATGTTTTATTTATTTTTTCCTTTCTTTACAACTGCTTCCATTGAAAGCTCTGTGCACCTTCATCCATAAAAAAATCGCTAAGCAAGTTAGCCAAGTCGGCCCCTCCAAGCATTGGGGTATTGCTTCGCAGGGAAGCCAATTATGTAGGCATACCGCTGCTTTCACAACGCTCTCCACCTTTTCCACTTTCAACTGTATAGGCTTTCGAAATATTTGGAACCTCTGTACCAATATTCCGAAGGACCTCTCAACGCATTGTCGAGCGTGCGAGATTCGCAAATTAAAAACTTTTTGCGATGTGGAAAGCGTTCCGCGTAAGGAATATGGACGAGCAATATGACGTCCCCTAGGAAATGCGGCATCTCCCACAAGAAAATATGGGAACGGGAATTCCCTATCGCCATACTTCCGAGGTATTGGATCCCTGGAAAGAAAAAAAAAACACCGTTGTATTAAGGGTTCACGATTTTACAATAATAATCAAGTTTCAACTCACTTAAATCCTTTCGCAATCAGCATACCTAATGACGATGCCTTCAGAACTCCGCCGTCACTTTGTTTCCCGAAGGCACCAATGTCACAGTAGAGAAATTTGGCGGATGCATCAGCTACAGCCAGTAAAACTATGCTGAACGTCTTCTTGTAGTTATAGAAGTTCGAACCGGACTTCGGAGGAGCCTAAGACGATGACATACAGAATTTAAATTATTAGTGGAGTTGAAATCTTACCTGAATTAGTACATGCTTCCCATCAATAGCACCAATGCAATTTGGCATATGCCTTTTGCGTTCGAACTCCTCAGCTACTCGCGAGAATGTCTCGTCATCCAAAGCAGGAAAGACAACTGGTGAAAGACACTCCCAAATAGCCTCCTTGTATTCAGAAATAATTCCACTGGCTGTCGATTTTCCCACTCTGAATAAAAAGGATATGCTAGTCACACTATTCCCTGAAGCCAAAAACCTGTTTAAATCAAATATTTTCTTTGCAAAGCTTTCTCAAATAACAAATTATTGAATTACCTTAAGGATAAGCAAAGTCTTTCTTCAACGCTTATTGCTCCATGGTGAGCCCCAAGTTATTGAACTGTGCGGGAGTCATCCGTAAGAAGTCCTTAAAATGGCATTCATCCGCAATTATGAACTCCTTAACTGCTGTATGATAAAATCCTTGAGTGGAACGATGCAGAAAACAAAGCCGCACATTAATTGTCCTCTTATAACTTTTCCGCTTAGGCGGTTTTGATGTGGAAAGCTCCAGAAGAATTTTTTTTTTTTTTAAAGTAGTACTAATAGTGCTGCTTTTAATTCCATCTGTCTATCCATTATAAAAACTTATTTCACAATAATATTTACTTTAATCCACAAAACCAAAACAAATTAAATTGTAGCTGTCAATTTTAAAAACCTCTGTCAACCTTATGAACGTATCGCGCGATAAAAATCAGTCGCAAATAGAGATAGATCTATAGAAAGAGCAGGACGTCACCAAAATATCGCAGGTATCGTATCGCGCTCGTGAACAGGGGTTAAAAGTAAATTAAAAATTAGATGTAAGTTTCAGATTGACGAACGTGACAGGGCAGAAACTGGAAATACAAGACCTGACGGGACATAAAATACTAGCTATGAGACTGGGGACAAAAACATAACAACCTACTACACATAGTCAGACTTGATAACTATGAATAGACGATCAACAAGATAACCGAATCACTGAAGACTTTAACGACTCTGACGAGCTTACAGACTCTTTCAAAATAACTAATTTAAAATTATTAGACTTACAACATAAATTAGATACACTAAAACCCAATATTAGGAATAGAAGAGGCTTAATTAACGGTCTAGGTACCGTAATCAAAACTATTACGGGAAATATGGACCATAGAGATGCGAAATGCTTAAACAAGGAAATTGAAAACTTAACTTCAAACCAATCCGAAATCAAGAATTAGGTAAACAGGCAAACAGTAATAAATAATCGAATGATAGAACGTTTTGAGAATGTAACAACCCACATTAATACACAGCAAGCATCGATAGAGAAATATTTGAACCACTATCAAAAAATAGTTGATAATAAAATCACTCCCGGTAAAGATATAATAAAGCACAGCCAGTACCTTAACCAAATTAACTATAACATCGATTTATTAAACAATCATTTAACAAATTTAGCAGAAGCTATAGTACTTGCCCGATTAAACATAATTTCTAAACAAATTCTGAGTCCAAGTGAAATTACCGAAATTTATCAAAATCTTAAAAATCAATCCATTGAAATTAAATTCAATGAACATGTTTACGAACTACTAGGGTTGCAGGCTTATTATTCGGATGCTAATTTAATTTTCAATGTGCAGATACCAATATTATCACAGAAAACATATTCCATGCTGCACATTATTCCTTTGCCAGTAAATAATACAAACCTTATATCCACAAAACCCTATTTAATCCAAAACCCAAGAAGTATTCAATATTTTGACGAAGCATGCAATAGAATAGAAGGCGTTTATTACCGTAAAGGAATCAGTCTACCAAGAGACGACAAACACCTTCACATGTATTTTCCGGTTCATACAAAACAAACCAGCAGAGTGCAAGCTCACCGAACAGATACCAACGTCAGAGATATCTCAACCTGAACCAAATTACATCCTCCTAACCAACATTCCGGAAACTCCTATAAAATCTGCATGCGAATTTAGTCACCCACAAATCGAAGGCACACAGCTGATCCATTTCAAAAACTGCTCAGTAGAAATTAACAACATCATCTACCAGGACAGCATCAACACTTACTGGGATGACATCCACATCTACCCAATCGTATTTAACCGAATCAATTTTTCATCAACCATAGAAGACCTTAAACTACAGAAGCTCAAATCCTTCCACATCGAAATTAAAAAGAGTAATCGAACTTCTCGAAATAAAGACAGTTCAAAGAGACTACTATACGATGGGAACAATCTCAATCCTAGGTTCCATCATCCTAATAATGACAACTTACCTCATATACAATCGAGTTTCTACACGCACGATTAGCCCATCAACTTTGCACAATAGCACTATATGCAGTAATCCGCAAAAATCCCTGGAAGAAGGTCATCAAAACATAAGGTACCTTTGGCCGACGCTTCACACCTAGGGGGGAGGAGTTACGCATGCTACACATACTCACCTTTACTTTTATTCATACATCATTCCTCACCTAAAATATTTATTCTTCGTTCATTTCAAATTAATAAGCATAAAATTCTTTATCGCCAAAATTGCATTTTCATCATTTCATCAAAAATTGTCGGACTAATTCCATAGAAAAAAATCACATTTTAACAAACAAGTAAAAACGTGCCGACATAAATCCAATTTTAATAAAAAACAGATTGTAAATGCCTCGTCAGCACACGAGGCATAATGAAAGGTAAAATGAACTTAGTGCAGAGTTCAGTTGTAATCGGCGTATTAAACAAGTCGCTTTCTTTCCAATAAAGTTTTTTTTAAAGTCTAATTTTTTTCCTAAATGATTTCCGAGTAAACTTAAGTCGCGCTTGCTTTAATTGTTTTTATCATATGTTGGGAAAACATCATGCATATTACACATAGTATTGTTTTTTTACCATACACATTGCTCAAAGTATTACATATGAGCAAGCGAGTGACAACAAAAAACAAACGAAGAACAACAGAACCCAATTTGTGGGTGTACATTTTCTCGAAAACAAAAGAAATGTCTATAATTTCAAAAACACATGACTTAGATTTTTTTTATATTTTTCTGGTAACTGTTATGATTTGGTCTATCACCCGATTCCGGCTTGACGTCGATTTACGGGACACCCTGTATATATATATATGTGTCATAGACATTTGACGTAACTCAATTTTTAGTCCTTTCCACAAATGCTAAAAGCGTTTACGCCGATACTGTAATACCACCCTATATAACCAAATACTAATAGTGGGAGATGGGTGGCGCGTGTATGTGTGTGTATGAGTGTATATGAGTGTGTATTTGGGTGTGTGTGTATGTGTTGGGTGTGGGTATGTGTGTCGCAGGCCTGGGTGCGACCTCCCCCTCCACCACCCATCTCCACTACTAGTATTTTGTTATATAGGGTGGTATTACAGACTTTTCGTGAAATGCTGAGTTACGTCAAATGTCTACGACATATATAAGTGTACGTGGCTTCCAAAAAACGGAAATAAATTTATTAATTAAAAAGATGCGTTTAGTGAAATTCCTCAATTAAAGTTTTTTCTTGTGAAATAAACAAGTCCAGTGGAATAAGGGAGTCTTCCTTAACTAAAAATAAGTAGAACTGTTATGGCCCAATATAAGGAAGATTCTTCTTCCAGCAGCCAAGGGCGCATTCTAGCGAAATAATCAGCAATTGCTAAACAATAACCTCGCACGGTATTGTTCTGCTACTGTCGGTTATTTTGCTGATTAGCAAAACAGCTGGCTGCGATGAGCGCTTAGTGGAGCAATCGACGATTACAATAATAATTAGCTTCGCATGGTAATTATTATGTAAGGCGATTGTTTACTACTAAGCGACTCAGGTGCTGCAACCGGTAGAACAAACGACAAGGTTGTTGTCGTTTGTTTACATCCGCGTTGTGAGCAAAGAAAGCTTACTTCCGAGTATAGGTTCATAAAAGACCAATGACTGGTCTGTCGAGTGCCGTAGTATTTTTTAGCCGTCAAGTGTTCAGTGCAGAGTCGCGTGCTTCCAAAGCTCTTAGTGCGGTGTCATACCTATGTATAAATATTGTCGTAACTATTAAGATAGGGCAGTTATAGAATGTGAATAAAGATTTGTACATAATTGCAAAGTGATACATGACTTTTTATTCTTTTCACGGTTAATTATTGGTTTTATTTAGTGGATTGCTTTTGGGACACGACAATTTGGTGCAGCCGGTTTAAAAAGGTATTGTATTTTTAAAATTTTTATATATTAGGAGTTAAGCTTTTTTTAGCTGCTCCATTTTTTCTTAAACAAGTTGTACGTTAATTAAATTGGTGCAAAGCCTCATTTGTCTTCGCCATTTATTTAAAATTTTTTTCAGCTACTTCATTTTTATTTATCGACTGTTATTATTAGAGCATTTCAGAGTGAAATTTGGTTGTGCGGCGACATAGGAAACAAAAAAGTGTTGTTATAGTTATGATTTGTGTAATTAGGTATTCTAAATGTTAGGTTGTTGGAATGGGTTAAATTTTCGCTGCTTATTGATAGTATGCTCTTAAGAGGAAATTGTGTCTTGTATAGACATACAGTTTTAAAGATAAAGAAACGATAGTTAAAAGAGTAAGAAAAGTAGAAATTGTTTTATTTCAAGGTTGTTGTCGTTTGTTTACATCCGCGTTGTGAGCAAAGAAAGCTTACTTCCGAGTATAGGTTCATAAAAGACCAATGACTGGTCTGTCGAGTGCCGTAGTATTCTCGCCGTTAAGCGTTCAGTTTAGAGTCGCGTTTTTTCCAAGTTAGCGTGAAGTTAAGAGTGCGGGTCGTGAATATTTTTAACATTGTTGAGATAGGGCAGTTTTAAAACATTCAGTCAATAAAGAAGTAAAGTAATTATCGTAAAAACGTCTTTTAATTGCTCGAGGGGCACGACAATTTGGCAAAATTGTAAGGTTACGTCAAAGAATTATTATGATAAGAAGACCAGGGCAGAGCGGTTACATGTCGGCGATAAGGTCTTGGTCAGAGATCCAGCCCGCGCAGGAAAATTATCAGCAATTTTTAAAGGACCCTATGAGGTCATACATGTACACAGTCCGGAGAATGTACCGATTCTTCAGGGCAAAAAACTTAAGCGGATTCACACTAACCGTTTAAGAAAATTTGTTGAATGATCAATTTCACTTCACCCTACTTGGTTGATTACTTATTAACTTCTGTTATTTTACAGGTATCATATTGTAAACAGAAGTATTCAGATAAGGGGTCAGGTATTCGGATGCAAAGGTAAAGAAGGGTATCTTAAATGAGGTAAGGTTTGGTAAAATCTTTTTTTAACGACCCAGTAAGAGTTAAAAAAAAAAGGAAGGAAACAATAAAGAAGAAAATTATAAGTAAAGAATAAATAACTAATTAAGACAAATAAATAAGAAGAAGAAATAGGAGAAGCTTTTATTTTAGATATTAGGAAGGTTGCCAGTAGATTAAGGAATACAGATAAGAAGTAGGAGAACCAAAATGGAAAGGCTTATGATAATAATATTAGTTAGTGTGACATCACTGTATGCAGAGAATTCCGACTACAGCATCAAACCCATAACACAAACGGGGGTACTATTCGAGATTGTGGGAAAGGTGAACTTCTACAGCAAGCATTGGACGATTCTAACTAAACTGGAAATGCCGGATTTAACAAAAGAGTTGGAGTTTGCAAAAAATTGCAGCAGCCTAAGCAGAGAATTATGTACCAGGATCAGGCACATCGGAGTAGGTACCAGATGCGAAGTGGCAACGAAGGAAATAAGAACCTGGGTGTCCAGAATTGAACGACAGAATGAAGAGCTTAGCCATCATATGCATGGGGAAGCATCCCATCGTACGAAGCGCTCATTTTTTGATGGAGTGGGGTCCCTTTTTAAGACACTTTTTGGAACAATGGATCAGGCCGACTCGGATGACATTAATAGCAGACTTGAAGATCTTGATGGGAGGGAGAATCGGACCTTTCACCTTCTGAAGGAGTAGACGACTTTAATCAAATCAACATTCGACGTATTTAATGCATCACGAGCGCAGGCTGATGCATAACGTGAGGAGCTCTGGAGTAAAATTTCATTCCTCATCGCTGCTCAGCAAAATAAGAGCGATGAGTTGTCAAATTTGCAGCAAAGAATGGAGATCAAGGAAATTATTACGCTAATGACAATTCAGTTGCAAGAAATTAGCGATATACAGGAGACAATGTCCAATATTGTGGTGTCGTTGAATGCAGGAAAATTACAACCCGCTATAATTCACGCTCGAGAAATGTCTGAGATAATGGCAAACGTTACTAGAGAATTTGATTGAGACGAAAAATTCCAAGATTTCCAGTTATTGATCCAGATTGCAAAGGTACAAGCTATTCAAGCAGATCAAAAAATTTTGGTCAGGGTAGAAATCCCCCAACCACAAAGAGTTTTATTCGACTTGTACAAAGTCTATACAATTCCTACAGCAATGGACCAGAAGGGCTACCATATATATGATCCGGACGCCGAATTCGTTGCAGCAAACAACCACGAGCGACAGTATACCTTGCTAAACTACCAACAATATCATGAATGCCACAGCTTATAACTTTAGCAGAGCATAAACAGATTCTGTGCCCTCAGCTAGGTCCCGTCATCACAGCTATTGGTGACAACTGCGTCCTCAACTTATTTCGCAGCTTCAACGTCAACGCAGGAGCATGCAAGGAGAAGGTCGTGGCCAAATGGGACAGCTTAGTCAAAATGGTGACAAGAAATCATTGGCTTTTTATGATGTCCGGAAAAGCAAAATTAGAAGTGAACTGCAGGAACTCGCCAACCGCGATAGGAGAACTTACGTCAACGGGGGTACTGACGATCGGAGAACACTGTCATTTGCAAATGGGAAATTTTCTGATAACCTCTGAAGATGAATCTCGCAGTAATCAAGTTCTCTGGCAACCAGTACGGTCGGAGCTACCAGTTTGGGACAGCATAACACCTCAAGCAGGATTGAAGAAAACAGATACGTTGAAGCCAGAAAAGCACGAGATACGTTTATTGGCGGCGCATAATTTTAATCAGGCGTGGAAAGCACAAGAAGTCAACATTAAGAGAGTTCAGAGTGATATCAAGGAAGAGGAGAGCAACAGACATCAAATCCAGCCTCACCATATTCATATATTGGCCACATCCATCACAGGAGGTTTGGGTATAATTAGTTTGACACTTATCATAGGAGTCTTCATGCACTTGAGAAGGTGGAAAAAGAACCAACATCGAATAAGCACTAGAAGGCTGTCGACTTTACTACGATACTGAAATCAACCAGAAAGTCGAAAATGGTACAGCTGGAGCAAGAGGATAAAGAAATTGACAACGGCATTGAACTGGTCATCCCCACAACAGCCAACTTGCCCACAACTCACCTACCAACCGCCGTCGGGAAGCAGTTAGTTCAGTTAGAATAGCTACTGTAGATGTAAAAATAATGTAACTTGAGTAAGTATACGGCAACCTTAGGAATTGGTATATTCGTAACTAGTGTATGTAACTCTATATATAATATAAGCATAGTATGTTTGTGAGACCCGCACAATAGTAAAATAAAATAAAAATAAAGAGAATTTTTCAGAAAAATGTATAAAAACGTGAAGATGTAATTATAAAATTATTAATTATTAATTCAATAAAAAAGAAAGAAATTAAAACATTAGATATAAAGATAAGTAAGATTATATATTAAGGTCCATGTGAATTAATTAGTCATGAAATTTTAATAAAGTATGTATGAGAAGAAAAATTTTAATAAAGTATATATGAGAAGAAAATAGAGAAATTAAAATGAAAAACAAAAGATGTAAAAATGGAAACTTTAAGAAATGAAAAAGTAAAGAGGTCAAATAAAAAAAAAATGTAAGAAATGAAATATGGAGATACATATACATATATATGCGAATGGAATTAAGCAAAGATAATGCTAATAGAAAATATCAAATGTTAGAAAGAAAAGAAAAAATGTAAAGCGAAGAAAAATAAGAGAATTTAAGTAGTAAGTATGGAAAAGAATCTGAACTGAACGCGAACCAAAATATTTTCAATTTTAAGATTGTTGCACTCTTCAGATCTAGTTTCCTGCGGAAACTAGTTTTTCCAAGGGGGGGAGGGATGTTATGGCCCAATATAAGGAAGATTCTTCTTCCAGCAGCCAAGGGCGCATTCTAGCGAAATAATCAGCAATTGCTAAACAATAACCTCGCACGGTATTGTTCTGCTACTGTCGGTTATTTTGCTGATTAGCCCAACAGCTGGCTGCGATGAGCGATTAGTGGAGCAATCGACGATTACAATAATAATTAGCATCGCATGGTAATTATTATGTAAGGCGATTGTTTACTACTAAGCGACTCAGGTGCTGCAACCGGTAGAACAAACGACAAGGTTGTTGTCGTTTGTTTACATCCGCGTTGTGAGCAAAGAAAGCTTACTTCCGAGTATAGGTTCATAAAAGACCAATGACTGGTCTGTCGAGTGCCGTAGTATTTTTTAGCCGTCAAGTGTTCAGTGCAGAGTCGCGTGCTTCCAAAGCTCTTAGTGCGGTGTCATACCTATGTATAAATATTGTCGTAACTATTAAGATAGGGCAGTTATAGAATGTGAATAAAGATTTGTACATAACTGCAAAGTGATACATGACTTTTTATTCTTTTCACGGTTAATTATTGGTTTTATTTAGTGGATTGCTTTTGGGACACGACAGAACCCTCGAAGCATGCTCTTCTCCCGAAACACGGCACACGCGCACAACACAGTCTGGGTCGTCCCAAAGAAAATGGACGCATCTGGTGAGAAAAAGTACAGGATGGTCATTGACTATTGGAAATTGAACACTGTTACAATTCGTGATAAATATCCCATTCCTGAGATTAACGAAATGCTTGCAAACCTAGGGAAAAACAATCTATTCACCATCGCAGATCTGAAGAGTGGCTTCCATCAGATACCTCTTAAAGAATCTGATATCGATAAAACGGCCTTTTCCATCAATAACGAAAAGTACGAATTCACTAGACTAACCTTTGGCCTAAAAAACGCCCCTGAAATCTTCCAAAGAACCCTAGACGATATTTTACAAGAACACATAGGGGAGAGGTGTAACGTCTGCATGGATGACATAATAATATTTGATAAAGATGAAACAGAGCACTTCAAGAATATGGAAGTAGTGTTTAAAACGCTGGAAGCTGCCAACATGAAAATCCAGCTAGATAAATGCGAGTTCCTCCAAAAAGAATTCGAGTTTCTTGGGTTTATAGTATTTAGGGACGGAATTAAAACCAATTAATTTGAGGCAATAGTTAAATTACCTTACCCTAGGACACTCAAAGATCTAAGATCATTTCTCGGAATGTCATGTTATTATCGCCGCTTAATAAGAGATTACGCGAAACTCGCCAAACCCCTGACGTGTGTCCAAAAACCTCTCCAAAAGTAAAATCATTAATCTTGACAATGAGACCATGGAAGCTTTTCAAAAAATAAAACATTCACTAATATCGAAAGAAGTCGTTCTTAGTCACCTAGACTTCGTAAAAGAGTTCGAACTTACAACAGACACTTCCAACTGCGCCATAGGAGCCGTATTGCCACAAAATATTCGGCCCATTACATTTTTGTCGAGAATTCTTTAAGGAACTACCTCTATGGAGCCAGAAAAGTAAATATTCATACAGATCACCAACCCCTCACGTACGGTCTCAGCAACAAAAATACAAATTGCAAAATGAAACGCTGGAAAGCCTTTTTGGAAGAATATAACTATGAACTCAAACACAAACCTGGAAAAACAAACGTAGTAGCAGATGCGCTATCAATACTACCTTTAATAACCCATGCCAATCCACTTACCATGACTCGACACAGTGACGAGAGTTCATCCCATAATTTAATCCCAACAGTAGAGGTTCCGATTAATTTCTTTCGCAATCAAATAATATTTATATATATATTTATTTAAAAGATACCTCAATCCTCGTACCATAAATGGGTTAAAAACTGATGAAGGTATAATGGGACTAGTTCAAGATATTTACCCTATACATTTTAGGGATTATAAGATTAAATACACTCAAACACTGGTTCGGATCTAACAAGTGAGACAGAACAGGAAGAGGCAATATTGAGCATTCATCGGAGAGCTCACCGAAATGCCGAAGAAACTAGGCATCAAGTACTAGAAAAATATTATTTTCCGCGAATGAGTTCGAGAATAAAGAAACTAGTAAATCACTGCAGGACATGTAAAGAAAACAAATACGACAGACACCCAAATAATCAGCACATAACCCCAACACCTATTCCAAATTATCCTGGCCATATATTTTGCATAAACATCTACTCTACAGAAAAATACCTAGTTTTCACAGCGCTTGACAAGTTTACTAAAGTCGCACAAGCCAAAATAATAAAATCTAGGTCAATAGAAGATATAAGACGACCCCTGCTGGATTTATTGTTCTTCTTCTGTATTCCCGAAAATATTGTGATTGACAACGAGAAGGCGTTGAATTCAGCCTCGATCACTTCTATGATGGAGGATGAACTAGGCATAACAGTCTACAGAACACCACCTTACAAGAGCGAGGTAAACGGACAAGTTGAACGTTTCCATTCCACCTTATCTGAGATAATAAGATGTCTGTAAAAAAAAAAAGGATTTGGACACTCATTTGAAGAACTGTTAGAATGATTAGTAAAGGAATACAATTTCACCATCCACTCCACTACTGGAAAAAAATCTGTTGAGCTCTTCTATGGACGAGATCCAGCAGTCAATCCTGAACTGTTTGAGGAAACTCGTGCAAAAAACATAGAAAAGTTGAAACAAAAATAAGAGCAAGCCATCCAATATCACAATAAAAAAAGAAAGCCCATCAAAAATTACGAAGTTGAGGAGACCATATTCGTTAAACATAATAAAAGAATAGGGTCAAAACTAACCGCTAGGTACACTAAGGAAATAGTAAAAGAAAACCATAATACAACAGTCCTTACAGAATCAGGCAAAAACATCCACAAAAGCAACATTATATATTGAATATTTCTCATTTCAGATTCGCACTCTGCCAAACCAGAAGCGAGGTCCAGATTTTGGATTACTCCAGCTTACACATAATAGCCTTGACCACTGGTACCGCAAGGATCCAGGATGGTAACTGCAAATTAATCCATATTATCGACCTCATTCAGGACGAATCATTTATATCCGAGATTAGTTCATTCCTAGAAGACCACATCTCCAAAAATCATTCCCTATTCCCATACCTTAATCACGAGTTAACACAAATTCAAGATTTATTCAGTAATTTAAAACCACATAAAGTTAAAAGGTCATTGGATTTCATTGGGAGTGCATGGAAATGGATTGCGGGAAATCCAGATTTTATAATGATACAAAATAAAATGAACAACGTCTTACAGAATAATAATAAACAAGTTGTTATTAATGAACTCTATAATGAAAGAATCAATGATATTACAACTAGAACTAACGAAATATTAAAATAAATTAAAGAAGAACTAACGAACATTGGATATGCCATTCATTGGGCTAAGTCAGGAGTAATTAACTCAATAATGTTATCAAAAAGAATATGGAAACACCCAGTCAGCTGCAACAATAACACAATCTGATATTTTCAACCTACCGGAACAACAGATAACTCAACGACCCAAATTTTTTGAGATTTGACGGATGAGAAGACTTAACATCAACAGGTGCCGGCAGTCGAGCGAAATCGTGAGATTCGCAATTTCAGCAAATTAATTTAGATAGTAAAATATAAAATTGTTAGAGTTAGTTCAGTTAATTTTCCACGGGTTTTGTAAACGGCCATCAAGAAATAAATCATATAAAAATTTATTTTATTGTTGTTCTTATTTTTTTTAAAGTCTTTACAAGAAAAAAGATTAACTTATATTAACAGTGATTTGTTTGTGAAACGTTTAACAAAAATAATATAATAACGTATCTAAAAGGGACTGGTGTATGCCTGATTCATTTCGATACTGCGCAGTTATCATGTACTATTTGTTTACACAACAATTGAATCCAAGAATTGTGAAGTCATTTTCAGTATCAGTTGCAATATTACGTTCAACAATATTGAATTATTGCGACATATGAAAGATCCTGTCAAATTTTAGTTGGACTATAAAATAGATGTACAAATGATTTGAGAAAAATTAAAGTGTAATATACCTACTATATTTAAGTTCATTTGTTGGTGAATTACAAAAAAGAGTTAACATAAAACCTCATATTTTAGATGGGTCGAAAGGTCACGGCGCTTTAGAAGAAAGGCGCATAGTACAGCGCCTGAGAAGTCAAGGAAAAATTTATAAATCTATTGCGCAATCTCTAGGACGATCTGAAAACTTTGTGACAAATACCGTTAAATATAAAAATTATTCTGAACCACGAGGTAGGCCTAGATCAACGAGTAAAACGGAAGACCCAGATATAGTAATACATGCATAAAAAGAGCCCTTTAAGTCCTCAAGGCTCATTGCTGCTGAAACGGGCATCGGTGTATCATCTCGAACTATACGTCGTAGATTGGTATATGCTAAGCTTTCCGCCAGAATAGACCGTAAAGTTCCTTTACTCCGAAAAAAAAAAATTTTAATATGTACAAGGAAAATGTTTGCCGAGACTCATCGAACATGGTGTGGCCCTGAAAGAAAGAAAAGTGGCGCATTATCCTATGGAGCGACGAAACAAAAATTAATTTGTTCTCGTCTGATTCGGGAAGAAACGTACGTCGACCAAAAAGAAAATTAATTACACCCAAGAAAGAATCAAACATGGCGGAGGTAACATTATGGTATGGGGAGGATTCTCCTGGAACGGTGTAGGCCCCATTGTAGAGCATACCTACATACCACAATAATAAATGCACATGCACCTACCTCAACAACGAATAATAATAAAGAAATAAAAATAAACGAAACAAACATGACAAGCAAAAGTAAATAGCAACAAAAAAAAGAAATATGATCGGAATAGCCATGCGCCATTCTACGATAATTTAATGAATTTACGCTAAGTGAAAGAAAGTTGTAAAATGTAATATGATCACCACTGGTCTCCATTGCACCGTGATGATACATACAATACATTACTCATTGAGCTAAAAAAAAAAAAAAGTAATTGCTCAATGACGCAATCGATAACTGTGTCATATCTACTTAGCATTTGTTCAATAAGAAAAAGATTGCAAAGTAAGCATCGAAGCAATGCTATGCTTGTTCATGTAGGGGTTAATGTATGCATTTTTATCGATTAAATATATTCTTGATCGATATTGCTGATATGAGCAATGTAAGCAATTTCGTAATAGTCTTTAGTTCTCATGAGAAATAATATTTTTTGTATTAAGGTTTTTACCATGTAAGCAATTTTTAAAAGTATAAATTAAGTGCGATTGAAAATAAAAATTCAGAGTTTTACCTACAACTCCAAGCGTATTATTTAACTGCCAGATATTGAGCCCCTTGGCTCCAACATGGCTGATATTAAAGGTATTGAGCTGTATAGCTCTCACTAATAATATCTCTCCTTTTTTTTTTTTTTTTTTACACCAGATATTGAGCTCTTAAGCTTTAACTTGGTGGACTTTTTAGAGATTGAGCTTTCTTCGCTCTAATACTAAAAGTCGTTTCATTCATCCTTAATAGATCGAACAACTGAAGAAGGCAAGCAAAGTTATACCATACTTTGTATAAAGGACACCATGACAAAATTTGATTACAAAAATATTTTAGAAAATATTATGTTGCCATATAGTGATGATAATATGCCCTTGATATGGCGATTTCAGCATGATTATGATCCAAAGCACTCATCGAAGCTAACGAGTGGTTGACTGAAGGATCAAAATATCACCACTTTAAGTTGGCCAAGTCAGTCCCCCGATCTCAATCCAATTGCGAATTTATGAAGTGTACTGAAGAGAAGGCTGACAGGGCGTATAGTATATCATCAAATAAAGAGCAATTATGGAGAAATGTTGAAGAGATCTGATACAGAATACCTAAAGGGACCTATCAGAATCTTATCTCTTCAATGTCTAGGAGGATTGAAGCACTTATAAAAAATAATGGTGGCTGCACAGGTTATTAAAATGTATGTGTACAAATTATTGCCTAAGATCTAAATATAAAGTTAAAAATTTTGCTTTATTGCAGGAGATGATGAACACACCTATTATTTTGTCCACAATGAATATGAATATATAAGACTGAATTTAATACATAAAAATTAATTTTAAGATTTTGTGATACATTCCACTCTTTGAACTATTATTAAAACAAGTTCGATGATAGGTCAAAAAAAGTATAAAAAAAAGATAAAAAGTATTTATATGGGCAATTAGGTGACCGTATCATCGAACTTCTATGGTAGGCGATCAAAGAAGCCCATACTGATGAGACCTCTCTGATCGTTGGGTCGAAAAGTTCGATTTTTCTGCATTCTCAATGCATTTTAGAAATTCATTGAAATTATTTTCAATTAATTTCAGTCTTCTGTAGACGGGAAACAATCCACCTATATTATTAAAACAAACACACTAGAAAAAGTCTTGTTTCCACACCTATTATTTTATCCAGCAGTGTAGCTTCTACATTTAGTTTTTAAATCAGAAGATTTGCTCTTTCTTCTGAACTTCATATTATCATAATTTGTTTATTTCTAAGTATAAGAAGTATTCCCTTAATTAAATAATTCACATAAGTAAATAAAATAATTTGTTTATGTTTCAAATTAAATGAATAATCCAATGCTCGTGTGAGCTTATCTTTAGAATTGAATGGTGTGCGCGAGTTACGTTAGCAAATATTCAAATTCCACATGACCCTTAAAATAAAATCATAACGTTAAACTCACCTCATATGAAACGTGAACAGAGATCACATGATGAAATTGAATTTAGTGAGAAAATATTTTTCCTAATTCTAAGCTAATCTTAAGAACTCCACCGAAGCGTATAAACGTAATAAATATTTAGATCTTACAAGATTTAGTTTCTTTTCTCATTGAGTATTCCTACCTAAAACTTATCTAGCGTAGTCCGTAGAATATCTTTCTAAAGAAAGATTACCAGTGAGTTGAATAATTGAAATTTTAATATATCAATATTAAATAAATTAATAAAAAGCAAACGGGAAACTAGAACTCGGTAACGATATACATAGTGTTATGATGGTGCCTCATGACCATCACATATGTATATATGTATCCCATAAATTATTTCGCTTATTCAATCACTTTCATTTTCCCATGCTCCATTTGTCACTTATCGCCGTCTTAAAATTTAAATTTTTGTAACGATTAAAGCAACATAAACAGAATTTTTCTAAAAGATAAGTACACACAAGTGGCATATTAAATTTCAGACTTACAGCGGTACCTAAACGGGCAATATAGAAAAGATGTTCGAGTTTTGGATATATACTTGCGCGCGTCGGATCGTCCCGAGTCTCTTCTTGATCGAAACTTTGATTCTACATACATAGTGTCAAATTCAAATTATTAAAAGCAATTAAGTTAAATAAAGAAGAATTTTATAGAAAGTTTAAATAAATAAAATTGTGTATTAATTATTTTTTATTGAATCACTTACATCCAATTCTCCGCCTGCCGCTCTTCCCCTTTATATAGGTAAGCACGGCGGGAGGACGTAACACTGGTGGCAGCGGTGCCGATCACGATTTAAGTTGTAACAACGCGCAAAGCAAGTTTAAAAAGTGTAAAATTTTTCTGAAAGTTATATAAATGTTACTAAAAAAAAAACAAGTTTCATACAAAAAAATTTTCCAAAGATTTTAAATTAATTTTCCTTAAAATATTGTGAACAAATAAAATTCTGCTAAAAATGCATTAAATAACTAAATACGTTTTCCTAAAATATTAAATAAATAAATTTTTCGAGAAGTCGAAATAAATAAAGTTTGCAAAAAACGTTTTAAAACTAAATGAAATTTCTCTAAAATTTTAAATAAATAAATTTTCCAAAAAGTTGAAATAAATAAATTTTCTAAGGATTTTAAATAAATTTCCCTGTGAATAAATAAAATTCTGCTAAAAACGTATTAAACAAGTACCTACATTTTTCTAAAATTTTGAATAAATAAATTCTTCAAGAAGTTACAATAAATAAATTTTCAAAAAAAATTTTAAATAAATAAATTTCTCCACAAGTTTTAAATAGATAATTTTTTTTATAAACCTAAAATCAGTAAATTTTACAAAATTTTATTTAAATAAAATTTTCTAAACTAAAGGTTGCAAATAAATAGAGCTCTGGTAAAAAGTTTAAATTAAGAAAATTTTAACAAAACGTTTATAAATAAATGGAGACGTAATATAATATTACGTAAATATAAAAAAAAAAAGTCAAAGGTCGGTGGACGGACGGTCTCGACCCATCACTGGTGAGATCCTGAAAGGGACGGGCAGTCCCTTAATATCGAAAGATATAACCCGTAAGTGATTATGAAATTTCAACAGTAACCTGCTAAATGAATATATACAGTCTCTATATTAGTAATTAATTTTCTTAGAATTGATATTAATAGTTAAAATTTATTGAGTGTTAACAAGTGTAATTGTTAAGAAAATTGGTAATAAAAGCCTCTCCCGAGTCATTTCTTGTGTTGCTCTTTGAATAATTGGATTTGCATGACTTTTATTTTCAACGATACCATTTCATTTTTTACCGCAATACATTTCTGAAGAGAATAGTGACGTGAAGTAGTGACTTAGTTATCCGCGATAATTTTTGTGATTATTTTACATTACTTGCACTTCCAATGATATCTCTTATATCCTTGTGTTGAATATACGTATATAAAGATAGAAAAAAAAAATAATTTCATACAATTCAGCTACAGATGTTCCTGAATTATGGTATCCTAAATCGAAAGTACTAGTCAACTTAGAGGCCATTGAATTAGGCCTTTTGTTTTCTAATTTTGCTACTAAGCACATGTAAGCTTGAATAAACTATTCACGAAATTTTTGTTTTAAAAGAAAATAAACGCAACGGTTTCATCACGTTTATGAATGAATAATAATATGAAATCTAGCCTTCGCCCTATCAGTAATCTACCCCCGTGAATAAGTCTAATAGTGTTCTAATTAATGAAAGCGAAACGCTTAATAATTTTGAAAAGAAACAGATAAAGCTTACAACGATTAAATCTCTTTAGTATAAACCACGTTGTGCTGAATTTAGTTACCTACTGTTGAGAGCCCGATATTTTGGTTTCCACAAACTTTCTAATTCCACGTTTCTTGAGAATGACACAAACCTAGAAAGTTGGTATGGAAGAATAATTCTTGCCTACATAGACTACCTTATATCTTGTGTATTAATAATAGTGCTGTGAAACTTCTTATTTCGGGACTGTGGTACACTAAATGAATAGTGAAACCAAAGAACTAGTTGGTAACGAAACTGATTACGCAGCAGTCGTCTTCCCAAAATCCGAAGATAATTACTCGAAGCCAGGCACGCACAGAAGCAGTTACCGCATTTATTTTTATTCGAAGAACTACCTAACGATTTTAACAGAACATGGACATTAAGGTTCAAATAACCGATATATATAATTTAGTACCAGTTTTCGACGGCAACCCGTCAGAACTTAACAAATTCATTTCTTGTGGTGGAATAATTTTTAAATCCGCTAAAACCCCTGAAGAGAAAAAGCTCTTCCTAGAGATAGTGAGAACCAAACTCGAAGGTCCCGCCTTCGAACTCATCGAACATAAAATTTATAGTTCATGAGAAGAATTGGCCGAAGACTTAAAAGGGAATTTCAAGGAAGAAATATCACGCTCTACTGTTCAAAACGAAATAAGAAACGCGTCACAAGGCCCTAGAGAAACAGTAAAAGAATATGGCCAAAGACTTACACATTTATTATCTTCATTAAATCAAGTAACGTATAATAACGTTGAAGACGAGAATATACGAAAATTCCTTGTCGAAGAGAATAACAAACTAACTGTCCAAGCCTTTGAGGACAGATTAAGAAATCCCAATTTGAAAATCATTGTGAAAGCTCACAACAAAACTGCCTTGAAAGATTCGGTTGCTTACGCTGTAGACCAAGACTCTCGTTTAAGCTCCGTTCGAAATTTTCAACAAAATGTTGTTCAACCGGTACCAAGACCCATTCCGGTGTGCCATCGGTGACATTGGCCAGCAGTCTCGTCATCGGTTGTAGAATATTACCGCATCATAATAATTACATATGTTGAGGGTCCGATTCTACTTCCGAGTTCCGTGTGCAAGTTTTCGTGGTGCACAACTAAATTGGTGTGGTCAGTTCGGGTTTCAATTAGAAAGCGGTCGGAACAGTAGTGAGCAATTTGAAATAAAACGTGTAATTAAAAGAAGTTTGTGTTTTTAACTGCTTAGGGACACGACATTTGGCGCAGCCGGGAAAAAGAGAAAAAGAAAAGGTATAATAAGTAAGGCATTGCAAAAATATTTTTTTTTTATATTATACATATATACATATATTTTTTTTTCTGGAGTTCTTTTTGAACGTCTTGGCCAGGTCAACTTCTACACGAAGCACTGGACTGTATTGTCCAAATTGAGATGCCTGATTTATTAGAGGAACTGGGATTTGCTGAAAACTGTAGCAGTTTGGTCAAACAACTTTGTGCAGAGGTAAAGCAGACCGAGTTCGGGACCAGATGTGCAGTGGCCATGAGGGAAGTAGGAAGCTGGATTACTAAAATTAAACGACAAGATGAGGAACTCACCCACCGCACCCATACGGATGCTTTGAGGCTGGGAAAAAGGTCATTCCTTGATAGAGTAGGCGCGCTATCCAAGACTCTTTATGGAACTATGGACCATGCGGACTCCGAAAAGATATATGCGGAGCTAGAAGATCTTAACGGAAGAGAAAATCGCACCTTCAACTTGTTAGAGCCCCAGACTACCGTAATAAAATAAACTTTCGATCTGTTCAACACATCACGACTTCAAGCTGCGGCAGAGCGAGAGGAATTAAAGAATAAGTTGTCCGTCATCGTCGCAGCACACCAAAGTCAAGCCGGAGAAATATCAACGTTGCAAAGGAGGGTAGAGTTGAACGAAATAATTACACTAATGACTCTACAATTGAGAGAAATAAGCGATATGCAGCAAACCTATATGAACATTTTGGTCTCATTGAGTGTGGGAAAGCTCCATCCTATGATACTCCATGCTCGGGAGCTTACCGATATTATGAGAAACGCCACGAGACAAATAGATTTGGCCGAGCATTTCTTGGATTTTCAGCTACTAACGCAGATTGCTAAGGTGAAGGCAATCCAGAGTCAGCAGCATATTTATATCCGAGTTGATATCCCCCAGCCTCAAAGAGTGGCTTTCGACATCTACAAGATTTACACCATTCCAGCCGCAGTGGACAAAGAGGGATACCATATATACGATCTAGGCGCCGAATTCCTAGCAGACAACAACCACGAGCGTCAGTATGTCTTGATGAATGGTCAGCAGTATAAAGAATGCCAGCAGCTGATAACACTGGCCGACCATCCGCAATTCCTATGTCAGCAGTTAGCACCAATTATTACAACTATTGGTAATAACTGTGTGTTAAATCTTTTCCGCAGTTTCAACGTCAACACTAACTTATGTTCGAGGAAAGTTATCCCGAAGTGGAACAGTCTGGTTCACATGGTAAGCCGAAATCACTGGTTATTCGTGGTGGCCGCAAGTACGAAGTTGGAGGTCAACTGCCAGAATTTACCCACCGCCATTGGAGAGCTATCCGCCACGGGAATCTTAACGCTATAGGAACATTGTCATCTGCAGATAGGAGACCTTCTTATAGCATCGGAAGACGACGCCAGACGGAATATAACCCTTTGGCAGCCCACACATTCGGAGTTACCATCTTGGGACAACTTTGAGATGAGGCCAGTCGTGAAGAGGGTAGAGGAGGACCACGGGAAGAAGCAGCAAGTACAACTTCTAGTTGCAGATTCTATTAATAGAGCATGCAGAGATCAGGAAGCCGCAATAAAAAGTATGCAGAGTGCCATCAAAAGTGAGGAAAACAGCAGGCAGCAGACTCATCACCACATTTACTTAGCAGCCACATCGGTGACAGGACTCTTAAGCCTTAGCAGCCTATTACTAGTAGCAGGAATTGTGATCTACCTGTGACGTTGGAAGCAAAATCAAGCCCTACTGAGCAATCGAAATACATCGACGTTGCCAATCGTACTGAGGTCAACTAGAAACACCCGAGAACAAAGGACCCGACACTAGCATTGAAGTAATATTCCCCACAACAGCTAATCTGCCTACACCTAACTTACCCACTGTCGTTGGAAAGCAGCTCGTACAGCTGGAGTAGCACAGCAGCAGTGTTAGGGAAATAGCACGTAAGATAGTATAGTAAATAAGTAGGTTATGGCGACCAGTAGTTAGGAAAAATAAATAAAATAAATTAGTGGTATTAAATAGAAATAATAATTGTAAAGCTGGTAATCACAATGAAAAAAAATGTATGCTAAAGATTTAAAAAGAGAAAAGGATCAATGTTTTGCTTTGAAAAGAAAAAAAAAATGTAATAATAATGTAATGGACTAATTAAATAAAAAAAAACTAAAGCCAGCAATTGAAATGTAGCAAATTATTATGAAAATGTATTAAGAGGAAGAAAATTTATATTTTGTAACTAAACTAAATGAAGAAAGATTGTTAAAAGGTGTATTATGTAAAGACAATTATTAAAGAAATAGAAAATGTATGTAAAAATAGAAAGAAAAAAATGCATGATGTAAAGATATAGTTAAGAGGAATGTCAAGAATATTATAATTGTGTTTAGATAGGAATTAAACTAAAAGAAATGTAAATCCTGCAGCTTTTGAATTGAATGCCCTAAGTGAACACACCGGACCTAGTTCCTCAGGGAACTAGTTTTTTCCAGGGGGGAGGGATGTTGTGGCCCAGTCTGCTGGTACAAGGAAGCAACAGGCTGGCAGGTGTACCGGTAGTAAAGTAGCTAGCAATAGCATAGAGCACGGTCATTGCCCCTTTTGTTTACAACAGCACGGCTGCTTGCTATCGGTGACATTGGCCAGCAGTCTCGTTATCGGTTGTAGAATATTACCGTGTTATGTACGTAAATTATACCTATCTAAAAAAGGAATAACGTAAAATTACAAATTAATAAAATCTGAAAAAGACAATAATTATTTAAAATATTTCATACATAAATTTTCATATAAACTAATCATGCTTAAAAACATGATTAGCTTATCTATTCAATCAGTGAAGAAAATTGCATCAGCAATTTTCTTCACATACCATTCGTTTTTACAAAGTTTATTCCCACGACAAATTTTGCCTTCAGCAAAATTTGTCAGTAGAAATATTTAATTTAAAAAATATAAAACAAAAGACAAATCGTACCTTCAGTACGATTTGTCGTGAAAATTATAATATGTATGTACGAACGTACATACATATCACAAAAAAAAAAGCTTTCGCGATAAGAAATGCGCGCCGCGAGATTACATTATATGTATACGCGCGCCGCAATTTCAATCGACGGGACGGTGGCTGATGTTTATAAAAACATCAAATTTCATTTTTTCAAGCCACCATCCAACGAAAAATGTTCTGGACTTGTTTAATCAAGTCCAGAATAAATGAAAATTTTTCTCAGGGTAGAAATGCAACTATGCATTTTCTACCCTGACCGACGGCTCTTGATCGCGATGAAAGTGATCAAGAGCGCAGTCGGTTTTTAAAGTCGCAGTCGAATTGTAGCACGAAAAGAGTTGTGTCCTAAATCCCATACGCGGCAGTAGAATTTTGAAAACGAGTGGTGATATAAGTTTTACACACGGCGGTTAAATCTAATAAAACGAGAAAGGTACGGTGCTCTCGGGGAGAACAAGAAAGGAAAGAAGAAAAATAAGTAAAAAAAAAATTGTGGATGTATATTCAATAACTGCAATAACACCCAATAACGCACAATTTAGTGGAATTAACTCATCAGCCAACCACAGCGTATTTAATCCAGGCATAATGCCTGTTCAGTCCACATCCATATTTATGAATCCCTCGTCGAAATTCCGCCATCAAATGATATCCCTCGATGAAATATTCTTCCTAAAAAGTACAAACAAACCCCACAAAGAATCATACTTATAGCAAATGAACTCAATATACTTATCTGAACAATAAGCTTCACCACCTCGAATCCCTCCTACAAGTTATCCCAGAGTTCATTCTATCTATAAATAATCAAAAAGTATTAATATTTTAATTAAAATATATATAATTAACTACAAACTCACCTAATCATACACCTCCAGCGTATTTACATTTTTTTAATGTCATCTAATGATATTACGTCAAACAGCTGGTGTCGCCACAATCAAATTTGGACCATCGAACCAAGCGTTGCCAGGGCAACATATTATGAAGCTGGGACATAGCTGTTCACGGCGGCTATAAAAAGGCGACGAGCCGCAGCAAAATCACCATTCGGTTTTCAGAGTATAATCTGAAAGCATCCTCCACCAGAGTCTAATCTGTTTCCTATCCTTTGAACAAAAGTATAATTTTGTTTATTCCTTCATATAGAAGTTTAATTCTATTATTGTAGAAGTATAATTCTACTTATATCCAACATCCAATTTTGCCGCATATTATAATTTCGGAGTTTAATCTGAAAATATCCTCCATCAGAGTCTAATCTGAATCCCATCCTAAGAGCAAGAGTATAATTTTGCTCTATCCTTCATATAGAAGTCTAATTCTATTAAAATTCACACTCCCAAAAATCTGACACTTGATCCCCGATCGTGTAACAGAAGTTTAATTCTGTTTCCACGCTTCAGGACGTTGCGATTGAAGTATAGTTCTGCGCAGACGTTTTAATATTCGCTGTAACAGAAGTTTAATTCTGCTTACACGCCTCAGCACGTTGTAGCAGAAGTATAATTCTGCCTACGCGTTTCAATATTCGCTGTTACAGAAGTATAATTCTGCTTACACGCTTCAGCACGTTGCAGTCGAAGTCTAATTCTTCTATATCGTCGCTCTCTTTCTCAGAAATTCCTAATAAAATTGTCGCTATCTGATTCCGAAGAAATAAAAACTGTCTTCTTCTTCTTTCCAGGAACAGAAGTAAGGACAGAGAGAGTGGACCACAGCAAGATTTTATATTGAATTTTTTTATTGTGAATTTTTAAATTATCGTCTTTGTTGTTGAAGTTTTATTGAAATTTAGTTGAATTTTTTTTTAATAGTATTAGTAGTTTTATTAGAATTGAATTATTTATTGAATTAAAAGTATTGAATTTGTGATATTAGGTTAAGTGTATGAATTATTTTAATAAAATTTATATTTGAACTACATCAAAGCTGAGTTATCCATTTTAAAACCGGCACCCTCCCTTACGCTCGAGACTAGATCTCACATTGGTCCTTCAAGTCCGGATAACTCAGTCAGTCAAATATAAAATTAAAATATTACTTAATATCACATAATTCAAGCTTCTCGGTTAAAAATGTCAAAAGATGGCGAATCCATTTCATCTGACGTTGGTGACGAAACCATTGACTCTGTGTCAGAGTTGGTTCAGTCCCAAAAAGAAGTCAAAGAGTGAATGGAAGATTTATTTAAAAGGCATCAAAGAGAAGGAAAAAAGAAAACTGTCAAATCGACAGAAAAACGTTTACAAACGTTTACCGAATACTGGAAAGAATTCCAAACGCGGCATAGGGCAATTAAAAAGAGAGCGACAAAAGAAGATCTCCAGCTAGACTATTTTACGAAGGAAATATTTAGCGAGGTTCAGGAGTACTACATTGAAAAGGCTGCTGGCATGGAAGAGGACATAGACAGACTAACACCAACGCCGTCTGCCAGAAATCCTCCACAGACAACACAAGCCAGCACAAGCTCATGTAACAATGAAAGACTCCCTAGAATCAAGCTACCAACCTTCAATGGAGAATATTCTACATGGATCTCATTTCATGACTTGTTCAACTCAGTAATTCACAATAACAATAATTTAAGAGACGTCGATAAATTGTACTTTTTGAAGACAAATCTAATTGGAGAAGCTGAAAAGCTGCTCAGGCATTATGAAGTATGCGACGCAAACTATCAACCAGCCTGGCAGCTCTTAAAAGAACGCTACTCAAATAAGAGAATCCTAGTCAATGTGCAATTAAAAAAATTATTATCTCTCCCAACCATAAACCATGATACTGCCGACAATATTAAAAGGCTACTGGATAACATAACTGAAGCTTTACTGGCACTTCAGAACTTGAAAATAGACACCGATAATTGGGATCCAATAATTATATACTTGACTGTACAAAAACTGCACCCAGACACGCACCAATTATGGGAGCAGAGCCTCCACAGTAGCACAGAATTGCCCGAATTAAAAACATTAACAAAATTCTTAGAGTCACGCTTCCGAACTCTAGAAATGATAGGAAACAAAAATACGTCATCAAATATGACACAGAGAAAACCATTCTCACCCAAACCCACATATGGACTCTTGAACAAAACTAAAAATGCAGTGCCAATACACCCACCTACAAAAAAGACCTCTTGCAGCCATTGCAAAGGTAGCCATATAATTTTTCATTGCCCAACATTTAGAAATTTGACCACCCAACAAAGGCACGAAATTGTCATAAATAAACACTTATGCAAAAATTGCTTATCACCCAACCATGTAACTACTAGCTGCACAAGCAACAAAAAGTGTTATCATTGTAATAGAAATCATAACACTCTGCTCCACTACGAGCAAAATTATTCAAAAACACCAAATCAGTCCACCCAAAATTCCAACATGGAAGCCAAACAAATCACACCCGCCTGTAGAAATGATGAACAACAAGTTCAGAATTTCCTAACGTCAAATATGAAAAGAGCTCTTCTCTCTACGGCTCTGATAAACATCACTGCACCATCCGGAATCACAATGGCATTCCGAGCACTAATAGACTCTGGGTCTCAAGTGTCCATCATGAACGAGAAAACCTTTAAACGATTACAACTCAAAGGATCTCCTACTACCCACGAATTAATTGGACTTGGCACGACACCCACTAATACAGCCTTAAAACAGGCCACAGTCACAATTAATTCACTACATTCAAATTTTAATATAACAAGCAACATGCTTGTAATTAAAAAGATCACCGAACTATTGCCAGCCCAAACTATCGAAGTTTCAAAATGGAAACACATCGACAATCTCCCGCTAGCAGATCCTAAATTCGCTATTCCAGGAGAAATAGACATTCTTCTTGGAGCAGATATTTACGCCGCCATTCTCACAAATGGCATAAAAAGAGGACCTTGCAATACACCTACTGCCCAAAATACAAAACTTGGCTGGATCTTAATAGGAGCAGTACCAGAAACAAAAAGCATGACAACGACAATGCTATCCACCCACACCATTATAAATACTGATTTAGATAATCAGTTAACAAAATTTTGGGAACTAGAGGAATGCTCCACTAGACCCAAATTTTCACCAGAAGATCAATTATGCGAGGATCTCTATAATGAAACAACAAAACGATTACCCTCTGGAAAATATGAGGTAAATCTACCTTTTAAAGACTGTAATACACCACAGCTCGGACAGTCTAGAAACATGGCTGTCAAACAATTCTTGCAGCTAGAGAAAAGACTATCTAACAATCCAGAATTGTATAAACTATACAAAGCTTGTATCGATGAGTACACTCATCTTGGACACATGAAGCTTATTCCACCCACATAACTATCATTAGAAAACAAATCATGTGATAACACTCCATTCTATTACCTACCACATCATGCAGTGTTTAAAGAGAGCACTACCACTAAGCTTCGAATTGTATTCAATGCATC
Source organism: Dioctria rufipes (assembly GCA_963924295.1). NCBI lineage: Eukaryota > Metazoa > Arthropoda > Insecta > Diptera > Asilidae > Dioctria > Dioctria rufipes. The sequence goes on along the minus strand of OZ002741.1, from coordinate 83,246,176 downwards.
AGCACGCACCTCAAATGGTAGATCATTGAATGAACAATTACTGATTGGACCTACAATCCAACCAACACTTTGGACCACCTTATTGAGATGGCGACTGTACAGATTTGCATTTACTGCAGATATTGAGAAGATGTACAGGATGATTCAGATGGCACCTAAACACCAACAGTACCAGAGAATAATCTGGAGAAATACACCAAAGGAAGAAATAAAAGACTACGTCCTAACTACAGTCACCTTTGGCACAGCACCAGCACCATATCTCGCCATTAAAACTTTGCAGCAGTTAGCAAAGGATGAAGCTAGCAGTTATCCACTCGCAACAAAAAGCATCATGAGAGATTTTTATGTGGATGACTTGGTCTCGGGAGCACACAGCTTAAGCGAAGCACAACAACTACAACAAGAACTTATTGAAGCTCTAGCCTCAGGAACATTTAACCTAAGGAAATGGACAGCGAACCATCATGACTTACTAAAAAATATTCCACTAGAGCATCGAGAGTTAAAAACGAATCTGGAATTTTCAGAACACGAATCGATAAAAACTCTCGGCATCCGCTGGCACCCAACAACAGATTTCTTCTCTTTCAAAGTCAACACTCCCGAACCAAAAACCACATACACCGAACGAATAATACTGTCTGAAGTGTCGTCTCTATTCGACCCACTAGGCTGGTTAGCGCCATGCATTATTACAGCCAAAATTTTAATTCAGAAGCTCTGGCTCTCTAAATGCAACTGGGATGATTCTGTATCCACAGAAGTTTTAAAAGAATGGAGTCATTTCAAAGATCAACTACCTACCATTCAGGATATTCAGATTCCACGCTGGCTAGGCTACCAGCCTAACATACGTGAGATGGAACTACATGGTTTTTGCGATGCCTCCAATCATGCCTACTCAGCAGTTTTATATCTCAAAATACATCTTAATGAGAGCTCCCGAGTACAAATCATGACAGCAAAAACCAAAGTAGCTCCCATCAAACCAGTCTCACTACCTCGACTAGAGCTATGTGGTGCTGTCCTGCTCTCCCGACTTATTAAACAAGTTGTCACTGATTTAGAGCTTGAAAAGGTTAAAATTACAGCATGGACAGACTCCAATATCGTTCTAGCTTGGCTACAAAAACACCCATCCACCTGGAAAACGTTCGTGGCTAACCGTGTCTCCGAAATACATGAAAACATTCCACTAGCCATATGGAAACACGTTCCTTCAAAGTGCAATCCAGCTGATATAGCATCTAGAGGAATTCCACCAAATACCTTAGCTACAGCATCGATATGGTGGAATGGTCCAGACTGGTTACACCAAGATGAACAATTCTGGCTGCAACAAACGCCAGAAATACACACTCAATTAGAGTATAAAAAGAAATCAAAGGTTCTCACCACTACAATCGATGAACAAATTCCTTTACTTCACAAATATTCATCATATCAAAAAACGATAAGAATAACCGCCTACTGTCTCCGATTTATAAATAGTGTACGCAAACTACATCCGACTACTCAATTCTTATCAGTACACGAATTAAAAATTGCGGAACGATGTCTAATTAAATTGCTCCAAAATATTACATTTCCCAACGAAATCTCCCACTTACTAAAAAATCTTCCCCTTCCTAAAAAGAGTCGACTTCTATCTCTCAATCCCACGCTCGACTCTGCCAACATTCTCCGAGTTGGAGGTCGTCTTACAAAATCTCAATTAAATTACGACCAACAACATCCTATAATACTCCCTAACAACCATCATATAACCAATATCCTTATAGACCACATCCACCATTATACATTACATGGAGGCACCCAAATAATATTAAGCACTATAAGGAATCACTATTGGTTACTAAACGCCCGCAATACTATTAGACATCGTATCCACAAATGTATTGATTGCTTTCGGTTCAATACAAGGCCTAATACTCAGTTGATGAGCTCTCTACCCTCAGCTAGAGTCAACATATCTTTACCCTTCCAACACACTGGGGTAGACTATGCAGGCCCGCTTGATATGAAAACATCAACACTAAGAGGAACGAAGATAACAAAAGCATACATCTGCTTATTCGTCTGCTTAGCCACTAAGGCTATACATATAGAGCTCGTCTCTGATTTGTCCACACCAGCCTTCCTAGCCGCCCTCAAACGATTTGTTGCACGAAGAGGCCTCTGCTCACACGTTTATTCTGACCGAGGCACTAATTTCATTGGAGCCAATCGACTTCTACAGTCCAATCTAGAAAAATCAATCAAAGCAATCGAAGTCGATCTAGCTAATGAAATTGCTAACCAAGGTATAACTTGGCACTTTAACCCTCCTGCAGCACCTCACTTTGGAGGCCTATGGGAAGCTGGTGTAAAATCCACCAAGCGCCATCTCTACAAGACCATTAAAGATACAAAACTCACATACGAAGAACTCTACACAGTCTTAGTTCAAATTGAGGCATGTTTAAATGCCCGACCTCTTTCCCCTCTGTCCAATGATGCAACTGACTATAATATCCTCACTCCTGGGCACTTCCTAACAGGTCGTCATCTCCTTACTACATGTGAACCTCCCCCACTTAATCCTCTCCATCATCCTCTCAAGAGATGGCAACACATTCAATCACTCTCCTACACCTTTTGGAAACAGTGGTCGAGAGATTATCTCCATACTTTACATCAACGACATAAATGGCAGACTGAAAGGGAAAATATAAAAATTGGAACTCTCGTTTTAATAAAAGAAGACCAAATCCCCATAGGAAAATGGCCATTAGGACGAATCATTGAAATTCATACTGGTCATAATGATTTAGTGCGAGCAGTTACCATTAAAACACCGAAAACAACTCTCACCCGTCCTATCGCAAAGGTCTGCCCTCTCCCTTCAACAGATATCTCTCACCAGTAATTCAAAATCCCCACCAATATCTACTACTCTGTGGCAGTACAAAAATTCAAAAAAATACCGTTTTGTTTGAATATAAATAAATCCACAATCCGCCAAAAATCACTTCAAATTTGAAAAGTGACAAGTGAAGATCAAGTGCGGTTCAGTTTCAGTTTTTTCGTTTATTATTATTTCATTCTTCGGTTTTTTTTATTTATTTTATCTACCATGGAGGAACTATTAGAGATTTTCAACTCAGAATCACTAGATTCCGTAGATATGGACTTATCACCGACTCCTCCAGAACTGTTGGTAGCACCTAAAAAAATCAAGCCAGTAAGCCCATTACCTCCGACTCCTACCAAAAAACGCAGATTACAGTCCGCAATCGTACGACCTCCACCACACGAAGTTCTGCCGGTGAGAGAGCTACTTAGACCTTTCGAAGCAAAGCCAGCTTCGCCAGACATCAAGAAACTTCAGATCAAAACCAAATCAAATGATCGCTTCAAGTTTAGGCCACTGTCAAAGAAAAGCCGTCCAGGGATTCGTATTCCAACTCGACCACGTTTGCCCACGGTAACAAGACGAAGCCCGCCAAAAGATCTGCATGTCATAGCATCTTCAAAGCAAACAATTACCACAAATACTAGCAAACACAACTCCGCATCACAAAATACAATACAAACACATCATAGTATCAAACGGTCAACAAGTGCTCAAATACTTCCCAATAAAAAGAGCAAAATGACAGAGCATCCTCAAAGAAAACCTACGGCTACTAACTCTACAAAATCAAAAACAAAGATATCATCATCCACGAGCACTGGTCAAACTTCCCGGACGACTAGCGATTATACAACCAAGTCCATATCACCAAGTATGCCTGATCTGAGCCCGATAATGCCCATCAACAAAATTGAATCAGTTGGCAGACAAGATTCCTATAAAAGCACATCACATCCACAAACAGCTATCAAAATAGCATCAACAAATATTAGCAATTTGGTATCTCAGGACATGATTATAGATCCTCCAACCGAGTTTATGGATCCACCAATTATTCCTCCAATACAATTCCAAGATGTTCCATCAGCCAACGCAGAGCCTCTGACATTAAGACCAGGAATACCAGAAGACATCAAAACATCAATACGAGCCAGCCCCGACGTCAAACAGCTATTGGAATCCTCAGCTTTCCATGGAATACAATCCGAAAATCTAAAATCTTTTTTCGTTTCAAACTCCCTGGTGGAATAACTCTCAAAATGAAAAAGAAAAGGGAAGGACTTCACTTTTTCAAACAAGACACTGTAAGTTCTTATTTTATAATTTTTATTGATTTATTTATTTATTTTTTTTTTTGTGGGAGTGGAGGATGTTCAGTCCACATCCATATTTATGAATCCCTCGTCGAAATTCCGCCATCAAATGATATCCCTCGATGAAATATTCTTCCTAAAAAGTACAAACAAACCCCACAAAGAATCATACTTATAGCAAATGAACTCAATATACTTATCTGAACAATAAGCTTCACCACCTCGAATCCCTCCTACAAGTTATCCCAGAGTTCATTCTATCTATAAATAATCAAAAAGTATTAATATTTTAATTAAAATATATATAATTAACTACAAACTCACCTAATCATACACCTCCAGCGTATTTACATTTTTTTAATGTCATCTAATGATATTACGTCAAACAGCTGGTGTCGCCACAATCAAATTTGGACCATCGAATCAAGCGTTGCCAGGGCAACATATTATGAAGCTGGGACATAGCTGTTCACGGCGGCTATAAAAAGGCGACGAGCCGCAGCAAAATCACCATTCATTAAGAGTCATCGTTCGCATTTCAGTTCTGTTTGAACAGCCAAGCAATTAGCAGTGTGATACAGCGACAACATCAATGTGACAGTGAAAATTCCGGAGAGGTCATAAAATAATTCAAATATTTGCCGACGGCATTTCATGCGAATTAGATCTGTGTGTGTGAGTGTAGTGGGACAATTAAAGGGATTAGTGCTTTGTGTTGGGTATGGGTATATTTCGAAAGAGTAAGATTGATGTACAACACAAAGCCACTAACATAATAAACACTAGTGAAGTGAATAAAACAAAAGTGTGGTGATAAGGACACCCTTTAGTGCTGTGTATGACAGTGAACATTTATATAAACCTGAACAAGTGCGGTGATAAAGGACACATTTTCGAGATTAAAATTAAAGATTAAGTGTAATTCAACATGAGTGATATTGTGGAAAACAAAAAATCCAAATTTGAAGCTGAAAAATCTGCTCTAAGGGCCGCAGTTGAAAGCAGCCTAAGAAAACTATACATTAAATATGAAATGGCTATCCCAGAAGTTGCCATTGATGAATCAGCCAGTAACATGCTCAGCGGCACAGACACTTCGCCAGCTTTGAATGCAGATGTAACAACCAGCGATGTGGAATCAATGTGTACTGACTCGGCCGAGTCATCTTCATCAGAATCGGGTTCGTCTGAGGATGAAGAGGATAAAAACAATTTCACAATCGTCGAAAACGGAAAGCGGAAGGCTAAGAGAAGCCCAATGTCATCGCCACGATCAGCCGGAACGCCAGCAAAAAGAAAAGCAGCGGGGTCGAAGCAGGAACCAAGCCGAGAGAAAAATACTGGTGGATACTATCAAATCCTTGGAAACCGGAAGGACTTTGAAATCCAGCCCAAAGCAACTGAGGCCCAAATTGAAAAGCCAAGTGTGAAGACAGCGAGACCTCCTCCTATCGTCTGCCAGAACTTGAATGTCAGAGCATTCAATTGCGAGCTTGATAAGCTACAGATGAGGCCAAAGTTCTTCATAAAGACGTCAAAGGGCACCAAGTGCATCATCAAGCCAATAACGCAAGACGACCATAGGACTCTCTTCAATATTGTCAAGGACATCGGCGTGCAAAGCTATACTTTTACGCCTAAATGTGACAGAACAACGACACTTCTGCTGAAAGGTATTCAGCACACATACCAAGCCGATGATGTAAAGGCAGCATTAGAACAAAAACTGCGTGGTTTCGCCATAAATTCAGTTAGTCATTTTAAAACTCCCAGGACCAAGGAATTAAACTCCTTCGTAGTTAATTTTGGAGGAAACTACGATTCGAAATACATCATGGCCACTAATCGCTTACTCAACCAGGTTATTTATTGGGAAAAATATCGCGCATCGGGAGTCTCTCAGTGCAAGCGTTGCCAGGCTTTCGGCCACGTTGCAAGAAATTGTGCAGTCGACTACAAATGCGTGAAGTGCAAAAATGCCCACTTGCCAGGAGAGTGTGAGCGAATAAACCAGAAGGAAGGTGCCCCATACTGCATCAACTGTAAATCGGAAGGACATCCAGCCAGTTATAGAGGTTGCTCCAAGTACAAGGAGGTTGTACAACAACGTGCCAAGAAGATCGAGGAGCGTCGCCAGCGTGAGGAATTCGTGAAGGAAGCCACAAGGAACTATGTGCAACCAGGTAAATCTTTTGCCCAGGTAATATCAAAAAACACGTTTAACAATAATAACTCCGTTAAACCCACAGCTCCCAAACCCCAAGCAGCACCTAGGTCTGCCCCCAAGGCAGCTCCTAGAAAACCTAGAGTGACAGAAATTGACGATTTCTGCACCAACGAAGCCAAGTCTCTATTTGGCTGCGACCTTTTCGCCCTTATGGGCAAAATCAATAATTTCCTTCCTAAATACAGGAAGCTTTCTTCCATCTCGGAAAAACAAGCAGCTTACCTTCAATTTGCATTTGGACTATGTCTAGGCAAATAAGTAAGCTGAAAATTATGTCACTTAACTGCAATTCGCTGGTAAAGCACAGCAAAAGAGCAGCCCTAAACCTATTCCTTATTGAGCATAAACCCACGTTCATGTTCCTCTCTGAAACTCTCCTCACTGAGAGACATAAGTTGGCTTTTGAGCACTATAACTTCGTCCGCCAGGACAAGTCTGAGACCACCCTAGGCACCGCCCTTCTCATTAAGGAAAACCTCAAATTCGAAGAGGTGAAAATTAGTAACCTTTCCAATATGGAATGCACTGCTGTCAAATTAAAACTTCGAGACAACGAGTCTCTTCTCTTAATCGCCCTATACAATAGATGTCACGCCACGGGAGCTGATATCAAGAATAATTTAAACAGCATTGCTCAGATCTCGGACAATTTCACATACACGGTGCTGGGTGGAGATTTCAACGCCAGGCACCCGTTGTGGAATGATTCTGTCGTAAGTCCGTCTGGCAAGGCAGTACATGACTGGCTCCTCTTTAATACCAACCATGATTTTGTCGTCGTCTCGCAAGATACTCCGACCTTCCCGCGATCTGGGTCAACTCTCGACTTCTATATCGCAACCTCTAATCTAATTAATCTCCTACCCCAATTCTCAAATTACGTCTGCACAGCACATATGGCTGAATCCGATCACTTGGCTGTTGAACTCTCAATCACTCCCAGCGCACCGTTAAATATCTTGACTTCTGACCCTCAAGCCTCAACTTCACTCAAAGACGTTGACTGGCAACAATTTCAAGACAGGCTCTCCCAATTTCTCGCAGGAAATCTACCTGACTCGCAACGGAACCTCACGAACTTGGAAATTGACTTCCACATTGACTTCCTCAACAACGCCATTGAAGGAAATGTCGCCTTCTTTTCCAGTGTAGTGCCGAGCAAACACTACAAATACAAAAATCTCCCGCCTCAACTGCAAAAATTATATAAATTTAGGCAGAAACTTCGAAAAGTACTTAACCGTATTTTTCACCGAACCCTTAATAGCCACAACCCAGCCTACAGAACTGTGTTGTCGCAAATTAATTGCTTGTCAACAATTATTGAGGAACAAACGAAAATGTTTCTCGATAAAGAGTTTAGGAAGAAACTGGCTTCCATTCAACCTGGTCCACACTGCTTTCAGGACATAAACAGGGTTTGCAACAGAAAAGCAAAACTCCCCAAAACCATTTTAAGCGGCACCAACGCTTACAACCTTCCCCAAGAAAAATGCAACGCTTTCGCGGAATATTTCCAATCCACTTTCAAAGACAACTCATCTCTAAGCGATGCAAATTTTAGGACCACTGTAGACTCGACTGTTGATGATTTCACTGCCCAGGCAGTGGGATCCTCCACCACAATCTTCAAGTCCACAAACACGTCCTTAAATCCGGATGATTTAAGCATATTCTCAAATCCTGCTCACGTTTTCGCCCTAATCAGGTCTATCAGAGGCAAAAAGTCCGCTGGCCCAGATAACATTCCCAACAAAGTTATCAAAAACCTCCCACCTGTCGCCATAGAATTTCTTACAATTATCTTCAATAATTGCCTCAATAATTCTTACTTTCCTGATGCCTGGAAAACCGCTCGCATAGTTCCAATTCCCAAAAAAGGAAGCTCGAAAAACCTTAACGAGTTCCGGCCAATCTCTCTTCTGTCCAACCTGGGCAAACTTTTCGAAAAAATAGTCCGCCAACACATTGAAAATACCTGCCTCGATCTAAATATCAGGCAGGACACCCAATTCGGCTTCAAGCCCCAGCACTCCACTTTTCACGCTTTGCTCAAATTCCTCTCTGATTCCACAAACGCCCTCAACAAAAGGGAGCAGACAGTAGGCTGCTTCCTTGATGTAGAGAAAGCGTTTGACTCAGTTTGGACAAACGGGCTAATTTTCAAAATTATAAACCTCGAGTTCCCGCCTTATCTCACCCGGGTTATACATAGCTTTCTCTCATCTCGAAATTTCTACATAGAAATCGAGAACACCAAATCTCAGGCAACATCAATCAGTGCTGGTGTCCCCCAAGGTTCGGTCCGTGGACCAATTCTCTTCAATCTTTTCACTTACGATCAGCCTTCCAATGACTCTAATTCCACCACACTGCTTTATGCTGACGACTCCCTCACCTACGCCCACTCCATGTCATCCAATTTCGCTGCTATCAAAGTTGAGCGGCATGTTCTCAAACTTGATGAATTCTACAGAAAGTGGGGCATCAAAATTAATCTGAACAAATCTGAAATGATTTGCATCCGAAATCCCTCCACAAGGGGAAGACCCAATATAGCCACTCGAGCCAACAACATTGAAATCGAAGTCAATAATGAAAAGCTTCAGCCTTCAAAGAACACCAAATATCTTGGTGTCTCCTTCAATAATCTGTTGAAATTCAACAATCACGCCAAGCTGACCATGAAGAAAGCCAACTACGCTTACTCCCTACTCAACCCTATTATCAGAAGGAGAAACGGTCTCCCGAAAGATACAAAGCTGCTTATATACAAACAGCTTATCCGCCCAATTATCTGCTATTGCTTCCCCATCTGGCACACCATTTCGCCATCTTATATGAAGCAAATCAGTGCCCTCGAAAGAAAGATCCTAAGGGCCTGTACAGGTGTGTACAGGAAACCTGACGGACACTACTTTCCCAACACCTTCTTGTACGAAAGTGCAAACATCATTCCAATTGAGGAATATCTCCTTTCTCTCGCGGTCAAACAACTTGAGAAGATCTCTCAACATCCTAACCCCCTCATTAGCCAGCTTTCAACGCAACTTCAAGTTGAAAACCTCAACTACTTATCACCTCTCCACCTTATTAACTCGGAAACGAGAAACATTTATTACCTGGGCGAAAGATTTACTTTCTTCACTAATAAAGGAAGCCACAACCGTGGATAGGACACCATCCTGGCATCTCGATCATCGTGGGACTTATCAACGCTGGACCATCCTGGACTTTCGGGATATTTCTCACCATGTTGGAAGAAACGCCAGTCCTCAACACAAAGCAAGTTAGAGAAATCTCTAATATTCCACAACCTCCCACTCCCATCCAACTTTCCTATTCCTCTAAATCCACACATCCCAATATCAAATAATGACAAGAACACAGCTTGCTGTCGCGCAACAAGCTGTAAATAATTTTCGACATCGCGTAACTTAGAGTTAATAATTTTCGAACAATTAAAGTGAAAGTGTATCAAAGACAAAAGTGAAACCTAGGCTAAAATTAAAGCCTGCACGTGTATTTTATCAAATATCCCGGGATATCGGTTCGGTTTAAGACAGTCAAAATTCGTTTCGTTTCGTAAATCGCGTGTGAAGAACTCTGATTGATTGATTGAAAATCACCATTCGGTTTTCAGAGTCTAATCTGAAAGCATCCTCCACCAGAGTCTAATCTGTTTCCTATCCTTTGAACAAAAGTATAATTTTGTTTATTCCTTCATATAGAAGTTTAATTCTATTATTGTAGAAGTATAATTCTACTTATATCCAACATCCAATTTTGCCGCATATTATAATTTCAGAGTTTAATCTGAAAATATCCTCCATCAGAGTCTAATCTGAATCCCATCCTAAGAGCAAGAGTATAATTTTGCTCTATCCTTCATATAGAAGTCTAATTCTATTAAAATTCACACTCCCAAAAATCTGACACTTGATCCCCGATCGTGTAACAGAAGTTTAATTCTGTTTCCACGCTTCAGGACGTTGCGATTGAAGTATAGTTCTGCGCAGACGTTTTAATATTCGCTGTAACAGAAGTTTAATTCTGCTTACACGCCTCAGCACGTTGTAGCAGAAGTATAATTCTGCCTACGCGTTTCAATATTCGCTGTAACAGAAGTATAATTCTGCTTACACGCTTCAGCACGTTGCAGTCGAAGTCTAATTCTTCTATATCGTCGCTCTCTTTCTCAGAAATTCCTAATAAAATTGTCGCTATCTGATTCCGAAGAAATAAAAACTGTCTTCTTCTTCTTTCCAGGAACAGAAGTAAGGACAGAGAGAGTGGACCACAGCAAGATTTTATATTGAATTTTTTTATTGTGAATTTTTAAATTATCGTCTTTGTTGTTGAAGTTTTATTGAATTTTAGTTGAATTTTTTTTTAATAGTATTAGTAGTTTTATTAGAATTGAATTATTTATTGAATTAAAAGTATTGAATTTGTGATATTAGGTTAAGTGTATGAATTATTTTAATAAAATTTATATTTGAACTACATCAAAGCTGAGTTATCCATTTTAAAACCGGCACCCTCCCTTACGCTCGAGACTAGATCTCACAATGCCATTCATTCAAGTTCCCCACAGCAACCCTACAAATACAAACAGTCACATACCGCCGGCACAGTTCACACAGGCACACACCCCATCGCCGAATATAAAACAGGAACCAGGTTCTCCAAATAGAAATTTTCATGTACAAAATAAAAATAATTATTTAAATAAAATAAATTGTAGTTTTTGTAATTTAAGAGGCCACACATATGCTGATTGCCTCAAAAGGAAAAATACGCCTTATTGTGTGAACTGCAAAATGTATAACCATGACGTGCGTGACTGCAGAAGAAACAACAATAGTTTCCAGGGACCACACAATAATAGTGGACCACCAAATCAACGTCCTAGAGAGCCGCAAGACCCCAACAATTCCAGAGTATATAATGTGCGAAAAATGTGCGAATTTTGTGGTCGTTCTGGGCATGCAGTAAATAACTGTCAACAAAAACGTAAATGGGAAGCCCGGAGTCAGGGAAACGACGTACAGTCGACCCAAAACTCCCCGGCTCGACTATAAATCTCCCATCTAATAAATTAGGGTCTCCTCAGCAGCCCGATTCCAGTGTCGCTACAGTAAAACTTCCTTTAGACATAGGCCTGAACGGCCAAACTAAACTAGTAGTAGACACAGGCGCTGAGGTAAGTATAATAAAGAAAAGGTCATTAAAAGACCTCAAAGAAATTAACCACAATGGGGCATGTACACTTCAAACCCCATTTGGTACGGGAAAGACGCTGGGAAATTGCCAGGGAAACTTCGTTTTCAAAAACAAAATTCCCTGCAAGTTTCAAGTCGTAAAGAACTTGCCCGGCCTTTCCGATGATGGACTTTTAGGAAATGATTTCCTAGCAAAAAACTGCAACGTTGAGGGTCCTAATAAGGCACTAAGGTTTCCTCGCACGGAAACTAATCCAGACGAATTTGCTTTGCCATTAGAGTTTGAAACGGACAAGCTACATTCTGAAAAAGCAGTCGAAGTAAGAACACTTGCAGAAGAGGTAGAGTCTAAACAGGCTGAACTATCCACCTGCAGTGTCTTCAAGGCTTCTCAAACGAGAAAAGCTGGCTGCCAAGCTCCAAAAGGGCCCAAGGAATGTGAAAAAAGCTGTCTGGGCGAACAAGAGACCGATGAAGGCAGGCAGCAATTGGTTACCTTTAAGGAACCAATCTGCATACCTGCGCGCTCTCAAATTGTGGTCCCAGTGCCGTTACAAACTCAAGAAGAAATGCTCTGTTTATCCCAAGACATAAGCGATGGAGTCTTCTTGGCAAACAGTTTGCTGTCATCTGGAGAAGAATTAGTGCTGGTTAGTATTCTCAACGCTAACAGTCATCAAGTAGTCATACATAGCTTAAAGTTACAGCTATTTCCAATAAACGACTACACACTAGTCCCATTGACGCACACAAAAGACCACAACCAAACGCACATTCCCATACCAAACAAAGAGGCAATATCAAACAACACAAGAGACGGAACTGAGTGTCTAAAGCCTGCCAAAAAGGTGCATATAACTCTTCCGTCCAAAATCCCGAGGCATAAATCACTCTTAAACAAACAACGGCCATATAAGAACGGTAGTGAGTCGCTAAAGCCTATATTAAAGGTGCATATTACTCCACCGTCACACAACACAAAAAACTCTACATGGCCAAAAAGCAATAGCATTGACGTGCATGAGTATATCACACAACCTAAGGCAAAGACCACACAGGTGTATCAAACTCAGCCGTCAACAAAGCAGGAAGCAAGTACCCTGTTACATGCTAAATACAACAAAATAAAGCCTCATAAGGAATTAACTAAATTCAATCCAATTTCAGGACACAAATTTACAAGGAATAGGAAGTCAAACCAAGGTTCAGCCGACAAGACGGCGATATTACAACATGTACGATATCTATACCCGGATAATGAGACTCCGGACGATCCAAAACAATACCCGCGTATTTCTAGGTTAGAGCAAGAACTCAGCCTAGACACTAATTTAACCGCGGAAGAAAAAATTGCGATATCAGAACTCTGCGGAGAGTATAACGATATCTTCTTCCTCAAAGGTGACAAACTCACCTATACAAATGCGTTAACGCATAATATTCCATTGGTGCAAGATCAAGCACCAATCAATCAAAAAATGTACCGCTTACCTGAAACACAGCGGAAAGTCATTAACGAGCAGCTAAAAGAAATGCTAGACAGCGGGATAGTCCAGTCTAGTAAAAGCCCTTGGAATTCACCTCTACTAGTTGTCCCCAAGAAAGCGGGACCTGACGGTGAAAAAAGGTGGCGCGTCGTTGTCGATTTTCGTAAATTAAACGAAAAGACAATTGGAGACGCATTCCCGCTACCCCGAATCGAGGATATTCTCGATCAACTAGGTCACGCAAGGTATTTCACCACACTCGATTTGGCCAACGGCTATCACCAAGTTCTTGTCGACAAAAAAGATCGACATAAAACTGCTTTCAGCACAAGTTATGGGCACTACGAGTTCAAGCGTATGCCATTCGGGCTCAAAGGAGCCCCCGCCACATTTCAACGCCTAATGAATTTCGTCTTAACAGGCCTACAAGGCCTCGAATGTTTTGTCTACCTAGATGACATTGTCATCTATGGAAAAAATTTAAACGACCACAACGAAAAGTTGAGAAAAGTCTTCGACAAGTTGAGAGAGAACAACTTAAAACTGCAGCCAGAAAAGTGCCAGTTTCTAAGAAGAGAAGTTGTTTACCTAGGACATAAATGTTCTAGCGAAGGAGCCCTACCAGATCCAAGTAAGACGGCTTGCGTCCAAACATTTCCTGTTCCAAGAACAGTAAGGCAAGTTCAGTCATTTTTAGGACTTGCCAATTACTACAGGAAATTCATTCCAGACTTCTCCAACATTGTACGTCCAATTACGAATTTACTCCGAAAGGATGTAAAGTTCACTTGGACAGAGAAATGCCAAGAAACATTTCAAAGCATAAAAATGCTTTAATTTCTCCACCACTTTTGATTTACCCCGATTTTACAAAATCTTTTAATCTTACTACGGACGCAAGTAACGAGGCTCTAGGAGCTGTTCTTTCTCAAGGAGAAGTCGGAAAGGACCAGCCCATTGCCTACGCAAGCCGCACATTAAACAAAGCCGAAAGAAATTACTCTACTATAGAGAAAGAGTTATTGGCTATTGTTTGGGCTACCAAGAATTTCAGGTGCTATCTTCAAGGCCGGAAATTCACGGTCTACACTGACCATAAACCTCTCAAAGGTGTCTTCAATGTGAAAGACCCTACTTCCCGTTTGGTGAGATTTCACCACAAACTATCTGAATTCGATTACAACATCGAATATAAACCAGGGAAGTACAACACTAATGCCGATGCACTAAGTCGCATCCCTCAAGCATTAAAGGAAGACAGTTTAGGCAATACCTTAACGGTAAAAGCCCTAGTCCACCACACGATGGACTCAGATGTGGAGGAAGACAACCCCACAAATAACAAAAAGAAAAAGAAATCCGCTCATTGTTTCGTCGTGACTCGAGCTCAGAAGCAGAAGGCTCAAGAGACAATAAATAGCTCCAGTGTGGAGACAGAAGAGCATACGAAAGCGGACCAAAACGAAATTCAATACACGGAGGCGGAAAAACTAAACCCAGCATCGCTTGAGCAAAAAGTAAGTACTGGCAAGACACCCGAAGTTATTACGAGCCCCACGGAGATCCAAACAATCTTAAAAGATTATCACGATTCTCCATTTGGTGGCCATCAAGGTGTCATAAAAACTTACAAACGAATAAGACGCAAGTATTGGTGGAGACACATGCTTAGCGACATCAAGAAATACATAAAAAAATGCCCAAAGTGCCAGACGATGAAAGCGTCTCCACAATATAAAATGCCAATGGTTATCACGGACATCGCAGAACAACCGTTCGACAAAGTTTACCTCGATATTGTAGGTCCATTAGAAGAGACTACATCAGGTAACAAATATATCTTGACCTTCCAAGATAATTTAACAAAATTTGTCGACTGGTATGCAATACCTAATGCCGAAGCAGTCACAGTAGCGCAAGTTTTCTTTGATGAAATCGTTACGCGCTATCGCATACCCAAAAGAATACTCACCGATCAGGGAACAAATTTCCTGAGTGAATTATTCAAAAGAGTATGTAAGCTTCTAAAGGTAAAGAAGTTACAGACTTCAGCATACCACCCACAGTCTAATGGAGCACTAGAGCGTGCTCATAGACCCCTAATAGAATACCTGCGAACAATCGTAGATGAAAATCCCAAAACATGGGACCAATACCTACGAACTGCTGCATTCGTGTATAACAACAGTGTACACGAGGGTACTAAACTTACCCCAATGGACTGCCTATACGGCTTCACAGCGGATGTCCCATCAAACTTAAAACGGGATCCCGAACCCGTTTACAATCATGAGAGCTATTATCATATATTGAAGTATAAGCTCCAAAAATCATATGCCACGGCACGAAAGAACTTATTGGCAAGTAAACAGCGCTCAAAGGGGTACTACGATCAGACAGTACGGCCCCTAACTTTCCATGTAGGAGACAAGGTCCTCATCAAGAATGAAAGCAGAAAACATAAGCTTTCTCAAATCTGGGTAGGACCTTATCAGGTAATCGCAATACCAAGTGATGTGAATACCACCATCAAAATTGGTAAACGTATCGTAACGGTACATAATAATCGTTTAAAACCGTATTTCGAGTAAGATCGTGTTGAACAAAAATGAACCAGGTTGACTTGAAATCCCTACTACAGTGTCCATTAAACCTCATTTCAATACCTCCCCATAAACATTTGCGGTGGAGTCACTCCACTGCCCAGTTTAAAACGGCACAATGCACATACAAATATGCTTAAAGGATTGTTTTCTTCTTCTGAATTGTCCACAGAAATGGCGCTAAAATTCATCATAGTTGCTCTCTTCCTCCAGTATGGAGCAATCGCTGACAAACCTTATGCAAAGACCCCGTTAAATGGCTCGGGTATATTTTTCGAGCACCTAGGAAATCTCATGGTATATCATGACACCTGGAATGTCCTCACCGAAATAGATTTGGATGAATTAGATGCCCAGATAAAGCTAGCGGAATATGCAGAGCACTTAGTGCACAAACTGTGCATAAATATAACAGACCAAGGATATCTGTGCAACGTGCAGCAGCTACACATTCACGCTATAATAGATAGCATACGAAAGCGCACGGAAACAATAAAGGAACTAGTACCAGGAAAACGCAAGACCAGATCTTTATTTGACGGAATAGGTGGTGCCATGCATTACTTATTCGGTACCATGGACAGCAATAACGAGAAAGAAATTTACAGCAGGTTAGAAGAACTTGAATCGAATACACAAGCCCTAGCCGAGCTAGAGAAACAACAAATCAGTGTTGTTAAAACAACCTTGGAAAAGATTCAAAAACCGCTGGCCATGTTAATAGACAGACAACAAAAAATAGCACACCAGATAAACGATCTCCACCATGTGGCCGATGATTTAACTAAAAGGCAGCTAAGACAAGAGATTATATCAAGCTTATTGCTCCAAATCATCGAAGTTGAATATCGACAACAAGCCCTTCTGGATATAATAATGGCTAGTAGGACCAATCATATTCATCCACTCCTAATGTCTCCCAAAAATCTACTGGAGATATATCGCAAAACAACTTCGTATTGCCCTAACGATCAGAATTGTTTAGCCATCCTCTACCAAACAGCAGGAGCCCAATCACTCCTTATGCGGAACAAATTGGTGGTGAGAATTACTCTCCCAATTTTTAATCTGCCAAAAATGAGGCTACAACAGATTCAATGCTATCCCGTACCCAAGTCAGCAAATTATTCATTACTTCCAGACCCTGGTTATTCATACATAGCCAATAGCGCTAAAACCCAGGAATTTCTCCTATTAAAAGGCGAAGACATGAACAACTTTAAGAAAATAACAAGTAATTTGGAAGAAAACACGTATGTAGGCCGACTAAATACGCCCATAATAAAGGCAGCAACATCAAATGAATGTGCCATTAAATTACTATATAATCCTTTAAATGAAGTGCCCAAATGCAGGACCAGAGTACAAGCTCCCCAAAAGGACATGTTGATTAAACTAAACAAGCCAAATACGTGGCTATTTTCATTCATCACCTCAACGGTGCTACACATCACATGTCCAGATCACTTTGTGATCTCGAAACTGGAAGGACAAGGGATATTAGAGATAACGCAACCATGTCAAGTTCAAATAGGTGACAAAGTGCTTAAATACGAAGGTCAGAGTAAATTTCCACTAAAAATTATCCAGCCGAATCAATTTCCTGAGCTCAACCACTCTCTACTCAAAGTAAACCTGACTGAAATTTTACAAGGAACTCAAAACCACAGTCTGGGGAAAATCGAAATCTTAACAGGAGACGATGTCCATAAATCAATTTATACCGACACCCATTCGCTGGAAGAAATCCAAAACAAAATTATTAAATACCAGGAAAAGGTATCGAGTAGAAACGCCCATATCCTATCCACAACTTCTCTATCATTCACGAGCCTACTAGTTCTGGCCATAATGATTATTGTGGCAGTAAAATATCTACATCCTGTTGTCATCAAGATGAGACAACGGAGAAACCCATCACAAGATAACCCCGAAATTTCATCAGAGGGAATTCCTTTAGAAGAACGAGCTCCTGCTCCCCAACCCAGTCTAAGGCGAACTAGGAGCCTCGCTAAAACCAAATCGGTTCAAATAATTTAAAAATGCGACACTGATACTGTCAACATGGCTCAACAAATTAATTTAAACAAGGTCGTTCTAACATAGAACAACAATGAAAAAAGTAGTCCTGGTAAAGCGTCCAAAGACAATCTAGGTATATACATATATATCAACCTATGTATATTTAACGACTCAACAAAAATAAAACAATGTATACATAGATATAGTGTAATTAATTATAGTGCAAAATAATAAAACGTATATGCATTAGAAAAAATAAAAATATCTATGAAAACATAGAATTAAGAAAGCGTAAATAAAATCACAGAATAACACAGAATGCGTTAGAACTAATGCTACATAAGAATAAAATAGGAAGAAAGAATTTCAATTAGAAATTAAACCTGTAAAAAAAAAAAAAAAAAAAAAAAACACTAATAAACTTAGAAAGAAAGGCATAAAATAAATAAACTAAAGCTAGAAAATAACAATAACGATAGAAATATAAATGAATCAAAATAGAATGCCCTAGAATTAAATATAAATGTAACACTAGAAAAGATAAAATGACAAAAAACTATAATAAAACGGTTGCATTTGAAGTAAATAAAAAACTAGGAAAAATCAAGTGAAAAGTAGGCCGATGTAAGTTTAACCAGTTGAAAATCTAGGTGATAAGGAACAGACCAGTAAACAAAAGCTTTACCAGGCTACCACACGCAAAAAGCATTTTTTTTTTCTAAAATTAGAAATAATTATACATACAAAAACAAAATGTAAAGCCAAGCCGAACGAAAAAATAACATAAAATTACATAAGGCTACACAACAAAAAAAAAATGTCTTTTAACTAAACTTATAATTAGGGAATAAAATATTAAATAACAATTAATATTAAAACAACTAAATCTAACCCAGCCAATAAAATAAAATAAAATAGACACTAACACTAGGATAAAGAATACGATAGTCCTAAACTAGGGTATAATTAAAAGAAAACATTTTTGTAAACTCGACCGAAACCAAAACCGACCAAAACCCGAGCCGTCAAAATAGAAACCACAACAACCTCCCCTGAGAATTATTCCTCTTCAAAGAATAATTCTCTTTTTCTCAGGGGGAAGGATTGTTATGTACGTAAATTATACCTATCTAAAAAAGGAATAACGTAAAATTACAAATTAATAAAATCTGAAAAAGACAATAATTATTTAAAATATTTCATACATAAATTTTCATATAAACTAATCATGCTTAAAAACATGATTAGCTTATCTATTCAATCAGTGAAGAAAATTGCATCAGCAATTTTCTTCACATACCATTCGTTTTTACAAAGTTTATTCCCACGACAAATTTTGCCTTCAGCAAAATTTGTCAGTAGAAATATTTAATTTAAAAAATATAAAACAAAAGACAAATCGTACCTTCAGTACGATTTGTCGTGAAAATTATAATATGTATGTACGAACGTACATACATATCACAAAAAAAAAGCTTTCGCGATAAGAAATGCGCGCCGCGAGATTACATTATATGTATACGCGCGCCGCAATTTCAATCGACGGGACGGTGGCTGATGTTTATAAAAACATCAAATTTCATTTTTTCAAGCCACCGTCCAACGAAAAATGTTCTGGACTTGTTTAATCAAGTCCAGAATAAATGAAAATTTTTCTCAGGGTAGAAATGCAACTATGCATTTTCTACCCTGACCGACGGCTCTTGATCGCGATGAAAGTGATCAAGAGCGCAGTCGGTTTTTAAAGTCGCAGTCGAATTGTAGCACGAAAAGAGTTGTGTCCTAAATCCCATACGCGGCAGTAGAATTTTGAAAACGAGTGGTGATATAAGTTTTACACACGGCGGTTAAATCTAATAAAACGAGAAAGGTACGGCGCTCTCGGGGAGAACAAGAAAGGAAAGAAGAAAAATAAGTAAAAAAAAAATTGTGGATGTATATTTTTTGTATGCGGATCGGTCGGTTCGGTGCACCACAGAATTGTGGCATCTAATAGTTATTACTATCAACCAAGTGTATATGCAAAACCTAATTGCAAACAAAAAGTTTGAATTGTGGAAACTAATAGTTATTACTAGCAACCAATTGTATGTGTAAAAGTCAATTGTAAAAAAAAAAGGGTTTGAATAAAGGGCGGTGGATATATTCCCGCCGTACAAGTGAAAAAGTGAGAAATTGTTTATTTAAACCAACAAGGGATTCAGCAGGTAGGAGAGAGTGATACCTATATATATACGAGGAGATATATACATATATATATATATATATATATATATATATATATATAAATATATAAAGAAAAGAATATATAACAACCGCATCATAATAATTACATATGTTGAGGGTCCGATTCTACTTCCGAGTTCCGTGTGCAAGTTTTCGTGGTGCACAACTAAATTGGTGTGGTCAGTTCGGGTTTCAATTAGAAAGCGGTCGGAACAGTAGTGAGCAATTTGAAATAAAACGTGTAATTAAAAGAAGTTTGTGTTTTTAACTGCTTAGGGACACGACAGGTGCAACAAAAGGGGCCATACAATCGAAACCTGTTACCGAAATATGACGGTTCCCAATTTTGTACCTCGCCAGGTGAAGGCCGAAGTACAACATTAGATGTGCTCTTTTTGCCAAAAACCAAACCATTCGTACAATCATTGTCGCCTCGGCTTGCACAAAACACCCAACAACGATACAAAGAACAAGGCATTCCTAACTCGTCAGACAGAAGAAATTTCCATTTAACTCACAATAACCAAAGGGCAAATGCTAATCGAAACACTGGTTATCGAAAGTATGATAATCAAGAAAAATATCCTGACAGTAGAAGAACAAACAATGTGCATCACATCCCCAGTGGAATTCAAAACCGTAGAGGTCCAAATTCCAATAACAGTCAAATGATCTCCAATTCAAGAGATAATATGAAGCATTCGGGAAACGAGACGTCCCGGGTGGAAGTAATCGGCAATCCATCCCGTATTCAAGTAACAGCCGATGTCCACGAATGCTAAGCCTATCAGCAAGTTCTAACCCAGATTTTCTTATTAAAATTTCATTAAACGTTACCAAACACGGGGCAACAATCTGTTTTCCTTTTTCTCCTTCATTAAAAACTAACTTAGTGTTTCTTATAGATACCGGTGCCGAAGTAAGGCTGATAATAACAGTCGAGACAAGCCAAACCAATGCTTATGCTGGGCATCAGTGTTCCATATCCACAATGTTTGGGGAACCTGTCTTAACTCTTTCAGGGGCAATGGTATAAAACATATACCACATTTTTCAAAAATTTTCCAGTGAAATTCGGCAACGGTACAAATTCAATACCATACGAAGATTCGTTCTCGGAACATATTCTTTGTAAAAAAATTATAATATCTTGGTAGGCGTACGTAACTGTACGTAAATTCCATGAAAAACATAACATATTTTTCCTACTGTCAAAGTGATAACGGTATTTATATTCTTATTGTATCGTGTTCAGGCGAATTAAGGTGTTTTGTTCCTAATTTAGTTTTAAACTAACAGGCGATTATTTGAAATCATATTGTCGTTTACTGTGAATTATTTTTTAAAGAGATTTGAGAGGTTAGACTAAGTTTTATATACCAGCGCGCAAAAAATAATTTTGCGAAAATAGGTAAAATTTTTTAAAAGGTATAAAGAAGGATGTTTTGTTATTAAACTATAATTGAATACAGTCATGAATCGAAAAATTCTGCGCTCCGAGCATATCGCGGCAATTTTATGCTACGATGAAGATGAATCCGTAGAATTGGCAAGTATTCCTTCCGACTCAGAGTCTGAAGATGAGGAAAACACTCTGGAAGAAGATAAGGTACTACCATTTTATGAGGAATCCGAAAACGAAGAACCATCTACTTTCGAAGTATCTCAGCCTTATGTAAGCCACTTTTACCAAAATATAGCATATTTAGTCCTACAAGTGTTGAAACATTATAGATGTCAAGGGATGATTTCGAAACTGATGACGAAATTATTCTGAGCGATTTAAAAAAAGTTTGGAATGCAAAAGCTTTTAATCCACCGAAATGGAGCAGAAATTTCCGTATAGCTGAACCAGAACAATTCAAGGGAACACACTATGGTCCATCGGAAATCATTGCAAATCTTCCTTCAAACGATCCAAGGGATCTTTTCAGTGCATTACTCACTGATAAAATTGTTGAACATATAGTATTCCAAACTAATTTATTTGCACAGCAATCGGAAAAGTTTTATTTGCCTACCAATAGCGCAGAAATCAAAGTTTTTATTGGAATAAATTTTCTTATGGGAATAAAACCACAAGCGAGCTAATGTGATTACTGGTCTAGTAGACCTGAATTGAACGACCCATATATATCCAAACTGATGTCAGGCAAAAGGTTTAGTTGGATTTTAGGAAATATTCATTTGAACGATTCGTCATTGATGCCTGGCAGGGATTCTCCAAATTTCAGCAGACTATACAAAGTACAACCCTTACTGGATATGCTTTTGGAAAGATATCAAAAATGTTTTGATCCAGGAGTACTTCTTGCGGTAGACGAATCGATGATTAAGTTTAAAGGTCGCAGTTCTCTGAAGCAGTACTTGCCTAAAAAGCCAATAAAAAGAGGATATAAAGTATGGATGCTTTGCGATAAGAGTGGTTACATATGTAACTTTGAAATATACACAGGCAAAAAAGGCAATGATATTCAGAAAAACTTAGGCGAAAGCGTCGTTTTGCACATGAGCTCTCCTTTTATTGGTAAAAATCACAAATTGTATTTTGATAAATTTTTTACAACATGTAATTTGATGGTTGAGTTGAAGCCGAATGGGATATACGCATGTGGCACTGTACAAGCCAATCGGAAATTTTTACCATCAGACTTGAAAGAGGACAGGAAACTATCCCGCGTTGAATTCGACTGGAGCATAAGTGACTCTGGATTACTTTATCTAAAGTGGAAAGACAAAAGATCGGTTACTATGCTTTCAAATTTCCATGATCCTAAAAAAGTAACTAAAGTTACACGAAGAAAGCCCGATGGTACTTCAGAGTTAGTTTCTTGCCCCGAAGTTATTGCTGAATATAATTCAAATATGAATAATGTTGATAAGTTTGACCATCTCAAAAAATATTACGAGGTTGACCGAAAGAGTCACAAATGGTGGCATAGGATTTTCTTTCATTTTTTGGATGTGTGCGTCGTGAATGCTTATATCTTAGCAAAATTTGTCGACTACAAGCAACCTCTAAAGGAGTTTAAATTGGATATTATCAACTATTTGACAACTATACCATTGCCTCAAAAACGAAAATCTAAACGAGAAAAAGTTCAGATAAAAAACAACAAGCCTTATGTTGACCCATCCATTCGAGCGGCAGGCTCATCACACCAGCCAATAAGATGTACATTACGTCGCTGTGCTAAATGCAGTAAAAAGGGACAC
The DNA here is from genome assembly GCA_963924295.1 of Dioctria rufipes. NCBI lineage: Eukaryota > Metazoa > Arthropoda > Insecta > Diptera > Asilidae > Dioctria > Dioctria rufipes. The sequence goes on along the minus strand of OZ002741.1, from coordinate 83,222,958 downwards.
CAAAGGCGAACACAGTGGATATGCTCTACGTGCAACGTTCCTTTGTGCCTTAGTAAAACAAAAACGTGTTTTACAGATTTTCACAAAAAGTGATCGTATTATGTGCGGTGGTATAAAATTCATACCATGTCCTTACGCAGGACTCTGCAATTAAACAATATTAATTTACATTTTTTTTTTTTTTTTCAATAAATGGAATAAACTCATTTTGACTAAATTTCGTTAATTTTTTTAATTTTATCATATCGTGCCCCTGAAAGAGTTAGCCCAAGGTAGCATTAATGACACTCTCATCTTTGACGACACGAAATACCCTTACAAATTAACCCACACATTCTATTTGTTGGGCTGTAACGCTAATTTCGCATACGATGGCTTAATCGGAAACGATTTTTTGAGAAAACACAAGTGTAGAATTGATTACGAACACGATGTACTTGAAATCAAACCAATAACAGAACAATTCATAACGGAAAATTTTAAGGGAAATGATATAATCATTTCAGAACCAAGTCTTCCGGAATTTGTTTCCAGTGGTACTGGAGGAGGTAATGTGAAAGAATGGACTACAAGCCTAAGCTTTAATGACGGCAATGATAAAGTCGCTAAAGCTATGAAAATAATAGAAATTCCAGCAAGATGCGAAACGGTGACAACCGTACCAGTTAATGTGAATAAAGAGGTAGTTTTAAAAAATAAAGAGCTTGCACCAGGAGTTTACATTGGTAATACTATAATAAAACCAGAAAATTCCATAGCAAAGGTCCTCATAATAAACACAAACGAAAGTAAAACCCAAACAAATAGGGAAAACTTAAAATTAGAATGGGAGGACTTGAACTCCTATAATATTGTACAGGGTAATGAATACGGTAATTTAATAAGGAAACGCCTTCAGAAAATAGAAGATGCATTAAATCTTGAGCACTGTAATGCGGAAGAAAGCACATCAATTTTGAAGATCTGTCGGGAATATAATGATGTATTCCATTTAGAAGGAGATCACTTGACTTTTACTGATGCAATAACACACAAAATTCAAACCGAGTCTAATAAGGCCCCAATATTTGTACGACCATATAAATTGCCCAGAAAACGGAAATCCGCAGGCAAGTGAACGAAATGCTTGAAAACAATATTGTTGTGCATAGTTTTAGTCCGTGGAATTCTCCGTTGCTGCTTGTGCCTAAAAAGGCAGACGTCACGGGTCAAAAACGTTGGAGAGTGGTGGTAGATTTCCGTAAGGTCAATGAAATTACCGTGGGTGATGCATACCCATTGCCAAACATTACGGATATCCTAGATCAACTAGGTAGAGCAAAATATTTTACTACGTTAGATCTGGCAAGTGGTTTCCACCAAATACTGGTAGACCAGAATGATAGGGAAAAAACTGCGTTCAGCACTCCTTTCGGCCATTTCGAATATAAACGTATGCGTTTTGGATTGAAGAATGTACCAGCCACTTTCCAGCGTCTTATGAACAACGTACTGATGGGACTCCATGGTACTCATTGTTTCGTATACGTTGATGATATGGTAATCTATGGGTATGATCTTTATGATCTCAATCGAAAACTGATTAAGGTGCTTGATAGACTACGAAAGCACAACATAAAGCTACAATTAGAGAAATGTAATTTCATAAAAAGGGAGCTAGCCTATTTAGGACATATTATCTCGGAGAATGGGGTAAGTCCCGATCCAGCAAAGATACAAGTCGTCAAATCCTATCCAACTCCCAAGAAGGAAAGGGACGTAAAATCTTTTCTGGGATTCGTTGGCTATTATCGTCGCTTCATACCGAATTTCTTTAAAATTGCGAAAGCCCTCACAAATTTGCTAAAAAGACATGTATTATTTAAATGGGACGCTTTTTGTGACGAAGCGTTTCAACAGCTCAAAGAGAAGCTTATAAGAACTCCAATTCTAATTTATCCAGATTTTAGTAAGGACTTTATTGTAACGACGGACGCTAGTGATCTCGCCGTCGGAGCCGTATTGTCACAAGGCGAAATAGGGAGTGACAAACCCATATGCTATGCAAGTCGTATACTCTACAACAGAAAAAGAGTTACTAGCCATCATTTATGCCACGAAGCAGTTTAGACCGTATATCTATGGCAGAAAGTTTATCATCGTAACAGATCATAAGCCGTTACAATGGCTAATGAACTGTAAGGAGCCATCTTCAAGACTGATGAGATGGAAAATCCAACTTGAAGAATTTGATTATGAAATAAAATACAAACCAGGCAAACTGAATGCTAACGCCGACGCTTTAAGTCGAATCTGTGAAGAACAAAAACTTCAAAAAATACCGGAAAACATTAGGATGATTACTCGCAGTCCAACACGGGCACCTCAGGAAAAGAATAAGCGAACATGTGAGGATAATAGACAAATCAGAATCTCTTCTGAATAATAGTGAAGTTAACCATAAAATATTTATCTTTCCGCTAGTAGACAGTGCTGAAGAAACTAGACTGTGCGAAAAGTTAAAAATTTCACATCTAGAAATAGGGAAACTTAAAGTGGTTCACGATAACAAAAACACCTACCTTTTAACAAAACTTTCATTCCTGTGCGTTCCGGAAAAGATCGCGAAAACTTAGCATTCATATTAAGTGAAACTCTCTTATTCTTGCAAGAAAATAATTTAAGGAAAGCACATTTATCGATTCTTGCCTTGGAAACCAAAGACCGAATTGAACTCAAGGATCTTATATCAGATACCTTTAAAGAGACCGGCATATTAATAATATTATACAGTGATACAAGAATGAGATTAAGAAACCCCGAAGACATACAAAAAGTGCTCCATGAATACCATAATTCAGGTACCGGAGGATACCAGGGGATATCCAGAACCATTAAGACAGTGGTTTCCAATCTGTGGGGCGCGCCCCCCTAGGGGGGCGCGAGACTGTTGCAAGGGGGGCATGCAGCTGTTTCCAAAATATAATTTTCGAATACAAACCAAAAAAGTCGAATAGGTGTCAAAAAAATGAATCAGCAAAATAGGTATACGTAATACACAATCCTCTCCAAAATCCTTTCAAGCTATTCATAATAATGTACATCAGGTCACACTACCTCAATATATTAAGAAAAAGATAAATTTCGCATTGAACCACGCACTGAAAGGAGATGTAAAAATTACGTCAAATGAAATTCTCATTTTTCACAAAAATATCAGAGAATTCAAGAAAACTCCGCCCCTTCTCATTTATTTACGAAAATGAATCATTTGCCATTCTGTTTCGTTGCATGTAATCTGCGGCGCTTTCATAGTTTTTATTCGTAAAAATTTTAAGGAGAGTTTGATTTTTTTCTATTTTTTTTTTCGTTCGTCTTTCCTTTTCTTGTTGTCTATGAACAGAATTAGTTCGTTAGTAGTGCTTGCGATAACCACGTTGATATATAGAATAAAACATTTCGCTTTGGTAACTTCTAAATTAATATTGAGGTAAATTTCATAACTGTTATAATAGTACATTATGGTAGCATATGGTCTACAGACCGCTTTTAAAGCTAGTAGTGAAAAAAGTATTTTTATTTGATTTAAAATAATAACCCTTTTAGATGGATAAATACGTTACTGGGTTGAAAAGAAAATTAAATGAAGCAGAAGCAGAGGGCAAAAGAAAAGGTGATGAAAATAACGGAAATACATCTTCGCTTAAATGTAGAAAATATGATCCAATGTACTTATCATTAGGATTTACATATAAGGTTATTAATGGCCAAGAACGACCAATGTGTTTGCTGTGTATGAATACTTTGGCCTCAGACAGCATGAAACCAAATAAATTAAAACGACATCTTGAAAAAGTACATGCAGATCACGTTGGCAAGACAAGAGAATTTTTCCAAAGAAAATTAGAGAATTTAAATAAACAACAAGAAATGTTTTCAAAGACCATGTCTGTAACACAAAAAGCATTGCTTGCGTCATATAAAGTTTCTTATAGAATTGCTAAATGCAAAAAACCCCATTCAATAGGAGAAACTTTGGTGCTACCTGCAGCTATTGACATAATAGCTACGATGCTCGGTGAATCATATGCTGATCAACTTAAAATCATTCCACTTGCAGATAATACGGTGGGAAGACGAATATCCGATATATCTGAAGATCTTTGCGATCAATTAATAGAAAAAGTAAAACTATCTTCTTTCGCGTTGCAAGTAGATGAGGCTACTGATGTTCTTAAGGATGCACACTTGATAGCATATGTAAGATATGTTGTGGAAACTGATGTTAGAGAAGACATGTTATTCTGTAAACCTATTGAATGCAATACTACAGCAAGTGAAGTTTTTAATATGATTGATAATTTTTTTAATGAAAATGACATTCTGTGGGAGAACTGTGTTGGACTATGCACAGATGGAGCTCCATCTATGGCAGGAAAAAATGCTGGTCTACAGGCACTAGTTCGAAAGGTGGCTCCTCGTGCAGTTTGGACGCATTGCATGATTCATAGACAATCACTTGTTTCAAAAAATATGGGTGAAGATCTACTAACAGTATTTGAAGTTATTATAAGAGTTGTAAATTTTATCAAAAATAGCCCATTAAGAGGAAGGCTTTCCGCAAAATTGTGTGATGACATGGGTTCAGAATATAGATCACTTCTATATTATTGTGAGGCACGTTGGCTTTCTCGTGCCAAAGTACTTCAAAGGGTGTTTGAGCTAAAAGAAGAGATCGCCATATTTCTTACTGATAAAAATAGAGATGAAGCAAACTTGTTTTATGACACGAAATTCCTTGTAAAACTTGCGTATTTAGTTGATATTTTTCAAAGACTCAGTACTTTAAATAAATCAATGCAAGGGCCTCAAATTCATGCTTTTACGCAGAAAGACAAGATTACTGCATTTATGAAAAAATTGGAACTGTGGATAATAAGTTTGAAAAATAATAACTTTGACATGTTTCCCACTTTTAAAATTACCTGTCTTGCTGATGAAATAGAAGAAAGTAAAGTTCTTATTAATAATCATTTGACCAGTCTATGGAAGCAATTCTCGTTTTACTTTAAAGATCTTGACATATCCAAATATGAATGGATTAGAAACCCGTTTGTGATTGAAAAATATGATGATTTTGGCCTTACGACAGCAGAGCAGGAAATGATAATTGACTTATCTAGTGATAGCACATTAAAGCAGATGTTTCAAGATGAAAATAATATTGTTACGTTTTGGCTACGAGTAAAGGATGATTTTCCTACTTTGACAAACAAAGCTTTAGAAATTTTATTGCCATTTGTAACATCTTACCTATGTGAAACTGGTTTTTCTACAGTAGCTGTCTTAAAAACAAAGTATCGATCTGGCTTAGTGATTGAAAAGGAACTGAGAACCGCGATTTCTTCAATGATACCACGGTTTGAGAAAATTTGTGCTGAAAAACAAGCTCAACCGTCGCATTAAATTTTTATAATGTTGTATTAATTATATATTCTTTTTCTTTGTATTTTTGTAAGATTTGTTTTTATTACATTTAAAATTATTATTTCTTATAATAAATAATTATTTTTTTATGCATATTTTTACATAATATTGTATATTATTTTGTAGCCCATTAAATAAATTATAATATCAGTTGAGTATTTATGAAATTAGATTGTTAGAAAAATTAAGGAGGCGCAACAATTTTTTTTTTTAAAGGGGGGCGCAGGTACAAAAAGGTTGGAAACCACTGCATTAAGAGATTGAAGATTGGTTATTATTGGCATAACATGTTAAAGGACGTGAAGGAATTTATTCGTAAATGTACATCTTGTCAAAAGAATAAATTCAAAAACACTCAGTGACTCCAATGAAGATTACTACCACTAGCTCTAGACCTTACGAGAGAGTGGCTTTGGATATCGTGGGGCCTCTACCTGTGAGTTATGAAGGTAATAAGTACATACTCACATTCCAAGATGAAGGATTTCCTCTTAAAAATATGGAAGCGCGCACGGTTGCCGAAACTTTTGTACAACAAATAGTATGTCGTCACGGTGTACCCGAATCCTTGCTTACTGATCAAGGCAGTAACTTTCTCAGTCTTCTCTTCACTGAAGTCTGTAATTTACTAAACCACCCACAAAGTAACGGCGCGCTAGAGCGAAGCCACCGAACTCTTGCAGAATACCTACGACACTATATTAACAATGACCCACTCATATGGTACACATGGTTACCTTACGCGATGTATGTATATAATACTACACCACAGTGCCATAGTCAAGGGGTGAGTCCACGGGTCTGGACCCCCCTATGAAACCAATGGCAATTGAAGGATTTACCGTTAATTTCCACTTCAATTCTGAACAATTTGTTGTTGTTTATTACAAAAGTTAATATGTTATTGCATTAATTCTTTCAGCGTAACAAATTTAAAATTAATATGCAATAAAATATTTTTTCCTACCCCACTAAATATCCTCTTAAATTGTTTTCCTGGGCTTTCTTTAGTTGGTCACATTATTCGCATTTATTGTGTGGAATTAATTTTTAGAAATCTTATATAGTGCTAGCGTGCAATGCACTTTTCACTTGCATAAATTTGCGAATTTGTATGTTTGTGTTGTGCCGGCTTATATCTCTCGATGTAATCATCTTTGTTCAGGCAACAGGCACTTCCATACCTACATACGACAACGCATATAATTTCATTCAATATTTTCAATTTCAATTTTCTCATTTATTTAGTCGCACTACAATTTGTTCAATTTCTTGCATTCTTGCATTTTTCCAATTTAAAATTCTACAATAATTTTGCAAAGTCAGCAAGTATAAAAAATTGCACACATTGTAAATAAGTTCAATTCACTCGCTTTGGAAATTTCAGCATTTTTTTGCAGAAATAAAATTTTAGTAGTGTTAAATTACGTCTGGAAATTATTTTCAACGCGAATGAAACTGTACGATCAATTGCTTATTTGCAACAATCAGCAAATTGATCATATAAAAAGCCGATAAAGAAAAATAAATTCTTCATTAGAAACCTGTGTTTTTATTATACGTCGTCTTCATTTCATACACTGCGCTAATTATAGTCAGTGTAACCGGATATTCAACAGTGTAATGGTCCAACAACCCTTGCACACTTCATCAAGGACCTGGTCCATGAACCAGTGCCATATCAACACTACAACAAGAGAAGAGTCCAAGTCCAAGATTTGAGCGAAGCTGTTAATGTTGCTGAAGATCTCCTGCTCGAAATAAGAGCAGTAAGAGAAAATAGCGACGTGGAATTCAATACCATATATAAAAATGTTTTAGAAAAAGCAAATGAACGTGATTTTGAAATCACAATTCCTAGATTAGTAAGCCGGCAGACTCATAGAAATAATGTTCCTGTTGCATCGGCGGAGGACTACTTTCGCATTACAATTTTTATACCATTTCTTGATGAATTCTGCGCTAATTTGGAATCTAGATTTGGGACACATAAAAATATTCTTAAAGGTTTTAAGCACTTGCTTCCCTTACATAATTGGAATGCTGAAATAAACAACATTGCAGAAGAAGTAAAGCATCTATGTGAATTTTACACGGGGGACATTGAAGCATCCCAAGAAGAAATGATTTTTGAGGTGAAGTTATGGCAGCGAAAATATCTTCGAATGGACAAGTTACCTACTACTGCGATTGAGGCTCTTTCTGCTTGTGATAAAAATTTGTATCCAAACATTTTCAAGCTTCTATGTATATTGGTTACTTTACCAGTGACGACATGCGAAGCCGAGCGGTCGTTTTCCACACTGCGAAGGCTAAAATCTTATCTTAGAAATTCAACTGCGCAACTGAGATTAAATGGGTTAACACTCATGAATATTTATAGGGAGATCATGCCAGAAGTCCATGAAGTTATTACAGAGCTTGTTAAAAAACCTCGTAAATTGGAACTCCGCATATAAGCCAAATTTCAGGTAGAGCTCATTTTTAATATACTTACATATAATTAAAGATATTGTTCATTTTCAGATCTCTTTTCCTGGTTTCGTCAAATGAATAGTGATAGATAGATATAATGACATTGTGACATAGAATAAATAAATATGAAAATTTCGACAAAGTGTTGTTTGTGACTGAATTTTTCACTCGGACCCCCCCCCCCCCCCTTGAACAATTCCTGGCTACGGCACTGCTACACCACATACCTCTACCAACTACTCACCTTACGAACTTTTATATGGATTTCAACCGTTTATTCCAAGCTCACTAAAGCAATCACCGAAAATATGCTATAATTATGATAATTACGCGAACGAACCGAGGATTCGCCTTCAATATGCGTATAAACAGGCAAGGAAGTCAATACTCAAACAAAAGAAAAAATCTAAGGTCTATTACGACAACAAATCGGAAGCAACATATTTCAATGTAGGAGACAAAATCCTTCTTAAAAATCGTCTACTCAAGGGAAAACTATCATCTCTTTGGAAGGGTCCGTACGAAATTGTCGAAGCGATCTCTCCCGAAAACTCAAAGATAAGGATCGATAGCAAACATAAAGTAGTTCACAGCAATGAACTCAAACCTTTCATCGATTAGCAAAATAAATACTCATGACGTCTTGATCGAAATCCTTTCCTTTTCTTGTTATTAAACAAATTTTTAAACAAAAAAAATATATAAATACGTACCAAACCAGACCAATTACTAATATGAATTTTGTAGCCACCTTGCACTAACGCATTCCCTTTTCAGGCAATGAATTCCCTCAGAATTCTCCTTCTGAGCATGTTATTCACCATGCCAGTATACGGGGGTGGAATCAACATTACCAACCTTGGTCACAACCCAGGGATTTACTTTGAGGAGATTGGCAAGGTTGAGCTCTATTGCAAATGAGTGGAAAGTAATAATATTCTACGACTTGTACCACTTGAAAGCTGCTGGTGGACTTGGGCAGGCTTATAAACGAAATAAGTAGTCTGTGCTACTCTTTAAGTGCTGAAAGTAGTTTTGTACAGTTGTGCAATAGTACAGTCATGGAGATGACGCACCTGATGCTGGAACTAACCCATAAAAGCAGTCTTTTGCATGAAGGGTCTACACAGAAACGATCACCTTTTGATATTATAGGCACTATAAGTAAATCATTGTTTGGTACATTGAATTCAGAAGATGCTGTATTCTACGACAAACAAATAAACACCTTAAAAGAAAATGAGGAGCACCTATTAACATTAATTAGAAACCAAACTACTATTTTAGATACAACTATTAATATTCTTATTAAAACCCAGAGCGCTATGGAATCACAGTTAGTAGCTCTAAATACAAAGCTACGAACGGTCAAAATGATGATTGGTGAAATTTATGATATGACTATGGATAACCGTGTCATTAATGAGTTAGAATCATTAACTTCCCTTACAATTCTTGTAATAATGTGTTATCAAAACACATTTAACATTATCATCGATTTGGTTACCGGCGTTCGTCATGGTAAACTACACCCTAATATCATTACACCCAATCAGTTAGAAAACATTCTTACCACCATACGTAAAGAATTGACAAGTAATGTCAGATTATCGGAACATCTAAAAGGCAACAGCCTCTTACCTATATATCAAATAAGTGAAATGAAAGCCGGTGTGCTAAATGACAAAATCATGTATGAATTGAAAATACCTCTACCATTCAGAGAGAACTGTCAATTATACAAGGCTATCCCTTTGCCCACGCCTGTTGGAGAAAAATTCGTTTTTATACAACCTACCACGGACTATCTAGTAGTTGACTATAATAGACAACACTATTACGATATGTCCCAAACAGAGCTTGCCAGCTGTCTAACAGAAAATCATGATCTGTTCTTGTGCCGATTAGTGCACCCAATTTTCAATTATCAAGCCAGCAACAACATGTGCGAACTGGCACTTCTCCGAAGAGAAAGTATTGTCCCAAGCACGTGCAGTCTACGAGAATCTTCTGAAAAATCCTTTTGGATCCAACTATCGCAAGTTAATAAATGGCTATATTCAACTCGATTTAATATGACAGTCGATGTGGTCTGCCAAGATAAAATATACCCGCACATACTCACTGGCACTGGAGTCGTAGAGTTAACGGACTCTTGTTATCTCAGGACAAGAGATTTCACTATTCAAGCTTACACTTCCAAGGTCAATAAATTAAAGAAATTTTTCGTACCCCATTTAAACATCTCGTATATGGTAAATCAGACGAGATCCTATCCCCTTGTAGGCAACAATGCCACAAATTTTGTTAAATACACAGCTGATAAAGCTCTAGAAGAGCTGTCAAAACAAATTAACACATTGGTCGCGTTTACGTGCAAACCAAACCAGTCTAATTAGACCGAAAAAACCAGTTTGGTTGCACAGATAAACAAAAACCGAACTAGTCCTATTTGGTCTTGATTTTGGTACGGACCAAACGCTACAAAACCAGTCTGGTACTAGCACATAATTAGTTTTACTCCAAAATCAATTTCATAACCTCAAAAAGAGTCGTGTTGTATAAAAATAGAAAACAAACCCCCCGATAAAAAATATTTAATTTGTAATGACGGAGCGCTGGGGATATATTGAGATATGCACTTTAATTGATTTATGCATTGAGCACAAAGTCCAACAACTTATGGATGGGAAAAAGTGTAGAAATCGGGAAATTTTTAAAAAAATTTCGGATGAATTAGTTTCCCGAAATATAAATAAAAGTGTGGACCAAGTTGCTCTTAAATACAAAAAATTAAAGGAAAAGTATTTTAATATAAAGCAGAATCAAAGTAGAAGTGGTTCTTGAAGAATTGATTTTCCTCACATGGATAAGATGAATGAAATATTTGAATGTCGGCCAAGGATCTCTTTTAGCTCTGCTTTCGCTTTGGAATCCAGCAATAACCAAGGAAAGTAAAATAGATATAAGTATAATTCTATAATTACAATTTTTTTTCTATATACAGATGAGCCGCAATTAGAGAGTACCAGCGAGCAAAGTGAAAGTACTCCTGAACAGTCTTCTTCGGCGACTTCATCGACTTCAGGGTGCATAAGGAATCGTGGTGGTATTAAAATTTAAACAAAGTGCGCGTTTCTTCTATTGACAATTATATTTCGTTTAGGTCGGAACGCATATGGGAAAGCTCTACATCAGGCTGCAGAAAAATGGGAAGAAAGCCAAGCTCGTCTGCAGGAAGATTTTATGAAAGAGCAAGAGCGCCTTCAAATACGCCAGCAGGAGTTTGACGAAAGAATGGCGAAGGAAGATCCAGATTTCCTCCGAAATTTATTCGCAATGGATAATACACAAAACCTCTATTATGTAGAGGAATGAATTATTCAGTATATGTTTTGTTTTAGATTTCACATATTGTGCCTTATATACCTACTGAATTTTCTAAATTTTCTGCACATGATGTGATAATTTATTACCATAAGAAAAAAAATGAAAATAGATGTTTTATTTCTTTTTGTTAAATATAAATTCTTGCAATATAAAATTAACTGTGTATTCTGGTTTTCATTGGAAAATTATCTTTTAAATAGAAGGCTAAATGATTTCGAATTTCTTTTGCCAATTGAGAGGGAGGTTCCATGGCATCTAAAAAGATTTCTTCATCCTGGAAAGTTGGTAGGCCGAGTGAATCATTCGCTGAACTATCCGCTGCTTCTATACTGAAATCTGCATTTGATTTTTCTATTAAATTATGCAGAATACAGCAAACTCCAACAATTTTCGGCATAAACGTACAGTCTATATCTGATCGCTTGGACAATATTCTCCACTTACTTTTTAGGCGTCCAAATGCTATTTCTATTAGTACACGTGCTGAATTCAGGTGGAGATTGAAATTTTCTTCAAAGTCCTGCAGATTGCGGCCACTATAATCCTTCATGAGGTATGGGAGCAGCGGATATGCTGGATCTCCTATTAGGTAGTATTCGATATTCCATCCGTTAATAATTTTGTCGTCCTGAGGATGAGTTGTTTTAAATACTTAACTCCTAACATCATAAATCTTTTAAATTACCTTTGGAAAGAGATCGTTCTTATTCTGAAACAAGAAGAAACCTTTGAAAACAGATGCATCATGTACACTGCCTGGAAACTTGCAAGATTCATCCCGAAATCTTAAATATAAAGATATTTGTTAAGGTAGCATAAGCGGTTATCTGAAATTTTCACTTACAGCATGTTCTTATCGACTACCGCTTGCAGGGTAATAGAAATCCACCCCTTTCTGTTCAAAAAGTCCTTCCTTCCAACAGCTGGGGCTAATATAGGAATGTCCGTTCCATCAATACATCCGATAATTTGAGGAAGATGGAATTTTTCCGCGAAACTCCTACTTATTTCACCAGCTTCCTCTTTATTGGGAAACACAATACTTGTTCGCATAAGTTTCAATATCATGAAGTTTACAACTTTGTATACTATTTTTTTTACAGTGCTCTTATGTATCCCAAAAACACTTCCAACAACTCTATACTCTGCACATGATGCTAACTTGTAGAGTGTTACTGCAATTTGTTTTTCCACAGGCGTGGTTTTACTGTTATTGTAAACAGGGTTTTCTTTCGGCATCAAGAAAGGACGCAATTCATCACATAAATATGTAAACAGACTCTTGTTCAGCCGGAAATCTTCGATCCATTGTTGATCTGAATATGTTTCCCACATTAACAACCAATGGCTATCGCTTCTAGTGAGAGATCCGCAAGATCTAATCGACGGAGGCATAGAAAGTGTTAAATTTTGCAGGATATTATATTGGTGTCGATTGTACCATCTTCTAAGAGCTCTGAGGAAAGTAAAAAAAGTTATGTAGGTACCTAAAAAACTTTTCATTAATTCTTTACCTTAGTTGATTATTATAAAACCTTTTTTGTTTTTTTAATCTTTGTCCACGCTTCACAAGATAAATTTTAAAATATTTGGGAAGTTGAATATCCATAATTCAAAATTGATTATAAAGATGACAGATTCAAAATTTGTATATTGTAGGTTGTGTTGAAAAGGCACATAAATTCATGACCGAAAAGTACCGAACCGGTCTTAATGGACCAGTCTGGTCAACACATAAACGCGACCATTGAAGACCGAAGAGAATGTTGCACTTAAAGCACTGGTCACCCACGAGATACACCATTATGCATTGCGTTACGCCGCGCCGTGCTACTAATCATTTTGATATATGTTCTTTATCGAAACTATAAACGCGTATTAAGGCTCCTCTCGTGTAAATGTAAAACTGACCTTGCCGAAACCGTTGGGAATGGTGAAGAAATCCAAACCGAAGACGAGCAAGAAATGACCGAAAGAGAACCAGGTGAGGTTAGATTTTCCTTAATTAGAGATTAAATCATCAAAAAAATGCAATCAAAAATGTACAATTTAAAGTTCTTATTTTAATTTCCTTAACTTTATATATGTTATATTGTAGTCAATAGACATAAGTTTTGTCATTTTTATATACTATGGTAAAAAAAATTGTGTATTAAAAAAAAAACAATTAATATTTCGTAATCATTTATTCAAAAGCATAATTTTTTGTATGCATTAGTAATTTTTAATCTTTAATTTAATTTCATTTGTTATAACATAGATAATAACATACATAAATTAATTACGTATTAGTATCATAAATTTAGGTACTATGATGTACGATACCATAAAAAAAATAAATATGTTAACTTTCCAAAATATAGAGAGGGACTCTAGACGATGCCGCACAAAGAAAACTCATGATCCCTTCAGGACATTAGTTTCCTTTTTTTTTTTGGGGATGGTGTTATGATGGTGCCTCATAACCATCACATATGTATATATGTATCCCATAAATTATTTCGCTTATTCAAGCACTTTCATTTTCCCATGCTCCATTTGTCACTTATCGCCGTCTAAAAATCTAAATTTTTGTAACGATTAAAGCAACATAAACAGCATTTTTCTAAAATATATGAAATTTCAGCCATACAAAGTCGCGATGGCCTACGTGATAAAACGGGCAAAAGAGGAAATATGCTGACGCTGCGCTAAAGGCGTCAGCGGTACCTAAACGGGCAATATAGAAAAGATGTTCGAGTTTTGGATATATACTTGCGCGCGTCGGATCGTCCCGAGTCTCGTCTTGATCGAAACTTTGATTCTATATACATAGTGTCAAATTCAAATTATTAAAAGCAATTAAGTTAAATAAAGAAGAATTTTATAGAAAGTTTAAATAAATAAAATTGTGTATTAATTATTTTTTATTGAATCGCTTACATCCAATTCTCCGCCTGCCCGCTCTTCCCCTTTATATAGATAAGCACGGCGGGAGGACGTAACGTAAAATATCTATAAAAACGTGAAGTGAAAGAGAAATCTATAGCATAGCACAGTGATATAAACAACCACAAAAATATGACAAGAAGTCATTATTATAAAACTGTGAAAGTTTCGTAAATGAAAAGACAAATTTTTATTCACTCTCTGTTGCAACTCTAGCCGTAGTAATTTACATTATTAATGTCAATGTATTAGGGCGATTATATATAATGAACTCTTTTATAGTTAGTACGTGATAAGGTGTCGGAGTGGCTAGTTGTACAAATAAAGAAGTCTAAGTACCAGAGTTAAACAAATCGCAAATCTTTTATTTTAAAATCCTAAACATTATCCAGCATATATACAGTCCGCAACATTGGTCCAATCGATCCGAATAATGGATTAATCTGCGTTTCGTGTTCGGTATTTAATTAATTCTCCGACTTCACGGCACCCGCATCAGCGTACACGTGCAAATTACAAGTAACCTGCGTTCAGCTTACTATACAGTAGTGCGGTCATTGGAATTACGTGAATTACGTGAAATACGAGAAATTAAAGCAGACAAATCAGTGAAATTTCCTTAAAGATTAAATTAGATAAAATTATCAGTTGGTCAATGTGAAAATTTGCGAACCAACCCTATCGCCTTAACGGGACAACCAGTGCAATTATATGTATGTAATTATCGGCATTTTTCAGTGCTATACATATTAACAGTGCATCTATATGTATGTAATTATCACATTCGAAAATCTAACAGTGCTACAAACTAGTGCAAATTAAATATCTGTGTAATTATCGGCATTCTTCATTGCTATTCATGACTACATACATTTAAACCAAGTGGCCAGTATACATGCATGACGTGCATTATTGACATTCTCAGTGCTATATGAGCAAGTGAACACAGATTTCTGTAATTCAGTAATAAGTTAGTTTATAAATTTTTGTTTGCGTGTAACAATTCGATGACACAACTTTGTGAAAGACTATCAATTCAAACGTGACACCAGATATTAAAGGTAGTCCAAAGGAGTGTTATACTAAAGACAAAGGGCAATGTATTCTTCCCACAGGCATTGAAGGTGTACATCAAGGAGCTATTCAAGTAAGTAAGAAATTACATTTTATGTAACCACATATTAGAATGGAAACATTAGCCAAGCACAGAGGTGTTATTAAGTCAACATTAACTCGTCTCGAAAATTATGCAAACAATTTAACGACAAATAATGCGACGGCAGAGGACATCTCAGTACGTTTAGAAAGATTGGAAGAATTGGCAACTGAGTTTAATGAAATTCAGTGCCAAGTTGAAGACAATATTGAAGAAGATGAATCGTTTCGAGAAGAAAAGCATGAACGCGCGAAATTCGAGGATAAATATTTCGCAATTAAAAGTTGCTTACGACACGTTTACTTGGAACACTAAAGACCTCTGCACACGTTCAAGATAGCGTTCGATCACCACCTCCGCCCATTCTGTTTAGGGAGTCCAATGAACCTGATAAACTGCCCGAAGCATTATCACAAAATCAGTCCACATTAACTGCTTTGGTATCAAAATTATCCGAACAACGTCAAGATATCGTCCATAATCAAAGCAGAACAGATGAAGACACAAAGCCATCGTGCCAAATTAAATTACCCCGTATAACAATTCCTCCATTTAGCGGGAATTACAAGGACTGGATGTCCTTCAAAGATCTCTACATCTCATTAGTACATGAGAATAAATGCCTTTCACTAGTGGAAAAATTTCAGTTCCTAAAAACATCACTTCACGGTGAGGCTAGCTCACAATTAAAACATTTCCAAGTTACAGAAGCAAACTACATGGAGGCTTGGGAACATCTCCTTTCGTGATATGATAAGAAAAGATACATTGTTGATGCACATCTCAAGAGCATTATGTCACAACCGGGAATTACTCTGGCGTCCCCTACTGAATTCAAAGTGCTCTACAACAATACAGTCGAATCTGTTCGGGCTTTATGCGCACTAGGCTTACCTGTTGAACAGTGGGATTGCTGGCTCATTTTTGTAATCATTAGTAAACTGGATTTTGAATCACGTCAACTTTGGGCTAGGCAGACATCTGAAGAAGATTTACCTTCGTATAAAGAATTTACTAAATTCCTGGAGAAACGACTAACAGAACTAGAGGGTACACACTCTTTAAAACAATGCTACAGTAAACCAAGCGTGAGAACAGTACAGCAATACAAGGCAAAGCAATCCTATGTATCGACCACAAACTGTAATAATTGTCCTAGTTGCTCAGGCAACCATATGTTGTTTAAATGTGCGACATTCAGAAACCTCACTATTCCTCGACGTAAGGCACTTGTTATGGAAAAATCGTTGTGCTTCAATTGTTTATCTCCGACTCACAGCGTAACAAGTTGTCAACGGAGCTCTTGTCGTATTTGCGGTCGTAAACACAATTCTCTTCTGCACGTTGCAGAACAAAGAGAGAGTCAAACGAGCAACTTTCGTGCATCGGTAAATTCAGCTCAAGCTTGCGCCGAAACCGTACTGCCAACAGCCGTTGTGCTAGTCAACGATGCATATGGAAATTCACAACATTGCAGACTTCTATTAGAGTCAGGCTCTATGATTACTATGGTAAGCGAATCCTGTATGCAGCGTTTAGCTTTACGACGACAACATGCGCGCATATTAGTCAATGGAATAGGAGAAACAGATGCTCAAGTAAGCAAGGGTAAGGTCACATTAACCCTTACAAGCAGGATAAATTCTGAGACAATTCAAGTATCTGCTGTCATACTAAAGACCCTGACGGACAGAATACCCCCACGCAACATAAAATCGTACTTGTCTGATGACATGAAGCAGTTAGCGCTTGCAGATCCTGATTTTAATTTATCTGGTCATGTCGATATTCTGCTGGGATCTGACATTGTATTCGAAGTCCTACGTGATGGCAAACTTATAAACCCTGCCGGAGGTCCGGTTGCTCAAAATACGATCTTTGGCTGGGTCATTGCTGGGCATTGTGTTAATCAAGAATCGAGCTCAGAGGCAATGTGCTGCCACTTAAGTAGCATCGACATTGATCATTATTTGAGAAATTTCTGGGATTTTGAAGAACTACCCCACGAAATCAGTCCCTTAACCGAAGAAGAACAACAGTGTATGGATCACTTCGCCACAACATTTCGTCGTAGAGAAGATGGGCAATACGAAGTACAGTTACCATTTAAGAAGAACTCAAGTGTAGTAAGCTAAAACCAAAGATGCAGTATATTTGGTAAAACAGCAATAAACTCTGGCGACAGGAGTAATAAAACGAGGAACAACATGAAAGAAATGTCTTGCCGTGGTCATAAACTATGGCGACAGGAATCTTCATGTTTCAATGAAGATATATAGGTGATGTCCTTGAGCGGCATTCTTTAACGAGTTCAGGGAAATCCCTCCTGATCAACATGTATAGACATGATTGAATTTGTCTACTAGGCTTGAGGATCGGGTGTTGTAGTCCAATACACCTGAACGCAGAATGTATGTGAGAAGTGAGACCATATGTATGAATGACTAACCTTGATTAATGCAGTATGAGTGTAAGGAAAGGGATAATGAGCGTGGGTTTGAATGGAATGTGCTGGCATGGGGATGAACATTCGATCGTAAGGGCTCAAGCCTAGTTGGCGCGGTGCATATTTCAAGAGTGATATTTAAATATTCGGCTCGAAATTGATATTGAGATACTACAGTTCAAGTGTGGGGTGAACAAAGTTTTTGTTTTGTTTCTGTTTTGATTTAAAGTAATTTCTTGGTGAACAAAGTTTTTGTTTTGTTTCTGTTTTGATTTAAAGTAATTTCTTGGTGAACAAAGTTTTTGTTTTGTTTCTGTTTTGATTTAAAGTAATTTCTTGGTGAACAAAGTTTTTGTTTTGTTTCTGTTTTGATTTAAAGTAATTTCTTGGTGAACAAAGTTTAAGATCTATAGTAATTTATAGTAATTTATAAATGAACAAAGCGTAAATTTAAATAGACATTGTGCAGTTTCTAATTATAATCAGTAATTCGTATTAGTGAAATAGTTTAGTTAGTAAGATTTAATCAAAATAGCTTCATTGATTTCATAGTGATAAGAGAGTGCAGTGTATACGTATAAGCCTAATTGAAGCATGTCGGAATCAAACGCTGAACAAATAGCGGATAATCCTACTAACTCTGCAGTGGTAGGAGAATCAGGCCCTACACAAGGAAGCAACATGAGTGAGGTGGAATTGTTGAGGTTGGAGATTTCACTGCTCAAGAGGGAGAAGGCTTTACTTGAACGAGAGAAAAGGTGTGAACGGGAAATTTCGGTTCCACCGTTAGAGAGTGATATCGAGACCGAGATTCGTAGTGATTCTTCGGGAACAAACGAGCAACAAATATTTCGGATGGGGTATAATGAAGCAGTGACTCTAATATCCGAATTTGATTCAGCAAAAGGTGATCTACAGGAGTGGATCACGAATATCGAAAATTTGAAGGGTATCTACGCCTGGGATGAACGAACAGTTTTGTTCTACGCAACCCTAAGACTAGCCGGAGCCGCTAAGTTCTGGTTTCACACCAAGAAAAACCACATTAAGACGTGGAAAGACTTCAAAATGGGAATCCTTCAAAGTTTTCCTAGTAATAAGGACGACAGTTGCATCTTGTTACAAATAATGACAAGAAAAAAGAAAGCAAATGAGTGTGTGGAATCTTATCTCTACAGCGTGACAGCATTAGCCTCAAAAATTCATTTGTCAGAACCGGCGACTATCAAATATATAATATCCGGACTAACGGCTCAGAATTTGAAAAATGTGTTGGTTGCGTCAGGTTGTGCGTCCGTGAGTGAATTATTATTAAAAATCAAAGACTATGAAGAAATAGAAATCCAGAATGCGCGCCGTGAAGATTTGGAAACAAATAGTACAAAAGTGGTGAACTCATCAAGAATTAGGGAGGCAGACAAGTATCCCCATAAGTATGTGCGCGGCGAGAATGCATTAGTAATAAACCGAAGGGCGCATAGGCAAGCGCCATTAGCTGATAATCGAAAACGAAGGAGACACGAAGAAGAAAGCTTTACTAATAAGTAGAATAGCTTTACAAATAGTAGAATGCAGATCACAGGAAACAAACCAAGATGTCGATGGCAGTAAAGTTTTTAAAATAGCAGCAGAGGGAAACACAAAACAATCATCATTATTTTCTCCGTTGAATATGGAGGATATAAATGTGAATAAACAGGTATCAGATAAAAATCGGGTGAGTCTTCTTGATCTAATTAATAGATATAGATGTTGTTTTGCCAAAAATATGAACGAAATAGGGAATACAGATTTAGTAGAAATGAAAATTACTTTAAAAGAGAAGAAAATAATAGCATATCAACCATATCGTGTGCCTTACGCACAAAAACCAATTTTAACAAAAATTATTAGTGATCTATTAAGCCTTGATATCATCCAACCGTCTACGTCAGAGTATGCGAGCCCCGTCATTCTAGTTCAGAAGAAAAATGGTGAACAACGTATGTGTGTCGATTATAGGCGACTCAATGCTATTACTCGTCGGGAAACTTTCCCCGTTCCTAACATCGTAGAGACGTTAAATTCCTTAGCGAATAAAAAAATATTTACTAGTCTCGATTTAATGGCTGGGTATCACCAGATTCCCATTTCCGAAGAGAGTAGACACTTGACAGCCTTTGTTACTCCAGAAGGACACTTCGAGTATAAACGAGTTCCTTTTGGCCTTACGAACTCGCCAGCGATATTTATGCGATTGATGACAAAAATTTTACAACCCTTACAATGTACAGACATAATTTCTTATATGGACGATGTACTCATAGCAAGCGAAAATATGAAGAAGCACCTTGAAGTCTTGGAAAGACTTTTCCAAGAGCTGCGGAACGCGAAGATTACGCTAAATACAAAAAAATGTATTTTCTTGATGGAAAAGTTGGACTTCCTTGGACATGAGATCTCACACAACGGTGTCCAGCCTGGGGAATTTAAAACATCTGCCGTTGCTAATTATAAAAAACCTGCATCAGTAAAAGAAATCAGACAGTTTTTAGGGCTGACTGGTTATTTCCGCCGATTTGTGAAGGACTATGCCTTGATCGCTACACCACTCAATAGATTGCTACGAAAAGATTCGAAGTTCCAATGGACAGAGGAAACAGAAAAAGCCTTTCAAGATTTAAAACATATATTAATAAAACGGCCAGTACTCACTTTGTATAATGCAGCGTCGGAGCATGAGCTACATACGGACGCGAGCAGTCATGGTTTGGCAGGAATCCTGTTACAAAGGGAAAAGGACCAGGTTTTGCACCCCGTTGCTTATTTCAGTCGCGCAACAACCCCATGTGAGGCTAAATATCATAGCTATGAGCTGGAGGCATTAGCTGTTGTAGAAAGTCTTGAGAGGTTTAAATACTACCTCTTGCACAAAAAATTTAAAGTAGTGACAGACTGCAATTCTTTAAGATTAACTCAGGAAAAGAGAAACCTAATTCCAAGAATCGCAAGGTGGTGGTTAAGACTCTCAGAATTTGATTATGAACTCGAGTTCCGAGCCGGTCGAAAAATAGCTCACGTTGATGCTCTAAGCAGAAATGTAGTAGTAAAGGGCAAATCAGCAGAGAACGTTGCAGACAAAATACTAGCCATTAACATTCCCGAAGAAGATTGGGTAGCCACGTTGCAACAACAGGATCCCTGGTTGCAAGAAATCCGAAAGGTGTTGTACGGTATTATTAAAGAACATAAGAATTTTAACGGGATCAAAGGAGCTTATGAATTAGTTAAGGGGGGAATATATAAAAAGACACCTAACGGCAGGAAATTTTTTGTTCCGAGCGGTATACGTTGGCGTGTGATTCAATCCGCTCATGACAAAATGGGTCACTGTGGCATAGAAAGAACCTTAGACAATTTAAGAAAAACATTCTGGTTCCCGAACATGAAACCGGTAGTTACAAAGTATGTCAATTCGTGTATCGACTGCCTTTATCACAAACAACTACCACAAGATCAGCGTTATCACTTACACACTAATGTGAAATCATCAATTCCGTTCCATACGATCCATTGCGACTTTTTGGGACCTTTCCCAAAAAGCAAAAAGGGTAACTTGTATGTTATAGTGTTAATTGACGCCTTCACTAAGTTTATTATATTGAAGCCAACCCGATCTACGTCAAGTAAGGAAGTTATTCGAATACTAGACGAAATAACGCAGTATTTCGGAATGCCTACGCAATTCATAAGTGACCGGGGATCGGCATATGCTTCGAAGGAATTCGCGAATTATTGTGCTAATAACGCTATTAAACACATCCTGGCTGCTGTACAAACTCCTCGAGCGAATGGCCAAATCGAACGCTACTTTAAAACAACAAGAAACGCTATCGCAACAATGTCACAAGATGAAGCGGGAAGAGATTGGGACGTCAACATGGCAGCCATACAATGGTCTCTCAATAGTTTAAAACATGGGACTACGAAGAAAGCTCCACATGAAATATTGATGGGGTACAGACCAAGGAGTATCTTGAAGAACAAACTAATTCTCGCCCTCCACGATGTTCAAGAGGAAGAGATGGAAGAGAATATACCACTTAATGAGCTAAGAGAAGTAATTAAGAAGCGAATCATCGAGAAACAACAACTCCAGGCAGGAACTTTCAACGCTAGTCACAAGCCTCCTCGGAGGTATAATAAAGGAGACCTGGTTCTCATAAAACAAGAACCACCTTCTACAGGTCAATCACGAAAGTTAGTACAACGATACAAAGGACCGTACCAGATAAAGACGGTGCTTCAGCATGACCGGTATGTAATTACAGATCCTGATACGATGCAGCTAAGCCAGAAACCATACGAATCGGTTCATGCCGCCGACCATCTGAAGCCATGGTGTAACCTTGACGAAATTAATTTTGATGACGAATCCGATCGAGACGACGAATAAGGAAACAGAAGTTAAGGGAAGAAGAATAAAAAAAAAAAAAAAAAAACTTAATACTTAATAATTAGGGCATGGTGTTGTGCAAGAAAAATACAGAAAGGATAGACGAATGTGATTTCTTTTTATTTATTCTCTTTTATGTTTGAGTACGCACACTTAAATGCAATACGATTGGATGCTAAGTTCTCTTTTGCTCGTTCGTAGTTGTGAGGTTTGTCTTTGTGATGATTGTCATCCCTCCATTAAAGATCAGCATTTAGAGAAGTTAATAAGAAATTGGCCTGTGTGGTGTCTAGTTGCCTCTGTGGTGTTCGTCTGGCCTTCGATTGACTAAAGACGTACATAAAGGAAGTTGAGCTGCCTTTGTGGTGTTTTCGGTTATATTTGCTGTGTAATTAGTGACGAAAGGACGTCACTGTGGACAGTGACTGTTAGGTTGGCCGAACTGTAGTAAGCTAAAACCAAAGATGCAGTATATTTGGTAAAACAGCAATAAACTCTGGCGACAGGAGTAATAAAACGAGGAACAACATGAAAGAAATGTCTTGCCGTGGTCATACACTATGGCGACAGGAATCTTCATGTTTCAATGAAGATATATAGGTGATGTCCTTGAGCGGCATTCTTTAACGAGTTCAGGGAAATCCCTCCTGATCAACATGTATAGACATGATTGAATTTGTCTACTAGGCTTGAGGATCGGGTGTTGTAGTCCAATACACCTGAACGCAGAATGTATGTGAGAAGTGAGACCATATGTATGAATGACTAACCTTGATTAATGCAGTATGAGTGTAAGGAAAGGGATAATGAGCGTGGGTTTGAATGGAATGTGCTGGCATGGGGATGAACATTCGATCGTAAGGGCTCAAGCCTAGTTGGCGCGGTGCATATTTCAAGAGTGATATTTAAATATTCGGCTCGAAATTGATATTGAGATACTACACAAGGATACTAGGGGATTCTAAGCAGTCAGCCTTAAGGCGCTTCTTATCCATAGAACGTAGACTTTCAAGAGATCACGAACTCAGAGAACAATATACTAAGTTTATGAAAGAATATTTAGATCCCTCACACATGTCCAGGATAACCGAATCGGAGAAGTATTTGCCCACCGAGATCTCTTATTATCTTCCGCATCACCCAGTTATGAAGGCTGATAGCGTAACTTCAAAGCTTCGAGTAGTCTAGGACGCATCCAGCCCAACGACTAATGGCGTTTCACTCAATGATAACCTCATGAATGGACCGGTCGTGCAATCTGATCTAATATCAATTTTAATGCGCTTCAGAAAACATCGATATGCATTTGCAGCAGACATTGCAAAAATGTATCGGCAAATACTGGTCAATAATAAACATATGCAATTTCAAAGAATTTTATGGCGTCCGAATTCTTCGGAACCAATCGTCGAGTACAAGCTTCTTACAGTTACGTATGGTACAGCAGCAGCACCCTTTTTGGCAACCCGCACTCTAAATCAGCTCGCTAACGACGAAAGTGCAGTGTTTCCTGCCGCCTGCAAAGTTCTTAAAGAAAACTTTTACGTCGATGACTGCATCTCAGGTAGCGACAATCTGCAATCGGGGAAACTTTAAGCTTCGAAAATATAAATCCAATTCAACAGAACTTCTACAGTCTCTCTCAAGCGATCAAAGAGATCCTCCACAGTCCTTTCAATTCATATCTAATGAAGCTACCAAAACACTGGGCCTACAGTGGCATCCAACTGAAGATTTCTTTTCGTACAAGATCGAACTACTTGACACTCAACCAGCTACCAAGCGGAAAATTCTGTCTGTGATTTCAAGGATATATGATCCTTTAGGATGGCTATCACCATGTATCATTAGGGCAAAATTAATCATGCAAAAATTATGGCTCATTGGAGGAGGTTGGGATGATCCTATTCCGGAATCATTGGCAAGCCAATGGACATCACTATTCAGTGATTTGAAATTCCTTGAGATTATCCACATACCAAGATGGTTAGGCTATTGCAGTGATGTGCAGCTTCATGGGTTCGCAGATGCATCAGAAGTAGCATATGGAGCTGTGGTTTATTTAAGATCCAGAGATGAACATAATGAAGTAGTCGTGAATATAGTTGCTTCTAAGTCTAAGGTGCCACCCATCAAGCAGTTGTCTTTGCCTCGTTTAGAGCTCTGCGGAGCTCATTTGCTTGTGAAACTGCTAAAGAAGGTCAAACAAGCCATGAAACTGACCGATGCTGAATGCTACGGATACTCAGACTCAACCATAGTTTTATCATGGCTCGCCGATCATCCTAGAAGATGGAAAACATTCGTTGCCAACCGCACGTCTCAAATTCTGAATGAACTGCCTTCAAGTAACTGGAGACATGTTCCTTCGTCAGAAAATCCTGCAGACTATGTGTCTCGAGGCACATCTCCCCAGTTTTTGAATTCTTGCAAATTATGGTGGCATGGGCCAGATTTCCTACGCCTAAGAGAAATGCCACTGTCATCTATCAATTCACTTGCGACTACCGGACAGGTTCCAGAAGCCAGAAGTACTATGTGTTACACCGCATCAACGCCATCACAGGACTCTTTACTACAGCGGTACTCAAATTTAAACACACTTCTTAGAGTCGTTTCGTACTGTCGACGATTTATCAGAAACTTAAAGCACCATAAGGTCAATAAAACGACTGGGTTTCTCACAACTAGGTCTGTAACACAGGTGGATGCTTACCACAGCGAAGTGCCTTGAAGAAAGTCAATCCCTTCCTAGACGATGACTGCATCCTTCGAGTAGGCGGTCGATTAACAGAGGCTGACATTAATTTTGCACAAAAACATCCAATAATACTTCCAAAACACCACACCTTTACTAATCTACTGGTAACCACACTACATCTTACATACATGCATGCTGGACCAAGATTACTTCTCAGCGTTATCAGCCAAAGGTATTGGATTATTGGTGTACGTCACGTTGTTCGTCGCATAGTCTACAAATGCATTCAATGTGCTCGTCAACGAGCACAAACCGCTACACAGCAAATGTCCTCACTTCCCAGACCTCGAGTGCGACCGAGTCGTCCGTTTTCTAATTCAGGTGTCGACTACGATGGCCCCATTCTTCTTCGAACTTGGAAGGGCCGTGGAGCTAAGACCATCAAAGGTTACATCTGTTTGTTCGTGTGCTTAGCAACTAAAGCTTTACACCTAGAAGCTGTCAGCGACCTCTCAACAGACGCCTTTCTGGCAGCGTTCAAGCGATTTGTGTCTCGTAGAGATTATTGTGCAAACATTTGGAGCAACAATGGGACAAATTTCGTTGGCGCTGCTCGGGAGTTAAGGACAGTAGCAGATCTCATCCGGTCTTCAGATCATCAAGAAAGAGTATTGAAGGAATTTACCAGCCGAGGCATCAACTGGAGTTTCATTCCACCGTCTGCTCCACATTTTGGCGGCCTGTGGGAGGCAGGCATAAAATCTGTAAAGTTCCATTTAAAAAGAGCAATTGGAAATGCTATGCTGACCTTCGAAGAGTTCACAACACTACTTTGCCAAATTGAAGCATGACTCAATTCACGACCTCTCTCAGTAGCACCAACACAAACAGACTAAGCCAGCATACTCACTCCCACCCAATCATATCCTGATCGGAGGTCCAGTAATGACCGTTCCGGAGGTAGCTCTAGATGACATCAATATAAATCGTTTATCACGATACACGCAGTCTCTCCAGCAGTCGTTTTGGAAACAGTGGAGTAAGGATTATCTAGCTACACTTCAGACCCGATCGAAATGGCAAGACAAGGCTCATAATATTCAACCCAATATGGTAGTGATCATCAAGGATAATAATCTTCCTCCGTCTAAATGGTTAATGGGTCGAATATTAGACGTACATCCTGGACCTGATAACCTTGTGAGAGTGGCTTCAGTTTTAACTCAGAATGGCACTATCAAACAACCCCTTACCTTTGGAAGAAATTGAATCGTGTTGAAAGGAATCCTTTCAAGGCGGGCGGCATGTTGCAACTCTAGCTGTAGTAATTTACATTATTAATGTCAATGTATTAGGGCGATCATATATAATGAACTCTTTTATAGTTAGTACGTGATAAGGTGTCGGAGTGGCTAGTTGTACAAATAAAGAAGTCTAAGTACCAGAGTTAAACAAATCGCAAATCTTTTATTTTAAAATCCTAAACATTATTCAGCATATATACAGTCCGCAACACTCTCTCTGACCAGAAATAGTGATCACAAGTCATTTTAACCTAAATTTCAGTAAGAATCGTGACAATTAAAAATAAAAAATAAATAAAAAAAACATGCATGGAACAATCTCCACAGTAAGGTCAAAACTCTAGCTCCCCATAAAAACAAAAGAGGGCTATTTAATTTTATTGGCACTTTCTATAAATGGTTATATGGAAGGACAATAACAACAGGGAAGAAATAGAGCAACATCTTATAGTGAACATTGAGGAAATCCCTTTGAAGAAATGTTCAGATCTCCAAATAAAGGTCAGTGATTTACTTCCCTACCTTCTCGTATCTATGAGTAATTGTGTGTCAGCATCATCAACCCAAAATGCATGCATATAACCCGGAAAGAGTGTAGGTGTGAATGACTAACAAAATGTGAGGGATAAAAAACCGGTTCTGTAAGTGAAAGGATGTACGAGAAGACGTAGGATATTAAGGGTTGATGAGCTGAAGACCAGATTACTGTTGAGCATGGTGCGAGTTGGTTAATTTATTTTCTCTTCTTAAATCTGTTGAATCGTTTGGTAATCTATTAACAAAGAATAGTTGTGATTTCTACGCGCGAGTTTCGCTAAAATCTCAAAATAATCGACACAGATAACCACAACATTATAGTTAATGTAAACCAACAGGTAAAAATATACCAGAACTTTAATAAAACCGTCACCACCTTGAAAGAAATAATAGAGGACGATAGAATCAAAATCTTAAAAGAATTCAACGTCATAGACAAATACAATAAAAAATTATACTCCCAAACAACCTTTGATGCTCTTTCATATTTTGTGTCTTTTAGTCGCAGATTTGACTTCAAAGGGAG
Source organism: Dioctria rufipes (assembly GCA_963924295.1). Classification (NCBI taxonomy): domain Eukaryota; kingdom Metazoa; phylum Arthropoda; class Insecta; order Diptera; family Asilidae; genus Dioctria; species Dioctria rufipes. The sequence goes on along the minus strand of OZ002741.1, from coordinate 83,195,594 downwards.
AATTTGTTTAATCTTTGAATGAAATTGTGTCATTTACTGGATATTTTTTCATTAGAATTTGTATGCATTTTTGGCACACGTATGAAAGTGTTGTGAAAATAACTCCATTCGGCCACTAAATGAATAACAATTCTGCCGAAACGTTTTCTGTAAATTTCTAAGAAGAAATGAATGCTTATTGCTTAAATTATTAGCCGCATAGAGGAGCTAATCACACCGAACTACTTCTATAATAGGCTGCTGGTAATGCATAGAGGAGCTAGTCACACCGCACTACTTACGTAATAGGCTCCTGGTAATGCAGAGAAAATCCGACATCTACTCCGGCGAGCGTATACTAATAGAGCAATCTCTTAAACAGTGTATTGAACACTCTTATTCGCCAGTCTGTAAAAAACAACAGTGAACCACTATAGCCTTATTCACCAGTGTGTAAAAAACAACGTTCTTGGTTATTGAAAAATGTAAACATTTCGCCTTCAGAAAAAGTGTATAGTATATTTCTCTTGGTCACACTCATGCTCAATTTCCTTAAATGTTACATGCAATTCTTTCTTTCAAAATTTGGATTAATTTTTTTTATTTTTTCAAATGACGCCTACTCTGATGGGCAGGGTTACCGTTTTACTCCATTCGGAGCAAAAATACTCCCTTTTCGGTTGCGTTACTCCTCTTTTGCTTCTTTGCTTATTTGCTCCTAAAAGGGAGCAACGACTTTTCTTCTAACAAGAAAAATTGTGATTTTCAAGAAATTATTGTGGTGATTTGATTCATGATTGTGAATTTGTGAGCCATATGAAGTTGGGTTAAGTTTTTTTCTTAACTTTTACCATTGTACATCCGTCTTAAGTGATTGAACTATTGTGAACGCGTGTTTGAGGTTTCAAGTTTGCGATTCCCAATTTGCCAATGGAACGGTACATATTAATTTTTAACTTTAATCATACATATAAAATCAATTTTGCTTGTTAGATATATCACAATAAAAAGGAGAGCGGAAACAAAACCCGCTGTGGCAGAAACGGATTGCATCACCGATTTGCCGCTAGCGCATCTAAAGAATGCTTTAGAAGGACAAAGTAGCAGTACCGTTATTGAGGAAAACATCAGTATTAGTAGGAAGGAAAAATGTGGTACTGGTAAGCAATTAATATGCAAACAAAAATTTAGGGATCAATGGCTACGTAGATTTACGTGGTTGAGTTTTGAGCCTGAAAAAAAGAAACCTCTTTGTATAGCTTGCAAAAAGATCTTAACAAACAATATTAAGCACCTTGAACGGCACTCATCCACTAATTTTCATAAGAAATGTATACGTGATGCAACGGCAAACACAGTTCAAGGAGAAAGACTAAATGATTTATTGAATTTGCGAAAAAATAAGCAACTGGACAGAAATGTGACAATAGCAGAGATTAAAAATGTTATGTATTTACTCGAACATAATCTCCCATTCCGTTTAATGGACACCTTGCCAAAGTTGAACGCTGCTCTATATACCGATTCAAAAATTGCCAGTAAAATAAAATGCGGGCGAACTAACGCTAAGGAAATTGCCCTTGTATTTGGTCAAGAAGGAAATTCATTTGTTGCAGGAAAAATGATTTCGCGGTGCTTTAGAATTATCGTTGATGAAACGACTGATGTCAGTGTGCCGAAATCATTAATAATAATCATTCGTCAATTCGATGCAGGAAAAGGAGGCATTCGTGACTACTCTTTTACTCTTATTGAAACTCCAACTGGCAGTGGTGAAGAAATCTGTAAACAAATTTTTGATTACTTGGCTAAATACAATATATCTACACAAAATTTGATTGGTTTTGCATCCGACAATGCGTCTGTGATGGTTGGGAAGCGAAGTGGTGTTGTCGCTTATTTAAAAAAAGAATTGCCGTACATATTTACATTGGGGTGCACATGCCATTCAATGCATTTATGTGCAGTTGCAGCGTGCAAAACTCTTCCTTGTTGCATTCAAGAGTTATGTAAAGATTTATATAATTTTTCAGCCCACAGTGCAAAAAGACAAAATGATTTTAAAGAAATACAAAGCTCATTTCCGATAACCAGTAATAAAATACTAAGGCTATCTGATACACGATGGTTAGCGATGGAAGCTGTGGTAAATAGAATTTTAGAGCAGTGGACCCCTCTTCAACATTATTATATGTTACTCCAGTACGACGAAAAGGATAAGGGCGTGAAATCTAAAGCTGAAAAAATTCTTCAAGCCCTTAGTGATGACAATAAAGTATATTTCTATTTTCTAAGCTACATATTAGAAATTATTAATTCGATTAATAAAGAATTCCAGAGCGAATCTCCTAAGATTGTATCCTTATTGTCAACCGTTAAAAGTTATTATATCACAATTTTAAGAAATTTTTTGTATAAATAGTCACAGTGATAAGCTGTCATCAATTAAATTAAGAAATGTAGAAAATCATATGGACTTAAAGGATATACTATATACTTGGGCTCGAAAGCTAGATTCTTTCTTTTTGATTTAGAAGAGCAACGAAAGACAGTTGATTTAATCGAAATAAAAAAAAAATATTAAAGAATTTTATATTGTACTTTGTGAGCAAATAAGTAAACGAATAGATTTTAACTGTGAAAAGTTACACTCATTGCAAATTTTTGATCCAAAATTAATAAATGTTAACAAAAATTATGATGACATATTTAAAACCTTACATATTTTCCCAAACTTTTACGACAGTAGTGCAAGAGAAAAAATTGCAAATGAATGGAGACATTTTTTATCAAGTGATTTGACTTTGAAATTAAATTGCGATGACATAAGTCAATTCTGGTTTAATGTTGGAAAAATACAAAATGCTTTAGGAGAATATATATATGACAATTTATCTAAATTTGTTTATAATGTATTGTCTCTGCCTCATAGTTCTACGTCAGCAGAAAGATTGTTTTCAAATTAAGTTTGCTAAAAAATGAATGATGGAATGATGATGATGAATGACAAATAGATTAAAAATTGAAACATGTGATGCTATTTTAAGTGCATTAGAATTATTAGAGAAAAAGACTTCGGTAGAATGGGAGCCTGAAAATTCGTTAATAAGTAAATTAAAAAAAAAGCAAAGAAGCGATACATAAAAAAAGACTTTGCAAATGGATTTTTTTATGTTTTAGTTTTTTTATTAATGAGAAAAGTATTTTCTTTATTACTGTTTTATAGTTGAAATAATTTGTTTGTTTGTTGAAATACATATACTATTTCCTTTATTAGTTATTGTTATGGTTGAAATAAATTTTTTTCGTTCTTAAAATATATGTCTTTTAATATTTTACTAATACTTTTCTTTCATATTTCTAAATTTTTTTTATATATTTTCATCTAAAGAGTAATACATACATTGAAACTAACTAAATGGAGTACATGTTTCTATAATGCTCCGAAAAAAGGTAGTACCGTTAAACAGGGAGTATAATGTACTCCCATTTACTTTTTTGAAACGGTAACCCTTCTGTTCAAGTGAATTCTCTATATATACTTTCTCTATGGATTAGATCAGTTAGCTTTAAGTTCAGTTTGTGTCCAGCATGTCAATGAAATCGCAAGCACCCGGAGTTTATATTACAAATACAACATGGCGCAGCCAGTATAGTGCAGAATTAATTAAGTGATAAGCGCAAATAATAAATACGCTGAACATATTTGCTGAAACGAAGAAGAAATTAAAAATAGCATCCTATCTAAAAAGTGCGGTAAAGTGATGATAATCCAAATGTGTGCAACAACGAAATTATAAATTTGCAAAAAAAAAAATAAAACAAAAAAAAAACAATTTATAAAACAATGGATACAAAAGCAATACCAGTTGTATCCGATGGGAATTGCTATTAAAAATAATGAGTCGGCAGTAGCGGAAAAATCACGTGCTAAGGAACATAGAACTAGAAACCGAAAGCCGTATATTGAAAAATAAAAACCGGGGAGGCCACCAAAAACGAGGATTGTGTATACAACGGAAACAATGGAATTCCTAAGAAGAGTTGAACCGTTAAGCTTAAATGGGAATGTTGCAGAAAATTGGAGAATATTCCAGCAAAACTACGAATATTTGTATATAGCAGTACAATTAAAGGAAAACCCGGAAGAAGTACAGGCAGCAGTTTTCCTGAATGCGGTGGGCCCAGAGGCAGCAGAACTATTCAACACATTTATATTCACTAATATTGTAGACAAGAAAAAATACTCCAAGGTGGTAGAAGCATTTGAGAACTTCTGTAAGCCAAAGAAGAGCGAAGTGTATGCAAGTTACCTATTTCATTCACGGAATCAACAGCATATGGAATCTTTCGATTCATATCTGATGGCCTTAAAGAAATTAACAAGAGCTTGTGGCTTTAGAGATCAACAAAATAGAGTGTTAAGTGACCGAATCGTGCTTGTTGATGAAGATAAAAACCTGCAAAAACTTTTACTGGAAGCAGAAAATCTCAACGCAGAGAAGACGGTAGGAATGGAGCGAGCGGCAGAAGCATCAAAGTCATAGATGGAGCAAATGAACAAAGGGCTAGGAGCACTTAACTTAATAACAAACGATTCAAAAACTAATTAGGTACTATAGAAAATATGCTAACAATAATATATTCTAATTTTAGGCAAAATAGTAACCGAAGTAATAGACAGGATAGGACTAAAACGGCAGGTACTAATAGGAATTATTGCAAATCATCAGGGACAAGTAGTCCACAGTCAAAGGTTATAGCATGCAGCTATTGTGCTCAAAAGAATGAGGTAGGAAATTGCCCAGCCTATGGAACAAAGTGCAGAAATTGTCACAGAAAAAATGATTTTCCGATTGCTTGCAAAACAAACAAAAAACAGGTACGTGAAATACAATATGTGAGTGAAGATAACGCTAAGCATGAGTTCTCTATAAATACCATTGATTTTGATGTTAGTTCCTAAGCACAATCATGGTTTGAAAATATTAAAATACAAACACATTTAATTAAATTTAAGCTTGACACCGGGGCAGATGTAAACGTCTTACCTTTCAAATTAACCGAGAAATTTTTAAATTTAAAAATAAACAAAAATAACCTAAAAATACAAGTATATGGCGGTACAGAATTACAAATAGTTTGTAGTACGATACTTAAAACAACAATTAGAAACCAAATTAAAGACCAACTAAACCAGGAGAATATTTTTCAGCTGATAGCGGATACTGAAGAAGTTCTTTATCATTGCGATAACGATTATGCGAAAACACAAGCACGAAATTCAATTGTTCACTCTCTGACGAATAAAATTAAGCATAAAGTTAGGGTTACCAGAGAACAAAAACAAATTTTACAAGCGCATAAAATAACGAAAAATTTCCTGAAAGGAAATACAGACATTCTGATAACGAATAGCGACAAAGGCAATAAAACGGTTATATTAGATAGGGAAACGTATCACAATAAAATGATACAGCATTTATCTGACAATAGTACGTATCAGATCATAACTAACAACCCACGACGGTTAACTCAGGATCTTATCAAAAGCAACAACGAATTGATCATTGAAATGCACAACAAAAAATACATTAACAAATCAGATAAGGAAGCCTTAATGATCAAAAATGCCCAGCCACCACGCATATATGGCAACGTCAAGGTACATAAGAGTACTCAAGGCTATCCAATAAGACCAGTTGTATCTACGATCAACACACCCACATATAAATTAAATAAATTCCTTAGCCAAATATTGTCTAAAGCCAGAACAGATAATGGATACAACATCAACAATGCATACGAATTTAAGGAACATATCAAGGTAATCAAGCCGGACAATGATGAATGTTTTATATCCCTTGACGTAGTATCCATGTATACGAACATCCCTCATTCAGAAGCATTACGAAGTGTCATAAAAAGGTGGCCGATAATAAAACAGCATACACGTCTTTCTAAAACATTATTTCTTAAAGCGCTTAAACTATGCATAACAGAAGCGAACTTTTTTCTCTATAATGACCATTATTATAAGCAGATTAATGGACTTGCTATGGGATCAAGCTTATCTAGCATCTTAGCAGAATTTGTAATAGATGACCGCATAGATGTTGCAATGGAAAAACTCACTGAAAGACCCAAACTAATTAAGAAATATGTAGATGATCTAATTATTCTTCTGAAAAGAGAACTAATAGATGCAACGTTACAAGCTTTCAATGACACACAAGAAAATATGCAATTTACATTGGAACGTGAAGTAGATGGCAAGATAAACTTTTTAGACTTGACACTTAAAAGAAACACAAGTAACATAGAAGTAGATTGGTACATGAAACCATTGGCGTCTGGAAGAATACTTAACTATCTCTCTGCGCACCCCAATAAAATGAAACAGAACATAGGATATGCTCTAGCCAACAGAATCATTAGATTAAGTGATAATCATCTACACACTAAAAACTACGAGATTATCCGTAAAATACTTCACGACAATAATTATCCCTCACACATAATCACACGTATCATAAATAAAGTTAAATATAGGAAGGAAACATTGACAGAAAACAATGAACAGGAAATGCTTGAGAAAGAAAAAAATGAAACGATCATATACAAACGATTCACATACATCCCTAACGTCACAGAGAATATTACAAACAAATTGAGGAACATTAACAGCAATATTAGACTTGGTCTAAAACCAACATGGAAATTAAGTAACCTCTTTAGTAACACCAAAACAAAAATAGATACACCTTGCTGCGGTGTAGTTTATAAGGTTGATTGTGAATGCGGACGCACATACATAGGTGAAACAGGTAGGGATATTAAAACTAGGATAAGGGATCATAAAAACGACCTCAAGTCAGCTACGCGAAGCATCGATAATCAAGCAACTAGATACTACAAGACAGCATGCCTTCAACATGCGATGGAAGAGCAACATAAATTTAATTTTGACAATGTTACAATTCTCAACAAGGAAAAATACTGGAAAAGGAGAAAAAACATAGAATCTCTATATATACAATACCACAAACCGGAGGCAGTTAATTTTAAAGTCGACACGTCATACATAAACCACCAGTATAAGCACCTCATTAATACACACAAAGAAATGGCACGGGATTAACTGACAACACATTCTACAAAATAGCATAGGTTATTCAGTATACTGACGACATAAACACCGATCTGTTCAATGTCAATTTATTTAGTTATTTATTTATTTATTTAATTTATTTTCATATATGTACCTAGTATCATTTTTATTTTTATATTTTTATTTTATTGACTGTGATAGCTTTTTAGCTTTTTACTTAGTTTCTGTGTGAAAAATTTAATAAGAACATTGATTTAAAATATGTAAAGAAGAATTAATTATATGTAAGTACACAATATCCTATAATAGCCATAAGCGCCCATGATGACAAAATACTTTATTGCAGTATTGTATGCCCTGAAGATGGCCCAAACAAAGGACCGAAATATAGGCAAAAAACGAAATAAATAAATAAACATTCACAAGGTCGTTAAACCCATCTTTTTATTCACTACATAATATCAACACGACCAGTATTCAGATTTATACAAATTAAAGATATTGAATTTATTATCATTCGCAACAGGTCTGTTCCTATCCTGGGGTTAGATACATGTGTCAAATGTAAACTAATTAAGAGAATAAACACACTTAGTACTACGTCAGTAAACAAGGCAGAATTTATGAGGAAAAATGCGGATCTTTTTGCGGTTTTAGGCTAAACCAACTAGACGAATAGCGCTTTCATTAAAAAAAAACTTAAAAAATTAGCTAAAAAGACTAGAGAATTGGAAAATTATTGAAAAACGTAATAATGCATCAGATCTCGAACATCGTTATAGTTGAGAAACCTAATAAGAATATTCGTGTGTGTCTAGATCTAAAGAATCTAAACCAAGCAATTAAACCACCCTATTCCTTAATTTCAAGAAATTACCTCAAAACTAGCGGGGAAAACTCTCTTTACAGTTCTAGATCTTAAAGACGGGTACTGGCAGGTTGAACTGGATGATGAATCAAGTAAGCTATGTACGTTTAGTACGCCCTTTGGTACATACAAATTTAAGCGACTTCCATTTGGAATAAAAAGCGCGCCCGAAATTTTCCAAAAATACGAAGACGAAAACTTTAAAGACATAAAAAATGTAATGCTTTACTTAGACGACATACTAATTGCTGCAGAAAATGAAAGGGAACACGATATGACCCTTAATGCAGTTGTCGAAAGAGCTAGAAAGCTCAACAATAAATTGAATATGGATAAAATACAATATAGACTCCACAAGTTAAATATCTAGGTCACATAATAACGAAAGATGGTATTGCAAGTGGCCCGGATAGGGTAAAAGCTATTCAAGCACTTAATAAACCAAAAACAAAGAAAGAACTTTAAAGACTCCTCGGTATGATCAACTACTTGAGAACATTCGTACCTCGACTGTCAGAGATATCGCAGCCTTTGTGGAAATTGTTAAAAAGGAATATAGTTTTCAAGTGGGAAGTGACTCATACAAAATATTTAGAAACATAAAATCTCTAATCTCGGATGCTTCAAAATACGGTTTAGGAGCTTGTATGATACAGGAAGGAAAACCTGTATACTTTTTTTCCAGAAGTCTCACTGAGACGGAACAAAGGTATTCCCAAATTGAAAAAGAGCTTCTGGCTATTGTTTTTTCGTGTTCTAAGTTCCACTATTTTATATATGGTAGAAATGTCTATGACTGACCACAAGCCGCTTTTAGGGATCTTTGAAAAAAAATATTGATCGCATACCAAATTGCCGATCACAGAGAATGATGCTCAGATTAAATAAATATAATATCGAACTAAAGTATACTCCAGGCAAAGATATGCATATTGTAGATTTATTATCTAGAGATTATTGCACCGACGAAACAATTCCTGAAATACCAGATTTAAACGAATTCGTACATTCTATAAATGTAAGCGCAGAAAAGCAAATACAATTTAAAGTAGAAACTTGTAACGATCCTATATTAAAAGAACTAAAATCTGTCCTAAAAAATTGCTGACCCAACAAAAAAAACAGAGTTAAGAGCAGAAGTAAGATATTATTGGAAAATAACAAAACGATTTAGTTTTAGAAAACGGTCTAATTTTTCTTAATGAAAGAATCATCATTGCGTTAAGAAATCTTAAAAACTCTTCATCAATCTCATCAAGGTATTGAGAAAACTAAGATAAAAGCAAGAACTTTATTTTACTGGCCAGGTATAAATGAGGCTATTGAAAGCATGGTTATGAAATGTGAGCTTTGCCAAAAGTACCGAGCAAGTAACTGTAAAGAACCATATATCGCACACCCCCAGTGCCTTTTAATAAAGTAGCTATAGACTTTTTTGAGACAGGAAACAAAAATTTTCTCATTCTCGTCGACTATTTCTCGAAATATTTAGAAATTTTACCCACAAGAAATAAAACAGCATCCAAAGCAATTAACAAATTAAAAGGTGTTTTCTCAACCTACGGTATACCAAGAACAATCATAGCAGACAACAACCCCTTTGGATCGTATGACTGCTAAACGCATCATTACAAAAGCAAAGGAGTCAAACAACGAGCTTTGGCTATCCTTGTTAGAATATAGAAATACTCCTATTAAAGGAAACGATAAAAGTCCTGTCGAGCTTCTTATGGGAAGGAAATAACACTCAAATTAAAAGGGGAAGATGTAGTATAAGTACCTACCACTAAATGAAACGTAGTAGTATTCAGCAATAAACAACTAACATCATGTATGGACTTGTAACCACCTTATTGGAGCAAGTTAGAGATTAGATCAATTAGCTTTAAGTTCAGTTTGAATCCAACTGCCACGAAGAATAAATGTTCATTGAAATCGCAAGCACCCGGAGTTTATATTACAAATACAACAGCTCCTCCACAGCTAGATCATATACTGAAAATAAAGATTTTGCAAGATAGCATTGAACATATCCAGGACAACATAGGCTCATCAATACTAGGTATTATTCATAGCAATATATTAATATCGAAATAAACGAATATGACATCGACCAACAAAAACTAGCAAACATAAAACTTGAAGCAATCAAATAATATAATGAAGATTAACCTAATATTTATTATAATGATACCAAGAGAAGTAGTCTCACTGCAAACATTTTTGTTAATTCCTATTAATAATAATAAGAATGAAGAATTAATGTTTGAGATCCAAGAAGTTGTAAGATATAAAAACAAAACATACATTTATGCAGAAAACAAAGGAATGAGAAACTTAGAGCTGTGTAAAAATTACGTTTTTAAAATAAATTGTTTGAAAATATTCAATAATGTCTCCCAAACAATAGAATTAGATAAAGGAATTGTAATCGTGAAAAATCAAATAAATGGATGTGATGAAAAAAAAATTAACCTTAAACGGTACTTACCTATTAACTTTTCATAATTGTTCAATTGAGATCGATAACAGTATATTCTATAATAATGTAAAAAAGTTCAAACAAAATTTCATAATACCCAACTATTTAGAGAACGTAAAAGATTTAAATACCAAAATAACTTTTAATTGACATTGTCCTAAAACAAATAAAAAATATAGACGAAATTAAAGAATTAAAGTATCAAAGGAAAACATATTATTTATATGGTAGTGTAGTAACTTTTATGTTTATAATCATAATTCTGGTCGTTCCAATTTTCATTATTAAACATAAAAGGTCAAAGATTAAGAATATTGTAGTGACTCAGGAGAGCCTCAAATATAGAAGGGGAGGAGTTGCGTCAGCAAATATTAAAATTCCACATGACCTTAATAATAAAATCATAACGTCAAACTCACCTGGCTATGAAACGTAAACAGAGATCGCATTTAATTTCTTATCATATCTGAGAAACTAAAATTCAAGAATTCTCACAGACGGTTTCCTGCAATGAAGAACAAAAATATAATGTCAGCAAAATTGCAATGAACTGAATGATGAAATTGAATTTTGTGAGAAAATATTTTTCCTAATTCTAAGCTAGTCTTAAGAGCTCCTCCGAATCGTATAAACGTAATAAACATACCTTGACTTGCAACGTGACAAGACAGATGGCACCTTCAGAAACCAACATAGTTTGGATATTCTAACCGGACCAAAGCCAATGGGTTGGTGAGGCGAAAACTTTCTCACACTAAAAAGAGCTACATTCAGCATCATCGTAGAAAAAATATTCTTTCGGTGACAAAAAAAAGTTATCATCTCTTATGTACATATGTTCAATAATGATAAAAGTCCTTACTCGGCGACATGAAGAAAAATGATAATTTCTGTACGATAAAATTTTTAGTCTGTAATCGTCTGCGATATTATCACTACCCCAGGTAGTGAGTAGGTTAATTTCTTTCTAAAGTTCTATTTTATTTTATAAATCAACTTTGCTCCGGTTGAAAATATATATGAATAAAAGTGTTTAGTTGAAATTCAGTTATATTATATTTTTCTACAGTAAGTGAGAAATCTAATGAATAAAGTGAAATCATAAATGGCACAGTCGGTAGGATTCTGTTAAATATAATCTGAATCCAGTGATACGAGCCCAATTATTGTGCTAATTAAAAAAGTTTGAAACGAAGTAGTTCAAGGTGAAATTTAGTGAACTACGAAGAAACGACAACTAAAGGCATACTAGAGAGAAGGAACCAGAGGAACAGAATTCTTGACATACATAGAAGAATGGAACCACAACAGCCAACACATTTACCACCAAATATGGGAGTTTATTAGTTTATTTGTTCTTACCGAAATCCTCAACAGAAGATCCAACCACCATACCTGAGGAGCAGAATTGAAAAGAAACTACGATTTTTACCAGCCTTTGAAGGAAGAGATGGGACTTTACCAGCATTCATTGCAGCTGTGGATCGAGTAGTAGCAGAATACGGAAACCAGGCACCTCTAGAATATACCGTACTTTATTTTGAGAAAATCTTACGAGCTGCAAAGAACTGCCTAGAAGCAGTACCCCCAGCATCGTGGGAAGAGTGTAAAGAAAAGCTAAAACTACAATATAAGCCAACTAAGGACCAAGGACTTATCATGAAGGAAATAATTGTGTTAAAGGTCAGTACAGTTTTAGAATTATCAGATAAAATTAGAATGTTGATGACAAAGGCATCATCAGAGTGGGCGGTCGTTTAAAGGAATCAGTACTAGAATATGATGCAAAATATCCTATGATTTTGCCCTATTCAGATCCGTTAACAAAGCTATTGATGTTAACAATTCATAAGGAGAATCTGCACTCTGGCCCGCAAGCCTTGCTGGCTGATACAAGACAACGCTTCTGGCCAATAAAGGGAAAGTCAATCCCGACATCAATTGTTCAGCATTGTGTAATATGTGCAAGATCCAAACCAAAACTGTTGACACAGATCATGGGCAATTTGCCTCCCGCAAGAGTCCAACCAGCACGACCATTCGTTAACTCCGGTGTTGACTTTTGTGGGCCAACCTGCTAGCTAGATGGAGGCTAGTGTCTGATATGAAACACGAATTTTGGAGACGATGGTCCCGAGAATATTTAAATGAACTGCAATATCGACTCAAGTGGAAAGAGCGTTTCGAGAACATAGATCCTGGCACTGTAGTGATTATACAAGATGATAATCTTCCAGTCATGAAATGGCCACTTGGAAGAATTCTTCAAACACATAAGGGAAACGATGGTTATGCTAGAGTTGCTGACGTAATAACAGCTAAAGGTTTACCTCGCAGACCTATTCAGAAGCTGTCACCATTGCCGTGTGAGGAGGTAGATCATAACGAGACTCCAATGAACAATAATGATATGGCCGAAGAAATTACAGAAACAGAAGAGTCGCCTCAAGGGACAAGCAATGTCGACAAGGATCAAATTCGCAAGAAACGACGACGACAGTCTTATGGCGCTGCAACTGCAACACTATTATTGGCTTGTTTGGTTCTACCGCCCGGACTTGGAGCAAGCATCGATATCGAGAGCTTCGATCCTAAACCGGGGATATATTTCGAAAATATCGGCAAAATAAATTTCATATCAAGCGAATGGAATTTAATAGTTTATTACGATTTGAAACCATATTGGATGGAGCTTTCGGTATTATCAAATGGGACAAGGGCGTTACATAACTTGTGCCAGCAAGGTAAAACAAGAAGCACATGCATCCAGATAGTACAACTTCAGCAGATTGAAGAAGAGTTACAGGCCGACAATATACTCCTGTCCACCAGAAGACAAAAACGAGGTGCTATTGACATTGTCGGAAACTTCGCCAATTCACTCTTTGGGGTCCTTGACTCTGAATATACAAAAAAAATGTCTAAAACCATAGATACCATCAATGAAAATGAAGAACATCATCTAACGCTACTGAAAAATCAGACGTCAATAATTGACGCAACGATTAACATCTTGAAAAAGGATCAACTAGCTGCAGAAAAGAAATTTAAGGAGTTAGACGTCCAAATCACCCACTTGATAAACCACATAAACCACACCGGAGAAGAAACGTATGAGTTAAAAATCAGCCAATTATTTACAACCCTATCCATCCAAATGATGTTCATAGTACCCCATCTTCAGAGAATGCAGTCTTCAATAATCGACGTATTAACAGACATACACCACGGCAGAATCAGTCCATTACTTGTGACGTCTCAACAATTACGTAACGAACTTATCATGGTCAAGAATCACCTACCACCAGGATTGCAATTACCCGCAGATCAGAATGATATTGTGGAACTATACAAAACCATGTCCGCAGAATCAGGAGTAACGAACAACCACGTAATATTTAAAATCAGAATGCCGCTGGTCACTCTGGAAAGGTTTGACTGTGTCAATTAATGAAGTGCTTGTAGCTGTACGGCCTTGCGCTACATACATCGCTCTCAGTCCACACAGAGATCAATATTACCCAATGACAAAACAGGAACTGTCATCCTGTATGTCGACAGAGGAGCTCAATCATGTATGCCCTCTGAACCATCCTATATATCACAAGGGGGCGGCTGCTTGCTCCTGCGAAGTGAATCTATTTAACAATTCACCATATAGCAAATGTGAAATGGAAAAAATAGAGAACAGTCCTGCTTGGATTCAGCTCAATAATCCAAACCAATGGATCTTCGCAGTCAAGGAACACACCACTGCAATTGCTTGGTGTAACGAGGAAACCATCCCGCTGACTTTAATAGGTTCTGGTCTTTTAAAGGTGATGCCAGATTGCGTCATCAAGCATGACTTACTGACAATTCGAGGAATACATACATATCCTAGCAGCATTAGAACATCCTACAAGAGGTTAAGTGAGTTAAGCAATATCACCACACCAGAACAGCTACATCCAGTCATCGGTAACCTAACTCCCTACGAAGCCCAAGAAGACCAACTAGAAGAATTGATGAGATTGGTCTCATCACAGCTCCAAGAGGAAACAATAAAGAAGACTCATTCCCACAATATCCATCAGTTTACCATTGGCTATCTTTCGCTCGGACTAATTTTACTCTTCATCGCCATCCTGATATTCAAGAATCGAAATGATTGTAGGCAAAAATCGAAACGGCCTAAGCCCGCACCCAGGCAATCTACGGAAGTTGACTTCAGTATCAACGTCTAGTCATTTGAATCTTCGAACGAAGGTTCAACGCGGGGAGAATGTTAAATTGTGCATGTTCATAACAGATTAATCTAATTCTATCTTAATTCTTATATAAAGAAATTTAATTGAAATTGTAAGAAAACAAGATATATATATGTACATATATACCATTAATTCATAATTTTATATGTAGGTCAGGCATGAATAAAGGTTCATATTATCATTGTAATAGGAAACCTAATTTCATTCACCTGGCGCTAAATTCATTCACCTCGCTTCATGCAAAATAAATTCTTAGTCATTATAATCTGAAGAAAGTTGACACTTAGCAATAGCTGAGGAATTTATTTGGCAATTTCGCTACATAAGCAGTATCGCAAATTCTTAATTGAATATTGCTTTCTTTTGTTTTTTGGTAGAATAAGTAGTAATGTTAGCAAAATTTGAATATAAATTCACGGCAAGTAATTAATAAATTATCAGTTGTTAATCAAATTTAGAGCGTTTTTTATTCAGTATCGCGTAACCCTTCTAGTTTTTCAGGCTTTTGGTATTCGGTTAAAGTGCCGTTTATAACACCATCCATAACAGCTAGCAAGCCAGGCAACTGTATTAGCCTTGGTATATCGGTTCAAGTGCCGTTTATACCATCTGCGTTTTAAGGCTAAGAAAATATAGGCAAGACAAAAGAGCCTTGTCTTAACAGCTATCAATGATATTGCCGAATGTACTATTTTTAGTTTATATCAAAATGAAATTGTAAACAACTTAAGTAGTGTTTTAATTTTAAAAGTGAAGGAAATTACAGCCGGGTCATTAGCGGTAGGATTGATAAGTAAATTTAGTCTAGAAGAAATCAGATAGATAATTAATAAATATATAGGACAATATCAATAAAATTTAAAATCATTTAGTTCAGACCCCATAATACGAGACAAATACCCACAGAAATAATAAGGACCAAGACTAAACAGGCAAAGTTATAATATTTTGAACTCAACACAAGCTAACAGTGTTTTGTTTTTTTTTTTTCTTTTCTTCAAAATGCTTTCATACAATTATGGAGCAATCATTTCCAATATAATCCAGGCCAGCCAAAATAAAATAATTCTACCCAATCAAGACATAATAAGTTTAGACAAAATCATAACAATAATTTCAATAATAATATTGACCCATCGCGAAGAAATTTTAATAATTATAGTACACAATCCAGAAACCGCTTACAAAGTAACAGTAACCAAGCTCAGCCAATGGAGATAGATGCAATAACTACTAACCCCAAAATAAATCAATTAGGAGGGAACGATTTTTTACGTCAATTAAGTTGGGACCGCCATTTCATGGTAGAAAAGTTTTGAATACGTCACAATTTAGGGCTCAGTTAGGGCTAATTTAATGCCACTTCCCCGAATTTAATGCTCTAGTACTTTTAAAAAAAATCCATGGATAATCCAACTTTATTAAAAGTTAGGACCACCACTACTGAGAATAGGTTAAATAGTATTGTTACAAAAGTGTACACTGCGTAATATTTTAGGGCTCGATTAGGGCTAATTTAATGCCACTTCCCCGAATTTAATGCTCTAGTACTTTTTAAAAAATCCATGGATAATCCAACTTTATTAAAAGTTAGGACCACCACTACTGAGAATAGGTTAAATAGTATTGTTACAATAGTGTACACTGCATAATATTTTAGGGCTCGATTAGGGCTAATTTAATGCCACTTCCCCGAATTTAGTGCTCTAGTACTTTTAAAAAGAATCCATGGATAATCCAACTTTATTAAAAGTTAGGACCACCACTACTGAGGATAGGTTAAATAGTATTGTTACAATAGTGTACACTGCATAATATTTTAAGGCTCGATTAGGGCTAATTTAATGCCACTTCCCCGAATTTTAAAAAGTACTAGAGCATTAAATTCGGAGAAGTGGCATTAAATTAGCCCTAATTGAGCCCTAAAATATTATGCAGTGTACACTTTTGTAACAATACTATTTAACCTATTCTCAGTAGTGGTGGTCCTAACTTTTAATAAAGTTGGATTATCCATGGATTGTTTTTAAAAGTACTAGAGCATTAAATTCGGGGAAGTGGCATTAAATTAGCCCTAATTGAGCCCTAAATTTTGACGTATTCAAAACTTTTCTACCATGAAATGTCGGTCCCAACTTAATTGACGTCGATTTATAAATTAGCCTCGGAGAACAGAAAACTTTTTATTACAATAATATTGAATTTAGTGCTATGATTGATACAAGATCTACGATAACTTTAGTAAATTCAAAGAGGGTAGGAAGTGACATATATGAAAAGATGATAGGAAACAAAATTCAAATTAATACTATTGACGGACAAGTTAAAATATTCACAGAATACGTAAAAACGAAATGTCCAGTCGAATTCGAACTACCAACCAATGATAGAATGAAACGGATTAAAATCCATTTAGATAAAGATTATGACTTTTTAAAAGATGTGAGATCTGAAAAAGATAACTCAGTCTATTTAAAAATGCAAAATAAAAAATTTATTCAATACATGAAATTCAAATAAAACAAACTTAGGACTAATACTTCAATAATTCAATATAAAAATTCTAATTCAAGAACTAAAAACTAAAATTCAAAATAAATATAACTTCGTCTGAGTGACGTCACGTCTATTCTTTCTGAAAAGAGAAAAAGAAGAAAATTGTTTGTGTCATGTGCCAACAACAGACAACACAAGAAGGTAAGAAAATCAAAAAAAAAACCCAGAAGGAAGCTATAATAAACAGATTTGTTTCCTTCTTACCTTCTGGGAAAAAATACAAGCACACCCGGATCTTTTATGAGCCAGAACAACCTTCAAAGTAATTAACAAGGATGTTGTTAACCTTGAGACACCACCGGTGCCAATATTAAATTATAAGGCAGAAAGTGGTTGTACCTGCCAAGGCTCAACTCTCGATTTGTGTCTACTTAATGATTAGTTTGAGTGCGACCATCGAGTTAGAGTGAGTTATATTAATCGCGATAAGATACGACGAGGATTTTTAATATAAAAAAAAAGTGGGTGATAGTTTTTAGTAGTAGTTTTGTATTGTAGAATTATTCGATATAATTGATATAGTAGTGTAGTTTAGTGTAATAGTATACTTTAGTTAGATCAATAGAGTTTGAGAGTGAGATGAGATCGTGAGTGTGATAGGCTGGTATGTTCAGCCTGCGCTGGTGTGTTACGCGCTATACACAGGCCTTAATTAGGCTTCTGGTGTCTCTTTATTTCTCCTTCTCTGCATATGTTGTAGAGAAAGAAGGACTATTTGTCCTTCTGCTGGGTCAGGTATGTTACGACCCAAGGAGTTCTTTGTAGCTAGAGCTGACGTACATCGTTAGCATTAGTAGTAGTGGTAGCTAGAGCACACAACCCACTGAGTGTTTACTCACACCCATCTATCTTTTCTGTTGCAGGAAGTGGCTGAGTCTGCGCCCAACCTAAAGCGGGATCATTCATCAGTGAATTAATGCCTGGACATTTATAAAAATAAAATAAACGTTGAAATATTAAAAAAAAAACAATTTTCTCTTTTTTTGATATATTATTTGCTTGTTTTTAGATAATATGATTTGTGGATGAAGAAAAAATATTTCACACCGCAGCGTATTGAACTTTTAGCGGAAAATGACTTGATTTCGTGTGATGGATAAATTTAAAATTCCTTTTAGATAAGCAGTTTGTAAAAAACTCATTACTTTGTGGTTCTTTGTATCCTTTTTTTTCTTTTTAGAGTACTATTGGTGAGTTGGATACGCAGCAGGAGATTCCTCGAAAAACAACATAGGTGAGGTGAACCAAATACAGGAGAAAATGATAACAAAAAGGTTAAATGAGTGGGCCGAACATTAGGAATGGATTAGATTGAGAACAATGCTAAAAGAATCGACAAACGGTCAAAAATTTGCTGATATTCTTTAATCTTTCTTATGGATTAAACAATATTTTACATTGGCATATATTAAATTTTAATCTTTCTTAAATATTACTAAAATATTAAATAAATTTAGTATTAGAAATTAAATTTCAGTTATTGAAACTAATGTATTTACCACATTTTTATTTGATTTTAATACTTTTTACTTAAAAAGTCCGTTCAATCTTCCACTTATTTAAATTTATATATTGTTTTATTAACTTTCTTATTCTTCATAGATTAGTAGATAATATTTATTGTATTAAAAAGTATCCTTATGGATTAAAACCTAAACTGCATTATTAAGATTTACAACTCAATGCGTATGTGACAATAGAACAATATATTAATTACCATTGAATTCAATTTTAATCGATTGAATTTCATTGTAATCCCTTTAGATTAAAATATAACACAAACATTCTTATTTATTAATGTAAATTGCTTAAAAATAACGCCCCGCCGGTTCAATATATAATGTGAATTGACTGCATTCTTTATTTCCACAAATGTGTTGCTGCCTAAAGGAGGCAAGTCCGCTGTAGCGCGTTGATTTTATGAATCACTGTGTTCTAATAATTTAGTGTGAACGGGCGTCATTCTTAACTTTAACAAGTAAAAAAGCTAGAATTGGTCTAAGACCAATTCTTATGATACCCTAGATGAATGCCCGTATTAAATTTCGTATGGTCACCGATCTATTCAAGTATTGATTTTGAAGTTGTTTTTCGCATATATTTCTAGAACAGTTTGTCGCACAGAAAAAATGGTAATAACCAATTTTATAAGATTTCGTATTCTGCAGAAGTTTTTAGTACAATAAAAATTTCTTGGACTGATCGTTTTCAAAGTATACGTAAAAAACCGAAATTTTTATATGGCAACACCAAGAAGGAGTTGCCCGATTTAGTCCCTTTTTGACATTTTATTTGCTAATGTAGTAAAAACATCATGTACGAAATTTCAGCTCTCTACGTCGATGCGTTCTCAGGCAGTATCCAAATATATAGCGGTAAACGAAATTTTTATATGGCAACCCCACGAAGGAGTTGCCCGATTTGTCTCATTTTCCAACTTAATTTTACTTTTTTTTTAAAGTCCGTGTACAAAATTTCAGCTCTTTAAGTATACGCGTTCTCGAGTTATCGTGCGCACACACGGACGGACGGACGGACGGACAGACGGACGGACGGACGGACGGACATGCAAAAATGGAAATAACTTTTAATATTAGGAATGGGTGTCCAATCCATTTTGCTCTACCATCATTATTTCGAGGTGTTACAAACGGAATGACAAACTTAGTATACCCCTATGATTTCATCTAGGGTATAAAAAGGGTTTCTTTTGAGTGTTTTTTTACTGCATTAAAAGAAATTATGGAAAGTGAATGTGTACCGGGACTATTAGCAAAAATTAAATTCCATGAATCACATGTTACAAAATATGTCGAACTAAAAAAGTTTCCATTTTTTTATTTCTATCCAAATCTGGTAATTTATATGAAAAAAGGGTAATAAAATAATTATTTAAAGTCATAAATTTTCAACATGAATAGCTTATCTATTCAATCAGTGAAGAAAATTGCATCAGCAATTTTCTTCACATACCATTTCGGTTTTACAAAAATGTTCCCATGACAAATTTTGCATTCAGCAAAATTTGTCAGTAAAAATATTTAATTTAAAAAATAAAAGAAAAGACAAATCGTACCTTCAGTACGATTTGTCGTAAAAATTGCAATATGTATGTACGAACGTACGTACATACATATCATCAAAAAAAAATAAATGAAAATTTTCTCAGGGTGAAAATGCAACTATGCATTTTCTACCCTGAACGAAGGCTCTTGATCGCGACAAAAGTGATCAAGAGCCAAGTTGAACTTAAAAGATCATACGCGGCGGTTCGCAGTCGAATTAAAAAAAAAAACGAAAGGAATTGATAAAAAGAGATCTCGATCAGGGTTGTTGCGCGGTAGTTGTGATTCGGTCCAATTAAAAAGAAATTAACAAAAAAAAAGGGTTTTGGTGTAGGAAGGTTCGGTTAGGTGGCGAAGAAAAATTGAATTAAGTGCAATTGGATTAAGTGAAATTGGATTAAGTGAAATAAGAAAAGTTTTATTGTTACTTTTAAAAAAGGAGAAACTTTTGTTCGGAAAAAATTATAAAAATAAAAAGCAAAAAAACAGAGAAAAAGTGGTTTTAAATTGACCCCAAAGCAAAATATAACAAAATTGGCGCAGCCGGTAGGATAGAGGAAGCCTACTTTGAAAAACAAAAAAAGTATAAGCGCTCGAAAACCCTCTATCCTGCGAATCAAAAAGGAGTTGAAGACGGGATCGAATACTGGGCAAGACGACCCTACCCTTCGCCTGAAGTTGAGTCTGGCTTCAGGAGTATTTCGATCTTGTCGGCTCCCAACGCTCGGGGTCGGACAGCTTTAACTGCCTCTGTTTGAAAAACACGCAGCCACCCCCTCATCAAAGCACAAAGTGCCAACGTGGGAAAATAGCGGGCTTCATCCCAGCCCAGGATAAAGAAGTCCACATCCCAAAATTTTAAAATTTACACTTGAAGGAAGGAAGTTTGCAAACCATCCGCTATCTGCGATCCAGAGCTGAAAGGGACTTCGAAGTAGGCAACGCGCCCCCTTTCAGCTTTTATCCAGGGGAATTTAAGAAGGCCACGGGCCCCCCCGGCAGCCAAAGAACTTCAAGAAACCGAACCAACGATCCTGAATTGAGAGGGACCTCGAAGAAGGCAATAAGCCCCCCTCTCAATTTGAACCAAGGGAATTAAGACGGCAGAAGCCCCCCTAGCTGCAAATTTTACACACGGTGGTCCATGAGCGAGGAAAGCTCCCACCAGGAGACGCCGCAGGAAATCACACCATTTCAACCAACTCCTCAACAATCCTCCTCACCGGGCGACGCACAGGAAGTTCCGTCCGCAACAGAGGGTGCTAATCAAACACCCGCAACAAATTCAACAAAAAAAGGGGTAACACTCAGGAGTGGGACAATCCTTACAGGTCCCCAACAAGTAAGACCTTCTAATTTAAATTTAGAAAGTTATTTAAAATATCTAGAGGGGAAAGTGCGAGACTCCTCCGAACTTTCTGTTATACAGTGCGATTCTATCGATAAACAGCTCAAAAAGTCCCGTGAACGGCGGCTTGAGCAAATCGCGCAATTCAAAGAAAGTACGGAAAAATTTAAAGAAAGCTTAAAGCAGTTTGGAGAACTCTCGCACTCTCTCGAAACAGAAATTACAAATAATAGTGTAGAATTAAGAGAAGGTGCCATTGAGGACAGTGTCAGTGATTCTACCGTGAGTGAAATCCTATTGAATTGGCTGGGCGACTCCCTTTTGGAAAGGTGCCAAACTTTAGCTTCAGAATCCCAAGTATAAACATGGCAGATTACGCGAAAATCGCCAAACTGACTGCTCAGCTGGTTCCCCTATTCTCAGGAGAACAGCACCCAAAATTGAGCCTTGAGCTCCAAACATTTCTAGGGTGCTGCAGGCAGGTAATACAGTGCATTTCGGTGGATGAACTAACAGCATTTTTACAAATCTTTCCCACCAGACTTCGAGGCGAAGCTTACCAGCTTTTTGCCTCAAATATGCCCACTACTTTCAAAGAAGTAGAAGAACGGCTAAATCGCACATACCTGCCTAGAGAAACTTACCAGGAACTGGTAAATAAATTAATAACTACAAGGCAGTATCCCTTAGAAAACCTCACAGCCTTCACGGCACGAGTAAAACAAATGCTGGCACTCTGCAGTGAAGCAGCAGAATCCAAATACGGAGCCACAGCAGCGCCAGCTGTTAAAACGCAGCTGGAAGATTTCGCGAAAAACGCACTAAAAACAGGAGTCAATAACCCGTATATGTGGCAATACCTCCTGACCATGACAGACGGCACGGTGGATGACCTCGTACAAAGAGCGCTTGACATGGAGCGTCTCCAGCAAAGTGCTCTATTCCTGCAACCTCCAGGACAGTTCCAAACAAATATGATGCAGAATACATTGCCAAATTCTGCCTGTACTAGTGTACCCAATAACACACATTTAACTCCAAACAGTACCCTAGTAAATCAAAGCGTATACAATCCTGGCATCATCACATACTCACAGGCCCCCCTCCAAAACAATATGCCCATTAACCCAAGCAGTCACATACCGACGTCACAGTTCACACAGGGAGGCACAGCATATATCAAACAGGAGCCAAGATCGCCAAATAAAAATTATAATGTAAATAATAAAAATACCTATTTAAATACAATCAGTTGTAGTTTTTGTAACTTAAGAGGCCATACGTATGCTGATTGCCTCAAAAGGAAAAATACGCCTTATTGTGTGAACTGCAAAATGTATAATCATGACGTGCGTGACTGCAGAAGGAACAACAATAGTTTTCAAAGACCCCAAAACAGAGAAGCAACAAACCAACGTCCTAGAGAGCCGCAAAACCCCAACAACTCCAGAGTCTATAACGTGCGTAAAAAGTGCGAATTTTGTGGTCGTTCTGGACATGCAGTAAATAACTGCCAACAAAAACGTAAATGGGAAGCCCGGAGTCAGGGAAACGACGTACAGTCGACCCAAAACTCCCCGGCTCGACTATAAATCTCCCATCTAATAAATTAGGGTCCCCTCAGCAGCCCGATTCCAGTGTCGCTACAGTAAAACTTCCTTTAGACATAGGCCTGAACGGCCAAACTAAACTAGTAGTAGACACAGGCGCTGAGGTAAGTATAATAAAGAAAAGGTCATTAAAAGATCTCAAGGAAATTAACCACAATGAGGCATGTACACTCCAGACCCCATTTGGTACGGGAAAGACGCTGGGAAATTGCCAGGGAAACTTCGTTTTCAAAAACAAAATTCCCTGCAAGTTTCAAGTCGTAAAGAACTTGCCTGGCCTTTCCGATGATGGACTTCTAGGAAATGATTTCCTAGCAAAAAACTGTAACGTTGAGGGTCCTAATAAGGCACTAAGGTTTCCTCGCACGGAAACTAATCCAGACGAATTTGCTTTGCCATTAGAGTTTGAAACGGACAAGCTACATTCTGAAAAAGCAGTCGAAGTAAGAACA
The DNA here is from genome assembly GCA_963924295.1 of Dioctria rufipes. Taxonomy (NCBI): domain Eukaryota; kingdom Metazoa; phylum Arthropoda; class Insecta; order Diptera; family Asilidae; genus Dioctria; species Dioctria rufipes. Next base: position 83,171,873 of record OZ002741.1, on the reverse strand, counting down.
CTTGCAGAAGAGGTAGAGTCTAAACAGGCTGAACTATCCACCTGCAGTGTCTTCAAGGCTTCTCAAACGAGAAAAGCTGGCTGCCAAGCTCCAAAAGAGCCCAAGGAATGTGAAAAAGGCTGTCTGGGCGAACAAGAGACCGATGAAATTAGGCAGCAATTGGTTACCTTTAAGGAACCAATCTGCATACCTGCACGCTCTCAAATTGTTACCCAAGTCCCGTTACAAACGCAAGAAGAAATGCTCTGTTTATCACAAGAAATAAGCGATGGAGTCTTCTTGGCAAACAGTTTGCTGTCATCTGGAGAAGAATTAGTGCTGGTTAGTATCCTCAACGCTAACAGTCATCAAGTAGTCATACATAGCTTAAAGTTACAGCTATTTCCAATAAACGACTACATCATAGTCCCATTAACACACACAAAAGTCCACAAAAGAACTCACATTCCACTACCAAATTTAGAGGCAATATCAAACAACACAAGAGACGGAACTGAGTGTCTAAAGCCTGCCAAAAAGGTGCATATAGCTCTTCCGTCCAAAATCCCGAGGCATAAGTCACTATTAATCAATCAACGGCCATATAAGAACGGTAGCGAGTCGCTAAAGCCTATACTAAAGGTGCATATTACTCCACCGTCTTCTAGCATAAAAAATCCTACATGGCCAAAAAATACTAGCATCGGCGCGCATGAGTATTCCACACAACCTAAGGCAAAGACCGCACAAGTGTATCAAACTCAGCCGTCGGCGAAGCAGGAAGCAAGTACCCTGCTACATGCTAAATACAACAAAATAAAGCCTCATAAGGAATTCATTAAATCCAATCCGATTTCAGGACACAAATTTACAAGGAATAGGAAGTTAAACCAAGGTTCAGCCGACAAGACGGCGATATTACAACATGTACGATATCTATACCCGGATAATGAGACTCCGGACGATCCAAAACAATACCCGCGTATTTCTAGGTTAGAGCAAGAACTCAGCCTAGACACTAATTTAACCGCGGAAGAAAAAATTTCGATATCGGAACTCTGCGAAGAGTATAACGATATCTTCTTCCTCAAAGGTGACAAACTCACCTATACAAATGCGATAACGCATAATATTCCGTTGGTGCAGGATCAAGCACCAATCAATCAAAAAATGTACCGCTTACCTGAAACACAGCGGAAAGTAATTAACGAGCAGCTAAAAGAAATGCTAGACAGCGGGATAGTTCAGTCTAGTAAAAGCCCTTGGAATTCACCTCTACTAGTTGTCCCCAAGAAAGCGGGACCTGACGGTGAAAAAAGGTGGCGCGTCGTTGTCGATTTTCGTAAATTAAACGAAAAGACAATTGGAGATGCATTCCCGCTACCCCGAATCGAGGATATTCTCGACCAACTAGGTCACGCAAGGTATTTCACCACACTCGATTTGGCCAACGGCTATCACCAAGTTCTTGTCGACAAAAAAGATCGACATAAAACTGCTTTCAGCACAAGTTATGGGCACTACGAGTTCAAGCGTATGCCATTCGGGCTCAAAGGAGCCCCCGCCACATTTCAACGCCTAATGAATTTCGTCTTAACAGGCCTACAAGGCCTCGAATGTTTTGTCTACCTAGATGACATTGTCATCTATGGAAAAAATTTAAACGACCACAACGAAAAGTTGAGAAAAGTCTTCGACAAGTTGAGAGACAACAACTTAAAACTGCAGCCAGAAAAGTGCCAGTTTCTAAGAAGAGAAGTTGTTTACCTAGGACATAAATGTTCTAGCGAAGGAGCCCTACCAGACCCAAGTAAGACGGCCTGCGTCCAAACATTTCCTGTTCCAAGAACAGTAAGGCAAGTTCAGTCATTTTTAGGACTTGCCAATTACTACAGGACATTCATTCCAGACTTCTCCAAAATTGTACGTCCAATTACAAATTTACTCCGAAAGGATGTAAAATTCACTTGGACAGAGAAATGCCAAGAAGCATTTCAGAGCATAAAAAGTGCTTTAATTTCTCCACCACTTTTAATTTACCCTGATTTTTCAAAATCATTTAATCTTACTACTGACGCAAGTAACGAGGCTCTAGGAGCTGTTCTTTCTCAAGGAGAAGTCGGAAAGGACCAGCCCATTGCCTACGCAAGCCGCACATTAAACAAAGCCGAAAGAAATTACTCTACTATAGAGAAAGAGTTATTGGCTATTGTTTGGGCTACCAAGAATTTCAGGTGCTATCTTCAAGGCCGGAAATTCACGGTCTACACTGACCATAAACCTCTCAAAGGTGTCTTCAATGTGAAAGACCCTACTTCCCGTTTGGTGAGATTTCACCACAAACTATCTGAATTCGATTACAACATCGAATATAAACCGGGGAAGTACAACACTAATGCAGATGCACTAAGTCGCATCCCTCAAGCATCAAAGGAAGACAGTTTAGGCAATACCTTAACGGTAGAAGCCCTAGTCCACCACACGATGGACTCAGATGTGGAGGAAGACAACCCCACAAATAACAAAAAGAAAAAGAAATCCGCTCATTGTTTCGTCGTGACTCGAGCTCAGAAGCAAAAGGTTCAAGATACAATAAATAGCTCCAGTGTGGAGACAGAAGAGCACACGAAAGCGGACCAAAACGAAATTCAATACACGGAGGCGGAAAAACTAAACCCAGCATCGCTTGAGCAAAAAGTAAGTACTGGCAAGACACCCGAAGTTATTACGAGCCCCACGGAGATCCAAACAATCTTAAAAGATTATCACGATTCTCCATTTGGTGGCCATCAAGGTGTCATAAAAACTTACAAACGAATAAGACGCAAGTATTGGTGGAGACACATGCTTAGCGACATCAAGAAATACATAAAAAAATGCCCAAAGTGCCAGACGATGAAAGCGTCTCCACAATATAAAATGCCAATGGTTATCACGGACATCGCAGAACAACCGTTCGACAAAGTTTACCTCGATATTGTAGGTCCATTAGAAGAGACCACATCAGGAAACAAATATATCTTGACCTTCCAAGATAATTTAACAAAATTTGTCGACTGGTATGCCATACCTAATGCAGAAGCAGTCACAGAAGTTACAGACTTCAGCATATCACCCACAGTCTAATGGAGCACTAGAGCGTGCGCACAGACCACTAATTGAATACCTGCGAACAATCGTAGATGAAAATCCCAAAACGTGGGACCAATTCCTACGAACCGCTGCATTCGTGTATAATAATAGTGTACACGAGGTTACTAAACTTACCCCAATGGACTGCCTATACGGCTTCACAGCGGATGTCCCATCAAATTTAAAACGGGATCCCGAACCCGTTTACAATCATGAGAGCTATTATCATATACTGAAGTATAAGCTCCAAAAATCATATGCCACGGCAAGAAAGAACTTATTGGCAAGTAAACAGCGCTCAAAGGGGTACAACGATAAGACGGTACGGCCCCTAACTTTCCATGTAGGAGACAAGGTCCTCATCAAGAATGAAAGCAGAAAACATAAGCTTTCTCAAATCTGGGTAGGACCTTATCAGGTAATCGCAATACCAAGTGATGTGAATACTACCATCAAAATTGGTAAACGTATCGTAACGGTACATAATAATCGTTTAAAACCATATTTCGAGTAAGATCATGTTGAACAAAAATGAACCAGGTTGAATTGAAATTCCTACTACAGTGTCCATTAATGCTCATTTCAATACCTCCCCATAAACATTTGCGGTGGAGTCACTCCACGGCTCAGTTTAAAACGGCACAATGTACGTATAAATATGCTCAAAGGATTGTTTTCTTCTTCTGAATTGTCCACAGAAATGGCGCTAAAATTCATCGTAGTTGTCCTCCTCATCCAGTACACAACTGGAGCAATCGCTGACAAACCTTATGTAATAACCCAGCTAAATGGCTCGGGTATATTTTTCGAGGACCTAGGAAATCTCATGGTATATCATGACACCTGGAATGTCCTCACCGAAATAGATTTGGATGAATTAGATGCCCAGATAAAGCTAGCAGAATATGCAGAGCACTTAGTGCATAAAAACTCTGCATAAATATAACAAACCCAGAAGACCTGTGTAACGTGCAGCAACTACACATACACGCTATAATAGACAGCGTACGAAAGCGCACGGAAACTATAAGGGAACTAGTACCAGGAAAACGCAAGGTCAGATCGCTATTTGATGGAATAGGCAATGCCATGCACTATTTGTTTGGCACTATGGACAGCAATAACGAAAAAGAAATTTACAGCAGGTTAGAAGAACTTGAATCGAATACACAAGCCCTAGCCGAGCTAGAGAAACAACAAATCAGTGTTGTTAAAACAACCTTGGAAAAGATTCAAAAACCGCTGGCCATGTTAATAGACAGACAACAAAAAATAGCACACCAGATAAACGATCTCCACCATGTGGCCGATGATTTAACTAAAAGGCAGCTAAGACAAGAGATTATATCAATCACTCCTTATGCAAAATAAATTGGTGGTGAGAATCACTCTCCCAATTTTTAATCTGCCAAAAATGAGGCTACAACAGATTCAATGCTATCCTGTACCCATGTCAGCAAATTATTCATTAATTCCAAACCCTGGTTATTCATACATAGCCAATAGCGCAAAAACCCAGGAATTTCTCTTATTAAGAGGCGAGGACATGAAAAACTTTAAGAAAATAACAAGTAATTTGGAAGAAAACACGTATGTAGGCCGACTAAATACGCCCATAATAAAGGCAGCAACATCAAATGAATGTGCCATAAGTTGTTATATAATCCTTTAAATGAAGTGCCCAAATGCCGGACCAGAGTTCAATCTCCCCAAAAGGACATGTTGATCAAACTAAACAAGCCAAATACGTGGCTATTTTCATTTATCACCTCAACGGTGCTACACATCACATGTCCAGATCACTTTCTGATCTCGAAACTGGAAGGACAAGGGATATTAGAGATAACGCAACCATGTCAAGTGCAAATAAGTGACAAGGTGCTCAAATACGAAGGTCAAAGTAAACGCCCGCTGAATATAATTCAACCCAAACAATTTCCACAATTCAATCATTCCTTATTGAATTTGAGTCTGGTCGACATTTTACCAGAACCTCAAAACCAAACGCAAGTTTCAATGGAAATTTTAACGGGGGAAGATATCCACAAATCAGTCTATAAAGGCACACATTCATTGGAAGAGATCCAAAACAAAATCAGCAAATATCAAGAAAAGGTATCGAGAAAAAACTCCCATATCCTGTCCACAACCTCTCTATCATTTACGAGCCTACTAGTTCTGGCCATAATGATCGTTGTGGCAGTAAAATATCTTAACCCTGTTGTCATCAAGATGAGACAACAGAGAAATCAACCACAAGGTAACCCCGAAATTTCATCAGAGGGAATTCCTTTAGAAGAATGAACCCCTGCGCCCCAACCCAGTTTAAAGCGAGCTCGATCACTTCCTAGAACTAAGTCTGTTCAATTGGTTTAAGGCGGCCCAAAGGAACACTGATACTGTCAACATGAGCCACTTAATCAAAGTAAATTTATAGAAAATAGTAGACCTGGTAAAATATGTAGAAGAAACCAAAAAACTAAATGTAACAAAAAAAAAAAAAAACACTTTATAAATGCAAATGAAATAAAGAAAATCGTAGAAATAAATAAATAAATAAAATAGGTAGAGTAATAATAAAAGTAAAGATGAAAAAATAGAATTAAAATAAAAAATATATTATATGGAGTTAGAAATAAAATAACAAAAGGAGAAAAATGTATAAAATATGTAAATTAAAAAGCCTTAGATAAATAAAAAAAAACAAAATAATAGAACTAAAAGAAAAAAGAAATTACAATTACATAACAATATAAGAGAGATCAAAGAAACAATACAAATAGAACAAAGACAAAAAAAAGGGGTTGACCAGGCCACAAAAAGTGTTTTAACAAAGAAAAATTTTTTTTTAAACTAACAAACCAATTGTATGTGAAAAATATAATCTAGAATAACAAATAAATAGATATTAGCAAAAGCTAATGCTAGTTCGGAAAATAAGTACTTGTTAAATAAGTTAAAAATGCGCTAGTATTTAAGAGAACAAACAAAAATTTTGTAATCCAAGACTGAGAGCCGAGCCAAACTAAATTGTCCAACCAAAAACTCCCCGCCGAAGACCTACGCCAAGCCAGGTAGGACCGCAAACCACTGTTGTTCATTCCCATTCAGTACCCTCTATACAAAAAAAAAAGTAAGGAAAGGTACAAAAACACCACCCAAGGAAGAACAAACTGATAATATTTATATAATTTTTCTTTTTGTTTATTTTAAATAAATCAATTCGTAAGAAATACAAATTTCAAAAAAAAAAAAGAAACAATGATGGGGTGACCCCGCATTCAAGCTTCGTCCTGGTCCCGAGCAGCGTCAGCTTCATCGGGGGGAGGGGTAGCCGTGATAAGCCTGATAACCGCGGTTAGCTCCGGACTGAAGACGGGGTGACAACACGCACATAAGCCGTACTCCCCAATGATGTCAAGAGTTCCACCTGGTAAAGCAGACAAATTTTTTTTAAAAAATATAACAATTTCAAGGACGGACAATAAATCTTACCTGCGGCAACCCAGGCTTGCCCCCGGTGCGGATACAATGGTATCAAGACCCGATGAGTTGACCCAGTCACGGCCGGGGCGCTCCAAACAGTAAAAGGACGTAGTCCCCGCCTCAAAAGTACCATGCGGATGGGTCCTCGCCAAGAGGGGTTCACATGCACGATGGTGATTAAGTACGCCATAGAAGTGAGCCCCACCGGGCTATGATAGGGCGGTTGATGTTCTAACCGGAGGGTAATCAACATTTTTGAAATTAATTTATTTTCAAACTAAATATTCACGAGGTTTTCGCGGATGTAGCTGAGACACGAATGATTAAAACATCGAAATTGTATCAGCATCCGCTACGGAAATATATTAAACCTAAAGATAAACGGGACGGATATTCGACACCCCCAGATGAGAAATCTTTCGAGGAATATACCTCAGCCCTTCCCCCCAGAGTTATTCCTCTCCAAAGAATAACTCTCTTATTTGCGGGGGGAAGGATTGTTACATACCTAAAAACATACCTGAAAAAAGGGTAATAAAATAATTATTTAAAGTCATAAATTTTCAACATGAATAGCTTATCTATTCAATCAGTGAAGAAAATTGCATCAGCAATTTTCTTCACATACCATTTCGGTTTTACAAAAATGTTCCCATGACAAATTTTGCATTCAGCAAAATTTGTCAGTAAAAATATTTAATTTAAAAAATAAAAGAAAAGACAAATCGTACCTTCAGTACGATTTGTCGTAAAAATTGCAATATGTATGTACGAACGTATGTACATACATATCATCAAAAAAAAAAACAGCTTTCACGCTCAAAACCGCGCGCCACGAAAATACATTGTATGTATACGCGCGCGGCAATTTTAATCGTCGTGACGGTGGCTGATGTTTATAAAAGCATCAAATGTCACCGTCCAACGAGAAATATTCTGGACTTGTTTAATCAAGTCCAGAATAAATGAAAATTTTCTCAGGGTGAAAATGCAACTATGCATTTTCTACCCTGAACGAAGGCTCTTGATCGCGACAAAAGTGATCAAGAGCCAAGTTGAACTTAAAAGATCATACGCGGCGGTTCGCAGTCGAATTAAAAAAAAAACGAAAGGAATTGATAAAAAGAGATCTCGATCGGGGTTGTCGCGCGGTAGTTGTGATTCGGTCCAATTAAAAAGAAATTAACAAAAAAAAAGGGTTTTGGTGTAGGAAGGTTCGGTTAGGTGGCGAAGAAAAATTGAATTAAGTGCAATTGGATTAAGTGAAATTGGATTAAGTGAAATAAGAAAAGTTTTATTGTTACTTTTAAAAAAGGAGAAACTTTTGTTCGGAAAAAATTATAAAAATAAAAAGGAAAAAACAGAGAAAAAGTGGTTTTAAATTGACCCCAAAGCAAAATATAACAGTACTTTACGACTTTGAGCTCCGATACCAAGAAAATGTTGGCAACTTTCTTAACAATTGGAATTATTATGCTATGCGGACGTGGCAGAGATTATTTTAAATGAAATCATACCATCTGCATTACAATCGAGAGATTTTGAAAATACGTTCAGGTTTGATCAACGAGTAATCTTTTCTAATGCAGCTTGTTTTTAGGTTGGAATTTACAAAAAAAAACCTTTCTTGTACATTTTAAAGTTACTTCCTGCGACAGCTAGGGGCTCGAAGTGCAAAAAAGTAAAACGTGGAAATTTTAAAGCCTCTCTGCAAATTTCATCTAATTATTTATTTTTTTAGTGCAATACTCCTAAGAAGCAGTACAACATCCAGAAAAATCAACCATTCCTCATTGTTGTTGAGCCAAACAAGGCAGCAATATCACAATACTTCTTGGTAATTGACAAAAGGCTTATGCATTTACCCTTAACTTTTCGATAGTGTAAGCCTTCGATTTACTTTTTAAGTCATTTTACGTATTCAACATAAAATTTGTTTTTTTTTATGAATTACATCCCACATTTTCCACCCTGAATTAATTTTTAATCCAAAGATTGGATTGAAATATTCCCCACTTTGATTGATTACGTTTCAATACATGTATATTAATTTTTAATAAAAATATGAGTTTAATTGTAATATTCGAAAATTAAACTTCTTTATCTCTCACGAATTGAATTTTAATACAAAAAACTATTAAAACGAAAATATAATACAATGAGACTATTGAATTTTAATACATTTTTGGTGTGGTCATACATATATGCAATCCAAAAAAGTGTAGAATTTATTCCAAGATTTTTGACCGTGTATCGAAAATAAAGAAATAATATTAAATAACGACAATAGGTTACCAATTTGTGGGTCCAAGCAGAAGTAAACATATTAGAGGAAAGTAACTTAAAAAACATATCTTTAAGCCACTTGAAACAAGAAGAGAGAAACATAAGAAATTGCTGTATACGGAAAGTGGATGGATTAACAAATACAAATAGTATTGTACATGAAATTAAAACGATTACCAATGAACAGATCAATTCAAAATTATATCGCTACCCACCTCGACATGAGGTAGAGGTGCGAAAACACCTAAAAGAAATGGAAACCCAAGGTATAATTAGGAGGAGTAAGTCGCTATAGTTCACCAATAATTGTTATTCCAAAGAAGAAGGATAACTCAGGAATACAAAAATTTAGAATTATAGTGAACTAAAGCAAATTAAACCACGTCACCATAGATGATAAATACCCACTTCCTAATATAGATAATATATTATAATATATTAGACAAGGGGTAATATAAAAATTAATTTCCAATTATATTTGTTATTTTCATATAAGCTAATCATGCTTGAAACATGATTGGCTTATCATCCACCTAGAGGAAAATTCCTTTAACTTAAAAAATGTTTTCCCATAAAACGACTTGGAAAAAACGAAAGTTTCTCTTTCAACCCAAGTCGTTTTCTCAAAAACAAACCCAACAAAGTTTCTTCTTTCAACCCAAGCCGTTTTGCTCAAGAACAAACCCCACGACAAATTTTGCCTTCAGCAAAATTTGACAGTAGAAATAAGTAAATTAACAATAAATCAAGAGACAAATCTTACTTTCAGTTAGATTCGTCGAGAAAAATAGAATATGTATGTGGGAAGCAGCCTAAACAACATCGACGTTCAAGTGAACGAGAAGAATGAGCAACACGAGAGAAACGAGTGGAACGGGGAACTGTCACGAAAGAGGCCAGTGGAACTTAAGCCGGGTCTTTTTTCCTTCTTCTGCCGAAAGTCGCCGTGAAGTTAAGATGCGCGCAAGCTAGTTTGATTATAGACAACCTACATACTATTTTTTTTTTTCAATTAAGTAAAGTACTGTTATATTATCTACAAAAGTAGTTATTTCTCCAGCCTGGATCCCAAAGAATTCCTTCTCTCCTGCGGTGAAGATTTTCCACATCAAATTTGGGGGCTCAACCGGGATTCCAAGCTAAGGAGAACGGTACTAGAAGAAAAGAAGGGGACAAAAACTTAATAACCAACGTGGGAGTACATATCTCTAGGAAGAAACGCAAAAAACAAATCAAGCGGATTCTAAGCAACCTCGAGGGCAGCAAAGATTGCTGGCATACTATAAGCTCAGCGACAAAGAAACGAAAACCCTGTGAAATCCCACGCTAATTTCTACAAAAGTTGTATGATAGTGAGTAGAGAAGCGCTAAGAAGGTTAGTAATATTTTCTCTTCATCAAAATAATTTGTGTGCAACGTTATTATTATCCCATGCAAAAACAAAAAGTTGCGGTGCTAAACACGGTGCTCGTCTAAAAAAAGAAAATTGCTATATTCCAATATTTACAGAAATTGTGAGGGAGATAGTTTATTGAAATTCAAATGCTGCCGAAGCAACATAGCAATACCTCACACGTACAGTCCCCTCTACTTTTTATGGCAAAACTCTCAAACTGTCTAATTGGAAATTGTGAAGTTTTTAATCGTTTTTTCGTAGATATTCCAAGACGGATCATGAAAAGAAGTATAATTTTACAATTTCTAAAATATTGCATGATAGCACGCAGGAGTTCGAAGCAAAGGATGAGATTATATCGAAAAAATTTGTCGCAAAATATCAGGTGGTACTGTAATTCAGTTCTACAATCACCATTTTGTACGATAACGAAATTTTTATTTAATAATTATTTCATATAGTAAACAAAAAGTTCAGTAACTAATTTGCTAATATATAAACGTCAATCCACTTCATCCACTCAAATGTTCACATGAAAATAATCCCACTCCACTACCGAACTAACGCCGGTGAAGATAATTCCAGTCCGGTTCGTGTTCACATGACGGATTATCTCAAAGGCGGAATAATTCTAGCAAATTATAAAGGAAAAGCACCACTGCAGTCAATCTGTGAACACACTACTCTCTGCTTGTGGACAGAATACTACCTCAGAAATAATTTCAATATTTTCTATAAAGCAATATTTAATAACTTTAAATTTCGCAATATTTAATTACAAACTCAAAACCATTGAATAAATAACTAATAAGGAAACGGCATATCGGGTGAAAACCTAAGCCACTCGGCGAAATGTATTAGTGTGCTGTGTTTGTATTCGTTTCGTCATTGCAGTAATGAAACTGTGAAATTTTGAAGGGGGACATTTTTTATAATCCAAATTGCTATGTAAAATACACAAATTTTTGGCGCCCCCTTATCTTCAGATAATATTCCTGAGCGTTGCCTATGATAATTTAAGTGACTTGTCAGCAGAATTTTCAAATAAGTGACCAGCCCTCTTGTCATTTCTCCCCCCGCTCCATGGGTTTGACTGTCATTGAATTGCCTACTCACGTACACTGTATTCGCACGAAACCCCGCTTCCTTATTAGTTATTTATTCAATGCTCAAAACTTGCTTTGGTTTATTTCGTACAAATAATTTTGCTTGACAGATATGTATATGCCATAAAATTATAGTAACAAAACAGCAATATGGCAACTCCAGTAGTCGAAATTGACAAATTAGGGTTGCCAATAAATATGTTTTAGTTTCAGTAACTATAAAAACTCCCTATGTTTGAGGTCTTTTTAAGCTTCCGGACACACACAGTGAAAAATCGACGCGACGTCCGGAAAACATTCAGGACGCGTTTGCTTCTCTTGTCACTCATAAATAAATTTCCGTATACGATGCACTATCTCCCTCACAATTTCTGTAAAATTTGCATGTCATCATAAAGTAAATCCTGCTTAATAGGCATAAATTTTGCAAATTTAAGTGAATTAATATTTTAGTAGTTGGGTTGCGGCTCCTACTTTAGCAGCCGACGATTAAAATTGAGGTTAGAGACATCAATCATAGATGGCACCGAGCACACTTAAACTCGAAGTCTCATGATCAAAGTAAACAAGACTTGGAAGAAGCACTCAATTGAACGTTTTTTAATCTTTAACTGCTTTATTTTTATTATAATTTGCGTTGCATCACCAAAGTAGTTTAAAACTTTTCAGGTTTTGTAAATAAAATATTATTTTGTTTAAAATATGGGGGAAAAGAGATGAGCTGAAAGGTAGAGTACCTTACGAGAGGGTAATGAATTAGACATGAGATACAGGGAGCATAGTTATCGAGATGAGGGTATGTTATGGGAAATGAGAAAGGAGCTAGAAGACAAAAATGAGGCAATAAGGTCTTTTCAAAAAAAGCTTAAGGAACTGGAAACTAAGGTGATGAGAAGTGAAGTTGATTCTCCTCGAAATATTTCGGCTGTAGGCCATAAAGTGAACTGTTTTTCGTTTAAGGACATTGAAGCTGCAATGCATCAGTTCAATGGGAAAGGTAATTACCGCATTTCAAATTTTGTTAGTGATTTTGAAAACATGGCAGTGGTATTAGGGCTTGATGAGTTAGAAAAGGTAGCATACGCTAAAAGATTATTAGATGACCCTGCATTGTTGGCGACGCGCGGTCATTCCCTGAAATCCTGGGATGAGTTAAAGAACTTTCTAGTCAGTGAATTCGAAATTCGAGAGAATAGTGCGAAGTTGCACGAAGAGCTGAGGAAACGTAGGAAACTACCGAATGAAACTTGCTACGAGTACTTCCTAGTGATGAAAATTGAAGATGAAGCGTTGATGAAGTATGTCACTGACGGTGTCATAGGTGAAGAAAGAAATAAGATTGTACTGTACGGAGCGATAGGGCTTGAAGAATTTAAAAGAAAATTAGAAATTTTCGAAACCTTAGAAGAAAAGTGTCAATCGAGAAATAGAAACAGAAGTCGACAGCTAGTCATTATTATGAAAGACAATCCCCAGTTGAAAAGTAGAAGATGGTTTTCTTGTGGTGAACAGGGACACATCGCAAAACATTGTCCATCAAAGGCTAGGGGTGATAAGTGCTTCAAATGCGGAGAATTTGGCCACAAAGCGACTAATTACAACAGGAGACAGAAAACTGTAATACAGAGAGAAATAGCTTTACTGAACAATCAGCCGGAAGTTCAGAACAGTATGCGCAAGGACTTCATACTGAACGGTATACTAGTAAGTGCGTTGATAGATACGGGAAGCGACCTATCTTTCACAAGAGAGAACGTCTTTACACTGTTAGATCTTCCCTTAACAAGCAAACCGATCACATTTCAAGGAGTTGGCTCAGGAAGCATTATGACTATTGGCTCATTCGAAGCTGAGATGACAATAGACGGTATCAAATTGATTGAACATTTTCACGTTGTACCTGATAGCATATTACCTAAACAAATTATATTGGGCAAATCCATTCTATATCGAGTTGAACTGCATACTACCCCCACCGAGATAAAGTTTACCCCATTGAAGGAGGACCAGCCGCTAAGTTGTAAGTATGTATTGAAAGCCAAATTGATTTGTCACATATCGAACAGAAAGAGCAGTGCGACAAGGTCAATGAACTAGTTCGTTGTTATACACCGAGAAAAACGAAAGAAGTTCAGAATTTCGAAATGCATATTATATTAAAAGACGAAACTCCTATACATATACCAACCGTCGAGACGATTAGCCAGCGCAGAGCTTGAAATTGTAAACAAGCAAATCGAAGAATGGTTAGAAGAAGATATAATTGAACCTAGCAGTTCCGGGTTCGCTAGTCCTGTGGTATTAGTAGATAAGAAAGACGGATCAAAGAGACTATGTATAGATTGTCGACGTTTAAACAAAGTGGTAGTACGAGATCATCATCCTTTACCCCTCATCGAAGATTATATTGATCGATTAGTGAAAGTTAATATTTTCTCAACTTTGGATTTACGAAATGGATTTTTTTGATGTAACTATTGCGGAGCAAAGTAGGAAATATACGGCTTTTGTTATACCCATGGCCAATATCAATTCAAGAAGGCTCCATTTGGGTTGTGTGTATTACCAACACAATTTCAACGATACATAAACCAGATATTCTATCCCCTTTTAAAGCAAGATAAAGTATTAGTTTACATGGACGATATTATTGTTCTAGCAAAAGATGAGCAGCAAGCTATCAAAAATGGGGAAGAAGTCCTAGCCACGGCATCTCAATATGGCCTTGAAATCAAATGACCAAAGTGTCAGTTCCTGAAAAATAAAATAGAGTACCTAGGATATATTGTGGAGAACGGCAAAGTTATGCCCGGTGTAACTAAAATCAAAGTAGTCGACAGATATCCATAACCCAAGAATATGGATGTCCAATCCTTCTTAGGATTAACTGGTTATTTTAGAAAATTTATTCGAGACTACACTCTAATAGCCAGGGCATTAAGTGACCTCCTCTCCGTAGTAAGCAACATTCAATTTCGGAGAAAAGCAACAGAGCGCTTTTAAGGCTCTCAAAGCGGCCCTATGTGCGAAGCCTGTTTTGGCTATTTACCAGCTAGACGCAGAGACGGATGTTCACACGGATGCTAGTCATTTAGGCTTCGGTGCGGTACTATTGCAAATAGATTGCAACGATGGATCTCTTCATCCAGTCTATTATTTTAGTCGTAAAACTTCACCAGTACAAGAAAAATACTCAAGTTATGAGCTAGAAGCGTTAGCTGTTGTCATGGCAGAAAATAAATGATTTAATCTCAACGTGCATTCCATATTAGCAGCTAAGCAAAATAGAGCTGACGGATTTTTACAACCAATCCCCAAGGAATCAATTTCGCTCGAGACGTATTATATGGACCATCTAGGCCCTATGACATCCACCAAACAGCTATCAGCATATTCTAACCATTATCGATGGATTTAGTAAATTTGTATGGTTATATCCAACGAAAACTACTACCACTTCAGAAGTTCTCAAGAAGCTGGAGGTACAGAAGGCTACGTTCGGAATTCCTCCGCGTATTATCACAGACCGAGGACCCGCATTTACTTCAGAAGAATTTGAGGAGAGAAGTATCGGAATTTCGCCATTCCAGTTTTTAGTTGGAACAAAAATGAACCAACCAGAAGATATTTTGTTGAAGGAAACTATCGAGCAAGAGATAGTGAGCATTTACTTAGAAGAAAGAAAAGAAGTTCGCAAAGGAGCTGCCCAGAACATACTAAAAGTGCAAGCAGAAAATGTTCGATCCTATAATCGACGAAGAAGGAAACCAACTGTTTATGACATTGAAGATTTAGTAGGAATTAAAAGATCACAGTTTGGAACAAATATGAAACTACGTCCAAAGTTTTTGGGAAACCATATGAAAATGTCGATAGTAATGAAGAAACCCTCTATGAAGATTACCCTGATAAAGACGAACTAGCCCCAGATGAACAATATCTCATGCCAGATGAGAATGCAAAGCTAGATTAAGAAGCAATTGAAATTGTTGAAATAATGAATTAATTAGTACAGTAAGCAGAAGTTATTTAGTAACGATTAGAAGAATAAAAGCACAAAAATTATTAAAATATCAGTTAAACGAGGTAATAGTTAGCAAGAAGCACACGAAATAGTTAATAAAGCATAGAATTTAAACGAAACACATAAGCATTTGTTTTGATAAAAGAATCGTTAGTAAGAATTTAATGAAAATTATAAATCGAGGATAACAAACGAAGCTATTGAACCCAATAACCTTAGTTCCTTATACATTTGTTATGATATACATACCATCATAACCACCATGTGTGCCATAAACACTTTGCTTATTTAAGCAATTCTCATTTCCTTTGACTTTTAAAATATCACCTCATAAAATCATAAATCGAATTGAGATCGCATAAGTGCAGCACAAGCATAATTTAAAGTCAAGTGCACACATATTTTCTGTCACACAAGTGGGATATCAATTTTCTTCAAATATTGCGATCGCCTACGTGACCAAATGAAAAGTTTTATCAAGATCCTGACACTGTACTAGGAAATCGAAAGTCGGCATAGTCCGAATGAAAGGAAATAATTCGAGTTTGGGATATACACTCGGTCGATGAAGACGCGTCCAGGGATCGGTCTGCTAAAACTAAAGTAATTCGTATACAAATTACCCATCGAGTTATCATATACATAAGTATATAGATATATTAGTTCGGATAATGTCAAAGCAAATTATTTTACAATAAAGTATAAAAGATGTTAATAATTAAAAGAAGTGTTTGCTAAATTATTATTATCCCGGTCCCATTCTCCACCTGCCCGCTCTTCACCTACAAGGAAAGCACGGCGGAAGGGCGTAACACATTCCAAATAGAAGGTATCTAAAGAAGATCTTCCAATTATGAAGAAGTTGTAAAACTTGACAGGCGATGGGTTTGAGAAAACAAGAGGAACCAGTCCACAAATGGTAGAGACACGAAACTATTTTCTACACAAGAAGTTTTCTGCTTAAAAAGTCCAAGATGTCCCGAAGATGTTTGAGAAGAAGCCCAAGAAGAAAGCGACGAATAAGAAGAGAAACTCAAAAGCTTGAGAAGTTTAAGCCCAAAAGACGATAAGAAGATAGTGCGCTATATCGAGGACAATATAAACCCAGGATGGCCGAATGTGGGAAGCAGCCTAAACAACATCGACGTTTAAGCGAACGAGAAGAATAAACAACACCAGAGAAACGAGTGGAACGGGGAACTGTCACAGTGGAACTTGTGCCGGGTCTTTTTTCCTTCTTCTGCTGAAAGTCGCCGTGAAGTTAAGAAGTGCGCAAGCTAATTTGATTATAGACAATTAAATAAAGTACTGTTATATTATCTACAAAAGTAAATAAATAAATAAATAATCTTTATTAGCAATAAATCATGCTTTATAATAATACTAATGTTAATAATGAAACTTTCTTTCTTATTTTATACTCTTATTATACTATCGAACCGGATAACGTTTGCGTATAAATTCTACAATTTTCTTTTTAAAAAACATAAAATTGTTCTCATACTATTATATAGTTGAAGTCCTCTATACATTACTGTATTTTGAGCCCTACTCGTTCTCAGTCGATCCAATCTGAAGTCTTCCAAGCTGCGCAATCGATAAGGTTGCATATCCGCTACATACTGGAGTTCTCGTCATAAATACTCTGGCAGAAGATTATTTTTCATTTTAAACACCATTTTTAATACATTGAAAATCGTTCGCTGATTAACTGACATCCATTTAAGAGTATTTAACATTGGACTAATGGGCGTTCTTTTATGGCAACATAATATGCTCCTCATTGCCCTGTTTTGTAATTTTTGTAACCTTACCATCTGTTCCTTTGTACACATAAAGAGAATTAATTGGCAATACTCGAAATGTGGCATAATTATGCTATTGTGAATATTAATTGCACTTTCCATAGATAACCTTTCTTATTCTTTTCATAAATTCAATCTTTTTAGTTATTTTTGCACATACATAGTCCACATGAGCTTTGAAGTTAAGTTTTTCATCAATAATAACACCTAAGTATTTCATCTGATTCACTTGTTCAATCAACACATTATCTATAAACACATTAACTCTTTCATCCGCATTTAGAACCATACATTTAGTTTCTGTTACATTCAGCTTAAGTTTATTCATTCTTTACCACACATTCAGTCTTCCTAAGTCTTCATTCAACTTTACAACACATTCATTTAAGCTCTTTCCCGATATAAAAATGAATGTATCGTCTGGAAAAAGTCTTATATCTGAGTTCTTTAGCACGCACACAATATGATTTATATATACTATAAAAAGAAGTGTTGCTAGCACTGATATTTCACGATCCACCTTTGTTCTTTGTGTACGGCTATCCAAAAAACTCTGAAAGCACTTCCACTCTTTTCCGCGAATCCCAATTGTTTCGAGTTTATTCTTTAAAATATGTCTATCGATGGTTTCGAAGGCTCTTTTTAAGTCAAGAAACACAGCAACAACTGCGTCTCCCTTATCAATTGCTTCTTTCCATTTCACGATCAACCCAGTTAAAGTAGATCTAATTCCCGACTGATATTCTGATAAAATCTTATTTGATTCTAGGTATCGTGCAAACTGAATTTGGGTGGCTTTCTCTAAAACTTTCTCCTCAGTATGTAGTATATTCACAGGCCTAAATTCCTCACAATTTTTTGTTTTCCCCACCTTTGGTATTGGTACGATTACAGATTCCTTCCACGCTTCTGGAAAAACGCCATTTTTAAATGATGTATTTATAATATCCACTAGCGCATTTATAGTAGTTTCTCCTCCATCTTTAATCATTTTAGCACTAAATCTCGTTTCTGATTTATTTTTCCTAGTATGTTGTACACATCTTGATAACTCACTAAGTCAAACACAAATTCGCTTTCAATGTTACAACTTGCATTTTTGTATTGCATTGGTGCTATAGAATCAAGTATATCCTCAATACTGCTGATAAAAAAGTCATTGAACTCCTCCGCTATTTTCCTTTTATTTTTAAATATCCCATTCCTGAATCTAACTTCTACCTTGCTTTAGTACTAGTGATTTTATTACTTTCCACATTGATTTTGGGTCATGGGTGTTCAAGATTTTCTGTTTGATGCTATTTGCTTTAGCTTTTTTCAGTTTAAGATTGTATATATTACTGATTTCCTTATACCGCTCCCAATGGCTCTCTTCTTGCAACAGAGTTGCTTTCCTATATGTTTTTATTTTGTAATGCTTCATTTTACGAAGCTCATCATTAAACCAATCATTTTTTCTTTCACTTACCTGTCTTTTTACCACAAAAGTTTCCGTTACTCTTTTTATTTCCTTGAAAAAAAATTTCAACTTTGTTGTTTACGCATTCAACTTTACTTATACTTTTGATCCGACTCGAGTTTAATTCCCGCATATAACTTTCTTTGTTATATTTCAAGTAATCAATTTGCTTAATATCGGTTCTTTCAGCGTAACAGTTTCTATTTGGTAGCACTATCTCAATAGTTTCATGGTCACTAATTTTCCATTCATTTTTTACATTGGCCTTAATAACCTTGCAGTTTGAAACTACATAATCAATTAATGTTCGCGTATTCTGAGTAATTCTAGTTGGTTGATATATCCACTGCTTGCATGTATAATCTCCATAGTTCTTCACTATATTTTCAAGCAAATTTATATTGAAATCACCAACCAAAACAAAATCCTCTTGCATTTCATCCAACTCTTCCATTAATGTAGCAAAGTTATCACAAAATAATCTCTTACTGGCTTGTGGTGATTTATATAGCACAGCGACGTTAATTTTGCAGTCGTTTATCGCCAACCTTACTACCAACCACCGCATATCTTTATTTACTTCCACTTTTTTCAAAACTTCATAACTCCACCCCTTTTTGAAATAAATTGCCACACCTCCGGTGCATTTTGAAATACTATCACCTCTTAGAACGTCATAACCACATATTTCGATTTCACTATCATCTATATCATTTATTAAATGTGTTTCCGCCAACATAATCATTTCAAACTCTTCTTTTCCGGCTAACACTTCTAATTGCTCAACATTATTAATAAGGCCCTGTATGTTCATATATACTCCCCGTAATTCCTTTATGCAATTTTATCTTTTTCCACCTTAAGTCTTCGCTTGTATACTGTACATTCTGTAACACTTGCATGGTGCTTAGTATCTAGTTTCATATTTAATTTTACATTTGCCGCTAAACAGTTTGCGCATTTCTCTTCATCACTTTGACAATCCTTTTCATAAACCCCCAGCATTGAAAACAACGCTTCACATTTAGCCATTCATAAACCATGCACTTACTTCATACTATATTAAACCTACCCTCTGTTTCACTATTTCTTTAAAAATTTCCATATTTACTTCATTTATACCATTGTAATTGGCGATTTATGCATATACCTCGGCGCTTCTTTTTCAATGGATCCGCCAAGGCGGTTTCCTATACGTCAAAGCGTCTTGGGGATTTTGCCGCTTTTCTCTGTTTAAACACGTTTTCTCATATTTTTAGTAGAACATTTATTTTCCACGTAGACTTTAAAGTGAACTTTTTCGTGTAAATGCTGAACTTCTTCATGTCAACGCTATCCATATATTCAGTTTATTGTTTTGCTTTTCACTAACTTCTATCCATATATGTAGGCATTTCATTCTCAGTAAGACAATTGACAGTTGTGTGGCATTGGCATTGGCCATTTGCATTTTCCTTCTTCTCACTAACGCTCGGATTAAAAAAAAAAAAAAACTTTAAAACACGCAAATAATAAAATGACGACAAAAAAGCGGAAATATATTTCCACATGGGAAAATGAAACTGAATTCCAAGGTATGAAAATATAAATTGTAAAGTACATTTTAAAAATTTGGAAACTGTAGGCTGGCTTACAGGTATAGGAGCGATGTAGAAGAAGAGGAATCAGCTTTTTGCAAAGTTTGCAAAATAAAATTACGACCGCACAAGAGTGATTTAAAAAGGCATACAAGTACACCAAAACAGCAAAAAAACGCAGCTGTCTTGCAAAAACAGCCCACATTGGATCTTCTGGGTAAATACTCTTTATTTACAATAAAAATAATTAAAGCATTATCTATTAACTAGGATTTAACAACTTGATTCTGAACAATAAAAAGGCAAAAGAAATAAAAATTGCTTTTTATATTGCCATGAACACGGCCATAAGGAGTGTAGATCTTTTGGTGGATCTTTTCAAAGACGTTAGTCAACCTCAAGTTAGAGATAAGTTTCACTTTCAAGTGCACCGTACGAAATGCACTAGTATTATAAAATATGTCATAGCACCTGTGTTATTGGAGAAACTAATAGCTGATATAGGTAACTCGTATTTTTCACTTATAGTAGATGAATCTACAGATGTAGGCAATGAAAAATATTTATGTTTATGCATAAAATACTACTCTGCTGCTAAAAATACAATAATAACACAGTTTTTGTCCCTAATTCCCGTGGAAGAAACAACATCTCAGCATTTGTATGATTCTATCTGTAATTATATGAAATCTGTTAATTTGGATCCAAGAAAAATAATTGGATTAGGTACCGATGGGGCAAATAACCTATGTGGAAGAAATAATTCCTTAGATACAATGTTAAGGAGAAATAGTCCAAATATCGTTTTATGTAAGTGCGTTTGCCATAGTTTAAACCTATGTGCATCAAAGGCTTCCGAAATTTTTTCTAACGAAATTGATTTTTTGTTGAGGGAAACTTATCATTGGTTTTCCAATAGTCCTCTAAGAGCTGCAAAATATGAACACATGTGGGAGGCCATCAATCAAGATGTAACATTTTTAAAATTAATACAACTCAGTCGGACACGTTGGTTATCAAGATTCCAAGCCGTTGATCGAATTTTAGATCAATATGTGGAACTGGAGACTTTCTTCGCAATTTCTGCTTTAGACGAAAAATGTCATACTTCTGTCTCACTTTCAAAAATGTATAAAAATAAGAGAAATAAAATCACTCTGTTATTTTTAAAACCTATATTGAAAACCATTAACTGCTTGAATTTATATTTTCAAAAAGACTACATTGATCCCAGCGCAGCTATGGACGAGATAATACTATTTATACGTTCTCTTGCTAGACGAGTTTTTAAAGACAGTTTTATTAATTCGTGTGAAAATATTTTTGATATTATCAATGGCATAGAGTATAGACGATCCTTTAGTAAAACTTAACATTAATGATATAAATTATGGAACTGAATTTTTCGCTGAGGTAAATACATGTTCTATAGATAAAGAAGTCCTTAATAACTTACAGGAATGTTGTAAATTATTCATTTTAAGCCTAATTCGAGAATTGATTAATGGTCTTCCTTCAAATATTGAAATTTTCGAAAAAGCTAAATTATTTGCTCCAAAGGTTTGCCTACACCCAATGAGGCCAAAATTCTCTGAACTTCCATTGCATTATGTAGAAGAAAAAAATTATTCGGAAACTGAAATGGAATATGATCAATTACTAAACATGAAGTGGTCTGAGATTTTTCAAAATATGCCAGACGACACCCTTGGGAAAAAGTTTCCGAATTAAAATCTGCTTCTGGAAAGCCTTTATTCGGAAATATTTCTATAATAGCTTTTGCAATATTATCCTTACCTACTTCAAATGGAACTGTTGAAAGGGTTTTTTAACACTTAATGTTGTAAAGACTAAATTAAGAAATAGGTTACTTGTAGAAACAACAACTGCTATTCTTAGAATTAAATCTTATTCATTTGCTAACAAAACATGCTGTAATAAATTTACTCCTACGTCCTACCGATAAAATGCTCCAATCTTTTAATACAAATAATATATATGAAAGAGAAAACAGTAATACAATTTTTGAAATCTTCGATGAATTAGATGAGCTTGAAGATTAGGAACAACAATGTGCAGAAAATTATCTGAACAGAATGTAAATTAAAAGCAAAAAGGCACATGTACGAGTATGTATGTAATGGGAGTCATATTTTTTGACTGACTGGAAATATTGCAATGTTTTGTTAATTTTATGAATTGTTATGTTATTTTTATGAGTTGTGTTTGTTTTTGTCAATTTACGTTTATGTTAGAAATAAAGGATTTATTTTTCTATGAAATTTAGACGATTTTTACTTTCAGTTCATTAAATTAATTTTTAATGAACTTAAAATCATTTCCACATTTAGTTTATTGCTTATCCAATCTGGTTCTATTTGATGCTTTTTAAAATTGATAAAAGATAGGCTCTTTTGGGCGCATTTTGAAATCAAGGCTGGCGCATTTTTTTTTTATGACCTGATAACCCTGGTCGCAAGTAATTTTGGGCGATTTTGGCGACATCCATCATTTCATATGCGAAGCGACAGTTTTAGCTAATAAACTACTTCAAAAATTGCAAATCTATTCCTTTTTCAATTTATAATTAATAGTTATTCCCATTAAAATTTAGACACATTGCACCTGACAACCTGTGACGTAGTTCTGTGACTAATGTATATACATTTTTGTAGGAAAGACAGAGTAAGGATTCACGATATTACGTCACCTAATGGTGGAACATGGTTCGTAATGGGAATATCTTGTATACTATATATCTTCGACTATTGTGTGCGTGTAGGGGGAATTCCCATTCGTTTTGATTTGAAGTTCTATTGTCCCGCATTGTGTAAAAGCTTAAGGTTCAAAATTAAAATGGGAAAGTGGTGTAAGTACGGAAAAAAATATAATAAAGGCTGGGAAATAATGCATGAATTTAAAGGATGGTTGTCACTAGGTAAAAATAACCCTGATATGGCTTTTTGTACCGCTTGCAAGGCGGAAATTAAAGCACATAATGCTGATATTGCCAAGTACAGTACCACAAATAAACATAGGTTAAATTCTGTGAAAATTCAAACTACGACTAGTGCATTTTGGTAATGAATAACTAATTTTACAAAGAAAAGTGTTTTAGTAATTATTTCCGTAGGTATTATTATTAAAAAGCAAGATAATGCAAAAAAGGAAATTAAAATATCACTACATGTGGCAATGCACTCCGCAATCAAGAGCGTCGATCATCTTGGGGATACTTTCAATAAACTACTCCATGAGGGAGCAGAAACTTCATCTTCTACATATAACAAAATTCAATTACGAACCAAGTGCATAGCCGCTATAAAAAATGTTATTGCACCATATTTTTTAGAAGAACTTTTTAACGACATTGAATATTCTAAATTTTCAATAATTGTTGATGAAAGCACTGATGTTGCAACTGAAAAATATCTTTGCATTTGTGTGCAATACTTTTCCATTGGCACTTTAAAAGTTTGTACTAATTTCCTAGGATTAGTTAAAGTTATTCAAACCACTTCAGTGGCTCTTTTTGAAGCAATTTGTAATTATTTAAAAGAAGTCAAACTTAACGTAAAAAATTTAATTGGTATTGCAACAGACGATGCAAGCAATATGTGTGGAAATAAAAATTCGCTTTATACCCTTTTAAAGAAAATTTGTCCTGATCTGGTTTTGGTGAAATGCATTTGCCATAGCTTGCACTTGTGTGCATCAAAAGCAGCTGAGTGTTTACCGAATGAAGTAGAATTCCTAATTAAGGAATCCTGTAATTGGTTCTCTAATAGTAATTTAAGAAGAGAAAAATATAAAGAAATATATCAGTTAATAAATTCCGAGAACGATAATCCCACTAAATTAATTCGACTAAGCAATACTCGTTGGCTTTCCAGGTGCAATGCTGTCGTAAAAATTATGAACCAATATTTAGAATTAGAAACATTCTTTTCTATGGCTGCTTTAAATGAAAAATGCCACTCGGCAAAAATATTAAGCGATATGTACAAAAATCACTCAAATTATTTATACCTGAAGTTTCTAATACCTGCATTAAAAAACGTGAATTCTTTGAATCTTTATTTCCAAGGGTAAGAGGTGGATTTTTACAAGGCATACTCAGAAGTCTTAACGTTTATTTTTATATTGGTGAACAAATTGTTAAAGCCTGAAATTATCGCAACTATTGATAAAAATAACCTGGAAAGAATTGCTTTGGATTTAAATGAAAACTGTTTTCTTGCATTAAATGAGATAGACTTTGGTGCAGAATTTTCACAGGAAATGTTTGAAAGTAATATTTCAGATTCAGAAAAGCAAACGATAAGATTAAACTGTAGGCAATTTTATTGTATTCTTCTAAAAGAACTTATAAAGCGCATACCTTCTCATTTAAATATATTTAGAAAAGCCTATATTCTAAGTCCAAAGGTAATTTTGAATCAATTAGTAAAATCAAGGCCAAAATTTCAAGAATTACCTATATACACTTCGTAAAAAAGGAAAATCACATTAATATTGAAATTGAATATAATAACTTATTATCAATGGACATGGTACCAATTTTTCCTAAAGGCATTCCAGAAAAAATAAAAGAATTTTGGTCCAAACTGTATACTGAAAAATCAGCAGTTGGAGATTTGCTTTTTAAAAATTTATGTGAAATGGTATTTTGTATTTTAACTCTTCCAGCATCAAATGCTTTTGTAGAACGAAGCTTTAGTTACATGAATACAATTAAAACTAAAATTAGAAATAGATTACAATTGGATGCTCTTGCCGCTTTAATGAGGATTCGTCTTCATTTACATTCAAAGAAATTGTGCTGTAATAACTTTGAGGTGTCAGATGCTTTAGCGAGGAAAATGAGCACCTTAAATTATAAAAATCAAATTCAATCAGTTGAAAGTAACAGCGAAGACGACCTTAATATTGATGACTTCGAAGCCATTGATAATGAAACTTAATGTTTATCCAAATTTGTTTGGTATATATATATTTTTTATAAATAAAACATTTGAATCTAAGAATATGTTGTCTTGCGCTAAATTGGGCTACAGTTTGGAAAAATTTTCTATTTTGGGCTACCTTTTTTCAGGAATTTGTCGATATTTTTGAAAATTTTCTGGCAACCCTGCTTGTGTGCTTGTGTTGTGATGTCTTAGGTGTTTCAAATATTTTAAAAAATTGTACCCCCTTAATATTATTCTGCATGCTCAAATCTTGGACAATTTCTTCCTCAGTCAATTTTTCATTCATTCCGCATATAATTACCTTAGTTTTTCGCATCAATGATTCTACTTCATATTTATCTCCTAATTAACTTTTAACCTGCTGTTCCACCTTCCCCACTGATTCACTGTTATCACACTCAATTGCGATTGCACCGTTATTTTTATTTATTACACCGTTGATTTTTAAAGATAGAGCCCCGCGCATCAATCACTTCCTTAATTTCTTCTCTTGTTTTGTTGCTATTCTGTTCAGCCTTTGGTTTTATTAAAACAGGCCTCACCTCACTCTTTTTCAATTGATCAGCGTAACTTTTGCTACTATCGTTTTTAGTCGCTATTTTCTTAATTTCTTTTACCATGCTATTTTTTTCTTCACTTAATTTTTTCACTTCTTGCAATAACATTTTCATTTCATCTTCTTGTTTTTGCATGTACCTATTATTTTCATTTAACCCTTATAACACATATTCAATTTTATCCGCTACGCTTTTCATTGCACTATCACAATCATCACAAATGAATTTCACATTTTTGTTTGAATTCATGGCATTAATTAAGTACTCCGTTAAACCCACACATTTGATATGTACCGCACAACCGCAAAATCCGTTACAAATGCATTTTACATCATTTCGACTAAAACCTTTATCGCATTTCTTGCAATTTAAATTCATTTTTAATTTCGACTTCAAGTTACTAGATCACTATTTAAAAACTATTGCCGTTACTTAATATTTCTCGCTAATTCGCAACAAGCCGCACCGCCATCAGAGAATATATGCAAAATAATCACCGCTATCTATGCTGGCATGCATATTCCTCACATACCATAAAATTTATTCAATTATAATATCCTACGTCAATTAACACATTAATTCCACTTTAATCCACAAAATAGTTTTACTTTTCTATAATCAAAAATCAAAATTAATCTGACAAACACGTCCGCTCGGTTCAAGACAATGCAGCCTGCATCCCAAAGCTTTCGCGACAAGAAATGCGCGCAGTACAAATACATTACATGTAAATGCGCGCCGCGATTTCACGACGACAGAACGGGGGCTAATGTTTGTAAAATCAAATAACATTTTGTCTAAGCCACCGTCCATCGAAAAATATTCTGGACAAGTTTAATCAAGTCCAGAATGAATGTAAAAATTTTCTCAGGGTAGAAATGAAAATTAAGCATTTTCTAACCTAAACGACGGAACTTGATCACCGAAGAGTGTGATCAAGTCAGAATTTAGTTTTGCCTGACGTAAGAGAAGTCGCATTCAAAAAGATATAGAAATTAAGTTCCCGGTTTTTAACCAAAAAGGTAGGAAAGATTAGAAAAAAGGAAAAAAATTAGTCGGTGTAAAAACGGGTTTGTGCGATTGGTTTAAATATCTCAAATATCTCAAAACGGATGCTAAAATTAATATCAATGTCCCCCAATATATTGAAGCTTTCGAAAATCTAAAAATTCTAATATCCTCACACCCCGTTTTGAAATTTCCTGATTATGAAAAGGAGTTTATTTTAACCACAGATGCAAGTGATTATGCTATCGGAGCAGTTCTCTCACAAGGCGGTCATCCGATTTGCTATGTCTCGAGAACATTGAATAACCACGAAAAAAATTATAGCTAACGGACAAAGAGTTTTTAGCAATTGTTTATACAGTAAACTATTTCAGACCCTATACTTAGATATATGGTCATAAATTTAAAATTATTACAGACCATGCCCTTATAAAATATTTAAACTCGAAATATAGAGGAAAAGAATTTTCTCAAAGGAACCAGCGGTGGCTTCTAAAGCTGCAAGAATATATAAGGTGCGTTTCATATTTATAACGCCACTAAAAAATTTGAGATTTCTGGAAAACCATTTGTTCTAGCGGAACACAATATTTGGCGAAAATGATGAAATTCACGAGGAAAAAAAACTTACTCACAAATTTTAATCACACCACTTTATTCATCGGTTCTTGAAAGGAAATAGCGCTTTTTTACTATTTCATAATTATAACGCCACGTACATTTTCGATAAAAGTAACAATTTTATTTCTCCAAAAACAATAATAAGATACAGTAACATAAAATTCATTAATCAAGAGCTCCTCCTTGCTTCAAAATTGTATTAAAAATTCTGGTTTTCATGCTACTAAAGAGGTTTTTAATCAAACTCAAATCAATAGCATTCCATTCTTCCAAAATTGCCCGTTTTAAGTCTTCAACGGAGTTGTATTGTCGATTTTCCTTGTACACCCGGCGAACTAAAACTCCCCAGAGATTCTCAATTGGATTAAGGTCAGGAGAGCATGCTGGCCACTCCAAAACCTCAATCGAATTAGAAGAGAACCAGGACCTGGTTTCGCGACTAACATGGACACGAGCATTGTCCTGTTGGAAAATCCACTGTGTTGCAGGATTTTGCCGAATGAAAGGGACTAAACTCATCTGGAGTACATCCGTGTAATCTTTGCTTTTCATTCTTGATGAAGTGAATTGCAGTTCTAAGCAGCCGGACACAGAAATCGCACCCCAAATCATCACGCTTCCGTGAAACTTCCGGGAAACTGTAAGTACTTAGTTAAAATTAAAATTAAAACGCCTTTAAATTAAAAAAAAACATATTTAGGCGATATTCTCCGATGAGAAAAAGTGGAACTTAGATGGACCGGATGGCTTTCGAGGATATTGGCGTGACTTGAGAAAAGAACCGTTATATTTTTCCAAAAGAAATTTAAACGGGCAATTTTGGAAGAATGGAATGCTATTGATTTGAGTTTGATTAAAAACCTCTTTAGTAGCATGAAAACCAGAATTTTTAATACAATTTTGAAGCAAGGAGGAGCTCTTGATTAATGAATTTTATGTTACTGTATCTTATTATTGTTTTTGGAGAAATAAAATTGTTACTTTTATCGAAAATGTACGTGGCGTTATAATTATGAAATAGTAAAAAAGCGCTATTTCCTTTCAAGAACCGATGAATAAAGTGGTGTGATTACAATTTGTGAGTAAGTTTTTTTTCCTCGTGAATTTCATCATTTTCGCCAAATATTGTGTTCCGCTAGAACAAATGGTTTTCCAGAAATCTTAAATTTTTTAGTGGCGTTATAAATATGAAACGCACCTTAGTATGTAATTTGGATATTGAGTAACTTCTTTTATTTAAGTTACTCAATAAGGCTGCCAATTTCTTAAGTCGAATAGATAACAGTGAATCTATGAGATTTGTTACTTTTAAGCTGGGAGTTCCTGAGTATTTATATTCAAAAATTCTTAAGCCTGAAATTTGGCCTGCTGGAGTATATGTAAGGAAATTTTTAAATTATTCAAAAAATGCGGGAGATCTCGTTCCTCCAGTGCATGCGAATCTTTAATTCAGACCGTTTCTTCTTCTAATAATATCATCAACTCTAAAGGATTGTCAATATATTATCAGAACATAAGAGGTTTGAGGACTAAAGTTAATCATTTCTATCTTTCTGTAATTGAAAATGACTATGACGTCATTGTTATAACAGAAACTTGGCTTGTAGAATCAATTCTTTCTAGTGAATTATTTGACGAATCAAAATATAATGTTTATAGAAAAGATCGATGCCCTTTGGTGACAGGCCTTTCTAGAGGAGGTGGTGTAATGATTGCGGTTAAATCTTGTATTTCTAATGATAAAATTTCTTTAAATGATGAAATAGGCGAAACTGAACAGCTATGCGTCCGAGTATCTAAATCAGAACCCAACGATCAATACCTTATTATATTTGTCAGCTACATTCCACCCTCTTCACCGGTGGATACTTACACTAATCATATAAATAATTTATTGGAGTTATCTTTCTGTAATGATTATTTTTGCTATTTTGGAGATTTCAACTTGAGCAACGTTCAGTGGATCTGGGATAATGATGAAAAGATGCTCATACCAAAAAATGTGTCGTCAGAATCTGAAAGGATAGTTGTTGATAAATTATTAGGTGCAGACCTAATGCAAGCAAATCATATATCTAATATGTTTGGGAAATTCTTAGATTTAGTGTTTCTAAACAGTGATATTTTATTTAGAGTTATTGAAACCGATTATCCTTTATGTCCAAATGATTTACACCATAAAGCTATTATAGTTGATATATATCATTTTATGACTTGGCTTCTCAACTTGATAAACCGTCTAGTGTTGTTTTTAATTTTAATGGAGCAGATTTTGTAAATTTAAATGATTACTTTTTTAACATAGATTGGTCCTTTATAGATAGTTTTAACCTACATGAAGCATATAGCAAGTTACTTGACGTGTTAAGAGAAGGAATGAATAGATTTATTCCTTCAAAACATTTACAAAGAACGAATCATCCTAAATGGTTCAATAGAGGTCTATTAAGACTTAAGAATGCCAAATTAAAGGCACATAAAAAATTCAAAATGTCTGAAAGTCCAGAAGATTTAACTAACTTCCAAAGATTACGAAGAGAATATGAATTTTTCCATAGGTTTTTGTATAGGCAATATATTTGGTCTGTAGAGGCTGGTATAAAATCTAATAGTAATACATTTTGGTCTTTTATAAACTCGAAACGAAAAACATCGGGCTTTCCTAAAGTTTTGCATTATAACAATAATAAATCTTATGACCTTCAGAGCAGCTGTAACCTTTTTGCAGATTATTTTGAATCTATATATGATAATACTACTTATAGCTCTTTCAATAATGCTACCCACTCTTTTGAAGGTAATTCATTAGAAATCGGCCGCATTTTACTTGATGATGCTGATGTACTTAATGCTCTTAAAGATTTGAAATGTAGTTCCAAGGTTGATGCTGAAGGAATTTGCTTTACTTTAATTCTTAATTGCGCTAATTCTTTGTCTTGCGATCTAACCAAGATTTTTAATTTATCTCTGAGTACTGGTCAATTTTTAGATGAATGGAAAGTTTCTTACATAACTCCAATACATAAGTCTGGACCTAAAAACCTGGTATCCAATTATCGGGGAGTATCCATTATGAATAATATTCCGAAAGTGTTAGATTCCTTGGTTAATTCGAAATTATTCTTTTTAGTTAAAGAAATTATAGCGCCACAGCAACACGGTTTCGTTTCTGGCAGATCATGTACATCTAATTTAGCCATATTCTCGAATTACACTTTAAATGAAATAGAAGATGGTAATCAGGTTGATGCAGTTTACACTGATTTTACCAAGGCAGTTGACAGGGTTTGTTTATCGGTATTGGTTTTCAAATTTGGGTTGCTTGGTTTTCATTCATCTATGCTTGACTGGATTTCCTCATATTTAAGCGATCGGAAACAATATGTCAAAATTGGTCACCTTAAATCTAGAACAATCAATGTCAACTCAGGTGTTCCTCAGGGTAGCCATTTGGGCCCTTTACTATTTGTATTATTTATTAATGATGTAGTTAATCATATTCATTTTTCCAACTTGCTAATTTTTGCTGATGATGTTAAACTTTATACTAGAATAACGTCTACAAATGATTTTATACTGCTTCAAAGTGACATTGATAATTTTTTTGTTTGGTGTGCTAATAATAAACTTGACCTTAATATTTCAAAATGTAAGATCGTGTCTTTCCATCGGAAGTTAAATCCAGTCATATTTAATTATAAAATCAATAATAATCCTCTTCGGAGAGTAAGTGAGGTGAAGGATTTGGGGGTTACATTTGATAGAAAATTATCTTTTGTACCCCACATTGAAACGATTGTTTCTAGAGCAAACAGAAACCTGGGGTTCTTAAAACGGAATTCTAAGGAATTTAGTGATTTGGGTACTTTGAAAGTCCTTTATTTTTCTTTAGTGAGGTCTGTACTTGAGTATGCATCCGCTATTTGGTGTCCGTTTTATGGTAGTCATATAGACCGAATTGAGTCTGTTCAGAGA
Source organism: Dioctria rufipes (assembly GCA_963924295.1). Lineage (NCBI taxonomy): Eukaryota > Metazoa > Arthropoda > Insecta > Diptera > Asilidae > Dioctria > Dioctria rufipes. The sequence goes on along the minus strand of OZ002741.1, from coordinate 83,140,492 downwards.
TCATTTTCTAAATTTGCTTTATTTAGATCTCATTTTCGAACTAATACTACTCCTCAGTATCGTACAAGATGCCTGCTTTTGGGTATGTCGACTTTAGAACTTAGAAGACAAGTAAGCTGTGCACTTTTTATTAAAGATATTCTCTCATATAAAATAAAGTGCCCCCAGCTCTCGTCATTAATTTTTATATACTCTCCAGAGAGACTTATACGTCCGAGGAACTTGCTTTATGAATCACATCATAGAACTAATTATGGTAGTTATGAAGTAATCTCAAATTGTATTTCTCAATTTAATTCCTTGTATCATCTTGTTGATTTGACAATGTCTAGTGCAACTTTCAAAAAAGTCATCTATGAGTATTATAACTCTTGAATTATGTATGCATAATTTATACTCAATTTTTTTTCTCTTCCTTTTATTTTTACACTGTTATTATTATTTTTAAAGTATTTGTCACTTGCTAAGATTATAGTTAAGTACATGAAATGTCTGTAAGATTTATACCTCTGTAGACTAGAAATAAATAAATAAATAAATAAATAAAATAAAATATGGACCTGTTTGATACCATTCATTAGATCACATTGGAATTAGAGAAGAGAACGTTAATAAATGCAAAACTCAATCAATATTAGCATAAAGCCCAACAAAAGAAATACAGGTGTTACATGGGAGAAGGGTTCTAGAAATAAATCCGCAAGTCGAGAAAGAAATAATTAAAGATATTCTGAAGAAATATATGAAACCGCGAGTTACGTATGCTACACATACCTATCTATATATTATATGTATGTATTGCGAGCGTAAACAGGAAAAGCCCGCCCTGTTGTCTCGATCATTTTTATCAAATAATCACTTAACATCATTCCAGTGTAAAAAGAAAAAAGTGAGCATTACAGTTAAAGTGTGGGGTGAACCATAAATCATAAAAGAGCATGACCGCTTGGTGAAACCATAAGTGTTTGTACTAAAATACCATTAGTGCATGTACTGTGGAATTCCGTAAGGGGACGGTTTAAAATAATAGTTATTTTTGGATTGTGCTGTGTTGATCGTCTCTTGTGGACAAAAAGGGCAGAAAATGGACCGACTACCTATTCTAGAGACAAGTGGAAGAGAAAATTCTTCAGTGTCATGTAGAGACAACTTATCAGAAAAACGGGTAACTCAACTTGACCTACGAAAATGGGAAAATGGGAAAATGGTTTGTTGAAGCGAGAAAAGGCTTTGTGGGAGAGAGAAAGATGCGTAAAATGTGTTTGTGATGTAGTAGTTATTCCAGAAAAATCGCCATATACTTCTTCTATAGAATCTAAAATATATAGTATATAGTTTTCACCAAAGTTTACCTAATAATAAGTTAAGAAGCTGTAGAGCAAAATGGGCAAATTTCTGGTGTTATTTAGAATGAAACAAATAATTTCATATACTTTCGTCTTTTGCATGAATGGGGGAAAAGAACTTGTCTATGCACTACTGTAGTGCAACTGAGACAACGAGTTAAAAACAAAAATCGAGAGAACATAGGATTACCCGAACGACAAAATCTTATTAAATCCTTTCAACCTATTCATAATAATGTACTTCGGGCCACACTACCTCCCATTTTTAAGAAAAAGATAAATTTCGCTTTGGCCCAGATGCTGAAAGGAGATGTAAAATTCTTCTCAAATGAAATTCTCATTTTTCCCGAAAATATCAGAGAATTCAGCATGAGTTCTCCCACTGCATCTCTTCATAGCAACACGAATGTAAACAGAAACACGTGCTATTCAAATATCATAGGATTACAGCAATAACATGTGTCCTTCTAGTCCTTTTACAACAACAACATGTGCCCTAACAGTATCAATATTTCATGAAAACCGGTTTTCACAAACGCGCGGGAGCATTTTATGAGAGTAAAACGTGAAAACTCCGCCCCTTCTCATTTATTTACGAAAATGAAACATTTGCCATTCTGTGTGCATTTTAAATGTAAGACACTCGGATATCTCACCAGCTTCTTAACATTATTAGGTAAACTTTGGTTTACACAAGCGAAGTTACTGACCCAAGTAACCTCGATTTCAGTCCCTCACCTCCTCTTGACATAGCCGCCAGTTTACTTACGCCAGTACGAATATGAGTTCCACTCATTTCAACTTTTTAGCGAAGTGGAACCTGAGAAATAATCAAATTGAGTGTATTTTCTGCAATTGGTACACGTTTTGATGTGTGTAGTCATTTATAATATCATCTGGCGTGGAACTTGTGAAATGTGAAGATATTTATTTTTGAGAGAAAATGGTTTCAAGTGAAAAATTACATATTGAAAGGGTTATTATTTGTGCAGCAATGTAATTAAGGGCAATTTTGGAGGAAAAATTCTAAGAAAAAAGAAAGTGCGAGTACGTTCCTGGCATATTGATTGCAAAGGAATAATATTTTTGCTTACGTAATTATCTTTAAAATTTACGAAATTTCTTACTGAAAAATAGAAAGCACTCCTTTGTATAAAAGCGCAAACACAAATGTGTTGACATTTTACAAGTTCCACACCAGATGCTATACTTAAGCAGATGAAAATTGGGATCAACGAAATAAAAACCTTAATTCGCGAATTTAACCCGTCTCGAAATGTTACAAACGCAAAAAATTGTATGGAGTCTATTAAATGGCTGAAAAATCTACACAAATGGGACGACAGAAACACTCTATTTTACTCAACATTACGCTTAGGTGGTGCTGCATATTTTTGGTATCAATCAAGACGTGATGCTTTAGGATGAATTTAAAATAGAATAATTAAAAAGTTTCCCCACTGGGCAGGATGATACCTCCATCCTGATGCAAATAATGGAGAGGAAGAGGTCGCCGGGTGAAGCCATTGAGGATTATGTGTACCACGTAGCAGCTCTTGCTAAAACCATTAATTTAAATCAGCCATTAGTTATGCGATACATTATTTCAGGATTATCGAATCAAAATTTGGTAAATGTTTTAATGGCTTCACATTGCAATGATATCCCCGAGCTATTAAATTGAGAAATTGAGAAACAGGGGCAGACGAGATATAACTTATTCTATAACAAGTAAAAAAGGTAGAATTGGTCTAAGACCAATTCTCATGATACCCTAGATGATTGCCCGTATGAAATTTCGTATTGTCACCCTTCTGTGCAAGTTTGATTTTTGAAGTGCTTTTTCGCATATATTTCCAGAACGGTTTGTCGGACAGAAAAATGATTAGAACCAATTTTATAGGACTTCGTATTCTGAAGAAGTTTTTAGTACAATAAAAATGTCTAGGACTGATCGTTTTCACAGTATACGTAAAAAACCTAAATTTTTATATGGCAACACCAGGAAGGAGTTGCCCGATTTAGTCCTTTTTTTAAACTTTATTTGATAGTATAATGAAAATACCATATACCAAATTTCAGCTGTCTATATTGATGTGTTCTCAGCCAGTCTCCAAATATATAGTAGAAAACGAAAGTTTTGTATGGCAACCCCAAGAAGGAGTTGCCCGATTTGTCTCATTTTCGAACTTAATTTTACTTTTAAAGTCCGTGTACAAAATTTCAGATCTCTAAGTATACGCGTTCTCGAGTTATCGTGCGCTCAGACAGACGGACGGACGGACGGACATGCAAAAATCAAAATAAATTTTAATATTATGCGTGGGTGTCCAATCCATTTTGCTCTACCATCATTATTTCGAGGTGTTACAAACGGAGTATACCCCTTAGATTTCATCTAGGGTATAAAAATGGGCCAAGCACATCTAGAGCTATTCAAGGACATCCACATAGGTTTCCAGCCCCTACAACCCGTAATAAAATTTACAATCGATGGGACGAAAATACAAGGGCGCATCGTGGATCAACCAGCAATAGACAGAAAAGGAGCGAAATCGTAAACAGAGGAAAATTAATTTGTTTTAAATGCAATGAACCAGGACATTATGCAAAAGATTGTGCTGTAAAAAATAATTTGCGATATTTTCGATGTCAACAAAAAGGTCACACATCCAGAGATTTCAAAGCCAAACAAGTATCTAAAGTACGCAGCACACAACCGCGCTTAGATCAAAAGGATGAGTATCATAAAATAGTGTACATTGAAAGGACAGAGGTGTTAGCATTTGTTAATTATAACTAGGTAGCGCTAGCCGTAGTTTAGAAATAAGTCATATGTTAGTTAGTAATTCATGTATGTATTTAGAAAATAAGAAAACTCAGCTAGATTAATTGAACTCAGGGCCAAAGAAAAGCCCGTAGGAATTATAATCAGGGAATAGGTTTAGATAAGAAAAGAATTGTTAGGTTAAGTGTAAATATTTTAGTGCAAATAAAGAACTTGAACTTGAGGTATTAGCATTTTTCGACCTAGGGAATGAGTGCAGTACTATAGTAAACGAGGTATTGAAGAAAAATGAGGGAATTACACACTTGCGATGGGAAATTGGTTGGATATGGAAACAAGCAAACTAGTGTTCTTGGAAAAATACACAAAGGTGTAAAAGTTTCAAATATTGAATAATCAATGGACACTATGGCAGTTGACCACGCCGCTCAAAATGTTTCAATGATAATTGGAAGGAATATTGTGGATCGGCCAGATCTAGAAATTATAAAGAAATGGGGAGTTTTTGAAATATTTCAAAATCAAAGTCGCGAAAAAAATATAAATCAGTCCAGGAGGATAGGAACTGAAAATATTAATGCTGATAAAAGTGTAAATATGAAAATCGAAAGATCATACTCATTACGTTAATTAATGAATTTCGTGATTGCTTTGCTCAGGATATGAACGAGTTGGGACAAACGGAATTCGTGGAAATGAAAAAAAAACTGAAGAAGAAAAAAGCTGTTCGCTATCATCCCTATAAAGTTGCATATGGCTTAAAGCCGATTTTGAGGGGGAAAATCGATGAATCTATAACTTGATGTAATACAATTATCTACTTCGGAGTATGTCAGTCCTGTCCTTTTAGTATCGAAAAAGAATGGTTGTAAAATATCATTTATTTGGACATAGAAAAAGTGATTAGATCATGTTATTTTAAGTCACTTAATTTCTCAATGTTCATTGCATACATTACGAGGTGATTGTACTCAGGGAAGCATCAAATTTCCCAGTTCCTTCATCGAGTAAATCGAGCAAATATGCATGTTTGCATTTTTGCGCACTTTTAAAATTCTTAACATACTCGCAATTGCAATATGTTTTCTCTCGTATTTCTACATTCCTATTTTGCAATGTAATCGTTGTATGAGTTCATTGTTTCATCGAACTGAATAAATGATATTGTTAGAGTAAGCAATAAATTAATATAAATGTACTGACTTAATAAATTAAAAATATAGTTAATTTTTAACCATCGGCATAATCAGTGATTTTATTTCAATTACCTCCTAATCAACTTGTTTTTAGATAATTTGGTGTAGTGGTTTAAGAGCCGCTGCATCCTCCCCATGAAAGGCCAAGGTGTAACACCTTGACTTAAATCAGCGAGTAGAACAAAATAGTTCTTAACATTTGGTGACCCCCACGTGATTCAGGTGCATCACTTGAATCACTTACCAGCTAAACACGATTAGTACAGAGAACTAAGCAAATCGAGCGAGTCATCAACCATTGTAGAGATGGCAAATAAGCACAGAGATATGGATCAGTTAGCTACTGAGCAAAAGGGTTATAAGGAGGAGATTTTAAGGGTCATTGACAATTATAAGAAACACTCCATCGATAGAAAAACTACGTCAGCTTACTATACGGAACGTCTACGGCGCCTAATAGCAGCCTGGGATTTATTTGAAGCTGCGGAGAATGAAATTCGACTCCTACCTGAACCTCCGATTACTCACGTCTGTTTTATATCCAGCTGTTATGAAACGAAACACGCGAAACGTTTGAAAGGTATCACGCTTATTTTACAGAGATGACTCGCAAAAGAGAAGAGTATGCCCAGCAAGGGACTGTTCCGCTAGAGCGTGGTGCCAACAAGACTAATACTGACTCAAATATTCCACAGAATTCAAAGATAGTCGCATCTACAGATACAATCAACGAAGAAGACGATATAACACATGAATTTAAAGCTGATGATTCATTAGAAGTTGTGAGATTGATCCGCCGGCAAAAGGCAATAATAGAAACATTACGTCGCTTTATTAAGGGCCTGGAGAATTTAGGTCAAGCTGAGTATCCCCGGTGTTTCTACGAATTGAAGGTGCAGTCCATAAACAAATACTGGACCCAGCTAGAAGAATACAACCAACGGATGTATGAATTAATCGAAGATCCAACTGAGATGGGATACGATGCTACTGAATACATTAAGATAGAAGAGAGGGTACAATACTACCTTATTCTTATTTCATCCAAATTAGATGAACAGCTACAGGCACCAATCACACGCCAAGCCTCATCCAGCACGATGCTAAGTTTACCAAAAATTACGCTCCCAAAGCTTGACGGAGATTATGCAAAATGGCGTCAGTTCTATGACCTATTCTCCCAAATGGTCCACAACCAAGCCTTAAGCAACTGTCAGAAAATGTGGTATCTGAAGACGAGCCTTATTGGAGAAGCAGAAAAATTAGTCAGACATCTCAGTTTATCTGAAGAAAACTACAATAGTGCTTGGAAGCTTCTTCAAGAGAGATATGAAAAACCAAGGTTGCTTGTTGCTGCACTCATTAACAAATTGTTAAATCAACCATCAGCCATTTCAATTAAAACTATGCACGATGTTACACAAGAGTGTTTAATGGGACTACAAAATCTTGGAATATCAACTGCTAGCTGGGACTCATTATTGCTACACATCTTATATAAGAAGCTAGACAGAAGCACACACACGCTCTATGAACAATCGCTATCGAACCCGAAGTGTCTTCAGACATTGAACCATTTTCTTGCATTCCTTGAGACACGCTTCCAGTCCTTAGAAGCTCTGGGAAACAAAGTCAAAAGATCCGAAGGAATTGGCAAGAGTCAAGAAATTCTAGATCATCATCATTGACTTCAGTCGTCGAATCTAACCTGAAGTGTGTAAATTGCCATGAGAATCATCCACTGTTCAGATGCCAACAATTTTTGAAGATGACACCAAGTGATCGGCGGACTATACTACAAAGGTACAATTTGTGCTTTAACTGCTTACGAAGAGGACATAGCGCATCAACATGTTCTGTAAGAGGATGCACAAAGTGCAATCGCAAACACAATACTTTAGTGCATAGTGAGCCATCAGCAAGAAAATTGGATACGTCATCAAGGGCAATATCCGCCCCATCGAAAGAAGGAGGATCCAGCTTGATCTCAGCTGCTAGCACGAATTCTGAACAACACCCATTGACATTGGCCACATCTATCAAATCCAATCAAGGAAATTACATACTTCTCAGCACAACACTTGTTATACTCAGAAGCAACCAGGGAAAGGAAATAGTGTGTAGAGCCATTCTCGACTGCGGGTCCCAACTTAACATAATAAGCGAAAGAGCAGTCAGGAGCTCGGTATTACTCCATCGCACGCATCCATGCATATTCAAAGCATTGGACAAGCAAGCCAGAAAGCTCAAAAAAGAGTTAACGTTCAGCTTAATTCAAGAATAAATGGCTTTTCAACAAGGGTAGAAGCATTTGTTTTAAACAACATTATTTCTCCACATCCGAGCCAACCACTGAATATATCAAACTGGTCCATACCAAAAAACATATAACTGGCTGATCCCACCTTTTACAAACCTGATCAAATTGATCTTCTATTGAGAGCTGAATTTTTCATGCAGTTACTATCCATCGGGCAGATTAAGCTAGGAGAAGATCTACCCGCTCTTCAAAACACTGTACTCGGATGGCTTGTGACTGGAAGGCTAAATCAGACCGCAGAGTCCAGAGAAACTTGCAGTGTGTGTACTGATGAGATGGATATAGACTGCTTATCAGAAAAATTTTGGCAAATTGAAGATGTAGATGAATCTCAAGCCACCACTACAACATTGGCAGAAAGACAATGTGAAGAGCTTTTCCATCAAACCGTAAAAACAAATTCAGAAGGACGATTCATTGTTGTGCTTCCATTTTTAGAAGATCCAAAAACTTTAGGCGAGTCGAAAGAGATTGCCTTACGAAGGTTCTATGCCTTAGAACGAAAACTCAACAAAAACAGTGACCTGCGACATCAGTATACCACATTTATGAACGAATTTATAGATTTGGGTCACATGGAAGAAGTTAATGTGAAATCTGATCAACGCCTAATTACTTCCTTCCTCATCATTGTGTGTTGAAACCTGATAGCAGCACAACAAAATTAAGGGTCGTTTTCGACGCCTCAGCGAAGACCTCCACAAACATATCACTGAACGACATTCTCCACAAGGGCCCGACAATCCAAGATGACCTGTTCTCAATACTGCTGCGTTTCCGTCTGCCCCGTTTTGTGTTCACGGCAGATATAGAGAAAATGTACAGGCGAGTTGTTCTCCAGGAAGAGGACAGAAAATATCATCTTGTATGGTGGCGAAGTGACCCACATCAGGAATTAAAGTGCTACCAACTACGCACTGTTACATATGGAACATCAAATGCGCCATACCTAGCAACCAAATGTCTACAGCGCTTAGCCCAGAGAGAGCTTACTAAGTACTCCTGCGGGATTTCTATGTAGATGACGTGATGACAGGAGCAGATAGTCTTGCCATAGCTCGAGACATGCAAACGCAGTTAACCGGAATTTTGAAGGAAGCTGGATTTAAACTACGCAAGTGGTGTGCCAACCACTATCAACTATTGCATGGCATACCACCAGCAGATCAAGAAGTAAAACTAGATTTTTCAGATGAAAAAACTTCTTGTATAAAGACATTGGGCTTAATATGGTTACCAAAAACCGATCAATTTCAAACAAAACTTACAGTAAATGATGGATTCAAATCAACAAAAAGAACAGTGGCATCAAAAATCGCTCGAATCTTTGACCCTCTGGGAATCATGGCTCCAGTTGTTATTAGTGCAAAAATTTTCTTGCAAGAACTATGGGAGCTCAAGCTTCATTGGGATGCTTCACTCACAGAAGAACTATACACGAAGTGGATGAATTTCCGGAGAAATCTCTCAGCACTAAATGGCATTTGCATTCCAAGACATACGTTTGCAGGAAACACTCCACGAGTAATCAAAATCCACGCATTTTCATATACGTCACAGAAGGCCTTTGGAACTGTAATATACATTAGATCAATAAATAATGAAGGAAGAGTGATTGTGCGTCTCCTCTGCACTAAGTCAAGGGTTGCTCCCAAGAAAAAACTAACAGTGCCCAGACTTGAGTTATGCGCTACCAAACTAGGAGCAGAACTTCTCCAACGAGTAAAAACATCTTCCAAAGTAGAACAAGTACCAAGCTATCTTTGGTGTGGCTCAAAGATCGTATTAGATTGGATTAAATTTTACCTCTACCTTCTACCAGACCTTTGTAGGTAATAGAATAGCTGCTATTCAAACATTAACCCTTCCCCAACAATGGAGACATGTCAAATCGGAAGAAAATCCAGCAGATGTCCTCTCAAGAGGCCTATCACCCGACAATTTAAGTTCCTGCAATGTTTGGTTCTGCGGACCACTTTTCCTACATAGTAGCGAAGATATATGGCCTCCACCCTACACAATGGTATCTGATTGCGATTTGGAAAGTAAACGAAGAGCACTTTCTGGAACTGCAACCCAAATTGAGGACAAGAATACGCATTTCATCAACAATATTGATCATAGAAATTCCTTTGAAGAACTTGAAACCGCCCTGGTTGATGTAGAGGCAATTCTAAATTCTCGCCCTCTAACGCCAATATCTTCAGATCCCAATGATCTTAGTGCTCTAACACCTGGGCACTTACTGATAGGTGGACCGCTGACAGCACCAATTGATTCACAAGCAAAACCTATAAAGACTAAATTGCTGAGAAGGTGGGAGTTAGTTTATGATATAAAACAGCAATTTTGGAAACGGTGGTCTTCGGAATACCTAAATGAGCTACAGTATCGATTTAAGTGGAAACAACAATCACCCAATGCCAAGCCAGGAATGCTTGTCATTTTGAAAGAAGATAATACACCAGTGCAGCAGTGGCTCTTAGGCAGAATTGTAGAAGTTCATAAAGGAAAGGATGGTTATGTTCGGGTGGCAGATGTAAGAACGTCCAAAGGAGTCCTTCGTGGACCAATACATAAATTGGCTCCATTACCTATGGAGGAAAAGTGAAAAGTGAAACAAAGGCACTTCAAATACTTTGTGACCAATTGACTCCCAAGAGCGCATGTCGACAAATAATCTCTCAATTTGAGCATCTTCAAAATTGGAAACGAATTGCTTTCACCCTATTCAAGTCCTAATCGCCAGAAGAAAGGAGCACTCAATATAGTAGGGAACGTAGCCAATGCTCTTTGATCAACAATATGCGGAAGAGATGTCTAAAACAATCCAATCAATCAACGAAAATGAAGACCACCTACTAACTTTACTAAGAAATCAGACTTCAGTCGTTGATTCAACTATAAACCTCATAAGGAAGGACGATGCGGCAATCAAACAAAAATTTAATTCCTTGGACAACTACATCCTTCAGATAACGAATCGTCTCAATGAGCAAGGTTATACTGTACGAGTACGACAACAATTTATGTCGTTAGCACTGCAGATGAGCCTAGTCACCACCAACTTGCAGCATATTCAAGCTTTAATAACTGATGTCATCACTGACACAAATCACGGTAAAATAACCCCACTGTTGGTAACACCCAGCCAGCTGCGACAAGCTGCCGCAGTAATAAGAAATAACTTATTATCGACCCTCAAACTACCGATTCATCAAGATAATATTTTAGAACTATACAAACCGATGAATATAAAGAGTGGAATCACTCAAGGCCATGTCATATTCCAAATTAAAACCCCCTAGTCAATTGGGAAACGTTTAATTTATTGAAGGTCTATTCCATCCCTGTGTGGATCAACAATTCATTCGTCACTGTACAGACTCACTCTCAATTTTTGATGACTTCGCAACACCATGATGGTTTTTATCTGATCACAGAGTTAGAACTGACCACATGTACCACGATAGAAGGGAAGGTACATCTTTGCAATCAACTACATCCGATTTACCATCAAGGTGCGACCATATGTGCATGTGAAATGGATATTTTAAACAATAATCCAAGGTCTGAACACTGCAAGTTGACCCAGACACTGGAGCAGCCCATTTGGTTACAATTGTCTGACGCCAATCAATGGATGTTCGCTACAAGTAATAATACACCAATAAATTTCGTGTGTGACAACCAGATGTTCTCTAAAATACTACAGGGAACAGGACTATTAAAAATTCAGCCTCAGTGCACCATAAAAGAAAAATTGATCACAATTCATGGGCATCATCAATCTACAACCAATGTGAAATCATCATATACTATCCTGGGATTATCAGTGGAGCACCTAAATACAACACACACGCCGAGTACGATAGGGAATATCAACCTCAACTGAAGGAACTATTGGAGTTACACGAGCGTGTCACATCTCCTACCCAAACGGATCCAGGAGAACACCATACATAAAATATCAATCAGTTATATAGCACTCTTCGCAGTCCTACTCATCGTCATATATCTGGCCTGGATATATAGAGCTGAAGCCTGCAAGTGCTGCATGAAGAATCCACGGCCTATACCTCAGCCAAGGCAGCATATTAACCAGATCAATCATATTTGAACCACGGTTCAAACCTGGGGAGGATGTAAAATATCATTTATTTCGACATAGAATAAGTAATTAGATCATGTTATTTTAAGTCACTTAATTTCTCAATGTTACATCATTGCATACATTACGAGGTGATTGTACTCAGGGAAGCATCAGGTTTCCCAGTTCCTTCATCGAATAAATCGAGCAAATATGCATGTTTGCATTTTTGCGCACTTTTAACATTCTTAACATACTCGCAATTGCAATATGTTTTCTCTCGTATTTCTACATTCCTATTTTGCAATGTAATCGTTGTATGAGTTCATTGTTTCATCGAACTGAATAAATGATATTGTTAGAGTAAGCAATAAATTAATATAAATGTACTGACTTAATAAATTAAAAATATAGTTAATTTTTAACCATCGGCATAATCAGTGATTTTATTTCAGTTACCTACTAATCAACTTGTTTTCAGATAATTTGGTGTAGTGGTTTAAGAGCCGCTGCATCCCCTCAAAGGCCAAGGTGTAACACCTTGACTTATATCAGCGAGAAGAACAAAATATTTCTTAACAAAGGTGAACATCGGATGTGTGTCAATTATAGGAAGCTGAACGTGATTACTCAAAGTGAACATTTCCAGTGCCGAACATCGAAGAAACTCTGAACTTGTTAGCAAAGAAAGCAATTTTTACATCGTTGGATCTATTAAGTGGCTATCATCAGATAACAGTTGAGGAGAACAACAGACACTTGACGACATTTGTAACTCCAGAAGGACATTATGAGTTCAAAAGGGCTCCTTTTGGTTTAACAAATTCACCCGCCGTTTTTATGAGGTTAATGGCAAAAGTAACTCAACCCCTAGGAGCGATCAAAATTATTGCATTCATGGACGACATTTTAATATCATAAGAAGTATAGAAGAAAAAATGTCCAAACTATAAGATAATTTTTGAGCGGAAGGTCGGTCTGACATTGAATTTGCAAAAGTGTGAATTTTTCAAAAAAAAAAAAATTCTTAGGACATGAAATTACATCTGAAGGCATAAAACCTGGTAAAGATAAAACCTGGGCGATCGAAAGCTATAAACGACCAATAAGCTCGCGGGAGGTTAAACAATTCCTAGGCCTCTCGGGATATTTTCGCCAATTTATACAAGGATTTTCTTTCATTGCGCGCCCGTTCACATGTTGCTGCGGAAGGATGTTGAATTTAAATGGACAGAAGAAACAGAAGATTCATTTGTACAATTGAAGAACTAGTCAGCCAGAGATCAGTTGTACTTGTACTATATGACGAGACCATGAAGTGCATACGGATACGAGTATTCATGGAATCGCCGGGATATTGATGCAGGAAACTGGAGGAAATTTGAGGCCTGTGTCTTATTCAGCCGTGCAACAACAGCAGCAGAATCCAGGTACCACAGCTACGAACTGGAGGCCCTTGCTGTAGTGGAGACATTGGAGAGATTCAAACATTATTTGTTCCGCAGGAAATTTAAGGTAGTCATTCATTGCGACAAACACAAGAAAAGAAAGACTTAGGTCCAAGGATAGCAAGATGGTGGCGAAGAATATCAGAGTATGATTTCGAATTAGTGTTTCAACCTGATAGTAAACTTACACATGCAGATGCATTGAGTCGTTGCCCAGTTGAAGAAGGCGTAGAAGGAGAAGATATGTCAAACAAAATGTTAGTGATTGGTGTTCCAGGGGAAGATTGGTTGGCAGCACTACAGAGAGAGGCTACCCAAATAATTGGATTACGAAAGATTTTGAGTGGTGAAATTATTAAACATGCGAATAAAGATGGCATTAAAAGGAATTTCATCCTAGAGAACGGAAGAGTTCTCAAAATAACACCAAATGGATATCGTTTCGTCGTACCGCGGAATGTTAGATGGCGAGTGATCAAATCAGCACATGATGATAGAGGGCATCCAGGAGTAGAAAGGACAGTAGAAACATTGAGAAAATATGTTTAGTTCTCGCACATGAAAACAGTTGTTAAGAAGTATATCTTTATAATAAACGAGAAGAAGACGAGACTAGATATGTATTATATACTCCAGAGCGCCAACCGATACCCTTTCACACCATCCATATCGATCACTTGGGTCCCTACCCAAAAAGCAAAAGCGGAAATGTTTATGCCATAGGAATAGTCCACTCGTTCTCAAAATATGTAATACTGAAACCCGCAAAGACAGCAAATAGTAAGGGAGTAATAAGACTTTTGGATGAAATAATTCAATATTTCGGAATAGCTAGTCGCATTTACGTGCAAAGAGTTTGAGAAATATTGCCCTGAAAATTCGATTAAACATGTTTCTACTTCAGTCAAAACTCCTCGATCAAATAGCCGAACAGCGAAAACTTCGATCGCAACAATGACGCAAGAATCAGATGGCCGTGATTGGGACAAAGACATTCGAGCGATACAATGGGCAATAAATAGTTTAAAGAATTCACACGGGCGACACCACATCAACTAGTGATCACATATAAGCCGCGGGATATATTGCAAAACAAATTACTTTTTACATTGCATGACACAATGGAGCAAGACGCGAAGGAGAGCATACCGACAGCAGAGCTAAAGCAGGGAGTACTAAAGCGTATTTCAGATAAACAGCAGAAACAAGCGGACAGCTTTAACGCAAGCCATCAAGGTCCAAGAAGGTACAATTAAGGAGACTTGGTTTTAATTAGGCAAGAACGAGCAGCAACAGGACAACCCCGGAAGGTCCAGCCGAGATATAAGGGTCCTTATGTAGTGAAGACAGCATCGTCTAATGACCGGTACGTCATAACCCACATGGAGCAGCTACAAATAGCCAGAAAACCTTACGAATCGGTACACTCTGCGGAAGGATGATTTGGGAGAAGAAAGTGCTAATGAGAGTTAATAAACTTTTTAAAAGAATGCAAGTAGCTTGTTACACGATTTCCTTAAAGTTTTATTCTTTTATGAAAAGGTTTCAGACAGAAGATGAAAAGCGAAGATAATGAAAGGTAAGGTAATTCTTTGAAGTAAGTTCGTTGGCTCAGTAAGGCTCTCGATTTAAGAGCATGAGCGGTTAAGTTGGTTGGCTCAGTAAGGCTCTCGATTTAGAATCATGAGTGGTTAAATTCGTTGGCTCAGTAAGGCTCGCGATTTAGGAACGAGTGGGTAAATTGGTTGTGTCAGAAAGGCTCTCGATTTAGGAGCATGAGTTGTTGTTAAAATTTGAGTGTGAACAATTTTAATTGGTAAATTTTGGTTATACAGGAAGTCACTGATGACTGACAAAGTAGGTTGGCCGAACTATAGCGAGCGTAAACAGGAAAAGCCCGCCCTGTGCTCACCGAAACAATGATGTCAAGACCGGTTGTCTTCCCGTGGTAACTTTATTGTCGGCAATTAGGGATAGTTGTTTGAATGAAGAACTCCTCATTTTTACCTTTTCCCAAAAGCAAGAATGAACTTGTAAACTGAGTGAGATGCGAAGTCTATAGGAAAAGAGCATATACTGGGTATGGGCAATTTACTGTAAGGCACGGCCACTGTTTGACGGAATTTAGTCTCGGTCTCGATCATTTTTATCAAATAATCACTAAACATCATTCCAGTATAAAAGAAAAAAGTGAGCATTATATATGTATGTATATATTTTTACCTATTGTTTGATATAGCGAGATGCCCTTGGTAACAAACTGATTAATCGTATTCAGCATCTCTCGGTCTGTACTTCTATACATACTATTCTACGTCATACGATCATCAATTTACTGTAACCATTTTTTGTTTGCCTATAAAATAGTCAGCAGTCTTAGTAGTCAAGTAACAGTCTCGCTATAAACTCATGAGTCTCGTTAAAGAATAAAGCCAAAAGTTTTAGTGGAAAAGTTTGTCTTTTATTTTACAGTCCACCTCTCTTAGTGTTCCTACAAACACATACAAACACCTATATAGAGGATGTCCCTTAAGTCGACGTCAAACCGGAACCGGGTGATAGACCCGTAACAGTTACCAGAAAAATATAACAAAATCTAAGTCATGTATTTTTCAAATTATAGGCATTTCTTTTGTTTTCGAGAAAATGTACACCTTGTGATGGTTTTTTAGCTCCTGTTGCTACAAATCTTTACTTTTTTTCAATTTTATTTTTCTTATGTAATCCCGAATAGTGCTTATGTAACCTGTTGCTTTAAGTTCTAAGCCAACTGCTCCAGCTTGGAAGAAAATGTCACATTTTGCCGAACCAACAATATGAAAGTAATAATTCGTTGAACTTTAACTGACTGTACTGAAAAGAAAAAAGAAAAACCCAGTTTCGAAAAATTTCTTTTCACCTACTAAAATTGATTCTAGTGTACAAATATGCACCGTCTACACTCCACAGAGGGCCGACTGCCAAATCAAGTACATGGTGAAGGAAGAAGTTCTTTATCTTACGAGGACGTAATACTTCAAGCAAAAGTATAGCTCACCGAATATTACAAAAACATGAGCTCCACCCATACCATGTACAGCGAGTACAAACCCTGCTACCTCGGGATTATCAACCTCGGGTTGTGTTTTGCCAAACGATGCTACAAAGACAACGGGAAGATCCACGATTCTTCGAGAAAATTTTGTGGTCGGATGAATCGACATTTAAAAAAGACGGTTACATGAACCTACGCAACTTACACGAGTGGCACGTAGAGAATCCGAATTTAATGAGACAATATCGTTCAAATCGATATAAAATAAACATGTGGACCGGAATTTTAAACGGAAAAGTCATAGGACCTTTTGAGTTGCCAGAGGTCTTTAATGCTGAAGTTTATTTAGATTTTTTGCAAAACCATTTACCTAATTTACTAGAAGACATGCCACTAAGTATTTACAGAGAGATGTGGTATCAGCAAGACGACTGCCCAGCGCACTATGCCCTTTCAGTTAGAGAATATCTCAATGAAGAATATCCGGACAGATGGATAGGGCGGTCTGGTACGAACTCGTGGCCAGCCCGTTCACCTGATCTAAACCCATTAGATTTCTTTTACTGGGGAGCAGTAAAAGAGAAAGTTTATAAGAAGTCAATTGAAAATTTAGCTGAGCTTCGGCAAAGAATTACGGAAGCAGTTGAATTTGTCAATAACGGAAGAATTGCCCGTCTGATAACCCGATCTTTTTAAGAAGATGTCGAGCTTGTATTGAAGCTAAAGGAAGGCAGTTTAAACATCTTTTGTAAATAATAAATCTTAGCATCCAAATAATTGGTGTTTAATTTTAAAATTAAGGAAAATTTGTCCTAAAATTAACAAAAAGTTAGCATCTCTAACATGAAAGCGTCACTATCTGTCCCGCTCACACTTCATGTAATGACTCTCCACACCACTCAAGCTAGAATCTTAAAGTTACGCTCTTAAGGCAAGCTTTGGGTACACTAGAATCAATTTTAGTAGGTGAAAAGAAATTTTTCTAAACTGGGTTTCTTGAAGAAAAAAAATTTTTTTTTCCGTAATCTAAGAAATAATGTAGCAAGTGTTGTACCATTTTAGAATCCTTATTAAATGCGTCAACTTTTAAAGTTACTTGCCAGACTGGCGTAGTACATTTTTTTTCAGTACAGTCAGTTAAATTTCAACGAATTATTAATTTTATATTGTTGGTACCGCAAAATGTGACATTTTCTTCCAAGCTGGAGCAGTTGGCTTAGAACTTAAAGCAACATGTTACATAAGCACTATTCGGGATTTAAAATTGAAAAAAAGTAAAGATTTGTAGCAACAGGAGCTAAAAAACCATCACAAGGTGTACATTTTCTCGAAAATAAAAGAAATGCCTATAATTTGAAAAATACATGACTTAGATTTTTTTTTATATTTTTCTGGTAACTGTTACGATTTGGTCTATCACCTGGTTCCAGCTTGACGTCGACTTACGGGACACCCTGTATAATAATATTCATTCATTCTCAAAAGTAATAAAATCATCAAACTGCACATATCTAAAATGCACTTTCATCCATTTAATGTTAATTGCGAAACACACTCCAAATTCAAGTAAAAACGTGCAGACAGTTTCGTCTTTCAGTCACAGAAAATTGTAAATGCCTCGTCAGCATACGTGGCATAATTAAAAAGGTAAATGAACCCAGTTGAGTTGTAGTTTGTAACCGGTGAAAGAATAAAGTCTTAATCTAAATAAAGTAATTTTGTTAAAGTGTTGATCAATATTTTAATTCAATAGCAATATATTTTTATTATATTTTTTTCCTCGATTCGTGAACCGAGTACGTAAGTGGCGCAGTTGGTAGGATCAGACAATGATCCTCGAGAAAAGGTAAAGTAAATTCGTAACGAAAGAATATCGTTAACCGGGTTTGCGAAAAAAGTGCTAAAGAATTAATCCTATCGGAGGAACTTGAAAGAACATCAAGAAACTACCAAAGATAGCAAAATCATAGCACACTACCATTCAACAAGAGGAAATTTTCGAGGGCTTATCGAAAGAAATTCCGCAGTTGTTTCGCTTTGGATCGGCAAGATTCTTCTCCTTAGGTCTGATCACGGAATTTATCAAACGTTTTTCATAATTGTGTACATGTAAGTCGGAAATATTGAATATTCCTAGCCAAATCCTATTGAAACTATATTAAAATTATAAAACTTTACATTTATTAAGATAACAGTGAACAAGACTAAGATTTTCTATATGTTACATAGCTTAAATACATATACGACGAAATAATTTTTTTAAAGAAACAAAAGTTAAATTTAAGATTGAAATTCATATATTCTTACATAACTCAACGAATTAAAGGTTCTTAAAAGAGAAACTATGCAAAGAAATAAGTAAAACATTTTAAAGAAATCTGAAACCAAGATTCATTGTTTTTATATTCTCTACATAGCTTATTCAAACTACGAAATGAAACAAGTGAAATTAATGATATCTGAAACTTAATGAAATTTTAGAAATAAATATATAGAAAATTAAAAAGATTACAATTTAATTAAGAATAACAGTGAATTTATTATAAGAAAATTTTTTTATAAAACAGAATAAAAAGAATTTGAATGAGCCATAAAATTAAAATAGGAAAAACCTCCAAATTGAGAAGAATTCCCTTTTATTTGAGAAATAGTGCAACAAATCTATTTAATAGTGCGAGAACTAGCGAGGAAGATCAAAGTGATATTTAGTGTAGTGATTCAGATACGACAGAAATTAGAAAATAAAATAGTACTTCAAATGCAATAGAAAACATTCTCCAAGAATCAAGTTTAGATAAGATTAGTTCTGAAAACAAAATGCGAAACCCAAACAATATCGAACAATAACACAGTACAAATGACAACGAAGCCTCCAAACCCTTCAAACCCCATAGTAGATCACTCTGCTGTTGATTCAACAGTGTTCAATTCTTTAAAAATTCCAGACACAGTCAAAGATTTGCCGAAATTTGATGGCAATCCGCGACTCTTGTATGACTTTATCGACAATGTCGAAGACATATTATCGGTTGCTAGGTCATTATTTGGAAAAATTTTATTACGAGCCATTAGGAATAAAGTTGACGGTCAAGCTAATGAGTTTCTCAATATGTATGGGACTCTTCTAGATTGAACTTCTATTAAAAACAACCTGATTCTCCATTACTTGGATAAGAGAAACGAAACTTCCTTAATCAGAGATCTGCATAGCCTAAAACAATCCAATAGGACAGTTGAAAGTTTTTATAGTGAAGTAATTGAATTGCAAGCGACCATGTCAAATCACATCTATATTCACGAGAAAGATACAAATGTGATCGGAGCAAAAACGGGGCGGTTCAGTGAAACGTGTTTAAAAGTGTTTTTATCGGGTTTAAAAAAAACCACTAGAGTCCACTATTCGAGCAATGCAATCAACATCGCTGCCACAAACATTTGCGTATTGCGTAAAAGAGCAAAATATCTTTTATGTTAAGTCCGAGCAACCAAATAATAAGCAGAAACTAAAACCGATCAGATTTTCTCAATCGCCAAGACTATCAACTCCGCCTCATAGGTTCCTTACCTATCCAAGGTATTCTCAACCAACGAATCATCCACAGCTCAACTCAAATCAAAATAACAATAGACCATTCAATCAATCATTAATCGAACATATTATAATAACCCTGTCTATACATGGCATAGCGTACCCACATTCCAACAATAAGAAAAGTAAGATAAGCATTTCTCACGCAAGAAAATCATATGCAAAGCCATCACTTCATACAAAGTAAATTCCCACAAATAAAAATATTTTTTTTTCCAAGCTAGACGATATTTGATAGGTCCAATATTTCTCGTCAGAGCTTCGCATGAGAAATTATAATTTGGTTGAATATTTTAATCGTGAAAAATGCTTACTAGGTAGGTTTCGCTGAATGGTAAGTAAGTTAGGTAAAAGAATTTTGTAATATATATATATATATAATAATTGTTGGCAATAAAGACATTAGTTTTTTAGCATTCAGAAAAGGCGTTTTGTATTTTAGAGTGGAGTTTTTCACTAGTGTTGCGGTACTAGAACCGTCTTTCACCATCAACAAAATCCAGATACAAGAACCTGTGGTTAATTGGTACAACAGAAATCATCTTAATTAACAACTTGATACTGGTGTTGCGGTACACGAACCGCTTTCACCCACTTCAAGATCAAGGTAGAAGAACCTTCGATCAATCAAGTAAAGTCAGGACAAAAGAGTTCTGGTTCCACATTGGTGACCCCGACGTGATCTATTCACGTGTACAGGAGACAATTCATTATTGATCATCGGAAAAGCTAGAAATCAACAAGAATAGTTTAGATGAATCAGCTGATCGACAGCAAACCACTGGCGCAGAAATAGACCGGATGGCAACGAATTATAGTAAGGATACATCCTCCTGGAAGAGTTAGAATTCCCGACCATCAGGTTACGTACGCTAACTGAATTGGGGAACGATTTTATGGCAACAGACAAGGAAATCAGCATGAAAAATGAAGGCTAACCACGCTTACTTCACCAAGAATTACTACAATAAAATTGAAGTAATCTTGGAGGCGATTTTACAAGATATTACGTCTCGCATTGGCGTCTTCATGAGACAGCAAGTAAACTCTGCGTCGATACATTCAGACAGCAAGAACAATTCAGAGTCCGAGGAAGATACAATTACAAGATCAGATGACAGCAATACTAATGAAGGCCCAATGGCTACTGGAACTGAGGCCATGCCGTCCATTATACTTCACTCAACAACAATGTAATTGGAAGAATTCGTAAGCAACAGTTATCAAATTACCTGCTAACCTGACAACCAAAAATTATTCTTTTACTGCTCCCATACAATTTCCATTACTTAATATCATAGCACTATCTTCTATCATCAAAGCTTTTAATTTAACCCACTCTCAACCTAAAGCCAACATGTATAAACTCATAGCATATAAAGCAAACAACTGATAATACCAAGCTCCAACCAGGCAAGAATATGACCAAATCCACCTCAAGCATATGTATTAGAGAGAGACAGATGATGATGATTTGTTAAAGTGAGATAATTGCAAAAGTAAATTTGGACTTCCGTAAGAAATAAGATGAGATTTTTGATGTCGAACTCTCATCGCCTAACCAGAAAAGGATCACTTTGCGAAAAAGTTACTCTAGAAAAATTTCATATTGCAACACTGGTCATTCCATTATACCAGATCACCTAAAATTAGGTTTTTTACTTCACCCATACGACTTCCACCACTCATCTAAGTACACATATCATACTATGTTAATATCATAGCAATATCTTCCTTCAAAGCTTTAAATTGGTAAGATTTTACATTTTCTATAAGGCGTGGCTACGCATACCACTTTCGGACTACGCTAAAAAGCTACTCTAGAAAGATTTCAAGTGGCAATATTGACCATGCCATTACACCTGATCATAAAAACAATTGTTAATAAGGCTTTCTTTTACTGCAACCATACAACTACCACTGCTCATCTAAGATATTCCTCAAATCAACATATCATACTACCACCTTCTTTTCTTAAACCCTTAAATCCTTCTCAATATTACGATAGCATTAGTCATCGATTCAACATTTTTTTTAGAATTTCAGTTATATTTAAGCTTTGGATCAAGAAGCCGTGAGAATACTTTGCTCCAATCAAATAAAAACATATACCTCCAATCCATTGTACATCATACATCGATTCAATCCCTCATACCAAAACCCCAAGAATACTTCCCAAGCCATGAAACAGAAATCTATTTGTGTGCATTGGGAGTCCGTTATCTAAAATGTTCTATATTGATACTTATAGAAAACTGCCAAACATTGAATTTATATATGCTATAGAGCCTAACTTACTATCCATACAGGAAAATAGTCTTCTAGTAATTTACAGCTTAGTTCCTTACCTTCCCAAAGGCTACACTTACAATATACCTTACTTAACAAAATAATAAAATAGTTTTGATTAAAATGTAACCTTACCATATTACGCCCACTAACTCCCAGCTGAATGTGTGTCTATTTGCAGCCGGAGCCCGAATTTTTAGGCAGCTACATTCGATATCATCAGCCCAAGGTACAGCGCCATATATGCAATGATTACTCAACAGAGAGTTCTTGATTGAGGAATCGTAGTCATTTGGTTAAAATAATTTTTTTTAAATAATTATGTTAGGAAAGGTATAAACAATTTATTTTGGTTCTGAAGATAAGAAAGTACGCTTATGGTTATCAAAACACCACATTTCTGTACGAATAGTAGTTAGATCAGTAAAGTGACCCCACCCCGCCGCTAATGATCTCAGCCAACAAGTTATATAGCCCCGTTCAACAACAAGCCTGATAATTCCAGACAACCATACTATACTCATAGTATATAAAGCAGACAACCAAGCTCCAAGAGGGCATGTATATGATCAAGTCCACCTCAAACATGTGTGCTAGAGAGAGAAAGATGTTTTGAGAGAGCGAGATGGTTTCAAAGTACGGTATTTACTAAAGCCTCCTAATGTGTTAGAGCGAGACATATTACAGCACTCTACTACTCATCCAAAACTAAATTAATATACCCAGGGAGATTTCTCGGTGATTAACAGAAGACCAATCGAGCGATCATATAAAATTGAATTTATTCAGAATGATATTAATCTGTATCCAATTATTTATTATAACAGTTGAATAATAAAGAGGGAATAATGTGAAAATAGTTTTTTTTAATTAGTCGTGATAATGAAGGTTAAGTTTAGTACTGCTGCTCCACAAGTTTATATGATTAATTATGAACCCAGAAGAGGACCATGGGAGACATATGCTCTGGATCGCTTTCGCTTCCAAGATAGGGTTAATAGAACTTCAGATATATTATATAAATATTAATAAAAAATAATTTTTCATAAAACTTATGGCTTTTCAATACACACTCCTAGATGCAAAAACCATTGTTTACTTTACTTGGCGGTGCGAAGAGGCGATATCAAATTACCAGCCACGTGGCCACCGAGGCTTTAATTTCCACTACTTCTTACAATCAGCCGTGATCTATTTTTAGATATCAAGATCACTCTTGAATTTTTAATCCGCAGTTGTTTTTTTTTCAGCAAAAGAAATTTTCCGTTATAACTACTCATCTAAGACAACATATCAGTTGTTGTTTTTTTCAGCTATTGAGAATCTTTCATAAATTTGTTTACTTTACTCGGCTCTGTGAGAATTTTGTTTACATTATTCGACTGCGATTTTGTTTACATTATTCTCGACTGTACGAATTGTTTATGCAATGAATCAAATTATTAGCATTACACCTGAAGATCAAAAATTAGGCTATTTCATATCTAAGTCATCATATCTACCTACGTTAGTTGTTGTTGTTGTTATTTAATAACATGGTACTGAATATCGCCTGGTAGATAATCTTTTAGTATGACGAAGTGTGTGGGCGGGTGTGAGTAAATATCGCTCAATTTGTTTACTTTACTCGGCTGCGATTTTCTTACATTATTCGGAATTTGATTATCGGACATATCCAAGTCAACGTTGTTGTATCCTCCTAAGAAAACTTCTAGATAATGTCAAATTTTCAGTACAAAAGCGACCTCAGCCCTCTTCCCCCTCCCAACCCCCTCCCCAGAACCCACAGTGATCCATCAAAATAGTTGGAATCTACCTTGCACTTTTTGTATGGAAAAAGTGGGCCAGGATCGGCATAGCGTAACTACTTACACTACCTTTCGGCGTTTTCATCTTGTTTTTTTTTTCCATCTTCTTTCTGTCTTTCCCAAAGGTACAGCAATTGCCGGTTGATCGAAGAGCAAAAAACCTACCCAAGCCCCGAGCTTGAGCTGGCAAAAGTCTGTACCGTGCTCATCTAAAGGTCAACTCCCATTGTCCTTAAATACCAACTATGGGGACAAAAACTAGCCATAGCAAGTCATCTGTCTCGCTGAGTTCGAAGGTCGAGAAGCGGCCACACTCAGAGGTGAACATGACTGGCTAGCCGGTTGCAAGGCAGTCCCATCAGACGATGGAACATTTACTACAGTGGAGACAACTCAAAGCTCTCAGTCGATGAGTTTATTTTTCGAGTGGAAGCACTCATGCTCTCTGCTCTGGAAGGAGATTTTGATATCCTAGTTAGAAATATGTTTGTATTAATATCAGGACTATGGATTGATACAGGTTCTTATTAAGGCATAACTCTACTCCGTCGTGAGAATATGTCGAAATCGGAATACTGGTCGAATGGGAAGTCCAAAAGGATGACCTTTAAGTCAGAGTCCAGCTGATATCACCAAAACAAAAGCCTTGTGAATCATTTGTCACATATCACCAGACCTTGGTACAGTTACGTGACCAGTTGCAAAACCCTAAGCCAGACAACGAATTTCTTGAGTTTGTCAAATCTAACTTCCTGCCAGAAATACAAAATAAAATCTGCTTGCACCCGTCTAACACCATAGGCCAACTTCGAGCGATGGTAACACAGATACAAGCTACTCAGCTGCGGATTGCAACTTCTAGTAGCCTGATCACCTATCGTAAACAGCGTGTGAGTGAGATTGATGACTTGCCCCAAACATCTGAATATGACGCAAATACAGCAGCTATGTCCGCTGTTGAGTCTAGACCACCTGTTGTTTGTTGGAATTGTGACCAACAAGGTCATTTTTATGAAGACTGTTTACAAGAGCAACAGTGCGTGTTCTGCTATGGATGCGGACGAAAAGATATCTTCAAGCCAAACTGTAGACAGTGTCTACACAAAAACGCGAAGCGCGTCGGAAATCACAACACCTTTTCCCGACCGAGTGCAACATCTTGCATGACAGCAGCTCTGACAACTCCAGCTCAACCGCCAAACAGGGAACGCAGGCTGCCCAACCAGCAGTCCTCATCAACTATCAATAAGCTGTCCGTTGATATCATTCAGGAACTCTGTTGATCTCAACAAGCCATCTGACAGTCAAATGAATGATAGGAATCTCTTAGCAGAGGCAAAGAATCTAATTGATTTGTCTGCAGATTTTCAACCTCCCGTTTCCACCAGTAGGGAGTCAAAGATACTTTTAATACTCTTCCTTGTAAGAGCATCCACCGCTTAACGTGCCATTACAGCTGATCATAACTACTTCAGGGAGCAGGAGATTCGGTCTTTCGCTTACTCAATATTAAGACGGCCACCAAGCTCTGCGATGACGAGTAGGCGTAAGCCGGTCTTATATCCGTTGACGCCGCATCATACGTGTTTAGAAAACTATAACAAGGGGCGAGACCATATTTTCTCTTCAGTAGCTGAACTTGTGGTAATTATGATCCCAGATCTGAACCTATGTAAAAAAAAAAGCGATCAACTGTACGGTGGCGTGAATACTGCCGAAAAATCCGAGCTGACAGAAAGAAACTGGCCCACATTTCAGTGTCGACGCCAGATGACATTCGACCGTATGCCGAAGTAAAGCTGCTCGGGCGATCTGAGACTGGATTACTCAATAGTGGTGCCACTGTCAGTATCTTAGGCCAGGGAGCTCTAAAAAAACTAGCGGAAGCAAACGTCGAATGGAGGAGGTATCGCAATCAAGTAGAGGCGGCTAATGGTGCCATGACGAATGTCCGTGTTCATGTGGACTTGGACGACACTTTTCTTGGTGAGACCAAGAACGTGAGCCTTTACGTCGTTCTTGGGCTCACTCAGGCGTTGTATCTGGGAGTAGATTTCTGGCGTCTATTTACGTTGGCTCTAGATGTGCTAGATGCAATTGCGGAAGTGAAGCCAAGTCTGTTGGCCTGACACTGACTGCCATGCTCTGCTCCTTCCGTTCAGGAAAAGAAACTTCTTGAAGCCACTAAACAGATTTTTCCTTCCTTCGCGTCTTTGGGTTTAGGAAAAACATCTTTGGTCACAAGGTCGACACAAACGATGCTACTCCGATAAAACAAAGGTTTTATCCCATTTCACCGGCTATCACTGGGGATGATAGATGAGAGCCAAAGTCCTGGGAGCTCTCCAGTTGTTCTAGTGAGCAAGGCTGGAAAAGTTCGACTCTGTTTTGATGCCAGGAAGGTCTACTTCGCTACTAAGAAGGACGCCTATCTCCTGCTGCAGATGGACGCACTTCTGAGTCGACTTCCTCCGCAAAATTACATAAAGAGCCTGGACTTGAAAGACTCTTTCTGGCAGATCCCGCTAGACACTGATTCCAGAAAGAAGATCGCCTTTACAGTACCTGGTCATCCTCTCTATCAGTACGCACTGATGCCATTCGGCCTATGCGACGCTCCACAGCCTATGTGCCGCCTTATGGACAAAGTCATCCTGTTCGATCTTCGTGAAAATGTTCCCATCTATCTAGAGGATTTGTTGATTCTGTCACAAGACTTTGACACGCATCTTGTTTCACTAGCTCATGTAGCGGATTGTTTGAGGAAAGCTGGCCTTACTATCAATGCAGAAAAGAGAAGTTCTGTATTATAGACTAAATACTTTTGTTTCATTGTTGGGAAAGGAGAAATGAACTCATCCTGATAAGATCTGAGCCATAGTTGACTACCCGTCACCTAAAACTGTTCGGCAGGCCCGACGCCTACTAGGTATGACAAGATGTTATGGTCGATTTATACCGAACTATGATGATTTAACCGCCTCTATTACTGACACGTTGAAAAATCCCAGTCAGTTCCAATGGTCACCTGAAGCCCAAACGTCTCTGGAACAGTTGAAACAGGAACTTACTTCTGCTCCATTATTAGTGGGTCCAGATTTTATCAAGCCGTTCGTTATCCAGTGCGATGCGAGCCAACAAGGTATTGGTGGATTGCTGTTACAACTAGATGATGATGGCCACGAGAAGCCGATAGCCTACGCCTCGAACAGGTTGAATTCAGCACAAAGAAACTATACAGTCATAGAGCACAAATGCTTAGTAGCAATACATTGAATTTATGCCGTTTAAGATAGTGACTGAACATGCCAGCTTTAAATGGCTGACGTCTCAAAAGGACCTCAGCGGCAGACTTGCTCGATGGAGTCTGAAACTTCAAAGTTTCGACTTCACTATTGAACACAGAAAAGGGCGCCTGAACGTCGTCCCTGATGCTCAAAAACAGATTTACTGTGACAGTTTGACACCATCTGAAGATCCTGGTCCGGAAGTTGACGTTAGTTCTAAATATTTCAACTCGTTGGAATATGAGAAGCTGAGGCAGAAGGTTAAATCAGCTTCTAACAAATTACCAGGTCTGTGTATCAGAGATGATTTCGTTTATACTCGGACAGTTCCGACAACAGACGATCCAATTCAGGAGGTATAGGAAATACGCTAGAACGCTTAAGACGACATCTATACTGACCACGAACGACAGTTGATGTTCGAAATTATGTAGGCGCTTGTGACCTGTGTAAGGAGATCAAAGCTCCAAATACCATCCTCAGACCACCAATAGGAGCCCACTCTGTGACAGAACGACCCTGGCAACGACTCTACATAGATTTTTTAGGAACATATCCTAGATCTACAAATGGAAACGTTTGTATACTGATAATTCTTTACCACTTCTCCAAATTTCCCTTTTGAAGCCTATGAAAAAGGCCTTTAAACATCCGGCAGTTCCTCGAGACAGAAGTGTTTCACATGTTCAGAGTTCCGGAGACGACAGTCTCTGACAATGGGGTCCAGCTTTGCTCGGCTCAGTTCGGCAGACTGCTAGATAAGTATGGTGTTAAGGAGTTTATTTGCCGCAGGCTAATGCATTAGAGCGAGTAAACCGGTCCTTATTGTCAGGGATTAAAGCCTACATTAAGAACGACCATACTTGGTGGGATGAGAAGCTGAGCTGCTAGCTCCTTCAGCAGTTCTATCCGTCAAGAAGCTGGCTTCTCGCCTTACAGGGTATTGTTCGGTCTGCAGATGATCGAACATGCGAGCTCGTATTTCATCCACAAGAGCCTAGGAACTCTGAGGGAGCTTTTGACAGTAGATGCAGGTGACAAATTGTGGTTCATCCGTGCGAGAGCGTAGTAAAAGTTAATCCATGCACTCGCGCATGGTGCAAAATCTTATAACCTTCGAGCTAAACCTATCACCTATAGAGTGGGTCAAGAAGTGTACCGGCGGAACAGCAGCTCAGCTCAAAATTGGGACGCAAATTGTTTAAGTGTTGAATAAAGTCTAAAAAGAAAACTCTCTATACGAGCTTGAGGATCTGCTGGTAAAGTCATTGGGTACTTACCATGCTAAGGACATCACGCCTTGAGAAACACTAAGCCTAGATAAAGATATTACTATACATACCTTTGATGAGTGTCTTCCATCGCTGATATCACTGACAATGAGCACACTCTGGCATTCTGCGAAGGTAACCTTCAGCTCGCCCACTTCCTGAGTGAGCTGAATATATTGTTGAAAACATTTCTGAGGCATTCGCCTTTACTTCCCTTTAAGAGGGAAAAACGAATTCTCTCACGGTATGTCGTATACCGAAGTTTTCGGGGCGAGGTCTAATGAAGGCCTGCAAGGTGTTCAGGATCTTGTAGGTAAGGTTGACAGCGGATGAGCTTGAGAGAGAGCCAACGGCAGCAACCACATCCCCTCAACGGGGGTACTGATCACGAATCCTTCACTGGAGCTATACCGAAGCATTCGGGGCGAGGTCCAGTGAAGGCCTGCAAGGTGTTCAGGACCTTGTAGTTGACGGCGGATAAACTCGAGAGAGTGCCAACGGCTGCACCCACATCCCCTCAAAGAGGGTACTGACCACGAATCCTTCCCTGGAGCTATACCTCATCCCCTCAAAGGGGGCTGTGCTAGCACCCTCGCTGTCTAGTTTAAGTTCTTTGAGACACGATCTGTGTGTGGCGACTTGGAGATACACCTTCGAACGAGTGTTACTCTGCGATCGGAGTGAGATATCAGGAGTGGAGAAGCTTTGCAATCAGTTGTTTAGGTTACTGATTGCAGAGGCTTCTCCGACTCATTTCGGAATGGGAAGGCAGAAGGGTGCTGACAGACGGGCTTTTTAAGTTGTTGGCCTATGAGTACGCCTCTGACTTTTGATATCGAGACAGATGTCGAGCCCTGGCTAAAAATAGGCATAACCTTTGACTAGTTACAAAAGAATCTAGGATTAGTTACAAAAGAATTTTGCTAAAATGATAATTTGCTAAAAAAAATTGGCTAGAATTAATTATAAAGAAAAGGGAATTTTTTGATAATTTACTGAAATGTTGACTCGGATTAGTTAAAAAGAAAAATTTTTGCTAAAATAATAAATTGCGGAAATAACTAACTAGACTAGAGATAAACACGGTTTATAAAAATTTAGCCAAAAGAAATTACTAAAATGATTCACCAGAATAGTTCGCTGAAGTAATTCACTAAACTGATAGTTCAAACAGTTTGATTATAATCTTTTACGAAAGTCAATTGCGGAAAAAGTGCTAGAGTAGATGATAAGATATCTTGCTACTAAAGCCATTTGCTGCAGAGATTTATTAAAAATAATTTGAGAAAATGAAGGTTTGCAACGAAAGATACTTGGAAGCTCCGAATGATTTTCATTTTTATATCTGCATGTGATTAATAATAGCAAGCTAAATAATCTTTTAACTGTGGCACAGCGATCCACGGAGTAGCCTCTACGGTGGACCTCAGCAAGAAAATTGTAAGTTGCTACCTTTTTATTACCTTTTTATATAAATATATGAATTCTTTAGATTGATTGAAAAACAAATGAAAATGAACAAATTTTATTATAAACGTTTAAAAGTTATATAGTGACGAGCAAAACTGAGCACAATTAGACAAAATTTCGGAAAACACTTTATTTCAGAAAACCTGCTAAACTATATTTTCTTGAAAACTATTTATAACAATACTACGTAATGCTTACAATATATAAAAAATAACAATAACTCTATTCTTCATAAGATATAGAAAAAATAAAGTACTTCTCCAACTGAGTTTTGCACGATAAAAAATGTAAGGAAGATTAAAAGAAATTTTGAAAATCAATACTTTGTCCAAAGTACTTTTGCGCTCAATACTTGTTGGATACGTCTAGGCATACTTTGTGTAAGTTTTAAGACAAAATCCGGGCAGATTTGTTCCCCTTGTTCCTGAACTCGTTAAATCCTCAATCGATGATGGTAGAAAGTCGTACTAATTATGTAATTCTGCTTTTAGATAAGCGCATAAATTCTCAATGGGATTGAGATCAGAGCTCTGAGGTGGCCATTCTAAGGTCGTGAAAGGTTGGAAAGCAATCCAGTTCTGCACTGATTTAACGGTGTGCTTCGAATCCCGATTTTGTTCAAAGATTACTTCGTTCTCAGCAAATGGTAAGCTATGAATTGTCTCCCAAAGTTTGCTATGTATAATGTTCCTGTACATGTGTTGGTTCATCGGGATATCGATTTATCTTGGTCTGATCGGCCCAGATGACTCGTTCCATTCCTCAGGATTTTAACCGCCACGCTAGAAGAAGAGGCCTCACCAGATCCAATATATCGCCCTAGAGTCCTTACATCTGCTTAGGCAATGGCTGTGGACTGCCACCTAGTAGCACTGGACATCAATTGATGTAGTTTCTCTAAGCTTTTGTACAGTTGACTGACTTATAATACACCTTTTTGCAGTTTGACGGGTGGATAATCCTTCCTTAAGAACACCCTCACCTGTTTTTTCATATTTAAAGAAACCGGTTTCATCTTAGCAAATTTCATAAAAACTTGTTTTAATTTGCACTGAACTTAGCACAAATATTTTACTAGCACCTAAGCGTCAAAATGAAATAAGCACAAATGAATTTATTATCGTGAATTACACGCTATAGTCTATCTGGAAAGCGTCGTGCAAAACTGAGCTTTTAGTCCTTATAAATTTCTGTATAACAAACCGCGTCATAGAAATATAACTGTACTTATATTATCCCTTGGCAATATTTTTTATCAGCCTACAAAATTCTAAAAAAAATGAATAATTCAAAAAATATTCAAAAGTGTTCAATTTTGCTCATCACTGTAAATCTATGGACAAAAGCACAGTCCGTAAATTTTTAAGATTTGACCAAGTGTGAAATTAAGAGAAATCAGAATTATTATTAATTATAAACACAGCTTTATTGAAGAATAGCTTTTAAATTCGTTGGGTCTTGTTTCGTATAATGGTTACTGAGCAGATGTCTTCTGAAATTGCAATATTATATAGTATATTAGCTTATGATATTCACGTCATTGTCAAGTTTGCTTTGCATATCAACATTCGTTAGTTTTGGAAATGAAGCTTTATTTTTATAACGTGATGGTGCTGAAAGTTCTTTTATTTCTCTTTCCACTCTCCTGGAACCCTCTTCGAGGTAGTGGTTGACTACGTCCGCTACTTCGCTTATTTCAGGTCATCTCAGGGACATTACAAAAGCTCGCCCAGAATTATCATTGGGTGGATGGGGCACGGCAAGGAAGGCATGTTATCTACGTCTTTCTTCCAAGTGAGTCAAAGTAGGTGGTGTAAGGGTCCTTTCTGGGCCGGATGGTGCGCTCTGTTTTGTGTAAAACACATTTTTTTTTGTATATAGGCTGTGACAGCGGAGGATTTGGGTAAGCTGCCTCATTAACTCTCTCGCAACAGCTGAGGGTCTAGCGTGCCGTCCTGTGTCAACGCCGTTCACAGAATGAGCTGTTCAGCTCAAGCCGACAGACTGGACTTCACGTCCACTAGTACTCACTCGTATGCTACCATAAGAGAATCAATTTATATATCAATATATATATAATAAGTTAATTTTTGCGATGAATCAATTTATAATATAATAATTCATATAATAACAAATTTATTTAATAGCTGAAAAATCTTTTTAATATTTCAACCAAATTCTTTCTGTTTTTCATTTGGAACTTGACGATTTTTAGCCGATTTTAGAAAAATTAATTGGCAACACTACCGAAAATGTTATATGCATTCACCCAAATCTGAGTACGTGAACAGACCTATTTTCTTATTGTTTACTTTTTATTTCCATCAAAAAGAACAAATCATACATTACATATGTACATTAGGTGAACGCAACGGTATGGCCTACTTTAAGCTGCTGAAGCTATAAATAAAATTATATATTTGAATAACTTTTATGAAAGTTTTAAGTGCACCTATGGGTTTCACGGAATATAGTATATAGGCATGTACAAATTTTTGTAATATTTTGATAAAATAGTATTTTATTCATATTTAGTTATTATTGAAACTTTTTGCAGGAACTAGGTATTTCTGTTCTACAATCGCTAAATAAATTATAAACTGCATAGAAATAAATAAGTGCTACTTGCATATATCCTTCAATCGGTATAGTCTCCCAACAAACTTTGTATAGCCAACTGTAGAACACCTTCCCGCGACGCTGCACCAGCAATAAATCCGTTGTAATGACAGAATTTTGCATCTTCAATACCACTAAGCTGTTGCAAATTTTTGTCTCTTAAGCCCCGCCAGTCTTTGTGGAGAAATTTTCGGCAGATGAAACTATTTGGCAGACGGGGAACACAAATAACCCTCCAGTCATCTCCTTCTGAGAAAATTACATATTTTGGCAATCCCACAATGTTAAAAATTTCTTCTAATTCAAATAAATGCTCTTTCCAGGGACATGGCCGAGACAATTCCAAAATTTCACCACTCTCGTAAAGTTTTTTAGAGCACTCTATCGCATTTTTAACGATATTACGAGCTGGCAGCCATGATACTGCCGAAAAGATAACAGTTTCTGTAAACTCAGTGCCTACTAGATCTTTAGCTTTCTCAAACAATGCATTCTCGTCAACAGGTCCTTCGAAATCCCAAGAGGGGTTAAATTTATCCACTCTTGCACTCAAATGTGTTCGAATCTGATACCGTGGCTCGCCTTCGCATACTTGGACACCATTGTCAATGGCATCAATTTCTCTTACAAAATTTTCATAAACTTTCTTGTATAGGAGCTGGAGGGAATCCGCAGACAATGTAATGTTTTTATGTTCTTTCAGGATATTTGCAATAACTTTTTCGCCAAAATATGTATATATGAGACCGGCAGAGCTCAACCTGCAAAAAAATACTTAGTTTAACGATATTTTTTTTTATACTCAACATACCTAATATCATTGGAAGCTCCCAGCTTAGGTCTCAAGTCGCTAAATGTTTTATTAAAGCTTTTTTGGTGATGATCAAATTTATTTGTGTTTTCATCAAAAACTCCACCGACATCAACAATAATATTACAAGTGTCTAAAATATCTTGATCCCTAGATCGGATTATGACAGCGTTTTTATACTTTTCTAATTGTTGCAACATAAAACACGCTAATATCTCATCGCAATGAAAACGCCCGTTATGTGTACCTATTTTCAAAGGCTCACACTTCATTTTTTTAGAATCCGTCATATTTACACAAAAATTAGAGAACACGTTATTCTGCGGAAGCTGTCTCAATTTAGGGTTAAACCACGTTAGGAGCCTCGATGCCTTAAAACAGTATTTTGCTAGAATCACCGATTTAGAGAACTGTTGCAATATCATCAAAGCGTTATCATCAACCCTTCGCAAGACCCGGCGATTTTACGAGGGAAACTAAACAGACGAAGGTGACAGCTGACAAAAACTTCAGTTAACTTGGGGGTTACACGCTTTGAGGAAAGAAGACGACATGTGATGAAAAAATCCCTTAGAACATATAGCAAACAGGAATGGTTGATTCGTGTATAAAGCCTGAAACACAATTGGAGCGTTTCATCCAGCTTGATGTAGAAGAACACAATTGGAGCTTTAGCATTTTTGCCAGATTCAAGCTGGCTTGAGATTTGATCAAATTGCAAATTTCAAGCCCAATGACTGCCAACTTGAGGGAATTTTTAATGTTGCCAACTGTGCGAATGTCGAATATTAGATGAGAATGGCTTCTGTTGACACATTTAAGAAGTAAACAACTACCAAAAATGTTAAAATGGAAGAAAACTTATAGAGTTAGTAAAAGATAAGCAGTTTCTGGGAACATGTTAACATCCGCGGCCAACCTCCGATTTTCGTCAAACTTTGCTTACTCATTCTTATTAACTCACACATGACTAATATCGGGTTTAACCTCCGCTGCCATGCTGGCAGCTCGTATTAATTGGAATACATGGGAATTGACATAAAAATGCAGACAAACATATTATTTATATACGTCTATCTCTTACAGGCTCCAGCAAATTTGACATCAAATCTGTAGAGAAACACATTTTTCAGTAATATTAAAAATTAATTTTTGTGTTAAGTTTAACTTCCTAAATAATTTTCATTTAATGCAATACTATTTTACAACATCTTTAGTGTTTCCAATCGACGAATAATAACTAATTATAAATCGGTGTGCAACTGTACGAAATAAAGGGTTTTCACAGCCTGTTCAATATTTGTGCCATTTTCGAAGCAAGAACACTCAGTCCATTCTATTATATGTCAGTGCTTTCAAGCTCAAAATGTACGGGCGCGTTCACTGCCACCGAAATAGTGACTTTTTGTCGACTACGAGTCACTACCGAGCGTTCACTCCGCCAATTTTGACAGTAAACGACTACGCTTGACTACGACTATCGTTCACTCCGCACATTGAATGTACCAAATAGTCGACTACATTCGACTACGCTCAGGAGGATAGTCGATCGTAGTCGGTTTGACAGAACTACACTACGACAACGACTACGCTACCGAAGTGGCAGTGAACGCGCCCACTGAACTGTAACCAATTTTGGGAATTGACATAAAAATGTAGACAAATATATTATTTATATACGTCTATCTCTTACAAGCTCAATGAAATTGGACAGCCAATCTGAAGAGGATCACATTTTTCAGTAATATTAAATATTAATTTTTGAGTTAATTAAAACAAGTTTAACTCCCTAAAAAATTTTTATTTAATGCAATACTATTTTATAACATTTTTAGTGTTTCCAATCGACAAATAATAATAAATTATGAATCGGTGCGCAATTGTACGAAATAAAGGGCTTTCACAGCCTGTTCAATAGTTGTGCCATTTTTGAAGCAAGAACGCTCAGTTCATTCTTATTATATGTCAGTGGATAATACGGCATGGTGAACTTTCTTCTTTTATTATATGCAAACATTTTTTAGGGTGATATAAACTTTTATTCCATTATCTAATAAAATCAATTTATCTCCACAATTGAGCACTATATTTCTACTCAACATCATCTCTTTCAACCTTGCCGCCATCCTGTGCTGTTTGTGTGTTATCGTTGCTTCTTACATCATAAGAATGTAAACCTAATGTTTCTAGCCATGTGATCATAGATTTTTCCTCGAACTCAGTATCGAAAATCGTTGAATTGATATATTTA
The DNA here is from genome assembly GCA_963924295.1 of Dioctria rufipes. Taxonomy (NCBI): domain Eukaryota; kingdom Metazoa; phylum Arthropoda; class Insecta; order Diptera; family Asilidae; genus Dioctria; species Dioctria rufipes. Next base: position 83,104,875 of record OZ002741.1, on the reverse strand, counting down.
TTAATAAACTCTTGAATCGTTGATTCCTCATTTTCCCATGACAATGCTTCATGAACACCGTCCTCACCGTAACGTTTGTTATATTTGTCATAGTGCACTTGATCTAGAACTAAGCCTAAGCCAGGAGCCATTGGAATATCCAATCTTAAATCAGTGAAGGATTTTGTGATTGTGTCTTTAGTTGTATGGCCCCTCAATACCGCTAGCGACAATCCAATCATTTTTCTTATTTGATGCAGCATAAAACTCTGCCCCTTTATTTTAATTGTTGCAAATTCCACATTGTTTGTACTTAAGAAAGGCTCATCGCAACTAAAGGACATTATATAACGTTTAGCCGAAGGATCAAGATATTCTCTGAATAAGAAAAAAATTATTAAAAGGATCCGAAAATAAAACAAGGGATTACTAACTTCCTGCTAGTAAAGTTATGAAAATTCTTCGTTCCTTCAAATAATTTGAGGATTTCATTCAGATGGCTTAAAATTTTTACTGGTGCTCTGTACGTTTCCATATTCACTTTGGACAAGTGATTTTCAAACGCCAATGTGGGTAGTGTATAGGTGTATGTCCTCGCATTACATTGGTCTTTACAGTTAAATCCTTTTGTAACTCTTTTAACAGAAAATACTCGAATTTGCTCAGGTAAATCGCTGTTTAAAGCAGCAATGTCCAAATCTTCAGCTAAATTAACATTTTTTTTACAGAATTTTATATTATTATAAGCGGCATTAATTATTGTTTTACCTACGCAATTTAATAGAGCAACATTGGCGCGCTGCAGATACTCCTTTGTCAGTCCTCGCGGCACGTTGAAACTGAATAAGTTGAGGTTGCTTAAATGCATCTTCATTAATCCACTTGTTCTTTAGCATTGCTCCAAATAAGTCTTCCTCTATTGTTTTCATTCCAGGATTTCGTTGCATCCCGTAGTAATTTACACCGGAATATCCTAAGAGAATTGCACATTTTTTCTTTTTAATCCTTTCACTTGGATCGAAATTAGCCCTCTTTTCCTTAATGTTGTCGCTCAGTTCTCCATCATCTTCCCATTGTCGCTTTTTCAAGCGACCATTATATCTGGATTTGTAAGGGATTTTCTTTGTAATATCCTTGGTTGTTTTAAGCTTTTCCAGTGCTTCAGCCATTCCAATAGAGAAACTTGACAAATACTTTACTCTAAAACCTAATGTTTAAATTATTCGAGAACAAATGATCGAGTTTGACAAATACCTGCCTTTAGCACTGTTAATGACGAAATGAAAATAATCATATCAGACCAACAACTTTCAAAAAACTATTTAAATTATCTAAAGTACAGCAGTCACTCGCAACAAAACGTGTTGTTTAAATGTAAATGTCAAATCACTATCATGTCATGCGTCTGTCATTGAATAACAACAAGAAACGGCATAAAGGCCTAGAATAATGCACGTTAGACGCCATCGTCGTATGGGCCTTCCCACACGAAAAGGTTTCAGGGAAGAAAGGAATTAAACCTCAGTCTGAAATTATAAATCAAAGAAACGGTATCTCAAAAACGGTTACATTAATGCAAATATATGTGCATAATCAAATTAAAGGTAACATTCCGGGGGTTCTAAATCTTGAAAAAAACTATATAGTTATGCATTTTGGCGGAAAAATCGTTGAAATTTGAAAAAATTAGGATTTTTTTTCCATCTTTTTGACTTTGACGTCCTACAACTTCTGAAGGAAAATGACAGGAAGACTGCTTGGACATTCATGGAAAACTGAGACGGTTTGTTATCCTACATTGATAGGGTGTATATCAAGAAAGTTACAGGGTGTAAAGTGGAAGAAGTACTAAAAATCTTAAAACCCCTACCCCCAAAACGACGCATCTAATCGCCCGCTTATATTTTTTTGCTTGTCTCCAACTCAGCTATCAAACCCTTGGGCTAGGTGCACAAATTATGAAACACCCTATATATTGTATTTTATGTATCAAGTAATTAGGCAATAGATTATTCTTGAGTTTAAAAATATATATTAGTACCTTATAGAAAATCCTATGTTTAACAATCATTCAGCTCAGATTTTCCTTCATCACAGCAACAGGTGTCAGTCTACTACATTTCAGAATTATTCGCATCGCTTTATTTGGCAGTTTTTGTAGTCTATTTACCGTTGTAGTATTTCCAAAGAACAAAATTGTAGCACAGTAGTCAGAGTGGGGCAGGATCAAGGTACTATAAACGCAAATTGATGTTTTGAGGTCTAGAAAATTCCTAATTCTTTTCATAAGGCCTAGTGTTGTAGTATTTCCACAGAACAAAATTGTAGCACAGTAGTCAAAGTGGGGCAGGATCAAGGCATTATAAACGCAAATTGCTGTCTTGAGGTCTAGAAAATCCCTAATTCTTTTCATATAGGCTAGTTTCTTCGCTATCTTACAACAAAATTTGTGAGAAGCTCAATTTATTGTCCACCACAATCCCAAGATATTTAAATTCCTCAACAACTTCTATACTGGTTCCCTGTATAGCTAGTGTCATGGGTTCCTTACCATTTATTACCATGCATTTTGTTTTCGATACGTTTAGCTTTAGCTTGTTCATGTTAATCCATATTGCGATACTTTCCAAGTCTTCTTGTAACTATCGTCTGCATTCACAAATGTTCTTTCCAGTTATGTTCACCAGTGTGTCGTCCGCGAATAGCACTACTTTTGAATATTTTACCACATTTGGGGGGTCGTTAATACAAAGCACAAACAACAGCGTACTCAGGACTGCGCCCTAGGGGACCTCAATGTTGCACTCAACAGGCGCGGACGTATAAGATTCCAGTTTAGTCACTCCTGCTTTGTACGTGCGGCTTATGATTTCAAACGCTCTCTTCAAGCCTAAAAAAACTGCAATAACTAGCTGGCCAACGTCAATTTCCTTCTTTCATTCCAGAACGACCAAAGTTTAAAGTTGGTTCCCAAGAGCGCTTCGATCTAAACCCTGATTGATCTCCACGAGCAGCTTGTGCTTGCATATGTATTCTTCAAATTGAGTCTGTACTCTTTTTTCAATGATCTTTTCTATTAGTGGCAGGCTGTTTATTGGCCTTATTTCTACACACTTATACTGCGGTTACGCACCTCGCCAGTAATACTGGCGCCAGCAAGCTCCAAGTACGCTTGCTGGCGGCTATTTACGAGCACCAGTTGTTTACGCGCAATAAAGTTTTCATACGAAAATAGATATAGAAAAATTAATCCGTGAAGTGCAAAAACGCCGGCCTTTATGGAATTTGCGCTGTAATAGCTACAGTAATAGCAATATAGCAGCAAAACTGTGGGAAGAAGTAGCGGGTGAAATGAAACTAACAAGTAAGTAAATTCTTTTTTATTGCTTTTTAGTTACTGTTCATAATTGACATTTAAGGCAAGATGAACAATTTGTGCATCTTCTAGTCTATGGTACTGTTCTATTAGCTGTCAATATAGTTTTTTCCACTTGTATTAAAATTGGTTTATCTATTTCTTCAAGGTCAATTATTATGTTGTGCAACAAGCAAACACATTTGTAATACTTAAGTTTCGCTGTTTCAACTTCCGTTTCCAATGTTTTGCCCAAAATACGCCACTTTCCAGTTATTAGACCGTAAGCACACTCGATCGTATTACGAGCTTTTGATAATCTCTCATTTAAAATTGAGTTTTCGTCACTCAAATTGTTTCGAGGGAACGGTCTGAGCATGTACGGCCTTAAAGGATAAGCTTAATCTGCAATTAATACAAATGGAGCCTCAGGTGACGGAATATTGAATTTGCCGTATTCAATTAACGAATGCAAATTTGGTGATTAAAATACCCCTCCATCACTTTGCTTACCAAGAGCACCAACTTCAATGCAAATAAATCTATATTGTGCATCTGCAACTCCTTGTAAAATTAACGAAAAGAAATATTTGTAATTAAAATATATGCTTCCGGATTGTGGCGGACATTTAATGCGTAGATATGTGTTTGGCATGGATTGCTCTGATGAAGTTGGAAACAGCCACTTTTTATAGAAACATTGGGACATAATTTTTGATGGATTCTGCTGTAGGTGGTTGCATGTGTTTGAATACTAAAGTGTTCCATATCGCCTGACATACAATTAAAGAAATGGTACTATGCGATATTCTGAAGCTAAATGCTAAACTCCTGTATGATGATCCATTAGCCAAAAATCTGCAATTTATACAAATAATTACTATTTATACACTCCTGTCTCTCATACATACATAATAATATATCATTGCATTTCAGAAAGCAAGGTAAGCAAAAAGTGGAAAAGCATCCGCGATAATTTTAGACAGGAACTAAATAAACTTCCGAAGTTCAAGTCAGGAAGTGCAGCACCAGATATGCATAAGCGAAAATGGGCCTATTTCAACCAAATATTGTTCTTGCGGGATATTCTTTCTCCCGCGCCACTAACGGTTAGCTTAGATGTTACGGAGGAACAACAAACTCATAACGTAAGTCTACCTGAAGAGTATAGTGAGGATATACCATGTCCACAGGAAACTACTGAAGAGGTTAGTGGAATGGCTAACAATTCGGAAGAAGAACCAAATGTTTCCGTTATTTTGCCCACCTCTACATTGTGTTCCGAAAACTACAATAAGTCGTAAACATAAACTTGATACGAACAATGCACTCCTTCAATTTCAGAAGGAAAAGCTTTCCATATTAAAGGAAAATAGTGGACTTAAGTTAGATGGGGACTATAACTTCCTTATCAGTTTTCTGCCTTTAATGAAGAAAAAAACTGCGTTTCCGCATAAAAATGAGCGAGGTAGCTTTGGAAGTTACGAGTGATCAACGATCACACTCCGTCTCTAGTTGGAAAAGCCCCATAAACAATGGGCAACCAATTTCTCCTGCTCAAAAAACGATTTCCAAAATTGCGGAAATTCTACAGTGAACTCAAGAGCAACTGATGAAAACATATTTACAGTATGTAACTTACTTATCGCTGATTTCGAAATTATTGCGATTACATTTATTTTATAACATTTAAGTACAATAAAACAATAAATAAAACTTTTCAATAATTGATCTACAAATGTTTTGTGATTATATTAACCTCAATGAATGTAATAGCAAGCCTTCCTTATGGTAAAATCGTGGTAAGGACGGTTGGATCCTTCTGTATTTTTGGTCTTATTTTACTCAAAATATAGTTAAATGTTGCCGGCCTCATTCGGTAGTATCCGAAAAACGTTCTTCATCTGCTTTCAACATATTGTGAAGATGATGAAATACGGCCAATTTCTGCCGTTTCTCATTAATTGGATGAACGGAATATTTCTTTTTTCGCTTTCTTTCAAAATACTAGCTCAAGCCACTTCGAATGATGCAAGCTGGTGCTTGTGCTGCTGGTGAGGTCCGTAACCGCCACCAAAAACTAGCTCAAGCCAGCTCGCACTTACATCCGATCGTACCAGCTGGCGTCAGTATTACTGGTGAGGTGCGTAACCGCAGCCTTAATCGTGTTTTTCACTTTTGGGATTGGTATTACACGTGACTTTTTTAAGCTATACGGGAAAGTCCGTTCCGTCATTGATTGGTTTATAATTTTTATTAGTGCTGGGCATGTGACATTCAAGAACCAGTGATTATATGAATTTTTCAATTTACTGAGAATGGTTAGAAATCAAGATGAATACCCTTAAACTTGAATTCTGCAGTAGACTCACTTCCTGTATACACGTAGGGTACATCTGGTATACTCTCTTCTATATTTATGACACTCTTGATGAAGAACATATTTAGCTTTTCGCAAATTTCTGGGATATGTTTAATGCTGCGCCTTCAACCTCTATTTCTTTAATATTGTTTCCAACCCTTGATTTTACTAATGTCTTTAGAACATTCCACATGCCTTTTTGATCGCCTTGCTTTGAAAATAGTTTTTGCCTAAAGAAGGCATCTGCGTTTCTACATTTCTTTTCTTATAATAGTTCCTGGCTGCGACATATTCTACCCAATCTTCACCACATTTTGAGATTTTAGCTTTTTCGTATTTGTTTATTTTTAGTTGTCGTAGCAGCTTTAGTTCTTAGTTATACCATTCATTGCTGCCGTTGGTTTTTCTGCTCTCTCTACTATCATTGGCGCTATACTAAATATTAACTAAAGACTCTTTGAATTGCTCTACGCATCGTTAGGTCTGTTTGATGAAAACCCCGGGCTACACCGGGCTGGACTATCTTGTTTTTTGAAAAACCTGGGCTACCCCGTGCTTACACTAAAAATTTGTCGGGGGAATGGTTTGACAGTTGTCACTTGAGAACTGCCACTTGCAATTTGTTGTTGATTGGGACATTTAAATTACTTCTTGAGCGGAAATAAGCAAAAATCAGAAGAAAAGAAATGGAAAAATAGCTAGAGCCAATTTTATTTGTATTCACCCATTTTATAAATAACTTTTTACAATTAATTATATTCAGGAGAACTGTCAGACAAATGTCATTACATTAGATATACCCGGTGTTTTAAAAATTTGGGGAAAATTGTAGGGGAAAATGTACACGGTGTTTTCATTGAACAATTTCCATTATGCCCTTACAACTTAGACTTCTACTAATTGCGTTTATAAATATTTCTTTATTGTACTTGATATATTTTATAATTCTAGCATCACTGCTCTTTTCATTTTTAAGTCGTACATCAATTCTAATTGACTCGTGATCGCTGACATTTATATCTTGGTCGAAAGTTACATAAAGATTTTTCTTGATATTAGTAAAAATTAAATCTATAGTTGTGGATGTATCTTTAGAGACTCTAGTTGGTTTTGTTATTATTTGTTTCAAATCACTCTCACTGCATATTTCGTACAGCTTAGTTTTTGGCGCATTCTGAGTTGAGGCATTTATGTTAAAGTCCCCTCTTCCGGTACATTATCCCCCGCCTATCTCTCAAAGTAGCTGGAGAAGTCGTTAGCCGAGAAATTTGGTGATCTGTTCAAGGCATCTATAATAATTCAATTCTCATTACATGCTGTCAATTTGTGACACAATTATTATTTATATTGACAACTGTAACTTGTTTGAACACGTACACAATTAAACTCGATAATCAAGTAAGGAACTACAGAGCGTGGCAAAATTATTGATAACACGTCTAGGTACAAAAGTGCAGCAAAATGCTCGTGCAGTACATAGGTTGGCCCATACCGAAATGAGTTTACACGATATTTCGCTTGCTTTAGTTACATGTTTTAAGGCTAGAGAAGTAGGAAAAGAAGAAGATATTCATATTTAAGGTAAAAAAAACCACGAACGGAAAAGAATGATTACTTTTTTGAAGAATTTTCCTAAACTGGGGTATAGTTTTATAAAGGAAATTACGGTACATCGATCAATTGCTTTATCAAGTGTTCAGTCAATTAAGCAAAGTAAGTTATTTCCAAACACTGTCTATTGAAATGTAATAATCATTCTTTTTATTCCAGTTAATATCAATCAAGAGAAAGATTCGCTTGTTGTAAGCGGCGTTCAGATACCTCCCCCTAGGGTGGAGAAACTGTTGAAGGAAGCAAGTGAACCAAACTTTTGTCCAGAATGTAATTTAGGCCTTGAAATCAAACACACAGATGTGTTGATTCTTAGTCAATATGTTAGGTCAGACGGTTGTATGTTACCTAGACGAATCACTGGACTGTGCAAAAGACAACATCGTCGTATTGGTACTATGGTCACAATGGCACAGAAAGCTGGTTTAATGCCGAATATAGCACCCAAAAACAGCAAAAGAGATCCTCAAAAAAGATATCAATGGAAGAAATTCAATAAGTATTTCGATGAGTCTACAATAAAAAACTAACGTTGTGTTTATAACTGAAAATTTAGAATTTAAGAAGTAAAGAACTGCTTTTTTTATTACATTTCCATGATAGAGGCATAGGTCCATAAATCGATAGCAAAGACCGGAGACTTCGGACTTAATTTACGTTGTACTCAAACTGGATTCAAAGTCAAAGTACATTTATTTCTGAGACCCCTGCTTAAAGCAACGTATAACGTTGGGCTCTACGACATTCAAGTATAGTGCAAACTTAGATGTTATAATTACATAGCAAAATAAAAATGAAACAAATTAGATCTAGTGTTACAGTTCTATATCATGTATAATACATAATTAGTTGTTGATTAAATAGGTTTTGCCGGCAGCTCCAAAGTGCATAATAAAATTTCCCAAATCTCGTTGAGAGTGTCAAAAAATATAATTATATCTCTACTGAAGTAAATTGTTCAAGATTTAATCATTCACCGAAGCACGTCGTCATAAACAAACTATTTCATACAAAGACTGAGCAAGTAGAAGAAAAACCTGCAACGCTTTGCTCGAATCACTGACATATAAGGTGCTTTCGGCAAGCACTGTCTCAGTGAGACAACTGAGACAAAACTTTGAGCAATCGTCTCAGTTGTCTCAGTTCAAACAAATCAGCTGATTTGCCAATTTTGACATTTAAATAATTTTGAACACAGAATTGGATAGTAATAAATTGATTCAATTGATCCTGTGGGTGCCAATACCAGAGTTTATATTAACGAAGACCTGTTACCTCAAGAGCTTCATCTTCTTTATTCCGCACTGGGCCTTAAGAAACTAAATCAAGTGGAGAGGGTTTACACAAGGAACAGAACCGTTTATATATTATACAGGTCGGCTGACTGTGCCACCAACTTTGTAGCAGCTCGTTTCACATTGGAATTGGCACTTCGTCTCTCACAACCAACAAATTCACCTGGTACCTTAACGTCCCTTAATCACCATGAGCGGTCATCACTATAATGTTCCAACGCAAGCGGATATTTCTAGCTACCTCCCACCTAACAACTTCAATGTCATGTCTTTTAACGCCCGGTCTTCCCCCAAAAATATTAATGGCATCAGACGCCTTGCCGAACTGGGTAACATTAGCGCTCTGTTGGTATGTGAGACGTGGTCCAAGAAGCATCACTCCTCGAGAATGCTGGAGATTCCGGGGTATAGGCTGCATAGGCTTGATAGAGCTTTCAAGAAAGCGGTGTGTCTGTCTATGTGGTTGATGCCCTGAAATCCCGGGTCCTGTTTCGGGTGATTGATAATAGCTGGGAAATCCTGGCTGTTCAGGTTTTTAACCCTTTTAGTGCCGAGCGAAAAAGAGGTGCCTATGCGAGAATAACCGGCCGAATTTCACGGTTTTACTAGGGTTTGGGAAAATGCTCATAAAAACCAAACCAGAAACAATATTTACATGATTCAAAAAGCAGTATATTAAGGACGAAATAGAGAACAAAACAATGACACTAGTTTTTCTGGAAGGGCCGTAGAGCATTGGGGTTTTTTTTCGATGGATTGAGGGTTTAGAGTGCAAAAAGATAGGCGAACAATTTTGCAGGGAGGGGGCTTAGGGGGTGGGGGGTGGTACCACCCCCAATAGGGGAGGGGGTTTTCCAGACACGTCATATTTGCTATCAAATTAAAGAGGGAGGAGAGGGTAATCGAGTGGTGTACTTTGTTTTTGATCGTTTTAACGTCATAACTGAATTTTTACCGCCTAAAAACGGATTTTTTGCACTTGGGTCATATACACCCCAGTGCCTATATTTTCCATATATTTCTTTGTTTCTTTGTTTCACATCCATTAGTACGCTGTTGCGAACATTTTTCTCATGGGAAGTAAATTTCCACAACTTACCGGTTCTTCGCAATGATGAGTTGAAAATATGTCCATTTTTGTACCAAAAAACGGCCATTTTTTCACCTTAAAAAGGACTGATGCACTTCTTTTACAGTTATCTCCAAAACCACTTATTGGATTCCGGAGTTAATTACATATCTAATTAGGGGACAAAATGTGGATGCGATTTCATCCTACATACAAGATTTTACGTGCATATTTAAACTTTTTGTAGCATCTCTTCTGTACTGGTAAAGCGCTACAAGGTGCGGGCCGATATATCGGCTCTGGCACTTCTCGCCAGTGCAGCAAGAGCCGATATATCGGCCTCCGGCACTAAAAGGGTTAATGGTGATGCTGATTTTGAGCCCATTACGCTGATGGTCGTCTATAGAAGTGCGGCGACGTTCAATGATAACGAGATGGATGTCCTTTCAGATGCGCTTGAGCGTGCAGTTAGCTACTCCCCGCGCGTTCTGGTTGGTGGTGATTTAAACATTGATGTCAGTCTGCCATCCACCTTAGCCAACACTCTGACAGACCTCCTAAGTGAAAAGGGTCTGGAAATTATCAATGATCTTCCCACGCGTCTACTAATCTACTAATTTCGCTACCAAGTTTTCTACCTGTGTTCTCTGGTCAATGCCCTGGAATATCAGATCATGAACTACTGTTTGCAACTTTTAATGCTCATTGTCAAGCTCTGAACCGCTGGAAGACCTTCAGAAATTTCTCAGCTATTCAGGACAATGCCCTTCAGGCAGACCTAGAAAGAACTGATTGGTCCCCCATTTATAACAACCCCGATCATAACTTTGCAGCTCAATATTTCTCCGACACACTATGCTCAATTTTTGAGAGACAGGTTCCACTCAAAACAACTAGAATTCGCACTATTAATGATACAATTTTTAAATTCCCGGAAATTCTACTGAAATGTCAATATCGCGATCTCGCATATAGACAATGGAAAAGTGATAAATCGGCTGCGAATCATCGCGAGTTTCAACTATTGAGAAGGCAGGCCGACTACATGATCAGATCTAAATTAAGAAATTATACGATGAAGGGTATCAGGGAGGGGAATGTCATCAATTGGAGGAAGATAAATGACATAGGCCTGGGCTCCAAAGCGAGGGCTCAACCTGATTTCGATCCGGACGAATATGCTGAGCATCTCTGTCCCAGCTCTATATTGCTGCCAGATGATCAAAGAGACAGCACTGCGGATGTGCAGCATGTTCCCTCTTCTCCTCTTACTGAGGCCATTCCATGCTCCCATGTCACGGTTCCTAGTGCCACCCAGGCATCCACCGACACTGAAGTTTTTAGCTTCAGTAATGTCTCGGAAGTTGACATAGTGAATGCATTTCGGAAAATAAAATCAAATGCAACTGGATATAATGATGTTCCTCTCAAATTTTACAAAATCATTTTACCAAACATTCTGCCGATTATCACACACCTGATGAATAGACGGTTGTCTTCATCGCAGTTTCCAGACCACTGGAAAGTGGGTCTGATCACTCCTATCCCCAAAAATAATTCCCCAGCTAATATCTCCGAATGGAGGCCGATTACAGTATTACCAACAATATCAAAAGTCCTTGAGACACTGATAGCGGATCAAATCTCTACACATGTGGATACTAAAAATCTAATGTCAGACCGACAATCTGGATTCAGGCGACATCATTCAACCAGCACCGCTCTGCTGGAGGTTGCCACAGACATCCGTGATCTCTGCGACAAAGGTAACTGCGTCATTCATGTGTTGCTAGACTACAGCAAGGCTTTCGATTCAGTTCCACACACTCTACTGATTGAAAAGCTACGTACGCGTTTTGCGTTCTCTACATCAGCGTGTTCATTGATCAAATGCTATCTAATGCAAAGGCAATTCATGGTAAAGTGCAATGACTCTTACTCTGCGATGAGATCGGTATCGGATGGAGTGCCACAGGGAGCGGTGCTGGCCCCAATCTTGTTTTCGCTCTTCATAGACGATGTCTGTACAGTTCTGAACAGAGTGCGTTTCCACATATATGCAGACGATCTCCAGATATACTCTGGTGCACCCGGGGACAATATTAGCAAGGCTGCGGAAACTATTAACTCAACTCTGGCCGGGATTGCGGAGTGGTCTGCTAACAACAGTCTATCCCTCCAAGAATCAGGCCATCGTATATTCAATTCGTCTCAGAAATATCACTAACTTATCTTCTGATCTCCCAAATATTCATCTTCTAGGCCATACCGTTACACTCTCAACCAAGCCGATCTTAAATCTCGGCCTTCTCATGGACTCAGGCCTCACCTGGGAGCCTCAGATAAACAAAATTTGTTCTAGAGTATACTATAGTTTGCGTTCGCTCTATGCTGCTTCCCAGCATATTGATCTGTTCACCCGCACAAGGCTCTTCTCGGCTCTGATTCTACCGCTTTTTTTCTACGCTGATCCCAATCTCCATCGGTAATCTGTCTAAATTAATCCGTGCGTTCAAGGCCTGCGCTAGATATGTCTTTGGTTTCAAACGAGGTTCACGTGTTCCCCCACAGTTTCTTGAGATGCTTCTTCCTTGTCCACTTGCTAACATGTACGAATTTAACACCCTAAAGCTGATATTCAAGGCCAGACACGGTCTACTACCAAACTACATTACTAGACGTTTCACTTGGAGCACCCTTAACAATCATAGAATTGTCCTTCCCAGGGTACGTACGCAGTTTGGTGGGAAAACCGTGTTCCTGAGTGGAGCCGTATATTGGAACCGTATGTCTGATGAGGCTAGACGCAGTGCCTCACTAAATTCATTTAAATCTGAAGCTCTGGACTTCCTGACAGCAGCTATCTAATGACCTTCTGCCTTCTATCCTATCAATAATCTCTGTGTCAATATGGTCTCCAGTTTTCCATAATTTATTCTTCAGTTGCCTCACATCCTCCGGTCCCGGGCTTGGATTATTTACCAGATATCCATCATTCAGAAGCTTCAACTATCTGTGCTGCACCTTTGCACTTTGCACTGGACTATGCTGTACATTAAGCTACTACTTCTATATTGTTATATCTTTAAATTCTATATTTTATACTGTACTATATATTAAGTCTAATGTTATTTGAATTATTTTATTATTATTTGTTTTGCTAATATGTAAATCTACTATGTAACTTTCTAAGATGTGCCCAGCGCTATGCGTGCCTTTGGCAGGGGTACTCAAATAAATAAATGTTTATGTTTATGTTTAAATTGAGGAAAGTGTTGTTAGTTTATTCAAATAGCTCACTAAACTTTTATTTGTAATTAAAATCACAAAATAACGAAACTGAGTCAACTGAGACAAGAAAATTCAGTTTCACTTGTCTCAGTTGCTCAGTGGTTGCGTTCGAATTTGGTAGCTCAATATGGAACTGAGACAGTTCCCCGAAAGTGCAGTCTCAGTGAGCCAACTGAGAATATCTCACTTGTCTCACTTCTCAGTGAGCCAACTGAGAATATCTCACTTGTCTCACTGAGAATGTGCTTGCCGAAAGCGCCTATAATAAGAATGGACTGAGCACTGACATGTATAATATAGACTGACTACGTTAATGGAAATGCACTGCAAAAAGTGGGCTCACTGCTATATTGCTGACTCTTTCGGTCTAAGCACCAAATACCAACTGAGGAGAACTGAAAACAACAAATAAATAAGTGGGTCCGGCGAAATAAATATTTTTAAATTTATTATTTAGGGTTATTAATGATAAAAATGTTTTACCAAAGGCAATATATTGATAAGATGTGCAGACGAAATTCGAAGTTTTATTATAATCGCTTTTCGAGCTACGTGCTCATCTTTTAACTTCCCGCCAATCATTTTTTTCAATGTTGGCACCGGCGTAAGAACTTTTTTTGACATAAGCAACTGAGCCCACATGAAATAGAAAGTTAAGCAGTCCATATTATATTATTATATTATATAATAATATATATATAATAATTATAATTAATATTATTATATATCTTTATTTCATTATAAAGAGGAAGGTATACCGTTAATAATGGAAAATAATGGAAAAAAATAACATCAGCCAAATCACCGCCACGACCACGCCTACAGGACCATATCCTTTTCATGAAATTTTCCATAACCAAATCGCAAAGTGGCTGCCCTATGTCCTCGATAGCCTCACGAATTCCATCTTTGAGGTCTTGAATCGACGCTGGGCTATTGGCGTAGACCTTCTCTTTCACGTGGCCCCAAAGGAAGAAGTCGCAAGGTGTTAAGTCACAAGATCTCGGTGGCCAATTTTGATCACCTCTTCGAGAGAACACGGTCCGGAAACTTTTCCCGTAAAAGATCAATGGTTTCGTTGCTTGTATGGCACGAAACGCCGTCTTGTTGAAAGTAAACGTTGTCCAGATCAATACCATCCGATTCCGGCCATAAAAAATCATTAATCATCTGTCGATAGCGCAATCCATTCACCGTAACTGTTGCTCCAGCCTCATTTTCGAAAAAGTAAAGTCTAATGACCCCGCGGGACCATAAACCGGACCAAACAGTCACACGTTGAGGATAGAGAGGCTTTCCAACAATAACTCTTGGGTTTTCCGAGCCCCAGATGCGACAATTTTGCTTGTTGACGAAGCCATCGAGGTGGAAATGGGCCTCATCACTCAAGATGAGTTTTCGATGGAATTCCGGATCATTTTCATGCATTTCAAGGACCCAATCAGCAAAGACTCGACGTTGTTGATGATCGGCCAGCTTGAGTTCTTGTGTTAACTGAACTTTATAAGCCTTAAGACCCAAATCTTTATGCAAAATACGGTGTAATGACGTTTGTGGAATGCCTAATTCCAAAGAACGACGAGGAATGGACAAACCTGGGTTGTCTTCAACACTTTCGGCTACAGGAGCAATATTCTCGGCTGTTCTTGAGCGACGTGCACGGGTTTTATTCTTCACATCACTAACTTGTCCCGACAGCTCGAATTTTTCTACCAATTTCTGTATTGCGGTCCGACAAGGTGCTTCACGACGACCCAAAAATGTTCGAGTTTCACGAACCGTCTCTGCCACATTTTCACCATTTTTATAGTGAATTTTAATAATTTCAATGCGTTGTTGAATCGTGTATCGTTCCATTTTTATTAATAGCAAATAGTCAAATGTCAAAAAATGACAGCTCCAAAAGTGACATCTACCGAAATAGCGGGCTAATTAAAATAACACCTCTTATTGGAAAACCCTTTATTAGAGCTCTCGGCCAATGCATGAAAATTCGAAGGAAGAAATTTCCAGTAAATTTCTTAGAAAAAATTGTGGCCTTCTTCACTGGGCCGTGGGACTGGTGATTTTGTATGGAGCGAGGCTGCTGGCTTACCCTTTGTGGACGAAAAGCGTTGCATATTTTTGTTCTACGTGGCTAGACTTTGTATGTATAGTTTGTCAAAGACAGGGCGAATTGTAAGTTTCTAGGAAAATTGTTAAGTTCGATAGGAGAATATTTAGTTGGTGCAAAACCGTCATGCAATACCATTACAAAAAATGACTCTCAGGGGCAAATGAATTTAATAAAGTTGTTGTTTCTTTTAATTCAAATCAAATCCTAATAACTACAGCAAAATAAAAAGTTTTTCCAAAAACTAGATAAGAAAAAAGTAACACTTACGTCCCTCCCACCGCACCGAATATGTTGTGCTGTGCATCATTCCTTACTTTAATCAGTACAGCGACATGAAAAGCAAAATGATGAGAGTTACGTCGAGTGATTCATATTTTCCCGCATCTACCATGTTGAGGCAGTCGACCAAATGTATACAAAACTGCTGTTAAAGCAACATTTGTTCTCGGTGCCTTAGAAACATGTTGTGGTCTATTCCGGAATGGACCAGCCATTTAAAATCTGTATACTTTTCTATGGTACGCTATGCGACATCTAGTTCTTATGCCATCTATTACCATACTCAACAAAATAATAAAATAGTTTTGATTACAAAGTAACCTTACCATTTTATGCTCAATAACTCTTAGCTGAGTGATAATTGCATGTGTGTATGTGCAGCGGCAGCCGGAGTCCGAACCTGTAGGCAGCTACATTCAATATCAGGCTGAACTACAATAGAAGTAAATAACTTTACGAAATTAAACGAGACTAAGGTATACTTACGAAAAATTGATATTTTTAATCTAAATATATATCACATTCCGTAAGAGTTATTATCTTGATATTTAATGTTTTCAATTTTAAAAAGTGGTAAGAGTGAAAAAATTTTAATGCAAGTTGATGTAATTGAAGATTTGTACTTTCTATTCGCAGTGCCCTAATGACATTTTCTGTGTTAAATTTTAAAAAGTGGTAAAAGTGCAAAAATTAACAAATGGAAGTTGATTTAATTGAAGATTTGTGCTTTCTATTAATTCGCAGTATCATTGTTATTGCATTTAAATTTTTACTTTGCACTTGTTTGGACACATCGCATTCTTACGGAATGAGCGATTCTTAGCGCACTATACTTTCGGAAAATTGGATATTTAAACTTAACGAAAGTTCCCCTCGCACGAGTTAAAGTTAATTTGTGTACGCATGTTAAATTAAAGGGCGCGTTCGCTTTACGTAAGTAAATGTACTTACGTATACTTCTATTGTAGTTCAGCCTATCATCAGCCCACGGCATCCCATGATGGCACAGCGACATTACAATGATTATTCAGCTGAGTATTTTGTTTGAGGAATCGTAGTCATTTGGTTAAGATAAATTTTTTGAAATAATTTTGTTAGGAAAGGTATGAAAATTTTATTACGGTTCGGAATATAAGAAAGCAAGCTTAAGTTATCACGACACCATTTTTCTGTATGAATAGTAGCTTAGGGCCGAGAAGCTATTCAAATCAAACTTTTGTAAGTTTTACATAAGAACAATGCAAATATTTTAAAATGTAAGGACTCCGTTGGGCCTCGCATGTGGTAGGGAGGGAGTCTGTTTCATGGCTTGTGAAATATTCTCGAGTGTTTTGTCTCAAGCCATGAAACAAAAATCTATGTGTGTGCGTCCGTTCTCGAAAATATTGAACATATGTTCTGTATTGTATTGATACTTATAGAAAGTGCCAAACTGACTTTATATATGCTATAGAGCCTCAACTACTATCCATACAGGAAAATAGTCTTCCAGTAATTTTAAGCTTGGCTCCTTACATTCCCAAGGCGACACTTACTATATACCTTACTTAATAAGATAATAAAAGTTTTGATTACAAAGTAACCTTCATTGTACGCTGACTAACTCTCAGCTGAGTAATAAATAATTGCATGTGGGCATGTGCAGCGAGTCCGAGTCTGTAGGCAGCTACATTCGATAGCATCAGCCCACGACATGCCATGACTACACAGCGACATATACAATGACTACTCAGCTGATGTTTGAGGAATCATAGTCAGTTTTATATAAGAACACTGCAAATATTTTTTAGAATGTTAGGACTCAGTTGGGGCTCTCATGTGGTAGTGAGGGAGTCTGTTTCATGGCTTGTGAAGTATTCTCGAGTGTTTTGGCTTAACTCGTAGCCCCCGAAATATAATGAAGTCGGCGATGAGACCTACACATTGAGAGGCACTAGGAGGCCGGCTAATGGCTATAGCCACGCAGTGAACTCGCTCCCACTGTTTTTGTACACTCATGACAGAGAAAGAGCTAAGATTTCGTCTTAAACAGGTCCTAAAGCTTAAAACTATCGCACAGAAAAATGGAGTTAAACAATTTGCAGCCAAATGCTTTCTATCTAATGGTTGTAAAAAAAAATAGCATGTAGAACAAATTTATGGAAATTATAGCATTTGAGCAAAATACAGGCTACTTTTATATGAAAATCCTGTAGTAAGAGAAGGCAAGAATGTGTGTGATGCCATGAGCTAACCGACCCGCTACTCTCTTTTCGATACTTACCTTCATGGCTTGTATATTCCGGGGATTACGCTGAACTTAATCCAATTCTGTTGGTAAACCCCAGCGCTGAATAGACTCAATTTGACCTCACACTACTTTCTTTGAAGTTTTGCCAAAAATATCTCAGGAATAAACCTGATCAAATTACTACTCTAAAAGGATATTTAACCAGAAAATAAGATGACAGTTAAATTAAAAAATTTAATTAAATCCACCGAACTTACAAATGCACAGAATTTGGGCTAAAAAGCTTAATCCATTCGAGTTTTCAATTTCTTAATAGTAATTTTATCTTTCTCGATAATGTAGACAGTTGCGCCCCAACCGCTGATGGCATCCCTATCAAAAGCATTAATCAGTGCCTGTGCGATAACTTCGAATAACTGCTGTGGCTCCAAATCAGGTTTCCAGAGAGTTTCACACATTCCATACAATTGCTCACCACAAGTGCCAGCAACTACAAAATCATCAGGAGCGTTAGGACATCCAATCAAATCCATATTACAGATGAAAGGTTTAAATGTCTTGGGATCAAGACCAGCAACCACAGGTTCAATAAAATAAGGCCCAAATCGCCTCTCATAAAGGAAACTTGAAAGCATCGCTGCGAATCTCTCTGGTACCATTTGGCGATTCTCACGAACTTCATATAGATTCTTCCGGAACATTAACCTATCCTTTACCGTGAGTATGTCTGTTTGCAAGCCCACCAGCCCCAAAAACATATGTGGATTAATTTGAAAGACTTTTTTAAAATCGGTGTCAATAGTTTGGCCCTGTACACCAAATCTGTGATCTGTTGCTATAGCCACACAATCTTTGCCTCTCATAGCCACAACACAGCCACCGTTATAAGCCAAAATAGACATTTTCTTAAACTTTATTTAGAAAAATTCTAACAAAACGATTTTACTGGACTATGATTACTTTACGAGAAGGCAGAAACACTTTTTAGAGGTTATGAGGAATGACAAGCAACTGTAAGAAAAACTTATGGTGAAATCATAATGTAGAAGACCTCTAGACGCGAACCGATTGAGGTACAGTCCAAGAACTCACCACGAAAGCATGCTTGAATTATCCGAATGAGGGCGCCAGGCTATTTTAATTGACATACATTTATTTCGTACAATTGCACACCGATTTATAATTAGTTATTATTTGTCGATTGGAAACACTAAAGATGTTGTAAAATAGTATTGCAGTATCTACTATGTAACTCGCTATGATGTGCCCAGCGCTCAGCGAGCTTTTGGCACGGTTACTCAAATAAATAAATGTTTATGTTTAAATTGTTTAGGAAGTTAAACTCGTTTTAATTAACACAAAACTTAATTTTTGATATTACTGAAAAATGTGTTCCTCTGCAGAATTGATGTCAAATATGCTTGAGCTTTTAAGAGAAAGACGTATATAAATAATATATTTGGCTGCATCATGCATTATGTCAATTCCGATGCATTCCAATCAATACAGCCGTACTGTTTCCAAAATTTGTTACAGTTCAGTGTAAGTGTACATTTTGAGCTTGAAAGAGTCAAATAGATTTTAGCCAAAATTTGTGCAATTTTTCACAATAGGAATTAGATAGGGCCGACCCAGACGAGAACTTTTTAGGGAAGGAAGGAATTTGGCTTAGACGTGACAAACAATAATGTTCTTTTGCGTAGTTCCTTATATGATTACCGAAATTAATTGTGTGCGTGTTCAATTAAGTCACAGTTTTTGATATAAACAACAACTGTATCACAAATTCACAACACGTACTGATTATTAAATTATTATATTATCACTTCAAATCTACAGCCGTCCGATGAGAAATTTCACAAATTTCACAATTTCAAAATGGCCGGCTTGCTGTAGTATTGGCGGCACTGCCGCCCAGTGTTAAGGCGGAATTACAATGGACGCAACGGACCGCAACTAAACGGAGAGAAATGTCAAATTTACGCAGTAAAACGGACGTAAAGTTATGCTGCTTACAATGGACGCATGGTTAATTGAAAGTGACAGTGACGTTTGACCCAAAATTTATAAACAAATATGGGTAAAATCAAAAAACTCTTTTCATTCCATTTCCTCTCTGCTTATTACACACTTACCACAGCACAGTTTCACTTGACGGAACAAAATAAACAATCCCAAAGCTAATTTGAGGTTATGTTTATCCGTCAGTTGCGTTAATTTCAGATTTTATTAAACTTGCTGCGTACGACTGCGTTTACGTCCGTCCACTGTGCGCAACTCCATTTGAAAAGCATACAAAGAAAACCGGTTTGACATTTCTCTCCGTTCAGTTGCGGTCCGTTGCGTCCATTGTAATTCCGCCTTTAATGTAACTTGCCCGGCGTTTTGTTCGGCGTTTGACGACGACGACCACGCCGGCGTTGTAATGTAATCCAGCCAATAAAGTCTCACGAAAATTTTGTATTTTCTAGTACTATTTGAACTTAGAATCTTGTACTCACATTTTTATGGAAGAGGCAACGCTCAGCTGACCCAACAAAGTAAATACACATAGGGTGCATACGATAGTTTTGTTTACCATCTTGGGTCGAAATGGACCGAAAGGAGGCGGTGAGATTGCTATTCATCAGTTTTCTTTCCCAATTCAAAGATTTAGAAATTGAAAAACAACATTATATAAAAAAGTATTTCGATACTCAAGTACTGATTAATATGCATTGTCAAAATGTTGCGGAAAGTTGTATGAAAATAAGCGAACAGTTGGATTTAAGTAAAAATTTGAAGTCAAGTCAAGAAATGTTATCGGGAGAAGCGTTCGAAAAGGAAATTTGGGCAGCACCAGTAATAGATCATTTCTACAATATTTATTTAAAAATTTAAACCAAGTTCTTTTAATTTTAGGAGCAGAAAAGTGGAGAATCGAAATTACTGACATTCAACGAAGATAAAATTTAACAAATGGCACAAATTCGGCTGAAAATCTTCTATATATTTCCGATAAATTCAAAGTATACTTTTCTTCTAAATGATTTTCTTCTCTTTCGTATTTTTTATTTTTATATTAATAAAAATTGACATTTTTATGCCTCAAATGAACTTTTTTCTTCATTTCTACAATGTAGGAGTTGCACAGGAAAGATAAGATAAGAAAATCTCTAAATTTGCGTCACTTTTTCAAAGCTCTTTAACTTTATATTCGACCAAAGAAAGATAGCTATCAGTAATAAATGTTGCGAAGAATTTATGTGGAATGTATATATAGGTAGCTTTAATTCGGACCGTTTCTTTAATGTTTTTTATTAAGATTTAAGTTGTCTAACAAAGTATCTTTATGTGTGCCTATGTGAAGTAAGTACCGTCTAGTGGCACGACCTCCTCTGTGATGGCCCGTCCGATCCATTTCAAGTCGATAACTTCAAAGGCGCGGAGCGAGGTGACCCGAGATAGCCTGTCATTTCTTCATAAAAAGCGAGTGCAGAAATAACGATAATTTCTTCACACAGCATTTTGGAATGGCAATTTAATCAAAACTAGGCACAGTGCCTCAAATCAGCTCGGACCAACAGGCGCCGTTGGGAAGTATATTGGCGCGGCGCCAGCTCGTCCGCACTGACGTGAGTCGTAGCGTCGTAGGGAGCAAGCTCAGAGCGCTAACATTTTAATTTTGCACTCATCATGAAGGAAGAACTAAAATATTGTCCTAGTGACTAAAACTATCGCTTATACAGAAAAATTAAACAAATTGCAGCCAAATGTTTTCTTTCCAATGGTTAAAAAAAATACATGTAGAGCAAATTTATGGAAATTATAACGTTTGAGCAAAATACGAGCTACTTTTATATGAAAAACTCCTGCAGTCAGACAAGGCAAGAAGTCGTCCGCTAACCGGCCCGCAACGCTCTTTTCAAAACTTCTTAGCTTGTGTATTCCAGAGGATACGGGTGCTTAGCCATTGAATAAATAACAAAGAGGGAGCGGCATATGGGCCGCCCTACATCATATCGCATACTGCAAAACATCTTAAATATGATAAAAATGATACAAATATTTATCGTTTCAAAAAATATTGTATTGAATTTGTAAAAGAATATTCACATTCTTTGGCCATCATTTTTAAGATCGTACTAAAAATGTTTATATGTTGTTGAAAGCTTTTAAACTGGTTAATAAAAAGCTAATTGTACTACTATAAGTCCTACCGGAAGAGAGTTTGGAGGAGTGACGAGCTCCAAATCCAAATCCTCAGATCTCAACATCTACCTCTTAGCTGCGTGTGTGTTGGTACAACACTCTACCTTTAAAGAGGTGAACAAACGAATATATGATAGGAACGAAGGTTGGTACGTACATGTATGTATAGTACAGATATTAATTTTTTTTTTATTTATATAAGCTCTTTATTTCTTGGCTCTTAGGCTCTTTTCAAAATTGCTTAAAAATACGTGCAAAAGGCTGTACAATATATAAAGAAAAAGACACTAGCTAACCTAAAAAATCACAAACATAACAGTCAATAGGGACAACAAAACAAACAAAAACTAGACACTAACAGGTAAAAGGACAAAAAGTGAACACTATGTTCTCAAAACAGACAATAAACGGATCCAAAAATTTTGAACAATGTCTAAAAGATGTCAAACAAAAATTTTTTTTACGTGCCCCTATTTTGACAATAGGGTAAGTGGCAGTTCCAAAATAATCTAATAAATATCTTTACCTAAACGAGCGAATTTAAACAAAAAATTTTGCAATTTAGCACCGAAACCGAATTAAAAACTTAATAGCCGAACGAACGAAAAATTTGCGCGATACTGTTATAGTCCCGCGAGGGCAGTCTGTAGTATCATAGACCTCTACAAACTGCCCTCATCATCCCTCCAGCTTAGCATCTCTAACAGAGTACTTGTCCTTCCCACAACACGTGCAACGATTCCTAAGCGGGGAGAAGCCGCATGGACTAGTGTTGCAAATGCTGTGGCCTGCTATCACCAGCGAAAGACAATAGCTCCGTCCTGCACCGACGATAGTGGTTGCCATGTGCAGTTGAATGTGTCTGCGTTCGTTGCCAGATATTCAAGAGGTAAACGTCTCTTCAATCTGTCAACGAAGTATCGCTTAAGTGCTTGTGCGTGGTGTTGTGGGTCAGTGTTCTGATTCCCATCTCCGGCTCTCATGTAGTACAAGTGAATTGTAGATTTGGCCAGTGTCAACACAAAGCTAATCAAACAGTTCACCCGACTACAAACCTTTGGTCCCCATAGAAACGATGTCCTAGTAAGGCTGAAATTCAAGTGGATCAACTGACACATATCGCGCACCAGTTCCATCAGACTCTGCAAAGCTGGACAAGTGAAGAACCTGTGAAACAAGGTGCCTTCACCAGAACAAACTGCAGATCCTCTGAACACGCCGGTCGATATGTGACAACTGATTAGGATGCATAAGACTGTGATGCAGCAATTTGAATGCTACATTAGCATCTTTGTAACTAGAAGGATAACTGTAGACTACTCTGCAAGTTATCCCTCCCATCACGCCCATATTCACCCCGAGGTGTGTTCGCCATCTGTTGTATCCTGTATACTCCTGAGGTCTTATTGACATAAGCACGTCACGTAGCACACGTGTTGTAAGTGTGCTGAAAGGTGTGTGAGGCGGTCTGTCCAGAACGAAAGCATCTTCAAACTTAGTGCCAGGGTCCTTGGTCCCTAGTTGGCGAAATATCTCCCGCGCAGAAGCCGCCAGGTCGTGTAGTTGTGGAGTGTTAGTGTTTATTCGACAGTTTCCAGAGATATCAATAATATCTCCGAGAACTGTCAGTGTATGCGTGTCAGCTTCAAAACTTCGAGCATTACTGAACACTGAATCTATAAATTCAGGATTAAACCTGATTGGAATCGACGCGAATTGCGTGTACCGTAGAGCATTCCATTTAAGGTGAAATGCTGGCCTGATTCTGCCCCAGGTCTGAATCGTTGAGATTAGATCCTGCGGCCAGTCACGAGGATAGGGTGGTCGAACAGAGAGCAGGTAGTAATACTCCCCTATGCCGTTCCCTCCCAGTACATTCACCCACAGTTGTGAAATCAAGGTGTCTCTCTGGCAAAACACTCGTTGGAATGCACGCACTTGGAGACACCTTGATTTCACAACCAAGTTAGTGAGACCTAATCCACCTATCTTGACTGGCAGACAGAGCGTGCTTTCAGCAGCCCGTCGTCTTCCGCACCAAAAGGCGTCTATCGCTTTTGCTTGAAGAAGACCTACGAAGCCTTCATCAAACGTCTCAGACTTTAGCAGATGAACGATGGACGAGGTAATCAAATAGTTTATCACGACTGACCTTCCCATTAGGGATAGTGGAAACAGTCGACTACGCCATGAGTTTACAGCTCTAGAGAGTTTCTCAAGAGCGATGCGGCTATTATTTGATTTACTCTCTAAATACTTCAGGTAAGTATTAGTCCATTGGATGTTCAGTGGAGTATCTGTACGATCTCTCCACCTTCCACACCACAAGGCTTGACTCTTACTAAGGTTGAATTTAGCGCCCCCTATACGCTCGTACTGTTCGAAAACAGTACGAGCGACCGGGAAAGCTTCATCTCTTGTCACGAAAATAGAAAGCTCATCCGCATATGCCAGCAAAAGAGGTCTCACATTGGTATATGGTAGATGCACTGAATATTGTCCGAGCATTAGACGAAGATTCACTAGTAGCGGCTCCAACGAAAGATCATAAAGCATACCTGACAATGGACAGCCCTGTCTGATACCTCGATGAAACGAGATAGGAGCCAGAACTTGTCCTTGATGCTTAATCAAAATCGCTGAATCTCTATACAGTTCCCGATGATATCGAGCCACCTGGGCGGGAACTTAAATGCCTCGAGAGCAGTCAGGAGATACTCGTGCGAGACGCTATAAAAAGCCTTTTGCTGGTCAAGTAAAATTATGGGCATTTGTGTACCTGTCTGTTCATGGTAGGCAAACAAATGTTGTCGTAGATACTATGACTAGGAACACAATAGGACTGTTCCGGGTGTATTACCGAAGCAATCACTCAGCTTAGTATCGCCCCTAATGCTTTGCAGACGATTTTGTAGTCCACATTGCATAGGGTTACTGGCCTCCATTTCCCCATCCTCTGCAAATCTCCTTTTTTTGGAATCAATCGCATAACAGACCTCCTCCAACTAGAAGGAAAGTCTGAATGTGCCTCAACCGCCGAATTGAAGACTTCCAAAAGGTCAGGAATTAATAAATCCCTGAAACGTATGAAGAATTCTGGAGTCAAGCCGTCATAACCAGCTGAAGTGTGTCGCCTTAGATCCTTTGTCGCAGCGATCTTATCCTCCAATACGATTACTGTATCCAGGACATCAGTCTTCAGAGAAAGTGGGAATATTCTCAAGAAATTCATGAGTGGTCGAGGATGTTGTCGACGTCGATTCAGAATAGAGACTACTGTAGTAGTCTCGAATAAATTCTGCTAGCTGTTGTCCGTTGAGGACTTGTCCAGATTCATCAACTATCGATTCGACTTCACAAGAAGCAATACGTCGTCTAGTTGTCTGAAAGAAGTACTCGGTTGGAGAATCGCCTTCCCTCAGCCAGCGTGATTGGCTGCGCAGCACAGCCTCCAAGCTGTGCTTGTAAGTTTGTGCTGCCAAGCGTTCCTTTATTCTGTTAAAATAAAGAATCAACTCCGGCTGGGTTGGGAGAAGAGCTGCCACCCGAGATATTTCGGCCGACAAGTTAGAAGCTTGATACCCACTTCGATTGAAATTCGTTTCGATAAAAGATCGAATTTGGAGCTTTCCAACATCCCACTATTGACTAAGAAAAGGAAAGTCAGCTTTCCTCTCTTGCCAATCGTGCCAGAATTCAATGAACTCATTGATTAACTGCTCGGAATTCAGCAAATAGTTGTTAAATATCCAGTATGCAGTTCTTCTTTCAACTAGAGTGCTGGTTGCCACTACAAGAAGGTGATCGCTAACGGAACACACTTCATGAGTGACACCAACGAAATTTTCTAGTACTCCAGGTGAAACGTAAAGTCCGTAAAGTACATCGATTCTGGAGCCTGCGAGACTTCCATGGATATTTCGCGAGACCCTCTTATATGATCTAGTCGTATGATGCATCCAATGATAGATATCCACGAGTCTGAAAACACGGACAAAATTCCTCAATCGAGTGGCATTGACGGAGTTGAACTCAGCTCCGGAATGCCGATCCATTGAGGGATTCAGCGTGCAGTTGAAATCACCTCCGAGGATAGTTTCGCCGCTAAAATTCACCAGACAGGATTGAACACTATCAAGAGCATGTCTTCTAATGTCTTGGTCATGAGGAAGGTACACGTTTACTACCTTGATGTGTTTATCTTGAACGACAAAGTCCAAGGAAGAAGCGAAGCCTGGGAAGATATCTGTATAGACAGGAGACGATAGTGTAAATTTGTTGGATACAATGATTGAAACCCCTGAACCTCGGCGAGGCGCAGGTGTGGCAAACATTGCATAGCCAGTGTGTAAATAAGCATAGCGCTCAAGTTGTGTGTATGTGTCTTGTGTAAAATTCGTCTCCTGTAGAAGCGCGATGTCTATATCGAAGATTTTGACATGCTCGATAGTGCTGTGTAACCTTGTATGTGCACTTAAACCCCCAGTGTTGATAGAAGCTATCTTGCACATTCAAAGAGATGAAAAGCTCAAACGATGAATGTGCGACGTCTACTGACGAGGAGAATCGGCCAAGCGATGCTACTGAGCCAACTCCTCCACCTTCCTATGAAGTCGATCTAACCGAGCTGCATCGTTGTACTTCCTCCTCTTTTTGCACTCCTGTTGTAGGAGTAGAAGCTGAGGAAATAACAACTCTGGCCTCTCCAGGTCCTTTACAAGGATACTCCAGATTTTATCTGAATTCTTCTTGTACTGGAGCTGGGCAAGAATTTCGGAGATCTTCTCCCTAGGAAGGGTTTCCATACCCTTCGAGACTTCAAATTGACTACCAGTCGATATGGTGCCACCACACGACTCGTAGCCACTGAAGCTCGAGAGACCAGTCTCATCCAAACCGGTCATTTCGCAGTCCGAAAGCTGTTCGAGAGATGCTTCCGCCTCTCTCACAACAACCTTCGAACAGCGGGCTCCACTATCGTCCTCCTCCGAGTGGGGACGTTTTGGAGCGACTGGCTTTGCTGGCTCTGGAGGAGGCAGCATCACCCGGTCGACTTTCTTCCTCCTCGTCCTTTTTTTTTTGTTTGCCTCAGGGACAACTTCAGGCACTTTAGCCACTGGCTGCTTCAAAATAGCAGGTTGAGTGCTGGCTGAAGATTCCTTCTCCAGAGCCACTACCATAGTAGTGGTTTCCTTCGAGGGAACCCTCGGTTCAGCCTTCTTCCCGCTTCTCTTGGGGCAGTCAGCAATACCTACCAAATGGCAAGCATGGCATTTCGCTTTGGTGCTGACATCAATCCAGTGCCTTGAGCCGGATATGTTCAAGTAGAAGCCTCTTGGAAGCGTGCATCCCTTATTTAGAGTGATGGACGCTTCCCGGCTTTTACTGAAAATACCCCGCCCGAGACCCTCGTCCCAATTTTAATGGGAATAGAGCGAACACTGCCATGAACTTTCCCAAATCTCCCTAGGAAATTCAGGAGGTCTTCATGAAAAACACTAAAGAGATAAACTAAAAACTAAAAAAACAAAACAAGTTAAAAATAGCTAGGAAACAATAATTTACAAAGTTGTACTCACCGCGCGATAGGAAACCATCCAAGAAATATCACCAAATATTTTCCGTAATATTGGAAGAAAATCGTCGTTAAATGTGAGCTTTAATGAGAGTCTTAAATGCACCGACAGTTTGGGCCCTCTGAGCACTTACAGGTAGACTATTCCAAAGACGGGTAGCCTGAACGGGGAAAGAACGTTCCATAACTAATTTACTGAATCGCGGAATTACAATATTATGAGTACGTGGCGAAGAAGAGAGCTGGAAAAATTCTCTAAGATATTCTGGTTGGTTGCTCTTTAATATTTTGAATAGAAGAATTATTCTCCGATTAAGATATGTACTCAGCGAGCAACCAAGTAACGTGTTAACAAACGGAGAAACATGGTCAAACCTTCGCAGGCCATAAACAAATCGTACGCAATCGTTGAAAGCCACCTCCATCTTACGCCTACACTCGCTGTCCAAGCTAGGAAAAATATGACTTCCAAATGTGAAATAAGGCATAATCAGTGTAATCACTAATTTTCGCCTCATATTAGTGCTCAAAATACTCGCCGAGAGCCATAACCTTCTCTACCCCGCATACACCTTATTAAGAATCGAACTGACGTTGTCGCAGCACATAATATCACAGTTCAGAACAATTCCCAAATTAGTAGCCCTTCTGGCCACCTGGACGACAAAACCGTTCAAGATAACCGGGGGTATATCGATGACGTTTAAAGCGCTGTTATAGAAGGCCACGCACTGTGATTTTGCAGGTTTAAGTAGAAGTCCATTGAGAATCGACCACCTGTGGATTCGACATAGATCAGAGTTAAGACGCTCAATGCAATCCTCAAGCAGACCAATAAGCCTGCTTAGATAAATCTGTACATCATCGGCATACATGTGTACCTTCACATCCTCCACTACCAAAGGAAGGTCATTAATAAAAAGACTAAATAATAATGGGCCAATCACAGAACCCTGCGGAACACCGCAGAGCATGGGCAAGGCATTTGAGAATTCATTGCCAACTCTAACATGCTGGGAACGACCACTTATATACGCCCTGACCAAGGATATAGCTGTTGCACTATATTTAAAATAGATTGCTAATTTATGAAGGAGAAGGCCGTGGTCAGCACTATCGAAGGCCTTAGAGAATTCCAAGAGAATTAAAATGCCAAAATCATTATCATTCATGACAGCCCTGATGTCCGTAGTAACCTTCAAAACTGCAGTCTCACAACCGCGAAAAGCGCGAAATCCAGATTGCCAAGGAGACAGAAATTTGTTCGCCTCCACCCAACCAAGGATCTGATTACATACGAGTTTTTCAAGCACCTTCGAAAGAAAAGATAAGATGCTTATGGGGCGAAACTCACTAGGCAATTTGGCATTAGCTCTCTTCGGGATAGGCAGAACAGTAGCAGCCTTCCAGATGTTGGGAAAAATGGATGACGTTAGGCAGGTGTTCAAAATATGAAGAATATACCTATTAATTACAGGTAACAGTATTTTTATTAAGCGTGATGGGAGGGAGTCTGGCCCAATCGCATCAGACCTCACCGAAAAAACAGCAAAAATCTTCTCTTCCAGATCTACTCCGCGAAAATGAGAAGGAATGTAGAGGCAAACCTTGAATATCGTGGGAGGTATCAAAGTTGTATGTAGAAGGTATTCCAGCGGACAAAAAATACGGATTTAGGTCACCAGGACGTAGTGAGCAGGATGATCTTTCCGGACCACACACACCAGCTTGTCGGAGATTACGCCAGAGTTTTGGGTTTCAGGTCAGTGATAAACTTATAGCTAACGTGACTTTGTTGCGAACAATTTTATATTGAGTACGCACCTCATTAGTTTTCAAACGCCAATATCGATGGTATAAAAATTCCCTCTCAGCGATCAATAAACGAATACGAGGCGACCACCAAGGGCACCATTCACTCAATAAGCGGTTGGATTTAAGAGGAACATGTGTTTCTAAAAGATATCCAACTAAGAAGGAAAAAATATCAACCATATCATACACTGAGGTACAATCAAATATTGTGTCCCATGGCAATTGTCTGCATTCTTCAAACAAAGATTCAACGTCAATGCTATTGTAGTCTCGGTAGGAGTAGTTTGTTGGGAGGTTATTGTACATTAAAAAATTGTAGCCCATAAACAGAAAATCATGATCTAACGAGCTAAAAGGGCTGATCTGATCGACGAACAACACCTTACTTCTATCAGTCACTAGGAACATGTCAAGTAGTGAAGGGTTTGTTGCATTGAAATATGTTGGCTGGGAGTTGACTACATTGAGATGAATTGATTGGAAAAAGTGTAAGAACCGATCAGCTAAACAATCACACCGGAGAATATTTACATTAAAGTCACCTCCAACTATGACATCAGCACAACGTTGCGAGGCCCCAGATAGAAGATCCGCTAAACTCGACACACCATCACATCTAAAATTCCCTGGAGGACAGTATACAGCAGATAGTATACACTTTTGGATCCCTGAACAAACCTCTACACCTATGAATTCCAAATCATTACTCTTGGAAGAAAAAGCCACTTTCGCCTTCAGATCACACCTAACATATATTCCGACACCTCCACCAGAACGCCCCCTACGTTCATTTCTAAATAAAGTATAACCCGGAATAGAAACCTGGGATGTAGGCGTAATATCATTCAGCAAAGTTTCACTGACTAAAATTGCGTGAACAGCAGTCCCATGGAAGATTTCACGAAATTCATCAGTTTTGTTCCTTATTCTTCTGGCATTAAGCAAGCAAATATTCAGACCTGCGTTCCGGCCACAAAAAATATTAAGCATAGTTCTCACCCTGTCCAGGCCCGTAAAAGCGAACTCATAAAAGAGCTGCAAACCGCCAATGCACCCAGTCTCATCACCCACAAGATACTCTAAATAACCGAAAATAATGTCGAAAGTGCAACAGTGCAACAGAAATATATATTGAATACAAACAAAGAGAAAAATAAATAAAATAATAAAATATAAAAAAAATTGAAATCCAAACTAATGATACAATACAAGCTAAAAAAAATAAATAAATATACATATTTGTTTAAATAGATAAAATAAAAACAAAAATAAAAAAAAAACTATTAAATCCAAAGCATCATACAAAAAAAAAAAAAAAAAAAAAAAACTCATACCAACATAATCCCTAAGCATCTAAAGTATTTGCTTCTATAATAACATCACTGCGAGCATCCACATCAGAAGCATCATCACAAGCATCCATCATGTTTACCTCTATCATCAGTTCATTCAGAGCATCTACATCGCGAACGATGATGGGGGGGATCTTCATATTTAACTTTACCGAGTACTAGAACCTGTCGTGTGAAGGCAGAATGTATGTTTTTTCCCCTCTTGAGTGCAAGTGCTTTGGCTAACGTTTGTTGGTTGGAATGGGTGAGACTCTCGTATGCATATATTTTGCTATCAGAGACAAATGAATTGGAAATTTTATTCAGATGAGCGTGGAAATTAGCAGTAAGAAAATTATGAACGGTAAGACCTCATAAAAGAATAGAAGTGTAGAATACATGAGCTAATGTAAAGAAATTCAAAAATTCAGAATGAGCCTTTGAGGCAAAGGGAAACAAATCATTACTTGGCATATCATATTTTAAGTGGATGGGAGTTTTTATCGGTAGGTAAGTAAATATGAAAATACAAGAATCCGTTTCTACACAAACTGTTACTTCATATTTCGGTCAACGACATCGTATATACAAATTCTAGAACTGACAACTTCGATCAATTTCTTAACAGAGGAATAGAAAAATTAGATTCAGAGTTTTATTTTCAAAAACATTATTCATATAATATATATTTATCATCAATTATATATATGTACATATATAATTTATATTTCTTTTAAAAGGAAGTGGGTCATAAAACAATGGTGATGCATGTAATCTTCTTTAACGGGCATAAATAACGCAAGATATAAAAAATTCAATTGAAACAAAAACTGATCTAAACATAACTATAAGTACAAACAATCGAAATGAATTTACTTTCGAGTGATAATTGTCTGTGACAATCTATCCTTCATTTTTATCATTTTTAACCTCATTCTTGCGAATTTTAGGCTTAGACTGCAACTCTGTTTCGGCATCAGTAGTAGTTTCGCTACTGCTCCTCTTCGATTTAGCCGATTTAAACATTTTCTTACAAAGCATATCGTCTTCGTCATCACTTAACGGACGTTCGACTTTAATTTTTTCCTCTTTTCTTTTACGAGTGTTTAACCAGTTTTGCATTATCTTACTTTTTGGGGCCCATATTGATTTGTCTTTTTCAACTTCTGCAATTGGCTTGTTACATTTTTCAGATTTATTTCTAGAATTATTTACAATATTCGACACCTGATACCAGCACAGTTTTCTTGGAGGCCGAATTGCAGCTAGCGCTTGTTCATCTGACACACATTTATAGTCCAGCCAATCCTAAATATTTTTTCATTAAAAAGGAGTAGATACAATATGAGCTTGAACTTACGGAAATTTGCTTCTCTGTCTCTAAAATAGCAGGCTCCCGGTGATGTAACCAAGAAACCAAATTATCTGCTTCATAAGTTATCACGCTGTAACTATAAATCTTATCTCCGTTTCCATCTTCCCAAATATCAAAAAGACCTGCGACTTTCATAAGTTCAATGTTTTCGGAAGTCCATGAAGTTTGGTCATGAATTTGTATACCATCATTTTGTGGCATATAGAGGTAGTAAGCAGCGCGCTCTGACGGTTTTGCAGATTTTGTTGTTTGCCATTCATAAAAACCTTCACACAAAACTACACATCTCTGACCTTTTCGAAAGGGCCCACGGTATAGTTTTGATTCCAACATATGTTCCAGTCGGCAGTTATTTGTGGTTAAGCCATGCTTTCTATAGTCTCCCTGCAAATGTGTGTGAAAAATTTTAATATTTAATGAATTTTAAATTTATAATGCATGTAAACTAAGAATGCTGTGTAACGGCAAATGTTAAATTTGTTTATCACACTAAGCCCGAATGAAGAAAATTTCTTAGATGAAATGGAGTTGTGATTTTTAATGTTTTGTATATAATTTTACAGTGAATAACATATATTTTCTGCTGCGAATTCGTCAAGAAATACTGTTGCTCATTAAAAAAATAAAATTATTTTTTATGTTTTTTTTTTTACCTTCTTTATTTGTATAACATAACAGCGACATCAAACAAAAATTGTCTTTGTTAACAATAGTATTATTTTTAACAAATTGTATTATTTACTATTGAGGCTTCTTAGGGCGGATCCGAATCCAAGTCTTCGTCTTCGTCTTGTTAGTACAGCTAGTGACGTAACATCGAGTCAAGCTCTATCCGAATCCATGTCTATGCCACCGAGCTTGGCTACTTTGTATAACAGTTTAGACATTTGGTTAGCTTGATCATCGAGTCAAGGTTCGAGTTGACTATTTTAAATAGACAACATATTTTGAGGTTATATTTATTCGCTGGCTATCGAGATCAAGCTAAGCAAACGAATTCGAACAGGTTAGCTTCGTCTTGAGCTTGATTGAATTTATTTTGACATTATGGCGGACGCGGAAAAAGTGAAGTGTAAATATTGCGCATGCTTTTTACAGTTGTAGTAATTATTATAATATGATTATCTATTTTAGGGACAAAAGAACTTGTACTTAAATTAATAGAAGCACGGGAGGAGGATTGTAGACACCTATTTAAAGGAAAATCGTTCAACAATCAGGCGGCATGGAAGTACGAGTGCTGGATACTGATTTGGTTCATACGTCACAATCTTGTATTTGAAATCGAATCAGTATTTACACAAAAATCTTCATATTCGTCTTCATCGTCATCTTCTAAAATTGAATTGCTATTTGCCCAAAACCGGTTTGCAATTTGCATTATAGCTATCTCGGTCCTTACGTCTCGTGCTCGCCTCATATCTTATCGCGAGGTATGCGATCTAAGCTTATAAAGGCACTTATTTTACCACATTTCACATTTGGCAGCATCATCTATCCTAAGCTGGATAGCGTATGCGCTCGCAAGCTAGAGGTTGCATTTAACGATTGCATTCGATTTATATTTGGCTTGAGGCGATTCGACCATGTTTCGATCTTCAGGACTAACCTGTTGGGCTGTTCTCTTTCCAGCTACCTAAAACAAAGAGCTTTAATTTTCCTATATGTCTTACTACAGACTAATACGCCGCGCTATCTTAGAGAATTTTTCCAATTGACAGCGTCCCAAAGAGGTCGAAATCTAATAATGCCTCGCTTCAATAGGTCAGTAATGGAGTGTTCCTATCCTGTTCAAATCACCCGTTTATGGAATGCTCTTCCTCATGGAGCTCAGACGGCGGGTAGTGTCAGGGATTTCAGAAGGTTCATTAAGGCACACACGAATTAACTCTTTCATCTAATATTCTCTTTCCAGCTACCTAAAACAAAGAGCTTTAATTTTCCTATATGTCTTACTACAGACTAATACGCCGCGCTATCTTAGAGAATTTTTCCAATTGACAGCGTCCCAAAGAGGTCGAAATCTAATAATGCCTCGCTTCAATAGGTCAGTAATGGAGTGTTCCTATCCTGTTCAAATCACCCGTTTATGGAATGCTCTTCCTCATGGAGCTCAGACGGCGGGTAGTGTCAGGGATTTCAGAAGGTTCTTTAAGGCACACACGAATTAACTCTTTCATCTAATATTTTTTTTTTTTTCTTAATATTTTACTATGTTTCTCCCTCCACAACTGAGGCTCCAGAATAATAATAATTTAAGAATTCTTCAACATCATAGTATTTTTCTCATCTTATTATTATTTTTATTTTCTTCTCTTATCTTTTTTGGTTTTGGTTTTATCTTAGATATATTTTTAATGTTAACTTAGAATACTATCTAGCTCCATACCTAATTGTACTCTAAAAGATTATACAATCTTGTGTACGCAATACCGAAATATATATATTTATTATTATTATATTTACTGTTTTCCTTCAATTCTTCTGTGCAAAATAAGTAGTTATATATGTCCAATTAGAGATAATTGTAACACATTTTTATTTCAAATTTAATTTAATCTTAAATCATTAATAATAATATTATAATTAATTACATTTATTAATTATGACAAACAGTAGGAACTGGTTCTAAACGTCAAATATCAAGCTGAGCACACGTATTCGGACAGGTTAGCTTCGTCTTCGTATAACTATTATAATAACTGAGCTTGTTGAATTACGTCACTAGCTGTACTAACAAAACGAAGACGAAGACTTGGATTCGGATCCGCCCTTAGCACTTTTTTTTGTTTGTATTTTTATTTTAAAGTCATAAGTCTTCCATGTGTCAAAAATTACGGTGGTACTTGGCTTTTAGAACGTATGCAGAGACTGTAAAACAAGGCGATGAGGATTTTACTTTGTTGTAACAGATACCACTCATTAATACTGAATACTCCCAAATTTATGAGCGTGAAAGAGAAGATTGCATTAAATGTATTAATTTTTACCTTAACAAGTTTATTATTATTATTAAAAAACATTGATTACAATATCGTATACTACTTTTAAGCCTCATGTAACCATTGTACTTGACCCACGGCTACTAGGCCATCTGGGCAACTTCAGTTTTTCCTAATATAATTTATTTTAAACAGTATTTTTTTAATTGGTTACTACGTATTCTTTTTTATTTTTACAGTTCATTTTTTTCTTCTTCTAATTTTTCTGTATTCTGATAACTTTAATTTAACCATTTTAATTATAAGCAATTCATTTTATTCTGCTCAGTGTTGAAATTATATTATTTATACATTTTTACTAAGGTTCTAGCTAAATTTGTTAGTGGGTTAGTAAAATTATAATACCTAACTATTGCTTAACACTAGTGTATTGCTATTGTATTTAATAATTGTTTATTTGCTATTGTGTTCGTTTTTTAATTGAAGTCTTGTCTCTGCGTTGTTGTTCGTAAGGTACGTTCTCAGTGCAAGGAGTAGTCTGTCTGTATCCTCCTTCCTATAGGTAAGGAGTTCAGTTGGAGTTCTCCATATGCCCGTGTAGGAGTCTTTGTAGTTCCTCGCACTGTGTAAGAATATGCTCTGCCGTAAGGGGTGCATTTGGACAGAATAGGCAAGTGGGACACGGCTGTCTAGTAAAAGGATGTTTTTTAGCAGCCAGGAAGTGTGCGAGCCGAAGTCTCCAACACCTATCATTTTTGTTCTTGTCATGTCAGGCGTGACAGCCTAGATCACCACATTGTGGTAGCTAAGAAAGTGTTATTTTGCTGCCATGCAGTTTTGTGGCTTCAATATTTTTCTTCTATTGTCTCCTGACTGCTTTGTATGCTGTTGGTACTATGAAGTCTCCACTTTTCGTTGGCATTTTCCTAGCGAGCTGGTCCGCTTTCTCATTCCCATGGATTCCCACGTGAGCAGGGCACCAGGCGAGTGTAATTTGGCTAGTGGTTAAGATATTTTTTGTGTTGGCTGTGGACTTTAAAGCCAACAGGCTGTGTTTGGATGCCTATCTGGCAGCCTCCCACACAGCCGTAAGCTCCGCAGTGAACACGTCAATGCACACTGGCATTTTTTTATCAAGTCAATGCCACCCGGAGAGTGGATGTAGATGATTTTGTCTGTATTCAGTCGAGTTTTTGCCTCTGTATGCAGTTGTACTTTGTTCTCGTTGCTCAGTTGTGATTATACATCGGTACTTTCCAAGACGGAACGCTTTCCACCAGGTTTATTTCGTCTGGACTAAAAGTGACTTGCCTGAGGGCTGTGGTTATATTGGCGATTGCTCGGTACAGTCCAGAACGCATTCGTCTGTTATTCGTGTAACCCGTACGAAGGATGTCCAGACAGAAGGAGTGTAGCCGAGATTTTTTGTTATGCACCGTTTTGAAGACGAGATTTCCAGCAAGTTCCTGTCTTCTTTGGGAGAAAGTGGAAAATCTGCCTCTACGAGGAGGCTGGAAATTGGCGTGATGCGAAGAGCAAAAAGTGAGATTTTTGTCGTAGAATTAAGCACTATCTGTTGAGACTCTTTTTTTTTTAGCTGACCATACACTGTGAGACAGTAGACCACCCTACCCATAACCAGTTGCTTGGCTGTCCTTGTGGCAGTGTCAAGGGGCGGTCCATAATTTCTCCTCCATATAACCTTAATGAAGTTATTTCTGTTCCTTATTGACCTCGTCACAACGGCAGCTTGCGGGTTCCAGTTTAGATTGAGTGAGATGCTACATCATTGTTAAATTCTGTTTGTTTGCAGCTCCATCTTCTACAAACATGCAGTGCTTCCAGTTTTTCTGTAACAATTTTAGCTCCATTTGTGTCGGGCCCAACCGAGATTACTCGAATGGCTTTGTTGAGCACGTGCTTTACAAATGGAGGTTCACCAGATGCATAACATATGATATAGTCTGTATATATATATATTTTTTTTTTATATTATTAAGCCAAGCTCAGGGGATACCCTATGATGCAAAGCACAGCATGGCAGGAAGGAGTAGGGAAAGGATTAGGGGATATGAGGAGAGTGGCGGAGGTGCCGATGTATGTCGCCCTTAAACTTCCGCAGATTGTATGCCGGAGGGAAAACAGAAGGTGGTAAGCTGTTCCACATTCGCACTGTTCGGGATAAAAAAGCATCACGGAATTTTACTGTACGGCCGAAAGTAATTTGAAGGGTTAAAGGATGTGCGCGGTTTGCAGCGCGAGTATTGCGAGCAGGAATCATTCTACAAGGGATTAGACTAGATATTTCATCAGAACATTGACCATGCATATAGCGATAAAGGAGCGAAAGGCATCCAACATTGCGGCGGTGCTCGAGTGAGTCGATATGACAAGTTATTGCCAAATCGCCAATGAGCTTGAAGGCCAATGAAGCTAAGGCTGTGCGACCAGCCCCGGACCATATATGGGAGTTGTATTCCATTCTAGGTCTAATATAGGACTTGTAGAGGAGCGCTAGATTTGATGGGCTGAAATATTTCTTACACCTTTTCAGAAATCCAAGACATTTGATGCTTCTTTGGCGACAGAGAAGATGTGATCTGTCCAGTTTAACTTACTGGAAATATCAATGCCAAGAATGTTTAGTGACAGTGAATCAGAAATTAATGCTCCATCAAAAGAAACGGGTGTGGTTAAGTTATGATCTTGTTTTAATGAGATGAGACAGCCAGCTTTGGGTCTTAGATGCATTGAATTCGACGCGATTCGCTTTGCCCCAAGCAAGGATATTGTTAAGATCGTTATTCAATGATCTAATCATGCAATCTCGTTTAACACATGCGGCAAGAGTGTCAAAGGAGTAAGCGAAATCAAGAGTACTGTCATCTGCGAAACTATGGATGGGATTGAAAGTAAGGGAAAGTAGATCATTAATGAAAATTAAAAAAGAGATTGGAGAAATAACAGAGCCTTGAGGCACACCGGCATTTATGGGATGCGGTTCAGATGTAACGCCATCTAATACAACACGTATTTGGCGACTAGATTGGAAACTTTCAATCCATAATAGAAGAGGAGGAGAGAGACCAAGTGCTTTAAGTTTGGCTAAAAGGGCTGGATGCCAGACTCTATCAAAGGCCTTTGAAATATCCTGGGCAACGATTTTAGACTCACCAAAATTGTGAAGACTACGGTTCCAACGTTCCGTAAGAAAGGTCAGCAAGTCTCCAGATGAGCGTCCAGCTCGGAAGCCATATTGGCGATCGTTGATGAGATTAGTTTCTAGATACTTCATTAATTTTGAGTTAATGATAGATTCAAAAACCTTTGAAAGAATCGAAGTGATCGCAATTGGTCGATAATTTGAGGGATCGCTACCCTCTCCTTTCTTGGGAATAGGCTGAACGTGAGCTACTTTCCAAGCAGTTGGGAACTTTCCTGTCAAATAAGACAAGTAGAATAGTTTGCGCATAGGTTTAGCCAAGGATGAGGCACAGCTTTTAATTAACAGAGGCGAAAAACCATCAGGACATACGGCTTTGGAGACGTTGATCCCCTTAAGGACCCTGAACACATCCCCCGTACGAACGTGTATTGGCTCTTGTACACATTCACACGGGCGATGCAAAATTGGTAAATTGAGCCGTGATTAAACAATGGTCTGAATTTCCGAGAGGGGAGCCGACTGAGATGGAATATTTGTCCGGATGAGATGTTAGAAACAAGTCGAGTAAATTAGCTTTATCTCCAGCTGTATCAGGAATTCGCGTTGGTGCATCCACTAGCTGTTGTAAATTAAATGATTCACAGAAGAGTTCAACGAAACGGCCTGCAGGACTTGTGGTAGAAGAATGTCTGAGCCACGGTATATTATGAACATTAAACTCGCCTGCCAGGACGATTTCGGAAGAGGGGGAGACAGAAAGCAAATGATCAATATTGTTGGAGATATTTTCAAATACGGATACCGTGTCGTCATCAGACATATTTGGGCTGCGATAAAGGAAACAGAAGTAAATGATGTGCTTGTGAAGTTTGAACCTAATCCAGATATAGTTAAACTCTGGATTGGCAGAAGGAAAATCTTGAAGAATAGTAAAGGCCACATCATCCCGAATAATTAATGCAAATAATTTCTATAATTAATGATTCATTATAATGATGTCTATGATTATGTTAATAATTCTATGATCTATGATTATTTCTAATGCTTGCCTAATGTGTATACATAGCTTATATGTAAAAACATGTATTATTTCCTGTCTGTAAGATTGTTCTAATCGGTAGACTGAATAAATAAATGAATATATACTGCGATCCCTCTATGATGAGAAAAAAGAGGCACGAAGCTGTAACCAGGCACGTGATACTGATTAATATCATCATCAGAAACGACCTTGGTTTCACTTAGCGCAAGAATTCCCGGATTTCTTGAGTTAAGGTGGCAGTACACCGAAAACCGATTTGCTCTTAATCCGCGAATGTTGCAGAAATCTAAAATGAAATTCTGCATGCTGAAGGCAAAAACAAAAAAGCAAAAAAAAAAAGCGACACACAACACAAATATTTGGGCGCCACCAGCAGCAGTCGACGACACAGCGAGGTAAAAAAAAAACAACAATAATGCTATGCCTATTTGCTGTTTTCAATAACTCAGACTGCGCAGTTCAATGACCACAGCTGGGTGCACCCGGATTGCTGATCAGTGACAAGTGCTAATGCATTGGCACTGATCACAGATTAGGAGAAGGAAGAAAACGTTACTGTTCAGTATTCACAAGAATTCTGATATTTTTTCAATCAGCAAACTTGCTACCAACACGCCTATATACTGAAAAACTAGAACAAAACAAAGAAGGTTGAGTATCACGTAGAAATTATAACAATTTCGCAATAAAGCAAGCCAGTTAACTGCACATGATCATATTTTTATTAACCTAACCAGAAAATCCTTCAGAAATTTAAATTATCAACGCGGCATAAAGTGAGCCAGCTAAAAACAACGGTACACGGGATTATATTGCGCATCTGCACTTGGTAAGTCGACATGAACATCTATTTTTTTTATTTTTACAAAAAAAATTGTTTGAATAGGCAATAAATTCCAGATTGGATAGAAGTAATTCACAAACAATTTTTTTTTTTCTCTTTTTGTTTTTTATATATGTGGTTGCATTTCAAAGTGCAGCTGCTATGCCAATTATTGCTGTCATGCGCCTTTGAATGCCGTTCTTTGGTGCCGTGCGCAATCCATGGCTATATAAACAGCAGTGTGACTTGATTCGAGCTCTTTTATAATTTGGCAGTGAAGTGATTAACTTGGCGACTTATTTTTCCTAGTGTTATTTCCTTAGTGTTTTCTCCCAGTGTTTTACATTTTATTAACATATAACTGCTTTATTTAATTGACTGCTAGAATAAAGAATTTAGTCTGGGTACCGACTGGATTAAGGATTTATTTTGGATAGCAATTAAACTAAAGATTCTTATTGTGGGTATCGACTGCACTAAGAATAAATTACTAACACAATACACTTTATTGCGGGTCTCGACTGTAATAAAGAGTCTTATTGCGGGTATCGACTGTAATAAGACAATTACTAATAAAACCACTTTATTACGGGTATCGACTGTAATAAAGAGTCTTACTGTGGGTATCGACTGTAGTAAGACAATTACTAACACAAAACACTTTATTGCGGGTCTCGACTGTAATAAAGAGTCTTATTGCGGGTATCGACTGTAATAAGACAATTACTAACAAAACCACTTTATTGCGGGTATCGACTGTAATAAAGAGTCTTACTGTGGGTATCGACTGGAGTAAGACAATTACTAACACAAAACACTTTATTGCGGGTCTCGACTGTAATAAAGAGTTTTATTGCGGGTATCGACTGTAATAAAACAATTACTAACAAAACACTTTATTGCGGGTATCGACTGTAATAAAGATTCTTATTGCGGGTCTCGACTGTAATAAGAAATTTACTAACAAATCACTTTATTGCGGGTAGCGACTGTAATAAAGAGTTTTATTGCGGGTATCGACTGTAATAAAACAATTATTAATACAAATATTTTACTCTGGGTATCGACTGGAATAAAATATATCCTAATCCCTCCCAACCTCAATCAACTCAAAGTCAAGTTAAACAGTTGCCATATATTGATCAGGTGAGTGCAAGTCAATTGCAACATTTTTATAAATCAAATTTATATCTTAATCATTTATTAAATATTGGTTTCAGCTTCTTATATTATAAAATATCCATATATATCTTGTAGTTCTCAAGTTATCGTATTTATTGAACTCGAAACATTTAGTGCAGTGAATAAACGAATAAAACCACTACCTTTATACCAGTGCATTCATTTCAGTCACTTAATCATTTATTGCGTGTACGTTCTGACTACGGACAGTACATTTTATGGTGCTTCGTATCCGGATTTAAAGTCTAGTGGTATATATTCTTAAATTTTCAAACATGGCTACACTGCAAAAACTTCTCGCTAATCAAGCCACCTCAGCTCTAATCTTCGAAAAATCGCTCAATAACTACAATAAAACTGAGGTAGAAAAACGAACGAAAGGACTCATTTCTGAGCGGTTAAACGCCCTAAGCGAAATTTGGTCCGACTATAAGAATACGCATTATACAATTCTCCAAGCTACTCAGCCTTTAGAGGC
This sequence comes from Dioctria rufipes, assembly GCA_963924295.1. NCBI lineage: Eukaryota > Metazoa > Arthropoda > Insecta > Diptera > Asilidae > Dioctria > Dioctria rufipes. The sequence continues at coordinate 83,063,368 of OZ002741.1, read as the reverse complement.
TAGCGAATTGCAAAAATACGATTATTTTGCAAACGATCAGTTCTCAAGCGTGGAAAATAAATATTATACGTTTCGAGGTATTCTCAGAGATGCACTAGATGCGTTCGAAACAAAAGTAGAATCAAAGCCAAACACGGAGAATGAATCTTCTTCGTTTATGAGGCTACCTAGCATCACAATCCCAAAGTTCTCAGGGTCATATGATTCATGGAGGTCGTTTCGCGATCTGTTCCAGTCCCTGGTGCATACAAATTCTGCGTTATCTCCCGTGCAGAAATTGCATTATTTAAAATCAAATATTTCTGGAGAAGCAGAACATTTGTTGCGCCAGCTTCCAATGACCAATGCGAGTTACAACAACGCATGGAAGATATTGCTCAATAGGTATGACAATAAGCGAGTATTAATTAATGCTCAGCTAAAAATTCTATTCAATCTACCTAAAGCGACACACGAGTCAGCCAAGGCAATAAAAACTGTGCTAGACAAATCGTCAGAATGTATTTATGAACTCGAAGCATTGGAAGTCCCCACTAAACACTGGGATACAATCCTTATTTACATGCTAGTGCAATGCTTACCAGCAGAGACACATCGCTTATGGGAACAAGAAGTGAATAGTACCAATGAACTTCCTACCATAAAATCTTTAAAAGCATTTCTAGAGACGAGATTCCGAACTTTAGAAGCAATCTCAGACGCAAAACCATACTCGGTGAGCAAACCAGCTCAAATTCCAAGAGCATCCATTCACCTTTCATCATCTGGTGACAGATGTATAATGTGCAAAGAGCAACATCGGATATTCAAATGTCCAAAATTTATTAAACAAGACGTCGATTCAAGATTCAAAATTGTCACGTCAAACAACTTGTGCATTAACTGCCTTTCAAAAGGTCACAACTCGAAGTTTTGCTCAAGCAAATTCACATGCCAGCGATGTGGAAGGAAACATCATTCCTTACTCCATAGGAATAACGCAACTCCTCAGGGTTTGATCAAAGCATCAGAAAATCCAGCTATACAAGCTCAACCTCCAATCAATACAAGCTCAACATCCAATCTTCACACGCTTCACGCGAATCAGTTAGTACGAACTACACAAGCCTTACTTGCCACTGCATTGCTGAAAGTTCCGTCAAAAAAGGGTACCATGTTTACTCTACGAGCCCTGATTGACTCAGGCTCCCAAGTCACGTTCATAACACAAGCCGCTGCACGCAAGCTGCAATTGGCTAGTATGAACACATCAATACAAATCACTGGCTTAGGAAAGTCAGAAGCTATGTATGTCAAAAAACAATTAAAAATTGACATACATCCTTATTCAACCAAGAATAAGGTGACCACGATTGATGCTCTTGTTGTAAACACTATAACAGACATATTACCTCCGTCCACCATTCCACACAAGGAATGGAGTCATGTACGAGATCTGCAACTCGCCGATCCATATTTTTTCAAACCAGGAAAAATCGATCTGCTCTTAGGAGCGGATGTATATGGAGAAATTCTCTTGGAAGGATTACGAAAGGGTCCTCCAGGAACACCAATCGCGCAAAATAGTACGCTTGGTTGGATTCTTTTCGGGAATCTAAAAGGCACTTCCACAATCTCCAAAGCGTCTGCACTAACAATAAACGCTCATTACGAGGAAGAGTCTTCACTGGATAAACTCCTGCGACAGTTTTGGGAAACTGAAGAATTTACTCCAGGGAGACAATTGTCCAAAGCAGACCGTGATTGTGAAGAATTTTATCAGAAAACACATTATCGAAACGTAAACGGCCGCTATGAAGTCCGTTTGCCCTTCATCAACGAAAGTCCCAGCTTAGGCGACTCTCGTGGAATGGCCGTTCGAAGATTTTACAGTTTAGAGCGGAAACTAGATCAAAATCCTGAGCTTAGTCAGGAATATAAAGCCTGTATTAATGAGTATCAATCATTAGGGCACATGATAGCGGTTGATAAGGAAATTAATAAAGACAAATGCTATTATCTTCCTCACCACGCCGTTATCAAGGATAGTACAACTACCAAAGTTCGGGTAGTTTTCGATGCTTCGGCTAAATCCACTAATGGGAAAAGTTTAAATGAATAATTGCATACGGGTCCAGTACTGCAGTCTGAACTTTTCTCAACTTTACTTCGATGGCGAAAGTACAAATTCGATATGTCAGCCGACATAGAGAAAATGTATAGAATGATAAACGTTCAAACTTCAGATCAAAATTATCAAAGGATAGTTTGGAGAAGCAATCCCAATGAAGCCATCAAAGATTATAAATTAACTACGGTTACATTTGGTACAACACCAGCTCCATATTTAGCAATTAAAACCCTTCAACAGATAGCCACTGATGAAGCTGCTAAATATCCTATAGCTGCCAAAATTATACCACGGGATTTTTATGTTGATGATCTGCTCACTGGCGCAGATTCCATCGACGAAGCCTTTTAAATACAAGAGCAGCTTATCAACCTCTTATCGTCAGCAGGATTCAATTTAAGGAAGTGGGCCAGCAATACACCGGATCTCTTATCAATCATCCCAGAAGAACATAGGGAGGTACAACTTCCTTTACGGTTAGCAAGTAATGAATCAATAAAAACCTTAGGCATTCATTGGCACCCAGGAACTGATCATTTTTCTTTGCAACATAAACAGTTTGCAGATCGCATTTCTACAAAGCGTTCAGTTTTGTCAGAAATCGCTACACTTTTTGATCCACTTGGTTGGATTTCTCCAATCATAGTCACAGCTAAAATTCTGATGCAAACCTTATGGTTCTCTGGATGCTCATGGGACGATCCGATTCCGATACACATTGACGTGCTCTGGCGACAATTTAAGGCCAAATTAAGTCACATAAGTACAATTCACATACCACGATGGATATTCACCACCAGTGATTTCTCAACTTGTCAAATACATGGATTTTCTGATGCATCCAACAAAGCTTATTCGGCTGCCGTGTACATTAGGGCCATTGATCATGAAGGAAACGTTCATGTTAATCTACTAATAGCAAAATCTAAAATAGCACCTATTAAACCAATTACGCTTCCTCGTCTCGAGTTGTGTGGCGCTGTGCTTTTATGTCGGCTTATTAAACGTGTGAAAGAAGATCTCAAACTTGACAAAGTTCCCATATACGCTTGGACGGACTCCACGATTGTCTTAGCCTGGATTCGAAATCATCCTAATAAATATAAAACTTATGTAGCAAACAGGATTTCCGAAATTCAGAACTTAATTGATATTCAGTTATGGCATCACGTGCGGTCTGTTGACAACCCGGCTGATTGTAACTCCAGGGGCATTGAACCTGCAACGTTAAATTCCCACAGAATCTGGTGGCATGGACCTCAGTGGCTATTAAACTCTGAAGAAAAATGGCCTCAGTCAAAACCTTTGGCAGACAACAACATCGAATCTGAACAAAAGCGAGTATGTTGTGTAACTACGACTCATTCAGACATCCATGAGTTACTCAGCAAATTCTCGACCTTTGGCAAGCTGCAACGAGTCACTGCCTATTGCCTAAGATTCATTGACCACTGCCGCAAGAAAACTCCTAACACAATCAAAGATCAGCATAATAGTGCAATTCAACTTAAGTCTTCTGAATTAACTCAAGCGAAACACCTGCTCATTAAGATAGTTCAAAGGATTGCCTTCGAGAGTGAAATTAAACAATTAAAAGCAGGCATTTTACTTCATGCTAAAAGTAAAATTTTGTCTTTGAACCCATTTTTAGATGATCAGGAATTATTGCGTGTGGGCGGCCGACTACAAAACGCTAATATTCCCTTCAATCAAAAACATCCAATAATATTGCCGAAAGAAAGCAACTTGACAATATTAATAATCAATTATGTTCATATGAAAACTTTACATGGAGGTTTGCAATTGGTTCTTTCAACATTAAGAAACGAATTCTGGATTCCACAAGGTCGAAAAACTATCAAGCATATTCTGCATAAATGTGTTACCTGTTTTAAACAATCCGCTTTCAATAAAAATCAAATCATGGGAAACCTACCCGCGTCAAGAGTAAATATCTCAAGACCTTTTCAACAAACCGGTGTGGATTACGCTGGTCCCATTAATCTGAAAATGTCCAAGCACAGAGGAAATCGGTTCTACAAGGGCTACATATGTATTTTCGTTTGCATGGCCACCAAAGCCATACACATAGAGCCTGTATCTGATCTGACAACAGCAGCCTTTATCGCAGCATTTCGACGCTTTTCCAGTCGACGAGGACTTTGCACGGATATATATTCCGATTGCGGGACTAACTTCGTTGGAGCGGACAAAGTTCTACAAAAGGATTTCAAGAATGCCATAAAACAAGCTAGTGAAGAAATGGCAGGAAAGGTAGCACAAGATGGAATTCGTTGGCATTTTAATCCGCCTTCAGCACCACATTTTGGTGGGTTATGGGAAGCGGGAGTGAAATCCATCAAATTCCATTTAAGGCGAATATTGGGAAACGCCTCACTAACGTTCGAAGAATTTGCAACCATTTTGGCTCAAATCGAAGCCTGCCTGAACTCCAGGCCATTATGCCCTATCTCAGATGATCCTGATGATTTAAACATGTTAACACCTGGGCATTTTTTAATCGGCAGTTCATTAATAACTCCACCGGAATCAACAATTGAGACAAATACTTCATCAATCACAAGATGGAATCATTTACAATTCCTACAACAACAATTTTGGAGCAAATGGTCTAATGATTACTTAAATTCCTTGCAGAACAGACCAAAATGGAAAAGCCCAATCTCCAATCCTAAAATAGGAGACTTAGTGGTCATCAAGGAATCTAATTTACCAACTTGTCGTTGGATATTAGGACGAATTATCCAACTTCATCCGGGGGAAGATAAGATGGTCAGAGTTGTAAGCGTTAAAACGCAAAACGGAGTGCTGAAATGACCGATTACAAAATTGGCCATTCTTCCTTTACACTAAATGATATTTCAAAAATTTGCCTCTGCAGTTTCTGTTTTTCTTTTTTTTTCCTTATTTAAATACATTATCCATTCTCGACCTAAAATTATTGCTCTTAATTTTATCCCAACACCTTGAATTTATTAAATTTCAAAGGCTATTTTACATTCATTACATTTGCAGATATAATTTTTTCTCCTTCTCTTTTAACCAAAATAATCAACTTTCAAATTCGAGAAGAAGTTTCAATAAAAATCAGATAGTTCGGTATCACAATCGACAACTGCAGTTATAATAATTGCACATGCATGCGCATCTAACAAAAAAACGAAATGTTCAAGCGACTCCACTACCCGAAATACACATTTCTTACACAACCATACAAAGGTTCTCTGTCATATCATGATAAATTGCTAAAACTGATAACAAATTTACGCCGATAAAAAAAAAAAAAAAAAAAAAACATTTGTTTTTTGTTGCAACCTAAATAACCCGTTAGTTCGCTTTAAATATCTGATTACTTTGCAATTCAAGCTACAGTTGAATTTCAATTTGTTACCAGTAACATGGAATCACCCAAAACCGATAATACAAGCAGTTTAGAAGAATCGCCTCCAACTCCTGGTAGGAGCATTGAGCAGGAGGTTAAAAAAATTTGGCAGCTGGAGAAACAGCTCAGCAAATTGAAGGAGGCATCTCGTATTAAAAAAATTAGCAGACGACTCCGCTATCTGCAACTGGAGAACTCAGAAGTAATTGAGCTGGAGGATTCACCACCACAATCTCCAGGCGACCAACGACCAGCAGAAGAGGAGCCAGAATCATCCCACCAAGGAGAAGTAGACCAACACGCAATCGAACCAGATTTCGTCTCCAAAGTTAAAATCCTGGAAGATATTGTGTTGAAACCTGCCGAAACCACAGAGAACAAAGGTGACGATGATATTTACTTGGTTGTGACAAATCAAGCTACGGGAGACGCGGAAGAAATTGTAATTTCTTTGAAGGCCCTGCAAAAATCAAAAAAAAGGAAGCAGAGGTTTACCACCCAGGACGGAACCCGGTACAATATTCGTCTTCTTAAAAATGGAGACATCAAAGTATTAAAATAAACCAACAAAAAAACCAAATAGCAAACAATTTTTTTTTTCTTTTCTTATCAAACAAGGTCTCTGCTGTTATTATTTGTTTCACTGATTTCTCGTCTACTTATATTCGGCGTTGTTATAACCCGTGCTCAGTTATTCTGTATTCCATTGAATCTTCTCGATTTGCATTCTGCGTTGTTACATACAAAATCCGCCCACAACAGGAGATGTTAAACTAATACAAACTAGTCTCAGGTCTTAAAATCTTCTGAAAATATTCAACGGCGTACACATTGATTAAGGATACATTTTGATGCATCACCGGAGTTGTCAATAGATCACATATGTCTTATAATTGAAAGGAATTCCATCCTTTCAACGGGGGGCAGTATGTTCAGTATTCACAAGAATTCTGATATTTTTTCAATCAGCAAACTTGCTACCAACACGCCTATATACTGAAAAACTAGAACAAAACAAAGAAGGTTGAGTATCACGTAGAAATTATAACAATTTCGCAATAAAGCAAGCCAGTTAACTGCACATGATCATATTTTTATTAACCTAACCAGAAAATCCATCAGAAATTTAAATTATCAACGCGGCATAAAGTGAGCCAGCTAAAAACAACGGTACACGGGATTATATTGCGCATCTGCACTTGGTAAGTCGACATGAACATCTATTTTTTTTATTTTTACAAAAAAAATTGTTTGAATAGGCAATAAATTCCAGATTGGATAGAAATAATTCACAAACAATTTTTTTTTTCTCTTTTTGTTTTTTATATATGTGGTTGCATTTCAAAGTGCAGCTGCTATGCCAATTATTGCTGTCATGCGCCTTTGAATGCCGTTCTTTGGTGCCGTGCGCAATCCATGGCTATATAAACAGCAGTGTGACTTGATTCGAGCTCTTTTATAATTTGCCAGTGAAGTGATTAACTTGGCGACTTATTTTTCCTAGTGTTATTTCCTTAGTGTTTTCTCCCAGTGTTTTACATTTTATTAACATATAACTGCTTTATTTAATTGACTGCTAGAATAAAGAATTTAGTCTGGGTACCGACTGGATTAAGGATTTATTTTGGATAGCAATTAAACTAAAGATTCTTATTGTGGGTATCGACTGCACTAAGAATAAATTACTAACACAATACACTTTATTGCGGGTCTCGACTGTAATAAAGAGTCTTATTGCGGGTATCGACTGTAATAAGACAATTACTAATAAAACCACTTTATTACGGGTATCGACTGTAATAAAGAGTCTTACTGTGGGTATCGACTGTAGTAAGACAATTACTAACACAAAACACTTTATTGCGGGTCTCGACTGTAATAAAGAGTCTTATTGCGGGTATCGACTGTAATAAGACAATTACTAACAAAACCACTTTATTGCGGGTATCGACTGTAATAAAGTCTTACTGTGGGTATCGACTGGAGTAAGACAATTACTAACACAAAACACTTTATTGCGGGTCTCGACTGTAATAAAGAGTTTTATTGCGGGTATCGACTGTAATAAAGATTCTTATTGCGGGTCTCGACTGTAATAAGAAATTTACTAACAAATCACTTTATTGCGGGTAGCGACTGTAATAAAGAGTTTTATTGCGGGTATCGACTGTAATAAAACAATTATTAATACAAATATTTTACTCTGGGTATCGACTGGAATAAAATATATCCTAATCCCTCCCAACCTCAATCAACTCAAAGTCAAGTTAATCAGTTGCCATATATTGATCAGGTGAGTGCAAGTTAATTGCAACATTTTTATAAATCAAATTTATATCTTAATCATTTATTAAATATTGGTTTCAGCTTCTTATATTATAAAATATCCATATATATCTTGTAGTTCTCAAGTTATCGTATTTATTGAACTCGAAACATTTAGTGCAGTGAATAAACGAATAAAACCACTACCTTTATACCAGTGCATTCATTTCAGTCACTTAATCATTTATTGCGTGTACGTTCTGACTACGGGCAGTACAGTTACAGTGGTGCTGGCTTATTGAATATTGATAGGGCATAGAAGAGCCCTTCACTTGGCGGATAAAATTTATTTTGATTATTTATTTATTTAACGGTCGCGCATGCCAGGTTGTGCTCCAGCTATTGCAGAAGGGACTGTAGATACTAACCGTAGGCAGCTGCTTCTTCTCCAGAGACCAGCATAATCTGCTGGCTATCAACTTCTTGAGTATCTTAGATGTTGTGTTCAAATAATGACATGGGTCTTACCTTAGTCGGGGTTGGAACCATGTTTTGAACTTTTGGTATCGGTCTGATGGAAACTTGCCCAGATTGAGAACTAGGTTATATAGTCCGACTGCTCTGTTTTGCCAGGCTCTTGGGGCCTTCTTGAGCATGCCAAATGCTATGTTATCCAGCCCTCGCGTCGTGCCACCAAAGGAGTTTAGGGCGTTATTAAATTGCTTGAGGGAAAAAGGTTGCTGAAGTGCACAGTGCTGGGGAGCAGCACCAATTGTGGGATCGGCCCCATCACACAATGCTTTTAATCTTATATAGGCGACAGATTGATTGTCGTTACTAGAGTACTGTCTCAAATGTTCGGCCAGGTGTTCTGTTATCAATTCGGGTCCTGAACCATTTTTTCTTCTATTTTAAGGGCTGTGATGCGTGCCTTAGTAGTTCTTCCACAAATGGCCCTGAACTTTCGCCAGTTTTCATCCCTACGCGTTTGTGCGTGAATGCTTGCAGCGAAATCTAGCCAAGATTGTCTCTTGGGTATTTTGATCTCTCTCTTCATGAGGGCGATTGCTTTACCTTAACTGACTGCGTTGATGCTATTTGGGAATTTCTTGAATTTACTCCGGGCACTACCTTTTGGGTTTGAAGATACACACCAGTCATTGCTGCGATGGAAGTACTTATTGAAATTTGGATGGAGGGTATGTCCTCTCTGACCAGCACAGCAACCCCGGCTCTTCTGTAGGAGTATGTTGGTCGAATATGTCGTGTAGTTATTTATAGAGATAGGGTGTTCAGTTGAAGAAATGTGTGTCTCTTGTGTAGCTAGAATGGCTGGAGAGTGCTTAGACAAGAGCAATTGCAGGCTGCCCAAATTATTGAAGAAGCTGCAGTGGTTCCGCGAACTTGTCCACATATTTGTTAGGTTGGATGCCGTTATTGGCACTGGAAAGTGACAGGAGCGCATTTGCGTCTTCGAGGCTTGCTGCCTCAAAGGTGTAATTGTTTCCTGTAAGGATTTGAAATTCTTCGACTGCCGGCCTGTTTCGATACACGACATTCTCTGTTTTAAGTTGTATCTGTTTTCTCTTTTTTGCCATGAGTGTTTGTTCTGTTACTACTTTCTTTGTTGGTGTAGCTTCTACTGTTTTGGTAGTTGGTTTGCGTGTTTTTGCATTATGTGCTATTTATTGTGTTCCTTTGGTTTGGTTTCTGTTCTTTTTGTCATAGGTGGGGTGGTTTTATTCTGTGCGTTGTTTGGTACTTAATTTTCAGTTTTGGTATCTGTTGTGTTTGGTGTATGTGTATTGTCCTTGAGTACAGTCGCAAAGGAGAAGCGAGGCTCCCATACATGGCGTACCATTTCCTTCTAGCCTCAGAGCATGTTGTATTGATCCACCTGGATCTTCACTATCACTTTCTTCATCTCAAATCTGCCTGTCCAGTATGGAATTATCTCCCACCTTGTTGCATGCAATGCAGAAGATGCTGTCGCACACGTGGCTGTCTTCTTCTTTGGCCTTTGACTTGCCACAGACAACACAACTATCGTGCCGTTTCCTGCTGAATTCAATGTTTACTTGCACTTTAAAGTGAGATTTAACTTGCGCCTTCTTCTATACCTTTTGCTTGGATCGGATGATCTTGACAGAATGACCTTAAGTATTTGCAGTATGAAGGAAATGTACAATCAATGTCAATAAGAAATGTTACAGATTTTAGATTAGGTTCATTTAGAACATCAAGAGCACAAAGTTCATTAATTTATCGTGGACTTAAAATGTACAATCATCTTAAATGATAAAAATGATACAAATATTTATTGTTTCAAAAAATATTGTATTGAATTTGTAAAAGCGAACATTCACACTTTGGCCATAATTTTTAAGATTGTACTAAAAGTGTTTATATGTTGCTGAAAGCTTCTAAAGTAGCTAATAAAGAACTTTCACAATAAAAACGTCTAGGACTGATCACTTTCGCAGTAGTATACGTAAAAACATCAATTTTTGTATTGCAACATCATGAACAGATTAAGTCCATTTTTCAAATTGTATATACTCTTTTCATTAAAACGCCGTGCACAAAATTCCAGCTCTCTCTCTCGTTGATGCGTTCCCAGGCAGTGTCCAAATATATAGTTAAGTGAAAACCGAAATTTTTGCATGGTAACCCTACGAAGCAGTTTTCTGATTTTTCCGTTGTCGAACTTGAATCTAAATTTTTTTTAAAAGGACAGTACAAAATATGCGTTCTCGTCGAGAGGACAGACGGACATACTGAAAATAACCTTTAATATTATGTATGAGTATCTAATCCATTTCGTTCTACCAGCATTATTTCTTTGCGTTACAAATGGAATGACAAACTTAAAAGGGTATAGATTTCATCTAGGGTATAAAAAAATATTCTGAATTGCAGTAAAAACTGAGATGTGCAAAAAGCAAACAGCAAGGCAGAAAAGAATGAATATTCGGATTCTATTCGTTTATTACCCTTTCCGATATTTCCTAATGTACTAACAACATTACCCTGCTTTATGACTGACATACTTGGCTATTTCGATGCCGAATGTGTGGAGGTCTTTGGAACTGATCTAGCTAGTGTCATCTTAAAAATGAAAAAAAATTTACCTAAATATAAATTAATAAAAGAAAATAGATAACGACAAGATTTCAAATAATAAATGTGATAGTAATATTAAATTAAAACAGACTTAACACCCTAAATGTAAACAGCATTGTAAGTCATACAAAGAAGATTACTTTTCAAAATTATCTCGACAATTTCAGACCGGATATAATCCTGATACAAGAAACAAAGCTCAATAGTAGACATCGACCTGAATTTAAAAATTATAATATTGTTGCGGGCGTAGCCTTTGGTTCGTTATTTAAAACACAAAATTAAATATTTAATATACAAGTTCTTTATTTCTTCTGTTCCTCCAAACAAGTTTCTATACAATTCTGCAGAGAATTCTTTTGTTCATCCCAACGGGATTCCAGAAAATTCGTTTGTTCCTCAAAAGCATTCTTTTGTTCGTCTATATTTCTATTACTCATCTAAACGGGATTCCAGAGAATTCTTTTGTTCCTCGAGTGAATTCTTTTGTTCATCAAAACGGGCTTCCATTTTGCTCATTAAAGTACTCCAAAGCTGTTCCAATTTCATCGCAGGCTCGTCTTCAGCTTCTTCCAAGTTCTTTTCGAAAACAAACATCTCAGGATTCTTTCCTTCCTCTATCAAAGCTTGTCTAAGTCGCTCGACTAGAGCTTTCTTTGCATCTGTCGTTTGTAATGACCGGTTTCCTAACTCCACTTTCAAATCCTGTATTCGAAGCTCTTCCACCTTGCGCCCCATTACTTTAGTAATTCACTTACAGTTGAATGTAAATTATTTTCCTGAACTTTCAAAATTTAACATAATTTCACAATATTAATCACACTTTGAATTTTTAAGTCACTTGCCACCACTCTATTTCGCGAATTTATTTCACTTCTGACACCAGTTTTTGCGGACGTGGCCTTTGGTTCGTTATTTAAAACACAATATTTAATCGTATAAAATTCACAAACCTTCAATTAATCAACTCAACTTTAATTATCGCTAATACTGTACTTTTAATTATCACAGCCCAATTATAACACTTTCGCCTGTTTATTACTTTCGCTTGTTACCACTGCAACGTCTAAGACAATACTCTTTTCGTAATCAATACTCAACTACTGATTCTATTCTAATGACATAACAAATTAGTTACATCATAGCAAAGTCACGGTAGCTTGCTTGCTGGATTTTGGCAAGGCTTTTGACACCATATGGATTACTGGGTTGAACAATAAATTAATCTTGTTCAATTTCCCAAAAGTATTTGATAATAATGGTACACTCCTTTTTAAGCAGCAGTAGGGCATATGTTCAATTTAATAATGTTGACTCGGAGCTATTTGATATAGAAACAGCCGTCCAACAGGGATGCATATTGGGACATTTTCTGTGCAGTCTTTAGGTCGCCGGCATTCCGAAAAATCTCTCAACCATGTTGACAGAGAACGACACTGTGATGACAAATCCTAATAGAGTACGACAGCTTCAGCACGCAGATGATACGTTTATTTACAGTTCTAGTAGTACACCTCTAAAGAGAGTTAAGCACCATCTCGAGCAACTGGCCTCGTATTTCGAAAGGTGGGGCATCAAATTAAACTCGGAATTCATATGCTTACGTAGACCACTTGGCTGATTCATCTGTTTGTGGCAGGGCCAAACGGTTAAAGTTAATTGTAAATAATACTGAAATTCCCCAAAAGACGTCGGCCACATAAAATTCAACTTTCAGGTTTCAAGATCATATACAGTACGCCATCAAGAAAGTAAACATGGCTTAGGGCTGCTTGAGTGGATTAATAGGAAAACAAAACGGATTGGTGTGGAGCCTTCCATACAAGCAATGTATTAGACCAGTTATATATAGTTAACCCGAAACTGTATAAGAAGATAGGCCTTCTGGAAAGAAAGATACTTCGACATAGTACTAGTTTGTTCAGGAGAAGAGACGGTACTTATCACAATATGTATTACTTCCTTATATGAAAAGGCAATACCATTCCATTGGAAGTCCTAATGCATACTTATACAGCCATTCCACATGAAACCGATCACCTTGGAACCAGACCATCTCCGATTTGGATGCAACTTTCAGAGTTTGTAGAGAATACCAAAATAGGTCACCCATAATTTTTAATAATTAGCATGAGGGCTTCGCCATAAGATTGTAATCGTAAGCTAATTTTAATATGTATAAATAAGATAAGAAAATCAATTAAAACACTCAGTGTATTTCAGAGTAAAGTACAACTAGTATCAAGTAATCATCGTGAGTTTCTTTCATTCTGTGGAGTTATCCTGTTTAGCTATTCCCAGCAATCATTGGACTTATGCTTTATTATCTATTCTTCCCATTCATCTTGTGTAGTTATGCTTTTGTAGCTACTCCCACATCTAATAAGCAAAGAAAAGGTCGACACCGAATAATATCGAGAAGAACTTCAGATATACCATTTATCGACCATTTAACGATTTACAGTTTTACTACAAGTTAAAGCTTCTCGTTTCAAAATATAAATACAAACAAAAAAAGGTGCTGTAGGTAACAGGTATTACATGTAATTTCAACATTTCATTTTTTTGACAGTGTACCCCAGTGCAGATAAACAGATCATGCTCACAAAGCTTGTCATTTGTCTGTAAAGGCAGAAGCACATCTAAGCAATTAGGCCTGGTCTCTCTCAAGGCTTGCCTCAGAGAATTGAAAATAATTGATGCTGTCATTGTAATTTTGATAGTATTTGCAACAATTCCTTTACATTATTGGCAGAAATAACTTATTATCGGGTTTCAAAAATGTTGATTATAAATTTCAAGTGATTCTTATTTACCAAATATCTCGTTTGACAGAGCAAAATAAGAAAAAATTGACAGAAGTAGGCCTGAGAGAGAAAAATTTCCAACATTGACCAAAGCGTACCTTGCGGCTAGCTGCTAGGCTTGGTTTTGTGTTGCCTCATTTAAAAACCCGTGTTGGAAATTTTGACAACGCCTCGAGGAAGCCTCGAGGCCTGGAATCTGGATGTGTTTCTGCCTTAAATCAGTGTGCCTCTAGCAGACACTAGAGGCGGTGGCATAGGGACTTGTAATTCATGCATGGCTGTTTTTTTTTTGTTGTATATGAATTTCTGTATGAGAAACTTCTCGCTTATTAAGCGGCAATCTATCACTAAAATCAACAAGGACATCGAAGTCCTCAAGTCTTACTCTAGGACCAGCAAAAAGAAGCGTACGCTTGTAGTAAGCAGCTTCTCCCTAACTGGTGTTCTAGTTTGAGACTCCATCCGGATTTCTCAAGGATTATTGAGAAGGCTGGGCCTTTCAGGCGCACCCTCTTTTCGTTGCAGGCTAAACCCATGAAACCCAAAGGCCTCATCCGTTTTTACAAGGAAGAGGGCTGCGACTCTTTCTTCCAAACCTACATCAAGCAGCTTCTTTCTAAACCTGATATTGAAAAGGGCGAATGTGGTCCTGCGTGTATCCATCTAGCACAGGAAAACTTATATCCGCACCCGATTCCCTGCCATTACCACCGATTTAATATTTGAGCGCTTTACATCTGTCCTTGGGCTACACCTGCTCGCACTAGCAGCTGAATCCAAGTCGTCTGTATCCAATCTTTCCGATGACCTGCTGCCAGCACGCGAAGCACTCTTCAATCTCTACCATATCAAATCTGCCATTAGTTACACATCTCTTCAATAGACTAGTCACCTGCTCTCTCTCCAAATGCTGGAAAATTGGCATCATTACTCCCATCTCCAAAATTGCATCACGCACATATCCTAGCGACTGGCGTCCAATCTCTATCCTCTTTTCCATCTCTAAAGTCTTTGCGGCTCTCATCGCGGACCAGATCTATGAACTCATTGAGGATAATGACTTGTTGTCCTTGTTAAAGTAGTTACAGACATTCGCATACAGTGCGACGAAGGTAATCAAGTGGTGCATTAGGGCATTATTCTGTCCCACATAACCTACTTGTTGCCAAGCTAGGGAGCACATTTGGTTCAGGCTCATTTCTAACTATCTGGCTGGCAGGACATTGATCCTCAACAGCGATGACCGATTCTCCAACTGTCATTACTTCTGGTGTCCCACAAGGGACGGCTCTTGCTCCACTACTGTTCACTATCTACATCAATGGTATCACAGAAGTTTTAGGCGTTTATAAATATCACCTGTATGCGGATGATCTACAAGTATATGGTGCTGCACGCGTGGATGATCACAATCCCTGATTGAAGCGCTCAATGTAACACTCGGAGCCATCTCCGATTGGTGCCTTATCAGTGGACTGACACTCAATCGTGCGAAAACACAAGCCATAAGGTACTCCATTCCCAATAACACCGCTAGTACTAATGACATCTTCCCTAACCTGCATAACCTGATCAATCCTATCTCCACTAAACATGTCAATAACCTTGGTCTTCTCATGGACCACAATCTGACATAGCGACCTCAGATCAGCAAGGTATGCTCCCGAATCTACTATGGTCTCCGTACTCTAGATGCGATCTCCCATCATCTGGACTAGTCCATCAGATAATACCTGATACCGTCCCTTAAAATGCCGCATATCTACTATGCCGATGTTGCTATGTACCACCTGCATGCCTCTGAAATTTCAAAACTGAACCGAGCACTTAAGGCCTGCGTGAGGTACATCTTTCGCCTTAGATGACACTCACACATCTGCGCGCTGGTTCAGCTCTGTGCTTTATAAAGCCAGATCACAGACTATATACAGATCGAGAATTGGGCCAAAAGCACAGTTCTCACAACAGCCAGCCCGCGTCGATGTACGTTGTAGAATCAAAGACAGCCACAGGCTACTGTGCTACAGCCCTACAGGTCTACTCATGCGTCGCACATTGGTATATCGCAGCAGCAGCAGAGCCAGCCATAGTCAGTGATCAAGGAGGGTGAGGTTGTTTTGTTAGGTATTAGAAATGAATGCGCGATTAGCTCTGTGTGCATGCGGAAGACGGCTGTATTAATCCGACACTTTATTCTTTTCTGCCTTGTTGTTGGTGTCGGATGTAAAATACTTTGTGAAAATATTTTGTAGTTTTTCAGGTGAATTAGAATTGGGATAGGTTTTTCGGTAAATATAATTAGGTGTAGAATTTGTCGTATAAGAATAAGTATATTAGTTTTGGAATATAGTTTGTAATTATTTCTTGAGTTTATGGTTTGATTATTATTAGGTGTAGTTTATATTCTTTTGTTTTTCGTTGATAAGAATTAGGTGTAGAGTTTGTAGGTCGTCGTAAGAATATAGGTACATACATAGGTATTTTGTTTTGGGGAAAATTTAGTGTTAGGTTCGAATTTAGTTTGTAATTATATTGTTAGCTTATGGTTTGAATCTTGTTAGGGGTATTTTTTTTTATTCTTTTGTGTTTCGTTGGTAATAATTAGGTGTAGAACTTGTAGGTTGTCGTAAGTATATAGGTATATTATATCAAAGTATAATAATAGTAATATTATTAAAATGACTAAAAAGTGGCATGTAAAGTGTTCAATTGTTGGATTTAAGTCCAACACAAGTAAATTTCCGAAAAGAAAATTCTTCTTGTTTCCGAAAATTAATTCCGATCAGTGAACTGCAAAAAGTATAGACAATAAAAAGAAAATTTCTTAACGATTACGAACAGCACAGAGTGACCTTCACAATTTTCATATCGAGTTTGTTTAGCGGAACATCCCACGATTTGCTCTTAGGCACCTACCCTGGAATAATTCATTAATTCTTCCTTCATAGGATGGAAAATTGATTGAAACTTTTAAATATGGGGTGCTTGGTTTATGTTTAGTTTAACATATTAATACTAACGACGACTAAGTTATTAAAAGCATCTATTGTTGACCATTTATTTATTAAAATGTTAAGCTGGTTCTGATAGTCAAATTAAAACAATACATATGTACATAAGACTGTAGCTTCTGGATGCGGTAGAAAAGCATAGCTTACAGCTAGTTAAGAATACATATATAAACGACATAGATCTATTAAATTTCCGAAGTCACAAAGATGAATATACGGTGACTTTAAAAATTCATATCTCAAGAACAAAGCTGAACACCATCGGAATTATTAGTACATAGTTAAATAAGGCTGTCAGCTTCAGAATTAAAATTAAAAAAAAGTACGGGAAGTCCTTAATAATAAATAATATTATTGCGTTGAAAAAAATACAATTATTAATAAAAGTTTTTTTTTTCGTTCTGAACAGCTATATTTTTTTAAGAAAAATGGTTGCTCCACTGTCGAGATATGATTTTTTGAAAAGGACGGTCCATCGTAAAATCACGAAATTCTAAAAAATATCAAAATATCATCATTAACACAGAGCTCTTCACGCACACAGTTCTTTAAACTTTATGTGAACGCACACACTGCTTAATCACTGACTGTGGCTGACTCTGCTGCTGCTGCGATATACCCATGTGCGACGCATGAGTAGACCTTTAGGCCTGTAGCTCGCTTTGATTCTACAACGTACATCGACGCGGGCTGGCTGTTGTGAGCTGAGTAGAAAATAAATTCTGAACTGAGCTTTTGGCCCAATTCTCGATCTGTATATAGTCTGTGGCCAAATGGTGCTCTCTACCCGCATACATAACTCAATCGCTTTCATGGAGCAATCTTATTGACTCCAGGCTTGTTCTACAAAGAACTCGCAATTGATTCGGGTCCAATGACATATTTGGTCAGGTAATCCGCATCTGGAACTCACTTCCAGAAGCTGTCAGGAGGTCTTGTCCTCACAAGCAGTTCAAGGAACTTGCTATGCTTCATCTTATGGACTCTTCTTAATGTACTTTAGCTCATGCCCTATCTACTTATTGGCTTGGCGGTTAATTAATAATTAAGAGCAATACTGTATGTACTAATTACTATAAAGTCTGGTATGTGATGAGTTGGCCTACTTCAGATATAAAATCAATAATAAAATGAATTCTAGATACTTTCCTTGAATTAAGAAAATATCCCATATACTTAATGTCAATAAAATATGGATACTCAGGTGGCTGGCTTCTCATAACGATAACATTTTCATAGAAAGACTTAAATGAAGCGAACAGTACAAATAGTTCGCTTCAATTGACAGAGCAATTTGTTCTCTCCAATATATGGGAGTTCTAGAACAAGGTACACAAAAGAACACAGCTATTAGTATACTGAGTGGCTGAGCAGCATTGATAAATTGTAACTTTCTGAGTGGTGTTTAACTGTACTTAGTTTTGATGAATAATGTACTGTAGAATTAACTACATATTCAACCTCCTTCTTGTACCAGCAATGCTGACTGAAAGAGGTGATTGAGTGTCATAAAACAGTTATTGACAGTTGAACTTAATTATAAGTGTGTAACTGGATGCCTTATAGTGATGTATTGAAATTGAAATAAATAAATAAATAATAAGACAGAAAAAAAACCTTGATGCTTTTTAATTGTGTTGTTTTGTTTTGGTTGAATCTTGTGTAGTTTAACACTGTTCATTGCTTGTAATTATGCGCATTGTTCCTTTTGTCTTTATAGTTCTTAACGGCCTGTCCGAATCCAAGTCTTCGTCTTGTTATTACAGGTAGTGACGTAACATCGAGACAAGTTCTATTCGAATCCATGTTTATGCCACCGAGCTTTGCTACTTTGTATAACAGTTTAGACATCTGATTAGCTTGATCACCGAGTCAAGGTTCGAGTTAACTTATTCAAATAGACAACATATTTGGGGTTATGTTTATTCGCTGTCTGTCGAGATCAAGCTAACTAAACGAATTCGGACAGGTTAGCTTCGTCTTGAGCTTGATGGAGAAATGACGAACGGTGACAAAATGAAGCTTAAAAATTACGCAGGCCTTTTCTTCTTTCAATTTCTTTAATAACAAAATTATTAATGGATGTAAGCGATCATAAAGCAGTCATAATTTGTGGCTAATAAAATTAATCTTTATTTTTTGCATTATAGCTTATCGTAGTAAGTAGATATTGGTGAATTTGACTGCATTTATGACTGCCTTTAGCTTCGTCTTCGTCTAACTATTATAATAGCTGAGCTTGTTGTGTCACGTCACTAGCTGTAATAATAATACGAAGACTAGGATTCGTGCAGAGAGGCTGTGTCTGCTGTATATCTTATCATATTTTACATTGTATTGCAGTGTTTACAGTTCATCTACTTTTACTTTTGCATTATCATTTCATACATAATTTTTTGAGCGTCGAATAAAGCTTTTTGTTTTGTTCCTTTATCTTTACTAAAATATCAATATAACTTTCAGCCGCAGAGTTTATTCGCTGCTCCTACATTATTTCGCTAGCAATTTCAAATCAAATCAAATCAAGGTCCATTTATTTTAAAACCCCTGCTTATAGCAACGTATAACGCTGGGCTCCACGATACATAGTTTAGTACAGACATGGCCTTAAGCATGATAGGACATAGTATGTCATGTCCATCATGCCGCAAGTGTTTAGCCATAAAAAAAAACATAAACATAAACATTTATTTATTTGAGTACCCCTGCCAAAGGCACGCATAGCGCTAGGCACATCTTAGAAAGTTACATAGTAGATTTACATATTAGCAAAACAAATAATAAAATAATGCAAATAACATTAGACTTAATATATAGTACAGTATAAAATATAGAATATAAAAATATAACAATATAGAAGTAGTAGCTTAATGTACAGCATAGTCCAGTGCAAAGTGCAAAGGTGCAGCACAGATAGGCAGAAGACCATTAGATAGCTGATGTCAGGAAGTCCAGAGCTTCAGATTTAAATGAATTTAGTGAGGCACTGCGTCTAGCCTCATCAGACATACGGTTCCAATATACGGCTCCACTCAGGAACACGGTTTTCCCACCAAACTGCGTACGTACCCTGGGAAGGACAATTCTATGATTGTTAAGGGTGCTCCAAGTGAAACGTCTAGTAATGTAGTTTGGTAGTAGACCGTGTCTGGCCTTGAATATCAGCTTTAGGGTGTTAAATTCGTACATGTTAGCAAGTGGACCATAAAAGCTTTCAATAGTCTACTAGCAGTCTACTAACATTTGTTGTTGTTGCTTTTATGCCTTATATCTTATGTTAATCTGCATTTTACTTTACTTTAAGCTCTCTATTATATGTCTTCATTATTCTAATCTATAGTGCTAATATTTTCTTCTATCGCAATAAGTCGGTTAATTGCTCCTTTGTTAGATTGCTAAATAACTTGTATTTTATCAATAATTCCCACAATCAATACTCAATGTACCAAACGTTGTAACGTAGCGTAAGCTATTCTATTGAAGATGCCATGTCAGCTGAATCAATCGTAATACAAAGTTATTACCATGGTGAGCCAAAAGGGGAGACAGAGAAAGGTACAGTCGGACTAATAGAATAATTTGAGGTTTAGACGGGTAGAAAGCAGGACACCATTGAAAATGTAGCATGTCTAAATATTCATGTCTATAATTATTTCGATGTACTTTTAACTTATTTAGCAAGGAGTATTACAAAATACTTTTAATTAATTATTTTGAGTCACTAACCTTATGCCAGAATGGAATCATCCCCCACATCATAGGAACAAGCATACGATTTTGAGATTTGTCATCACATCCAAAGTGATCCGCCGAAATAAGAACAGGAGTAATATCGGTTGGAGCTACGTTAAAGGATGGTTCGTACTTGCGTCCACAATTATATTCAGGTCTCCATTCAGGTGTTTTTGTTTCTTTATCATCACCAATGAGATGTTTGTACTTACAAGCGCACTGGATCTCATTTGGTTGTAATGTTCTAAAGACATGTTAATAAGTATTCGTATTTTAAAAGCTGTGTACTTACAAACAAGTTCTGCCACACATTTTCAACTGATTACGGCTAAGTAATAAATTGTAAATAAATTGTTCAATCACTGTCCCTAAAAATGCGCGCAACCATCGCCTTCGCTTTGACGTTTCTACTACTTTACTTTGTACTATTCTTCTTCTTTTAACAAAATGTAAGAAGTAGCCCAATTCAGAATCGCCGCAGCATGCAGCAAATATAATGCGATCATATAGCGCAATTCGCGATCGGCGCAGCATGCATTTTAAAATTTGATGCATGCTGCACTGCAACAGTTCTGCCAACATACTGAGGTAAAATATAAATTTCAAATGTTATTTATCTCATATTTCCTCTGGATATATTTTTTTTTTAAAGAAAAACGACTAAATTAAAATTATGCACAATATAAAAACTCGGTATTTGAAAATAATTTTGAATTATAAAAAAAGTTAGCATTACAAAGTTTCCTACACTGCTTGCTGCGCCGACTGTGAATTGGCCGTCAAGATCTTTGCAGCATGCATCATGATGCCGATTCTGAATTGGGTTGTACATGGAAGTGTCGAGCGAAAAACAAGCCGCTTTCAATCAAGGCAAGGGGGTGATTCTGTACCGAGATTCAGCTACGTCCAAATTGGCAAAAAGTGAGTGAAGTGAGTCAAGGCCGAAACACAATGGTGCCGACACGGCAATAACGACGACACTGTCGTGTTAAATGTCGCCGAATTATCAGAATGACACCGAACGACATTCTTATGTTCGTATATCAAGATATGTAAATAGGGGGTAAAATTATTTGTTGAAATTTATTAACAATATGGGAAAGATATAAAAAAAAAGTTGTAAAAGTGTAATAAACTATGATTAACACTGAGTTTAAGTGGTTTACAAAATATCATCTACCACTTATTTTCAACTTTTCTCCAATTTCTTTCCATTTTTTTTTCTATTAAATATGTATTTCTATATTGAGGATTTATTTTAGCATAAAAATACTTCATTTCTTTCAATAAATTAATTAATTGCTCCTCGAAAGACATTTTTTGGTTATTACTCTGAACTGTCAAAATCAACATGGTATTGCCATTAGGTCAACATTTAATTTGTCGTCGTAAATATCGTGTCGGCATCATTGTGTTTCGGCCTTCACTTTTCTGCAAATTTGATTCTGCTAAGAAATTCACTCACTCACTTCACTCGCGTTCAATTTTTCGGTGAGTTGGGTTGGGAGTGAAATCATCGAGCATCGATTTTATTTTAGAAATGGTAAGTACGTATAGTAATAAATTATCACTAATAAATTGTAACTCGCCATTTGCAAACTAGAAAGTTCTAATTGATGGACTACAATAAAGTTATAATGTATTAGAGCGGATGCTTGTTAGTGCACGGGAGAAAAGAGCTGAAAAATTAAATTCTTAGAATATGTTATATTATATTCCTTCTTATTATCTGCATAAAATGTTTAGAGGATAATATTTCGCAGCCGTGTTCATTTTCACACATAAAAAAGCCAAAAAGCTGTGAAAATGACATTCGAAGTTAATATTCGAAAATACTCATTTCACTTTTTTAAAGGAATCATTTTATTTTCAAAAGTGAGTAAATGAAGTGAGTGAAAGAAGTGACTGAAGTGGATCACTCACAAATTAGCTGAATCTCGGTACTGATCTTTTGTTGTACTTTAATGTCAAAATAAACGCCTAAATGAAATGAACATACTGACTTTTTCCCGTTTTTATTCAGCTCATTGTTATGGGAGTATGTTGAGTGACTTGACATCGGACGTAAAGTCCAGACCAAAGTGTACCTAATAATAAGTTAAGAAGCTGGTGAGATATCCGAGTGTTTTACATTTAAAATGCACACGGCAAGAAAAGGAAGGAAGAAAGAAAAAAAAACGAAAAAAAATCAAACTCTCTTTAAAAATTTTATGAATAAAGATAAAAAATGTGAAGCGCAAGTTGCATGCACCGAAACAGAATGGCAAATGTTTCATTTTCGTAAATAAATGAGAAGGGGCGGAGTTTTCACGTTTTACTCTCATAAAATGCTCCCACGCTTTTGTGAAAACCGGTGTTCATGAAATATTGATAATATTAGGACACATGTTGTTGTTGTAAAAGGACTAGAAGGACACATGTTGTTGCTGTAATCCTATGATATTTGAACAGCACGTTTTTCTGTTTACATTCGTTTTGCTATGAAGAGATTAAGTGGGAGAATTCATGCTGAATTCTCTGATATTTTCGGGAAAAATGAGAATTTCATTTGAGAGGAATTTTACATCTCCTTTCATCATCTGGGCCAAAGCGAAATTTATCTTTTCTTAAAAATGGGAGGTAGTGTGGCCCGAAGTACATTATTATGAATAGGTTGAAAGGATTTTGAGGGATTTAATAAGATTTTTTCGTTCGGGTAATCCTACGTTCTCTCGATTTTTGTTTTTAACTCGTTGTCTCAGTTGCACTACAGTAGTGCATAGACAAGTTCTTTTCCCCCATTCATGCAAAAGACGAAAGTATATGAAATTAGTTGTTTCATTCTAAAAAACACCAGAAATTTACCCATTTTGCTCTACAGCTTCTTAACTTATTATTAGGTAAACTTTGGTCCAGACTGCCAGCATGAGCTGACAGATCACTCGGCGGATAGCGTTGACTGCAGGGCGGCACACTAGCTCGCATCGGCTATTGGCGGAGTGTGGGGGAGGTTCCACGAAAAACCTGCCGCTGCCGCCTGCCATAATCAAAAAAAATTCCTGCCTATTTACCAAAACGCCGGCACACATTCAGTCCTGAAGGGACCTTTACGTCACTTACCTACATCCACATTCAAGGCGCAGATGGTATGCCTTCACTGCATGCCCAAACCACTCAGCTGACTCTGAGGGTAGATATTTTCAGAGTCCATTGTAGACCTGTAAAGAGAGACTAACGAGCGGACCTAGACGACCTTCATGTGAGAGGGCTCCGGGATAGTGAAAGGTGAAATAAAAACTTTTAGCACTTCATGTTTACGTTATAATTTGGGATGTCCTAGACTACAATTCTTGCTTCTAATCTAATAATTTACAGCTTTTTCCAACAATTCAATTCTTAAGTGCCTGTACTTGCAAAAGTTACAATATTGTTATTACTACTAGTCCAACCGATTCATTGTTAAATTCTCCTTTATGTTTCATGCCCGTGTTAATAGTAATTAATGCATGTTTTTCTTTCTTATTTTATTCTAACCACTGATATATCGATATATTGCTCATCTCTTCAATATAAGCAAAAGTTTCAGAATAAAAATGTTTAACGTACTGCCGCCAGGTACGAAGACAATTTTCGTAAATTCTTAACATTTAAAAAAAAAAAAAAATCATCAATTTCAATTACAAATGAAACATGCACAAATCTTGAGAAAATTAATATTATGTGCAGCAAAATTTGATTCATGTACACAACCTATCGTAATAAAATAATTAAAAAGAATTTCAAATGGAGAAAGATCCAAATATTTCTCCAAAATAACGTCTTCATGAAAAAACTTTTGAAATATATTCAATTCTAGTGCATACACGTCAAAATCTTGTAGTATATTGTATGTTACACATAAAGAAAATTTAATTCAAAGTATTTTTTGTCTTTATGCTCTATTTAAAAATCAATAAAAATTTTAAATTTAAATATAGGTTCAGGTACTTCCCCTTCAGGTATGTATGTATGTATATATGCACACTAATAGAGCAATTTACCAACTTAAATAATAATTTTCCTGCTAGAAGAAAATTCTATATTCTATGAAACAAGCCCATCTTATAAAACAAATCTGGATAAAAATCAAAGGAGCTTAAAACGTTTTGATGCGACTAGTCTATTCCGTAGCACTTGTTGAAATCTAATTGATGCTTGTTCCGTCAGCTGTAGACAGAGAAACTCTAAACTACTATTTATATTACCGATTTGATAAAATCCCAATCAAATTATTGGAGTGTCTATGGTGCCGATATTGAGGTTTTTGCAACTGCTTCTGTTGCAGTAGCAGTTGTAGTAGTTGTTGCGGGCCTGTTTTCCCAGCATTAGAGAAATGTGGATACGAGGAGCTTTTATATTGGTGGCAGGAATTATTATTATATTGCAGGTATCTCCTGAGACATAACCTTGCTACGAACGTGAGGTGTCGGTGCTGTCGGATGCTACTTTGAGATACGGTTAGTTTCCCGCCCGATGTTTTTGGACAAATCTTAATTTCCTTCCTTCACTTGTTCGCTGAGTGGCAGATTTTGTGCGGGGTAGATGAAAATAATTAGGATTTATTTCCTCGCCGATGTCTACGGAATCTTTTTGTTTTATTCACTCTGCACTTTTGCTGACTGGACGATTTGGCAAGAAGAGAAGATTGTCTTCTTCTTCTCCTTCAACGACAAGCAAGAATTCTCCGAGCTAGGGTGCGTGCGAGACTGTCAGCATGGCAGTCGGCCGGTATACATGTTTCAGTAATTCTCAGTGTAGCATGCTGCTATAAGCAGTACGCTACGACCATAAAAGGACAGAGTGGTCTAGATCACCCGTGGTTCAGATAATGCTGAAAATTGGTCGACTGAGCTAGGCGGTCTTAAACATAGGCCTCATCACTGCGGGCGCCCAATGTGTGTCTCGACCCACGACCCAATGAGCGTTCCTCATTACTTGTACTCAACTACGACTGTCGCCCTACTTGACCGATGACGCATCGAGGACACATCCCTGAAGTCCCGTCACTCTTCGACCAGACCTCGACACCCTTCTCCGTGTTGGAAACCAAAAGTACATCGACAAGCTGGTAACCTAAAAAATCCAGCCGATCGATATCTTTCTGCCTCCCTTCACCGAGATGCTAAGCTAAGCTAAGCTTTCCCGGCACAGTATCTCACTCTGATCTCAGACCGCGATTCTCCAAGGCGTCGTCGAAGTAGTGACATGCTGGTACTCTTCCTAAAATTTCCGAAGACATATACACAAATGGGATTCCTACGACAGGCTATCTGCCGCAGGGTTACCATATAGGAGGGTATTAAAGTAGTACAAGCATTACTATGCTAGGGAATGGGGAAAGAAAAAGAAATTTACTACTGTTCAAAAGGTATGCCGGCCGCTAGGCTGGGAATGTCTTAAGCGGCACATTGGCATCCTGTAGTTTGCAAGTGAAGCTGGCTGGATGCCTTATTAGGGCTACCAGGAATAAAAGGGACAATAAATAGATGACGATTCTAGGATGGTTATCACTGCCTGATGTCTTTGGCGTGATAGACTCCTAACGGTTTTCCCTGCAGATCTTCCAGCTCGTATAAGGAGTTTCCTTGCTTGGCTCTAACCCGACACTTGACAAATTTTCGTCCCAGTTTAGCACTAGTCTGCTGTTGGAAGTTGCTGAAATCAACAGGCTTCGCCCTGAGATTATAGGCTCTTGAACCCTGTTCGAACGCATGGTGTAAGTTCTCCTGCACTCTCGCACGGATAAATCTCATTTTGTCTTCAGCATCTACTCTCAAAGGCTCATTAAGAGCCCCAAGACTCCTCAAGATGGAATAGGAGCTGCCATTTTCAATCATTTGCTGAACGAAAAGTGTTCGATAAGGAGAGAAACCAGTTGCTTGGGGGAAAGAGCTCCTGAGGGAACTAGCTCTCTGGCTCAGCTTCTCATCGCATTTTGTGTGTTCCTTCCGAATATATGATCTAATCCCTGTCAATAGAGATCTATTTACTCGCTCTGAGGCGTTTGCTTGCGGCGAGTAAACTGCCGTTCGCAAGTGCTTCACCCCATACTTGTCCAGTAATCTGGTAAACTGAGCCCAGCAAAACTGGACTCTATTGCCAGAGAGGATCGTTTCCGGGACTCCGAACACATGGAACACTTCCGTTTCGATGAATTGTCCCACATTGAGTGTAGATGCTTTTCTCATAGGTTTGAGAATCGGGAACTGAAAAGTGGTCAAGAACTATTAAGATGCAGACATATCCTTTCACTGCCCGAGGATATGGACCCAGAAAATCAATATACAGCTTTTGCCATGGTCGTTCTGTCACAGACTGGACTCTCATAGGTGGTCTCAGAATAGTATTGGGGGCCTTGGTCTCTTACACACGTCACAGGCGCCTACGTAGTTTCTGACATCAACTGTCATTCGAGGCCAATACAAGTATCTTCTCAGACGTTCCAGTGTTTTCCCTATACCACCGTGAGAAGCTAGTGGCCAATCATGAGCTCTTGAAACAACGTCGGAGACAAGCCTTCGTGGAATCCAAAGCTTCCAAGCTTCTTCTTCTTGATCGCCTGTTCCCTGAACAGTCCGAATGTAAACGAAGCCATCCCTGACGCAAAGATCTGGTAGTTTGCCAGAAGTCGTTTCAACTTTATACCTCAGTTCCTCATATTCCAACGAGTTGAAATATGGCGAACTAAGGTCAACTTCCGGGCCAGGATCTCGTTTGTGGATAGGCTGTCGCAATGAATGCGTGACAGCGCATCAGGGACGACATTCAGGCTTCCTATTCGGTGCTCAATAGTGAAGTCGAAACCCTGAAGCTTCAAACTCCACCGAGCAAGTCTACCGCTGAGGTCCCTTTGAGACATCAGACATTTCAAGCTCGCATGATCAGTCACTATCTTAAACGGCATAAGTTCTATGAAGATCCGGAACTTCTGTACACTTCAGAGCGCAGCTAGGCATTCCTGCTCTGTGAGATGAGAGTCAAAGTCTGATGACAGAATCAGTAAATCGTCCAAGTAGACGAGAACATTTTCGCGAAGATCGAAAGGAATGGCTTTATCCATGAGGAGGCACATCGTTTGTGGAGCGTTGCATAGGCCGAATGGCATCACTGTGAACTGATAGAGAGGGTGACCAGGTACAGTAAAAGCGGTCTTCTCTCTGGAATCAGCGTCTAGTGGGATCTGCCAGAATGCGTTTTTCAGTTCCAGGATTGTAATGTAGTCTGCCAGAGGAAGTCGACTCAGAAGCGCATCTATCTGCGGTAGCGGATAGGCGTCCTTCTTCGTAACGGAGTTGACTTTCCTGGAGTCAAAACAAAGGCGAACCTTTCCAGGCTTCCTCATTAGAACAACTGGAGAGCTCCAAGGACTCTGGCTCTCCACTATCACACCCAGCTATAGCAAACTCTGTACTGCCGGTGAAATCGGATAAAAGCGTGGTTTTATCGGAGCTGCGTCATTCGTCTCGATCTTGTGAGTGACCAAAGATGTCTTTTCCAGGCCTAAAGAGGCGAACGAAGGAAAAAGCTGTTTAGTAGCTTCTAGACGCTGTTGATCTAGACTGGAAAGAACATTGCAGTCTGTGTCAGGAGTAGCTAGTAAACTTGGTGTCACTTCTGCAACTATACCTAGGACATCTGGAGCCAACCCAAATAGACGCCAGAAGTCTATTCCTAGATATAGTGCCTGTGTGAGCCCAGGAACTACGCAAAAACGCACGTTTTGGGTCTTATCACGGAAAGAGATGTCCAAGTTCACATGACCATGCACAGTCGTCATGGCACCATTAGCTACTTGTACCTGTGTCCGATACCAACTCCTGCTTCCGCAAGCTTCTCTAGAGCTCCCTGGCTTAGAATACTGACAGTGGCACCACTATCAAGTAATCCAGTCTCAGTTCACCCGAGCAGCTTTACTTCGGCATACGGTCGAATGTCGTCTGGCATCGACACGGAAATCTGTGCCAGTTTTTTTCTTTCCAGTATCATCCGTCGACAGTATTCCCGCCAACGAACGGCAGATCTTTTCTTTCTTGGTCTAATATCCAGGTCAGGATACATAATAGCTGCATTTTTTTTTATCTCTGTAATCTGATCCGGATCAAAGGAGATTATCGATTGACGTTGGTGTCAAAAACGATTATAAATTTACATGGTTTTCTAAATTCATAAAAAATCATCACATTGCCATGCTTTTGTTAGTTAAAAACTTCAAAATTTGAACCAAATTTTATTCAGGTTCTATTTTGACGTTTTGTGAAGATTGAAATCATGGCAATTTGATAATTTGCCTCATATGTAAAATCATAGCTACCTACAGACATTTTTTAGAACCAAATCAACTTGAAATTTCCAATGAACCGGATTAATAGAAAAAAACGCAGCTAATGTCAGCTAACTCCGCCACTGAGGAGAAGATTCGGTCTCTTACTGCATTATAATTCTGCAGACGCGTGTGATACGGCGTCAGCGGATGTAAAACAGGCTCACGCCCACTCGTCATCATAGAGAAAGTATATATAGAGAAATCACTTGAACAGCTGTTCAATAGAAAGAGATTACCCATCGAAGTAGGCGTCATTTGAAAAAAAAAAAAAAAAAATAATCCAAACTTTGAAAGAAAGAATTGAATGTAGCATTTAACGAAATTGAGCATGTGTGTGACAAAGAGAAATATACTTGTTTTTACTGGGAGAAATGTTTACATTTTTCAATAACCAAGCACGCTGTTTTTTACACATTGGTGGATAAGGGTGTAGTGGTTCACTGTTGTTTTTTACACACTGGCGAATAAGGGTGTATTGAACAGCTGTTCAAGAGATTGCTCTATTAGTATACGCTCGCCGCTCGTCATAACAGAGCTTGGTGGCCGTTTTAGTACAGAAATGCCAGGAGGCCGAACCTCACGCTCAGTAACTTTGTCAGCTAAAGGTGCTGTCCGTGTTATCGGGACATCGAAAATTAAAGACTCTTCCAAATAAGTGTCAAATAGTGTCATGGGCTCCCCAGAAGTGGAAATGGGAGCTTAAAGATCGGCGGAGAAGTCTATCAGGTTCTCCGACTCTATCTGCGCAATATTTGTAGAATCAGGGGGTTTACTAATATCATCAGAATCACTGAATGATATCAGTGGACAATTCAGGGGTTCGTCGTTTAGGTCTGCTAATGGGGCGAACCTTCCTCCTTGTTCAAGGCTTGCACTGGAGTGTTCGTTGCAGTTGGTGTTCGAAACGTTGACACTGGTCGAGAAAATTTGGTGTATTCCCGACCCGTCTCAGGTTTTTCTGTCCACAATGACTGCAGTCGGGCTTGAAGATATTTGTGCGTCCGCATCCATAGCAGAACACGGCTTGTCTTTCCTGCCGGCAGTCTTGGTAAAAGTGACCGGGCTGGTCACAGTTCCAACAGATAACGTTCTGTGGCGCTGTAAGAGCAGTTAGTACCACTGCTTCCTCACTGCGTTCATGTGACATGTGCTGTTCACCATCAGTCGGACGACGCTCATCCACCTCGCAGACTCTTGGGCTACGATAAGTATTCCAGCTGCCCGCTGTCGCGATTCGCTGCTGTGTAGCTTGTATTTGAGTCACAAGACTCCTTAATTGGTGGATAGTGTTTGTGGGATGCAAGCAAATTTTATTTTGGATCTCCGGCAATAGGTTGGACTTGACTATTTCCAGAAATACGACGTCTGGCAAAGAATTTTGCAATTGGTCCCGTAGGTATACCAGGTGTTGGTTTGTACATGGCAAATGACTCCCCTGCTTTCTGTTTCCTACAGCATCAATTGGACTTTGACCTTGAGGTCATCCTTCGGTACTCCCCATTCAGCTAGAAGAGCTGCTTTTACATATTCCCACAAGGGTGTGGAATTTTCTCTCAGAAGAGACCAGTACCAATCCATTGATGGTCCAGAAAGCAGAGTGGTCATATGTCTTACCAAGAGTTCAAAGTCTCCGTCTAGTGCCGAGTAAGTCAGTGCTTCTACTCTGAACACGAATTCGTGGACAGTAAGTCGAGAGCTATAGCCACTATAGGATATATTCCATCTCCGGATGGGACTAACAGAGCGTTGTGGTCCTATGCCTGACGGGATACGATGAGATGGAGCTGGTGGAGACTGGTTAAAATTCGGTCCAGGCTGACCACTAGGCTGACCACTAGGCTGACCAAGAGGTGATGACGGTCTGTTAAACGAATGCCTATGCGTGTCGTTGAAATCGTGCGGCGGTATCGGTTCACCCATAGAAGGAGGTGGCCGTCAAAAATCAACTGGTGGAATTGCAGCTGATATTTGCTGCCTAACGCTAGTTGCCAGTTCAGCTCGTAAGGTATTTAAGCTCTGCTCAAGGCCTTCGCGAACCTAGCCCTGCAGCTGTATGCACAGACCTGCCAGCAGGGCTTCAGTCGCTGCTGAGGTCTGTCCAATGCCAGAAGACAGTGGGCTATTTCGTCGCGAGTTAGGATGGGAAAAGGTCGTGGAATGCGGATTTGATATTCCAGGTGATAGAGATCTTTGGCTACCTGGTGGCATAGTTAATGGAGGTGGTAACTCGAATGGCGGTGCGGGCTGATTATGCTCGTTATTGACAGGTTTCGTATATGGTTCCTTTGAAACGGCTCCCGTATATTCGGTAAAATCATATTGGGTAAGGTGAAGCCGACAGTTTGGACAATTTGCCTGTTCACCTATCCACGTGCGCAAACATGCTTTGTGGAACACGTGTCCACATACAGTCTTAACAGGCTTTCGTTCCAATGACCAGTCTCTATCTTGACAGGCAACCTATTCAAGCAACCTATTCACACTGTCTGTCGTGGAAGGGGGTGTTCTCACGGTGCCCACCATGATGCATTCTTTCAATCGTACGGTCAAGATTTCAAAACTATTCCAAGGGTTTGGAACAAGTGCCAAAATTTCCAGAAAAGATCGCCAAAAGATCGGAGAAATTCTAGTCGTAGTTACCAAAGTCTCAAGTATTTTTAAAGAGATACGAAATTTCAGGACTGGGAGTAGTCTAACCTCAGAATTCTCTACTAGTACTACCACAGTTGCGCAGTCAAAAAAATATATAAGTGCTAGCTGTATTTGAAAAAGATATAAGTGCTAACTGTATTTGAAGAACTACAAAAATCTTAGCTCAGACGTTAAAAAAAAAATCCACAAGATAGAAATTCATAACATTTCTCCCTCACTCTCCAAACATAAAAGTCTACCAGGTCGCTCTCTCTAATCAGGTCAGAAATAGAATGCAAGCAAGCGACGTGAATGTGTGCATGAAAAATGTTTGAATTCTCACAGAAATCTGGGAAGAGTCGGGTTGGAGAAGCTAGAGACTGAAAATGATACTAGAGATTCTTTAGCCAGGCAGTTAGCAGTATGCCAACTCCTGATTACTGAAGGTCTCCAGCATCACTTCCATCCTCCAACAACTCTTTCTTTCCTCTTCACCCGATTGTCATATCCAGCTAACCTTCCAACTGGGCAGAGTCATGAATCTGGTCAACTAGTTAGCTGAAAGCCAAAAAGTCGTCTCACAGATTCACAACTCTGTTCGGCCAGTTGGTCAACAGAGACATGTCTCCGTGAGAACGCAATCAAAAATTTAATGTGAGGCCACCTACCATTTCCATGGCAGAAGGCCAGCGGGAAAGATCATTAAAAAAAAATTAAAAAAATTAAAAAACTAGACACCTGTTCAGACTCGGGGCTTGACCAAAGTCAAACCTAGAGTCGAAATTCAATTCAAAAACTTTCAAAAACTTTAAAACGTTACGTTACTTTACTTTACTCAATCAAATTTCAAAATTCAAAATATCAAAACTTTCAAAAAACTTTACTTTACTTTACAAGAAAAATTCAAATCACAAATCAATTAGACTCAAGTCCGCATATAACTTCCACTGATTGTGAGATTACCGAGTCAGGCTATTTAGCTACAAGCCAAATGCCCATATCTCGAAGTAATCGCAGTCCTCAGCACAAGTCATTCTTAGACCACCGAAGTCTAACTGAGGTGGCCCCACCTTGGGCGCCATTTTTGTTATGGAACTATGCTGAGTGATTGACGACTGGACGTTAAGTCCCGACTGCCAGCATGAGCTGACAGATCACTCGGCGGACAGCGTTGACTGCAAGACGGCACGCTAGTTCGCCTCGGCTTTTGGCGAAGAGTGTGGGGAGGTTCCACGAAAAACCTGCCACTGCCACCTGCCCCATACAAAAAATTTCGTGCCTATTTACCAAAACGCCGGCACACATTCAGTCCTGAAGGGACCTTTACGTCACTTACCTACATCCACATTGAACCACCCAACTGACTCTGAGGGCAGATATTTTCAGAGTCCCTTTCAGGTTAACCTGAAAATAGCCGAGGAGTGGACCTTAGTCGACCATCACGCCAAGAGAGGGCTCCAAGGGAGAGTAAAGGGAGAATAAAAAGCCTTTACAGTGTCATTACGTTATAAAAAAATATATAATATTCTTCAATCCTACAGGTTCTTCTTATAAAGAAACAAGCTTAGGGAATATAAGCAGTAGTACCAGTTTCAAGTAGTTATTCGAAGTAAGCCTACAATCCTAAAGTCAATCTCAGATCTTTATCAATAATGAATAAACATGTAAGCCAACAATCCTAAAGTTAATCTCAGATCTTTATCAATAATTAATAAACATGAGCTCTCCTTTTCAACAACAAATTTGCGACCTACAATTAATACTTGATAAGAATTTCAAAGTATTTTGGTAAAACTTATAGGCTTCAAGAGACCTATATGAACGAAAAGCCTCCTTTGTGTAGCTGCTTTCTCCGTTTATCAAATAATTTGCGACATCAAAGTATCTGGAAAAATGTAAGATTTAAATTAATTATTTTTTAATAAAAAAACAAAAGAAATACAATCGATCTACTTTTTCCTATTAAAATAGCAATTAACGAACCTCTGAATATTCAATTATTATAAAAATATCAACAACATTACTATTAATTATAACGTCTTACCCAACATTTGAAGGCAAAGCATCTTTACACCGCTTTGTTTCTAATTTATATGGATCCAAGCCATCACAAAAATCATTAATTTTTCGTCTGTACCTATTACTAATATCACAATCCATCCTGCAATATAAAATTTCAATATTATTTATTTATTTAGTTGGAAATTTATAACAAAATTGCTCACACTTAAATATTTCACCGGCAGCTTGTGGTCAACCAAAACAAATAGTTGTCATTTTTACGTTTAACTCTTTATTGGCTGTGGTATTGGTATGCTGCTCGTCCTCCCGTAAAAACTACTTATAATCTGCCCTATGTGGGCTCTGGCTAACACCGGGTCTACACAGTTTTTTTTTATGTCTTAACAGTACCACTATCTGCAAAAGTCCAGTGTGGACCACCTGACCGCTGCCAGTTGCTTCGTCAAGGCCAGATATGTTAAAAGTAGAGCGGGTTTTTTGTGGGCAGTAAAATGACATATGTGAAAAGAAAATGGAAAATTTGAAACAAAATGGTGCGAAATTGTTAAATTAGTAAATTTTTACCGGGACGAGAATGTCTTGATTTCAAAGCGAGAAAGTGATGGCGACGTGTAACGATATGGAAAATGTAACGACAAATGAACTACCTTGACAGAATTTGTCCTATTGTAAATTTAATCCAATGTCAAAGAGCCATTTGTGATCGCCCCCTTGCCAGCAGGAAAAGCCCGTGTAGACCTGGTGTAAGCTGCAGCACGAGCAGCATACCCGGCGATTACACGAGATAGTACAGCTCGCATGCAAGCCTCCCTTCCAGCGCGATTTTAAATTCAACAGCAGAAGGAAGTTCGCTTAATATCTTAAGGATGGTTTTCTCAAGAGAAGTTACTGTCCCAAGTAACCTCGTTTTCAGTCCCTCACCTCCTCTTGACATACCCACCAGTTTACTGAAAACGAGTTCCACTGACTTCAACTGTTTAGCGAAGTTGAACCTGCTATGCAACTAGACAAGCGATTGGTTAGGACGTGAAGTCCAGACTGCCAGCATGAGCTGACAGATCACTCAGTGACAACGTTGCTACAGGACGACAGCTAGTTCCTAATGGCGGAGAGTGTGGGGGGTTCCACGAGAGCCTGCCGCTGTAACAACACCATTAACAAATAATTCCATTCTTTCTCAGAAACCAAAGCGCACACCTGGCCCTGAAAGGGCCCTTACACCACTTACCTTACATATTGTTGCGAGCGTGGCCTTTGGCTCGTTATTTAAAACACAATATTAAATATTTAGTATACAAGTTCTTTATTTTCGCTTTACACTTATAAAATTCACAAACCTTCAATTAATCAACTAAACTTTAATTATCGCTAATACTGTACTTTCAATTATCTCAATCCAATTCGCACACTTTCGCCTCTTTATTACTTTCACTTGTTAACACTGCAATGTCTAAGACAAGACTCTTTCTTTGGCGGTGACAACTGTTATATATCCTAGAAACTATCCAGATTATTCTGGAGGGTTCCATTCCAGAATCTCCTTGACTATTCTACTCCTGAACTTTCCCGAAGATTCCATCATCGATTCTCCGAACCTGAAGTTGTTAACTCTCCATTTCCGGTGGATGTCACCACTTGTCTCTTTTTGTTGCACGTAACACTGCTCCCTTCTTAAAATTGTGTGTCCCGAACAACAGGTGGTCCATGGTCTTGATGCTCGTAGTATTGACACATGCGATCCAAATGAACAATTTTACGCTTGCTTCTTGTGCCACGCTGAATCCTGCGTACCACGTCATTAATTCTAGTTACTACTTAATACGATCCCTCCCAGTATTGTTGTAGTTTTGGAGAACGTCCCTTATGTCGTTTCAGGTTGTACAGCCAAACTATATCACCTTCGTTAAATCTGGAGGAATTAGCACGTAAGTCATAGCAGGTCTTCATTCGATTAGTATTTGCTGTTAATTTCGTTCTTGTGGTCTCCTGTACATCAGCTAATTATTGTTTGAGCTCCGATTCGTAGTCTTCTGGTAATTTTTTTTCACCTCTGGGGGTACTAAATTTTAGGTCGCTAGGTAAACGCATCTCCGTTCCGAATATGACCTTAGTTGGGGTTTGTCCAGTAGTGTTCTGATCTATAAGCCATTAGGAATATATGTAGGAATATGTCGATCCCAATCGCGTTGATAATAGTCAACTACTTTCTTTAGATGCTCGATCAATGTTCTGTTGAAGCGCTCTAAGCGCTCTACCATGCCATCAGATTGTGTTATTACCAAAATTTTACACATCTCCTGGAAAGTCCCTGATTCGAAGTTCCGTCCTTGGTCCAAATGAAGTTCGTGAGGCACACCAAACCTACTGACCCAATTCGTTATTATTTGTTCCACAACTGTGGTTGCCTCTTGATTAGGGATTAAATAAGCTTTAGGCCATTTACTGAAATAGTCATGGCAACTAATATATAACAGTTACCGCCATCCGTTTCTGGAAAAGGTCCAGCGATTTCTACAGCTATTCTTTCAAAAGGGGCTCCGACATTATACTCATGCATTTCTCCTATGTTTCTGTGTTGCGGCCCTTTGCAAGCAGCACAGGCAGTGCATCTGCGGCACCACTCCTCCACATCTTCTCGCATATGTAGCCAATAAAACCTTTCTCGTATTGTGGAAATTGTTTTGTTCACTCCTAAATGTCCTCCAGAGGCTCCACCATGCATTTCTTCTAGAACATCCTTAACGTTTCATGCTGGCACGACTATCTGCATTCGCAATGAGCCCAGTAACTTTTCAGCTTTGCACTCCGTTCCGAAATGTCCTTCCAGTCTGGTCTTTCCATGTCTTCTTTCCAAGCAAGAATAGGCGATATGTCCGGATCTTCTCGTTGCGCTGTTTGCAAGCTCTCGATGTCCCAACCTGTTGATGGTTCCACAGCTACCCACTGTATAGTAGCTATTGTGACTTTTTCTTTCTCATGGCCGCAATGCTTACATTGAGGTTCGCATGGTCGTTGTACAAAGGCCTCTGTATTTCCATGGATACGTCCTTTCCTCAAAGCCATAAGGCTGGAATCTAGTCTCTCTAAGAATAGCTTGCTCTCTAGCTCGCCAACTTGGACATTCTTCTGTCATTTTCTTTTCTGTTGCTTCCCTTTGACGGCGTTTCCTGCAGTCGAAGGTATCCCGATTTATTACAATCCCAGCATCGAAGAACACTACGTTACGTGAAGGGGTGCTCAGTGATAACTGCAATCTGTTGCAAATCTGCTGCCCAGCTCGATATCTTTGCAATTTCACTCTCCTCTCTTCATCTAGAGATTCCACTCGTCGGCGTTTTCTGTAGTCTCTTTGTAGGTGGCCCGGTCTATTACAATTCCAGCATCACAGAATACCACGTGCTCCGTGATGGCTGCATTCTGTTGCAAGTACATTCCTCCACTGAAATTTCTCGCACTCGTACTGCACTCCACGAAGCTTATCTGGCGGATTCATACACTAATTCATAGGCTAGTGCTTCTGCTGTTGATTTCGTTCGTGCTAGCCTGTACGCTTGTTGTAAATTTTGATCTGCAATAGCGTTCAGAGATGCCTCCGTAGCCACTTCATTAAGAAAATCCGCATTTACGCTGGAGTATGAAAGATGCGCTAATCTTTCCACATCAGTCTGCAGTTGTTGTAGTGATTCTTGTGTGAAAGAAGATCAATCAATTCTTGTTGTCAATATAAATAAATCAATTAATCTATGTGAAACGATAATTGGTTGACATAGCTTCTTGACTAGGTCATTGTTGTGTGACGAAAGCAAGACCTTACACAATAAATGCAAGCAGGTCTTGCCTAAACAGTGGCACTGTTTAAAGTTGCAGTGCATCGCATTTTATAACAAACTCAGAATTATTGGGATTGTTGTGAAGGCGCGTTACTGCGAAATATGCAGGTGACTACCGGCTAGTCACAGCGGTGACCTGGTTTATCAAATAAAAAATAAATAAAAAACAACGAATGCGCGGTGACATGGTGGCTGAAAAAGCTAAAAAAGTTCAGTCTTTTGGATTCGATGTGGGGTATCAAGTTACATTTTATTATACACGACATAATAAAATACACGAGATGTAAAGATATAAATAATGTATATATGTGAATAAAGTTAAAAAAGATTAAGTGAAGTGTTGTTCTTACTGCTGTGTTACATCTGCTCAACTGAACCCGATAGACGGAGATCACAACATTATTTGGCGCAGCCGGTAGGATTGAATAGTGTGCACAAGAAACCCTAATCCTTAAACCCGGAGTTGAGTCTGACTTTGGGGTGCTATTCAATCTGCCTGGAAACTGATCTTCAACAAGTACGAGGAATCCAGTGAAGACTAGAGAGCAGTAAAAAACAACAAAAACAAATACACGTTCCAGATATTATTCTTCCCGTACATCAAGCAGATAGGGTAAAGTGAAAGCAGAAAGAGTTTCTAACAGAAAAACACCAAGAGAAAAAAGAAAGTAAGTGGATACTAGAGTTTATGTAAAATTGGATTCAAGCAGGATGTTTGGAAGAAAAATTTTTACTACGAACAAATTTTATTGCAAACGACTAATAATAGAGAATTGGGAATAATATTTAATCTATTAAAATTTATCATAGTAAATTATATATTCCTGTAAATTTTTAGAAAAGTGGAAAAACGTAAAATGTTAATTACGAAAGGAAAAGGGGAGAAATGTAGAGAAATTTAGTTTTTGTAGTCGCAATACAAAAAAAAAAAATTACGATTAAAATTTTGTGTATGCTTTTGTTTGGTTTTGTTTTGATTTGCGTAAAGGTGTTAAATTACAGTGTTTTTTTCGTGTTATTTCGCATATACCTAATATGTACATACATAAAGTTATTTTTTTTGCTTATCAATCAGTTGTATAAAGTATATAAGAAAATATTGCGCAACTTAAATTAAAAATTTATTTAAAAAAAAAAAGTTCTGAAAAAAAAAATTGTTCTGCTATTATTGAATACGTGAAGAAAGGTCTTCATAAAAACATTTGAAAAAAAAATTTATATATATATATATATACATGCCATTCAATTATTACACGAGTTAGAACGTTATGTGGAATCCATCTCATGCAGAATACCCCCGTTATACTGACCACTATGTCTTTATTATGCTATATACTTTAGTTCTAGCTCTTATTCTCTCTGTCACAAACGATAAAATACCTAATTAGGCACCCTAGGAATCTGATATACCGCATAATGAGCCGAAAAGGATTATATACTCGGACTTTTATCTAGCCAATAGGAAATTTTTAGTGATTTCAATTTCACGCTTAAATATGTGCATATTCGATCTAATTAGAAAATAAAGTGAAAACGAGTGTTGTTCAGCTAGTATTTTGTGGTTGAATATATTTTTCCCCGTTATCTTTAACCGCCTGAATTAAGTTCCACATATATGGGACAGTGATACATACAACCCAGACGAAAAAGGCAAACTACTATACACATTTAAATATTCACTATCGCACTTTCAATGTAAAATTTATATTAACTCCAGATTTCTCTCCAAGATTAAAAGTAGTAAAGTACTGTTATCACGAGAAACGTGTAAATTAAGGCACGTAGAGTTGTAGGACAGTCTGCTAATCACCAGTGAAGAATAATAGTAAAAAATTACTTAAATATGCTAATATGCAATGGTAAACCTATATCGTAATGTGGGATGTTAAATAATGTAAATAATGCATTAAACGAACCAGAAGCTAGTTCGACTCCCCTTGATGTCAAGCCGAAACGAGAATTCCCATTTTTCGTCTTAAGTTCAGCCCAAAAGCGATTTTGGAAAAAATATAAACTCCTTCTCTTTTGAAAACGTCAGTCCAAACCATAGTTCAGATAGTTCAGATGGTACAGACACAATACCGACCGAAAAAGGTGCCAGTGGACTCCGTCAAAGTCATAACGAAATTCCTATACCATTAAGATCAGGTCTAGTATATCAGAGACGAACTAAATCCTTATTAGAATTAGGAAAAGACGGTGAAACACAACATGGCTAACGTTGATATTTCAAAAGTGAACCAGTTAATCTTCAATAGTATACCTATTTTAACTGGGGAAATAGGCCCAAGGCTCACACCAGAGGTAACAGTGTTCACCAATTGTTTGAAATATGTAATGAGTTGCTTAACTACCGACGAAATTCCTATCTTTTTAACTCTACTGCCCACACGTTTTAGGGGTAGAGCAGCTACTTCCCTAGAGAGAACACAATTCGAGAATTTCAGTTAGTTAGAAACCAAGATTTATAGCAAACTGGTAAACACAAAAAGCTATGTAGCCCTAGTAAATGAGCTCCGAGTACTATATCAGATGCCCGGCGAAACATTGACAGACTTCGCAAATAAAGTCCATGTGTTATATAAAAGCTGTCTGTCTCAAATTTCTCAACGATATAATGGTGACGCTGCTACAGCAGTACAAGCCGTGTTAAAAGATACGGCGATCTATGTATTCAAAACAGGGATAATAAATGCCACCTATAAAATGTTTCTGTTACAAGACACAAGTAATGAGTTGACCTCTGTACTTGAAAAGGCTCAAAAATTAGAGGAGGCCGAAAGACAGGCAATGTCAATAGTTCATAACCCATTAGGCATGGGTTTAATGAATCCAATAGCTGCAAGTGACTATTCAATGTTCCCTAGCCCATCTCACAAAATGCCGAGTTCCTTCATAGAACCACAT
Organism: Dioctria rufipes; assembly: GCA_963924295.1. Classification (NCBI taxonomy): domain Eukaryota; kingdom Metazoa; phylum Arthropoda; class Insecta; order Diptera; family Asilidae; genus Dioctria; species Dioctria rufipes. Next base: position 83,023,186 of record OZ002741.1, on the reverse strand, counting down.
GCAAGAACTCAATACCAAGGGAGGCAGGGAAACACAACCCCCAGCTGGTTTGAGAATAATAGACGGTATCCGAATGTAAGGCGCAGCTTCTGTAATAGGACCAATTACACCGAATGTTTTGAAAGGAAAAAGTCAGGGTTTTGCACAAATTGTCAAAACTATGGGCACGTCTCTCAGAATTGCAGAAAAAAAACCGAAGAGCGAATTCTCAGGTAGTAACTATGGCAAACACTCCAGAAAGATATGAGTTTTGTCAGAGAAAAGGGCTCAGGCTAAATAATTGCCGAGCGAAACAAGAGTGGGAGAGTAAAATACCTCAACGAAAACAAACAAATAACCAATCGGAAAACTAAAAATAGGTTTGCGTCGACACCGCGGAAGCCTAAGAGTCGATGAAGAAAATGGTGTCAGCCCGCCCAAAATCTCAAGTCTTCAGTAAAATGTCCCTTGGATATAGCAGCTAGATCCACGATCGAACTCTTAATCGACACGGGCGCTGACGTTAGCATTTTAAAAAAAATCGACGTTGCGATTGAATACTCCCATCAACGACAGGAATAAAACAAGCCTCAATTGTGTCTTCGGGGAAGGCGAGACGATAGGAACATGTGAGGGAAAATTCTACTAAACAGTCCACAAACATGCGAATTTGATATGATAAAAGATAGCAATGAGGATAACGTTCCATATGATGTTATATTGGGCTACAACTTCATGTCAAAGACTTGTAATGTTAAGTGTCCCAAAGGAGCAGTAGGGTTGCCAATAACGGACACGAACAAGACACCATTCTCGATACCCTCCAGCTCTCACTCATGTTCAAAGGAATTGAAGCAAAACAGTAGTTTCCATAGGGAGTATGACTGTATTAGACCGATCATAACTCAGGAAAAAGAACCGGTTACACAAAACACAGGGCCTCTGAAGGAAATGAATTTACTGAATCAGTTAACTAAGGGATGTTTTTCCAAACCGAGCGAGAGCATACAAACCAGTCGGAACCGACACGTAATGTTTGAGACTCAGAAAGCAATCCACATACCTGCGCGTTCAGAAAAACTTGTGAAAATTCCCACGAAAATAAATGGTGAATTCGTTTTCTTCTCGAAAGATTTGCAACCAGGTATCTTTATAGGAAACTGTCTGAAAAAGTCTGTTAATAAGGAAATAACCATTGCTCCACTTAATGTTAATGAAAGTGACCAAAGTTTAGATATTATAGATGCGGAAGTGAAACCAATCTTAGATTACGATATTATTGCTTTAAAACATTTTAGCGCGAGAACTATAGCGCCTAAGCTTGCAATGCCACCACATCAAGAAGTTCATAAGCGCATAAAAGCAAGTCGGCAAAATAAAGGTAATGCAAGAATTAAAGCTGGTGCGTTCTGCATAAACACTACGAAGAAACACACGGTGAAAGAGCGAATTAAAATGTTGGAGGAAAAATCTTATGGGATGATACCCTGAACAAGGAAGAAAAAAAAGGCGGTGCTTGATATATGCCATGAGTACCATGATATCTTCTTATTACCAGGAGACAAATTAACATGTATTGATTCTATTAAACATGAAATCCCTATCCTACAAGATCATTCGCATATTAATCGGAAGATGTATAGACTACCAGGGGTACAAAAAACATAATACGAGATCAAGTGGAGGAAATGTTAAGAAATGACATAATAACTCCGAGCACTAGTCCATGGAATTCACCCTTTCTTGTTGTACCCAAGAAAGAAGGAGCAAATGGGGAAAAGCAATAGCATGTTGTTGTCGATTTTCGGAAGTCGAATACTATTAAAATAGGAGATGCGTTCCAACTTCCTCGGATCGAAGATATATTCAACCAACTGGGGCACTCCCGATATGTTACTACCTTAGATCTGGCTAGTGAATATCATCAAGTCTTAGTAGAGGAAAAGAATCAATCCAAAACAGCCTTTAGTACTTCACATGGACATTTTGAATTCAAACACATTCCGTTTGGACTTAAAAGGGCGCCAGCAACATTCCAACGCTTGATGAACCATGTCTTAACTGGGCTCCAAGGTTTTAAGTGTTTCGTGTACGATTTTGTCATATACGGAAGAAATCTTTTAGACCACAACAAAAAGCTCCGACAGGTATTAGAAAGATTGAAATTGAACAATCTGAAACTGAAAATTGAAAAATGTAACTTCCTAAGAAAAGAGGTGATCTACTTAGGACATAAATGCTCGAGTAAAGCAGCTCTACCAGATCCTTCTAAAGTAAGTTGTGTAAAAGACACTCCAAAGCCGAAAACAGTAAAGCAAGCTCAGTCGTTCCTGGGAGTAGCAAATTATTACCGAAAATTTATACCCTATTTCTCTAAAATTGTAGAGCCACTTAATAAACTCTTGCGTAAAAATAGGTCATTCAAATGGTCGGAGGAGTGCGAGAAGGTCTTTACAGAACTAAAAAAAGGCATTAATTAACCCACCCTTATTAACCATTTATATTAACCACAGATGCTAGTGGAGAGGCACTTGGTGCTGTTTTATCTCAGGGTGAGATTGGCCAGGACCAACCAATTGCATACGGAAGTAGGACATTGAATAAAGCGGAACGGAACTACTCCCCCACGGAAAAAGAGCTATTAGGAATAGTTTGGGTGACAAGAAACTTTCGATGCTATTTACATGGACGAAAATTTACAATCTATACAGATCACAAGTTGCTAAAAGGAATCTTTAATACTAAAGATCCAACCTCCCGACTAATCAGATTCTATCATAAGAGTATGAGAAAATGAGTATAATATCGAATATAAACCGGGGAGATATGATAAGAACAGAACGAAAATGCTTTAAGCAGAATACCAAGCGACAATAGTGAACATCCTGTCAACAATAACGTTATTATAGGAACAAATGATAGAGATAGCACGGACAGCGAAAACGAAGAGCTCCATAACACTAAAATAATTACAAGAGCACAAGTCCATCGTAGAATAGATTCGGAAACTAGTGAAAGAGATAAGAAACTATATCTCGCAGTAACTAGGTCTAGGTCTAACGTTAACAACAAGGTAACCCAAACTGAAGATATGGTTCCTGCAACTCCTAATAAAGAAACTGGGAATGAAAGAGACTCCGAAACTAATTTCAGTAGTTCAACGGAGTCGATAGAAGAAGAAAATGTGCAAATTTTAGGTAACCGGAGTGATATCGATATCATTCTTCGTGATTACCACAATGCACGACTAGGAAGACATTTGGGAATTTATAAAACGTATAAGCATATAAGAAAAAATTACAAGTGGAAAGGTATGTTAAGGGATATCCATAAGTTTATTAAGAAATGTTTAAATGTAGCAGGAATAAACATGGTAAAAACACAAAAATGCCTATGGTAATAATTCTGTCGCCGAGAAACCGTCTGATAAAGTTTATATCGATATTGTAGGTCCTTTGCCGGAAACTCAAAACGGCCACAAATACATACTTACACTTTTGGATGACACAACCCGAATATTTCACTGCGTACCGTTGTTAAATGGAAAAGCATGTACTGTAGCCGACGGATTCTACAAGCTGATGCTGAAATATAAGAACCCAAAAGCAGTAGTTACCGATCAGGGCGCAAACTTTACTAGCGATCTATTCAAGCAGCAGGCTATTTAGTGATAGGAAACCTCAGACAACTGCGTATCATCCTCAGGCAAACGGAGCACTGGAAAGAGTACACGGGCCTTAGATTGAGTATTTAAAAAAACATAGTGGATGAAAACATTACAGAGTGGGACCAATGGCTTGAAGAAGTAGTCCATGTACGTAGCATACTCCAATGGAAGCATTGTGGGGTTTTTATGACCCACACCCTAATAATCTCAAAAGGGATCCCGAACCTATATACAATTGCGATGATTGCGTCTGTCAGAGAAAAAGGAGAATGCAAGTGCTCCACCAAAAAGTTAGGGAAGAACTACTAAAAAGCAAAGTAAAGTCCAGACAATATTACGACAGGAACGCAAAAATAGTAAAATTTCATGTAGGCGATCTAGTCCGCTAAGAAATCCCAGTAAGAAACAGAAACTTTCGCCAAACTGGACAGGACAGCGAAGTAAACTGCACTCTACAAATTGGACGAAAGTTAAGACGAATCCACAATAACAGACTAAAACTGTTTTAGCCTGAACAAACAAACACAAAAAAAACTGTTTTTTTTATACTGGGGACCGCTGGGGACCGTTGACTAAAATTATTATTATCTACAGATGACGCTACTGTGGTTGATGATGTTGATATCTGGAATAGCCGCACAAGTGGACGTGACTCCACTCCAGCCCACTGGTGTGGTATTCGATCCTCTGACACCAACATACCTATATTCCCAAACTTGAGTAGTTACGCTATGCCATGCCGGTACCAGATCACCGTTTTAGCTTCCAGGATCTCGCCACAGGCGGCGCCACCGTCGCTACGTGGTTTGAGTCCATACTAACTGTGGGTTTGTATCTTGACTGTATTGGTTTATGTTTTGGATGCACCATTCTGAATAATATATATTTTCAGATTCTAATAAACATTGATAATTGGAATTCAAAATTTGAAAATCGAAATATTAAAGTAACCTTTTGAATAAAAACAGAATCAGTAAATGATTGACAATCGTGATAAATACTTACTCATTTTGATCGACCTCGAGAAGTGAAAATGCAAATTTGCCAATTGAAATATTACGAATAACCTTTGGATAGAGCCCGAATCGGGGGATAATTGTCATTTAGAATTGAATATTAATATCTGGGATTGAACTAGAGACTTTGATATTGTTACGTGCAATAGAAAAAGACAATTGGTGACATCTACTGGCAATGGAGAGTAAACAACTTCAGGTTTGGAGAATCGGTGAAGGAATCTTCGAGAATGTTCAGGAATAGAATGAATAGAATAGACGGTTCTGGAATAGAACACTCCAGAATAATCTGGAGAGTTTCTAGGGTATAAATATAACAGATGTCACCGCCAGAGCAAGAGTCTTGTCTTAGACGTTGCAGTGTTAATAAGCGAAAGTAATAAACGTGCGAAAGTGTTGTAATTAGATTGCGATAATTGAAAGTACAGTATTAAGCGGTAATTAAAGTTGAGTTGATTAATTGAAAGTTTGTGAATTGTATAAGATTAGAGTGAAATAAAGAACTTGTATTTTACATATTTAATATTGTGTTTTAAATAACGAACCAAAAGGACACGCTCGCAACAACTGGTGTCAGAAGTGAAATAAATTCGCGAAATAAAGTGGTGGCAATTGACTTTAAAATTCAAAGTGTGATTAATTTTGTGAAATTGTGTTAAATTTTGAAAGTTCTGGAAAATAATTTATATTCAACTTAAAGTGAATTACTAAAGTAATGGGGCGAAAATTCGAGGAGCTTCGAACGCAGGATTTGAAGTGGAGTTAGGGAACCGGTCATTACAAACGACAGGTGCAAAGAAAGTTCTAGTCGAGCGACTCAGACAAGCTTTGATAGAGGAAGGAAAGAATCCTGAAACATTTGTTTTCGAAGATAACTTGGAAGAAACCGAAGTTGAAGAAGAGCCTACAATGAAAATGGAACAGCTTTTGAGTGCTTTAATGAGCAAAATGGAAGCCCGTTTTGATGAACAAAAGAATTCTCTCGAGGAACAAAAGAAATCTATGGAAGCTCGTTTTGATGAACAGAAGAATTCCAATGAGGAACAAAAGAATTCTCTCGAGGAACAAAAGAATTCTCTGGAATCCCGTTTAGATGAACAAAAGAATGCTTTTGAGGAACAAAAGAATTCTCTAGAGGAACAAAAGAATTCTCTGGAATCCCGTTTAGATGAGCAAAAGAAATCTATGGAAACCCGTCTGGACGAGCAAAAGGATGCTTTTGAGCAACAAAAGATAGCTTTTGAGGAACAAAAGAATTCTTTGGAATCCCGGTTAGATGAGCAGAAGAATTCTATGGAAACCCGCTTGGACGAACAAAAGAGTTCTTTGGAGAATTGCCTAGAAACTCGATTGGAGGAACAGAAAAATCTTCTAAAAAACTCATTAGATGAAAAAAATTTGAAAATTGAAGAAATCGAGCAGGAACAACAAAAATTTACTGAGCAACTTGAAAACGTTAAAGCAGATCTGGAAAGAATAAGGCATCGTCAGCCTCTAAACGTAGCAGCTGAAATATCTGGCGCAGGTAGAATGAAACCTCCAATATTTGATGGACAAAATTCATGGCATATCTTCAAGAGACAATTTGAGGCAGCTTCAGAGGTAAATGGATGGAATAATGAAGACAGAGCTATAGCTCTGGTGTTAGCACTTCGAGGTCCTGCGTCAGAACTCTTACAAACTGTACCGATTGAAAATCAACGTGATTACACTTGATTAGTACAGGCCATAGAATTACGTTACGGAGATGAGCACATGCAGCAAGTATATCGCCTACAGTTGCGCAACAGGATTCAAAAGCATGGCGAATCACTACAACAATTGCAGGCTGATGTGGAAAGATTAGCGCATCTTTCATACTCCAGCGTGAATGCGGATTTTCTCAATGAAGTGGCGACGGAGGCATTTGTGAACGCTATTTCAGATCAAAATTTACAACAAGCGTTAAGTCTAGCAGGAAAGAAATCAACAGCAGAAGCACTAGCTTATGCATTAGCGTATGAATCCGCCAGACAAGCATCACGGAATGCAGTACGAGTAAGAGAAATTTCAGTGGAAAAATGTACTTGTAACAGAGTGCAATCATCACAGAGCCCGCCCTCACGTGGTCTCCTTCGATGCTGGAATTGTAATAGATCAGGGCACATTCAAAGAGACTGCAGAAAACGTCGACGAGTGGAATCACCTGAAGAAGGGAAAGAAGAATGCCAAAGATGTCGAGCCATGGAACAAGCTATTCGTGGAGAGACTAGATATCAAGCAGCGACTAGTCGCATCAGCTCTCCTGTTGAGCAGTCGGAAAACTAGTAAAAACTAACTTTGTGGGGCAGAAGTTGGTTGGTGGAATCGGCAGCCCCGAAGTCATCATTCAAGTAGGCCAGTTGCAGAGAAATAATAGCAGTCTTGTTATATATGGAAGTGTAGGAAAAAATGACTGCGCAGTCACTATCAATACTGGAGCTGCAAGATCAATTATTAGAACAGATCTTGTTAAGAACAAATGGCTTCATAATACCACCAAATATCTACTAAGAACAGCAACTGGAGCAACGGCACGGGTGTTTGGAGAAATAACTTTAGATGTTCAACTAGGCGAACTACTATTTCCTCACACTTTCCTGGTTTCAGACATAATGGATGAATGCATTCTTGGAATAGAATTCATGACCACATACAAAATAAATCTGGATGTCTGAGAGCGGACTCTCAAATATGGGAACATAGAAATTCCTATGAAACTAGGAGAAGGAGCAGATCATCCTGTGAAAGTAAGGACGATGGTCTGCGAAAATATAACTCTTTCGCCATGCTCCGAGACACTAATATGGACAAAGCTTACTGATGACATCGGGACCTGCAGATTCTATCTGGTGGAGCCTAACCCCACAAAAGTCACATCGAGCATCATTGTGGGGAAGACTTTAGTGAAGGCAGAAGGTGAAACATTAATACCAGTCAGAGTGCTTAACACATCCGAAAATGGGGTACAACTAAAAGAAGGTGCTATAATTGGAAATTGTGAACCCGTTTACCAAATCGTCAATTTGGGTAATGGTAGTAATGTCAAGGAGACAAAAACTATACCAGCTACTACCCAACAGGTTCAGAAACTTCTTTCGTCCAGTGCCTTAAGTAAACAACAACACAACGATGCCAAAGAGGTGATCGATGAATTTTCGGAACTCTTTGCAATGAATGATGATGACTATGGTAAAACAAATCTTGTCCAGCATCGGATCGATACAGGAGAGTCGAGACCCATTCGACAGACACCACGAAGATTGCTATTAGCCAAACAACCAGAAGTTGCAGACATGATGAACTCTATAAAGAAACAAGGCATAATAGAGGAATCTAACAGCCCTTGGACATCGCCGGTTGTTCTGGTTAGGAAAAAGGATGGCAGCACCCGATTCTGTGTAGATTACCGCCAACTAAATAACGTGACGGGAAAAGATAGCTATCCATTACTAAGGATTGATGACACTTTGGATACGCTTTCCGGAGCGCAATGGTTTTCCACGCTGGATTTAAAGAGTGGTTACTGGCAAGTGGAAATACATCCCGAGGACCGAGAGAAAACTGCTTTCTCAGTTGGTAGTGGCTTATGGCAATTCAAAGTAATGCCATTTGGGTTATGTAATGCTCCAGCCACATTCGAACGACTAATGGAATGTGTTCTACGTGGTTTAACCTGGAAAACATGTCTTGTCTACTTGGATGACATAATAGTAGTCGGAAGTACATTCAAGGAACATAAAAACAACTTACGGGACATACTTCAAAGACTCCAAGATGCAAAATTGAAGCTCAGTTCGAGTAAATGTGCTCTATTCAAAGATAAAGTTAAATATTTAGGGCACATAGTTTCATCACAAGGAGTAAGAACCGATCCAGAGAAGATAGAAGCCGTCAAAAATTGGCCAGTTCCAAAGAACAAACATCAATTACGGAGTTTTCTTGGTTTAGCTACCTACTACAGGCGATTCGTGAAAGGTTTTGCAGATATAGCAAGAAGCCTACATCAACTTACAGGAAAGGGAAGGCCGTTCATATGGTCGGATAAATGCAACGAAAGTTTTGAAAATTTGAAGCAACAGCTCTGTGAAGCTCCAGTACTTCACTATCCAAAGCTGGGAAAAACATTTATATTAGACACGGATGCCAGCAATGAAGGTATTGGTGCAGTGCTTTCGCAGGAGGAGAATGGTCAAGAAGTTCCAGTAGCTTACTATAGCAAAGCACTTTCAAAGTCCGAGAAAAATTATTGTGCTACAAGAAAAGAGCTACTTGCCATTGTAAGTTCAACAAAACATTTTCATAAATATCTCTACGGGCAGAAATTCATCCTTCGCACCGACCATGCAGCACTCAAATGGCTTCTACAGTTTAAGAACCCTGAGGGACGAGTGGCGAGATGGATAGAGCGACTCCAGTCTTATGATTTTGAAATCCAACACCGAAGAGGTCGTATCCATGGAAATGCAGACGCCCTTTTACGACGTCCATGCAAACTTGAATGCAAACATTGCGCCCGGGTGGAAGAAAAAGAAACAACTGCAACTATACAGTTGGTAACCGTGGAACCATCTACAGGTTGGGACAACGAGGGCCTGAGAACAGCACAACGAGAAGATCCGGACATTTCACCTATTCTCGCTTGGAAAGAAGTCATGGAAAGACCAGAGTGGAAGGATATTTCGGAACGGAGCGAGAACCTGAAAAGATACTGGGCTCAATGGAACTCTCTTCATGTTAAATGTGGTATATTAAAACGCAAATGGGAAGCACCTAACGACGAATCATTCCGAATGCAGATAGTCGTGCCAGAATCAAACGTCAAAGATGTTCTAGAAGAAATGCACGGTGGAACCTCTGGAGGACATTTGGGAGTGAACAAAGCAATTTCCAAAATACGGGAAAGGTTTTATTGGCTACATATGCGAGAAGATGTGGAGGAGTGGTGCCGCACATGCACTGTCTATGCTGCTTGCAAAGGGCCGTAACACAGAAGCAGAGGAGAAATGCATAAGTATAATGTCGGAGCCCCCTTTGAAAGGATAGCTGTAGACATCGCTGGACCTTTTCCAGAAACGGATGGCGGTAACCGTTATATATTAGTTGCCATTGATTATTTCAGTAAATGGCCTGAAGCTTATGCAATCCCTAATCAAGAGGCAACCACAGTTGCGGAACAAATAATAACGAATTGGGTCAGTAGGTTTGGAGTGCCTCACGAACTTCATTCGAACCAAGGACGGAACTTCGAATCGCGAACTTTCCAGGAGATGTGTAAAATTTTGGGAATAAGAAAAACCAGCACAACTCATCTACACCCACAATCTGATGGCATAGTAGAGCGCTTCAACAGAACATTGATCGAGCATCTAAAGAAAGTAGTTGAATATCATCAACGCGATTGGGTTCGACATATTCCTATATTCCTAATGGCTTATAGATCAGCCATTCATAACACTACCGGACAAACCCCAGCTAAGGTCATATTTGGAAGAGAGATGCGTTTACCTAGCGACCTCAAATTTGGTACCCCCAGAAGTGAACAAAAGTTAGCAGAAGACTACGTATCGGAGCTTAGACAACAATTAGCTGATGTACACGAGGCCACGAGAACGAAATTAGCAGCAAATACTGATCGGATGAAGACCCGCTATGACTTACGTGCTAATTCCGCAGGATTTAACGAAGGTGATCTTGTTTGGCTGTACAACCCGAAACGACATAAGGGACGTTCTCCAAGACTACAACAACAGTGGGAGGGACCGTATTCAGTAGTAACTAGAATTAATGACGTGGTATATAGGATTCAGCGTGGCACAAGAAGCAAGCGTAAAATTGTTCATTTGGACCGCTTGTGTCAATACTACAAGCATCAAGACCGTGGACCACCTGTTGTTCGGGACGAACAAATTTAAGAAGGGGGCAGTGTTACGTGCAATAGAAAATGACAACTGGTGACATCTACTGGCAATGAAGAGTAAACAACTTCAGGTTTGGAGAATCGGTGAAGGAATCTTCGAGAATGTTCAGGAATAGAATGAATAGAATAGACAAGAAGGTTCTGGAATAGAACACTCCAGAATAATCTGGAGAGTTTCTAGGGTATAAGTATAACAGATGTCACCGCCAGAGCAAGAGTCTTGTCTTAGACGTTGCAGTGTTAACAAGCGAAAGTAATAAACGTGCGAAAATGTTGTAATTAGATTGCGATAATTGAAAGTACAGTATTAAGCGATAATTAAAGTTGAGTTGATTAATTGAAAGTTTGTGAATTGTATAAGATTAGAGTGAAATAAAGAACTTGTATTTTACATATTTAATATTGTGTTTTAAATAACGAACCAAAAGGCCACGCTTGCAACAATATTTTAAATCGAGTGAACTGGTAGACAAATGATCGACATTCGACACGTATCGTAAGCATGGATCCATGTTAGGTAAACGATGAAGTTCATTCATAATAAACTATTCCGGGTAAAATATTATCAATTCCGTTTTATTTCAAATTAATTCCAACGACATTAACATACCTCAATGAAATAGTACTATCAACCATATTTACTACAATCTTAATGTTTAATGTTCGCCATAATTATCTTCCTCGCTTACCCATATGAAGTGTAGGAAACTGAAGAAGATAGGGAACGTAGATCTTTTCATATGCTCAGTTGTACTAGAATAAATTTTCCTTATATATACGATAGCATTCAGTATTGAATAATAAAGACATGTTTATAACGTAATGGAACGGTAAAGTTTTGTTTTCCTCCGTCCTCTCCTGGAGTCCTTGCATTTGATGATGGTTGAATAGGTCCGCTCTTTCACTTCTAAATTACAGGTCATCACAGGGACATTGGAAAATACTCTGCCCTCAGTGTCGATTGGGTGGATGGGGCAAGCAGCAGGAAGGCTTAACATCTGCGCCTTCATGGAGCGAAGTGGTAAGTGATGTAAGGGCCCCTTCAGGGCTGGATTTGGTGTATAGGGTGTTTTGTTAGGCGCGATGATTTTTTTTCTGGATCGTGACCGACGGCAGGTTTTTGGTTACCCCCCCCCCCCTATAACTCTTAAGCACTAGTCGAGGTGCTAGCGTGTCGCCCTGCGCTATCGCCGATCACGGAGTGATCTGTCAGCTTATGCTGGCAGTCTGGACTTTACGTCCAATCCAATCATTACATAGTTACATAACAACTTATACTGGTTTTAAATTTACCAGTAAGTATTTTTTACTGGTACTTAAAGTGTTTTGAGCACCGGTATGAAAACTGGTACTGGTGTATACCAGTATTTGCCAGTAATTACTACTTTTCAGTACTCGCCAGTACAACACTCCATTTATAGCGCGTAATGAAAATAATTTGTGGGAAACAGACTTGATGCTTATTATGAGGATTTTTTTCAATATAAAGCAAAGTTGGAGTATTTATTATTAGAGTATATTGAAGAAAATAACGAAGAATATGATATATGAGACGGATTTGAAGGACTGCTATGCAAGTTACATATGATTATGTGAAATGGAATTCATTGGCTTAATGAACATTTTTTGTGTACACAATTTATGCGTCTTAACAATTATAGTAAACTAGAAAATACTTAGAGGGTGAAAATCTACTCGTCCTTACTTATAATTACTAGTTTTTATAAATTTAGTACTCATTTATAAAAACCAGTAATTACAAGTAAGTAGCCAGTAGAGTACCAGTAAAGTACTATGTAGTAGGTAATGGAAAAGTACTGGCACTGGACTTTACCAATATTTTTACTGGTACTGGTAAATTTTCAAGTAAAAGTTAAAAATTTTACCTTAGACTAAATATTGCTTTTAGTATGAGTACTGGTACTTGGCCTACGTAGTGCTTCATTAATTTCACATTATGAAGCATCTGCAGCGTTACTGTAAGTTATGCGTAAAATTAAGCCCAGTGTCATATAGGCAACATTATTGTAACAAATACATCAAAATTATATCATCTATACATTGGATATGACATTTACATGAACATAGCCAAAATTGTAAGATTTACGTTAGATTTACTATAAGAGTGATGAAAACCATTGTAACAATGATCAAAATTGTTCCTTGGGAACCCACTACAAACATCCGAAAACAAATTATTTTAATTTGAATATTGGCAATGTTGGTCAGAAAATTATTTGATCATAAATTTTGGTTCAGACAAAAAATATTTGGTTGTACTTTATAGCCCAAATAAAACGGTCGTTTGATTTGGTGTTACCCAATTATGTTTTCATACCCTAGATGAAATCAATGGGTATACTAATGTCGATTGCCATTGATATTTTAATTTTGTTCAAGAAAGAATTTTTTGGGATATCTCCGGTATATAGCAAAAGCTAAAAAATGTTCTAATTTGTTATTTCATCACACAACCCATTAATTTTTGGTGAGAAGTTTCAAGTCTTGGTTTGACTCATCAACAGGTCCCAAATAGCGAAATTGGGTGATTTGAAATACAAATGAAAAAATGAAAAAAAGAAGAAAGAAATGAAAAGTTTGAGAAAAATAGAAAAAAAAATATTTTATTTATTAAAAAAATTTTAAAAAAATTTTAAAGAAACAGATTCATTCGAAGCGAATCGAACCTGTATACGCCACGCAGTGGGCTGAAAAATAAAGGAGAAAAGGAAGAAGAAGAAGCGTTTCGTGTCAGCAGAAAACCTTACACTCATCGGTGCAGCTTGGTTTTCTGCCTGCTGCAGACGCTTGAAAATAGATCAAACTGATCTCTTCTCATATAAACTCAGAATAAATTCTGGGTGTGAATTATATGAGAAAAAAACACTCCTATACAAGCCCAGGAGGAAAAATAAATAAAAAGATTACTCTTGGAGTTTTCTTTCTTTCTTCCTTGTCATCTTTATTTTTCAGCCCACTGCGTGGCGTATACAGGTTCGATTCGCTTCGAATGAATCTGTTTCTTTCAAAAAATGTTTAAATTTTTTTAATAAATAAATTTTTTTTTCTATTTTTCTCAAACTTTTCATTTCTTTCTTCTTTTTTCATTTTTTCATTTGTATTTCAAATCACCCAATTTCGCTATTTGGGACCTGTTGATGAGTCAAACCAAGACTTGAAACTTCTCACCAAAAATTAATGGGTTGTGTGATGAAATAACTAATTAGAACATTTTTTAGCTTTTGCTATATACCGGAGATATCCCAAAAAATTATTTCTTGAACAAAATTAAGTTTAACCCGGTAAAAAGTCCAAAAGAGTAATCTTTTTATTTATTGATATTTTAAGAAAAGTGCACGTCAGTTAGTAGAAAACAAGTGCAATGGAACAACTTTTGACGCGATGAGAATGCAATAGTAGCTCATATCCGTGTAATTTGTAGATTGAAATTTTCTGGAAAAAATAACATCACGAATAACGTAAAAATTATGAAAATTGTTACTTAATAGATTTTGGCGTGATTTCGGATGAATTTGGTAGAGTAATAGTTGAAGATTGATATGTAATGCTCAATGACATTCAGTTGTGACATTTCTCATGTAGATGTGTGCGTTTTTCGGTGTAACAACGCCGATTTTTCCGGTGTAGCACCAAACTTTTTTGACGTACACTTTTTCTAGTAGTGCAGGTCAATGGAACAATTTCGGTGTAATACTGCAAGAAAGGTGTAACATTTCAGAAAACTTGATCAATGGAAATCGGTATAAGTTTGTCATTCCGTTTGTAACACACGTCTGTTTGTCTGTCCGTCCGTCCGTCTGTCCGTCCGTCCGTCTGTCCGTCCGTCCGTCTGTCCGTCCTGACGATAACTTCAGAACGCACGTATTTAGAGAGTTGAAATTTTTCACATGGGCTTTAAAAAAAAAAGTAAAATTAAATTCGAAAATGGCACAAATCGGGTAACTCCTTCATAGGGTTACCATACAAAAAATTCGTTTTTCACTACATATCTGGACAATACATGAGAACGGTTTACGTAGAGCGTTGAAATTTTGTACATATGTATTGTGTTCATGAAAATAGTAAATATAATTTCAAAAATGGGCTAAATCTGGCAACCCCTTCTTGCTGTTGCCATCTAAAAGTTCAGGATGTTTACGTATCCTGTGCTATATGGTTTTAATGTACTGAAAACCTCTTCAGAATATGAAATCCTATAAAATTGGTTATAATAATTTGTTCTCTAAATTCTTTCTGTCTGATATAAGCAGAACTAAGAGCTTATACATACTTTATACATTAACATAACATGTATATATTTTTGATCGAGGGACAGCCATTGGATTTCTCTGAGAGTTATTACATTTCATTGTTTTCAATTGTTTTCTTGTTCCCATATAATCCATATGTTCTCTAAGTTATGCTTCAGATTCTATAATCACTTTTGCTTATCCGGTCTCCCATAGTGGAAAATCAAATTTGATAGCCATCTGTACGCATAAAATATACAATATTTAATTTGTTATTTATTTACAAAATGGAGATAGATGTTTGACCTGATTGCTCTTAAACCTACTTAACATTTTTTGCATGAAAATTGTCATGCTCCTCACAAAGTTGAATTATTGAACCAGCATAAAAATTTAAACTTAACTTAAATTATTTGGTAAGTAGTTGAAATCGCGATTTCATCTAAATATTTATATACATAGGTGAACTCTAAGCTTAACAATTTTAACTAAATGCTTATACAACTGGATGCTACTTATCTTACTTTAGATTAGTCGACATATCGAAATTTTTATCGGCCGGCCGAAGAACATATGTCACTCCGAAGAAATCACGCTGGCCAATGCATGATTTCTTTAGAATAAGATATGGAGGTACTTCATAGAAATATGTAATATTTAAATTGTTCAGGTTAAAAATGACGACACAAACATGCAAAGCTTTAAAAACTAAACTAAACTAATACTGCATCACTTTCATTTTGATTTCCTTCAATATTCTCTGCCTGCCCAGTTTGTTCCAGAAGACATGAGGTTTGTTGCTTCCCGTAACATATCGGGTATCACTGTAATAATCGAAGTTTCAATGAGAAAAGAGAAATATTTTTTCAATGAGGAGCAGCGAAACAAGTATGGATAAGTTGGTTCCATAAGTTTTGTAAGAATCCCGATTTGTGTTTCTTTATACAGAGTGTACCAGTAGGTATAGTCCAATCGCATAGGGCGTGGAGCTGGGTTGATTTCACGATAAAAAGTCTACTATACCTATAGTAAATCCGGAAATGTTTCGTTACCCTTATATTACAAGGAAAATGAAATATTTCCGGACATATTATGTAGGTGGAGTGGACTGTGTATCATGATATCAACCAAGCTACACGTCCTATGGGTTTTGACTGTACCGACTGGGGCACCCTGTATATTTATAATAATTATAAGCATATAGTATAACATATAATACATGAAGAGTCACCTCGAGAAGTAAAATATGTCGAATAATTTGTATCTTTTTGTGTATTTTTCTTGAATACAGCACCTTCTCAATTTACTCCGTTTAAAACTAGTTAAGAGGAAAAATGGAAAATTTGTGGTGATGGAATTTCCTCATGAGAGCTATTGTATTCAAGTAGAAGGATTTCGACAGATTTTTTCGAGAAATTATCTATCTGTATCTACTTACAGTATGCTTAATGCTAGAATTTTATTCTAAAATCGTGTTCAAATAACATTTTACAATTTAATTTTTTTCCCCAGTGGATAACTGCATTGCTTTTTGCTGCTCCTCATTCTGTAACATACATATTTGATTTTTTATACTTACTTCTGATAACACTCGAACAATATGTGATCATGCTCATTGACCATGCAATGCCATAAATCTATGACTTTCCATTTATGGCAATGGGTTTTAATGAACTCATTGAATTTCTTGAGAATGTTTCTCGTTGGCGGATGGTGGGCTAAATTTGCTAATGGAACCAAAGTAGTAACAATGGGTTGTACTCCACGAAGGTCGCAGGCACTCATCAGATTCAGGAAATCATGTTGTATATCGATGAGCTCTCGTCCATGCAGGATATCAACGGATCCAATATTTATGATAATGTTCTTATTTAGATAAGGTGCAGTCAGAACTCGTTTTGTGGCGCCCTTAATTGTTTGTCCAGATATGCACAGCCCTGATCGGAGAATCTTATGACCTTAACAAAAATCCAATTGAAATTAAATTTTGATTCTAAATACCAAAGGAAAAATTATACCTGGAGTAAACCGGCATTTAAGTTCCATTTTAGCCATTGACAAGAAGAAGTCATCTCCAAGCAATTGATAATCGTAAAGGTGGGCATTATATTCATTTTCACTAAAACAGGAATCGTAGCCACTTTTAGCACTAGGGGATATGGTATGGCTGGTTAATGAAGACCTTCTTTTATTGTTGCATATATTTCTAAATGTAAAGACACGTATTCTTAAAATCTAGAATAAAATGCTCAATAAATGTAAATTGATTGAAACTAATAAAAAAGTTACAAATATAAATGTAGCGTAGAATACTTTGAATATGTTGTAAAGCATGACCACAGCAAACAAAAGTATACATAAATAAAAACAAACAGGTTTGCTTGACCTATACAAAATTGTGCTACCAAGTATCAATAAAATTGTAAAAATATCTATCTTTCATGTATGCCATTGTCGGAGCAAATTTCCAGTAAATTTCTAAGGAACAAATTTCCAGTATTCCAATAATTTTCTAGGAAAAAATTGAGGCCTTCCAATACCCTCGAGAAAAACTTCCCAAGCCATGCCGTGGGTTTTGGGCCTTCTCTACATCAGGTCGAGGCATCGTTGATTTTGTATTGGACCGAATCATTGCTGACTTACGTCAGCTAATCGAGGCATCGTCGAGATTATATGCAAGCAAAGCGTTGCAGTTTTTTGTCCACTCCCCAGTTTTTGTAGTTATTAGTTTGTCTATGGTATGACTTTGCAAAATTTTCTCTTTTCATGTATTAACAAAATGTTTTTTTTTTTAAATATATATTACAAAATAAAAGTGTTCAATTATTTTATGTTAAGATAAAGCGAAAAGTATGAGAATTAATGAAAGGCGTGCGATTGCCAAATTTTGTGTGTGATTATGAAATTTCATATTAATAAAAAAATAATAATTTTAAAACGTTTTTTCTCCATATTGGTGGACAATAAAAAGTTTTCACGTTTTCGTAGAGGCGTTGATCGTCATCGCAAGTATTCGGGTATAATATTAATAAATAATAATATAATAATATATGTATATAATATTGAAAATTTTGTGGTATCGTTCACCGTTAAGAGTCGAGGATTCAGATTATTATTGAACTCTTCATGTGCATTCTTTCGTTATTGACATTTCAAATAGAGATTATGAATTTCGCTATTGATCTTTGTGGAAGTGTCGTGTGAAATGGTAATAAGTCAAATGTATCGTTTGTCACATGTATTTAGTCTTGAGTTGCATTCAAAAGTGCAAGTGGATTTAACCCTTGTGTGACCACGAGAAAAAACGTATCTAAGTGACCGCGAATGGTACCCGGGTAACTCACGTAAATTGCATGCATTTTGTCTGACAGAAATAGTGTATCTATACATTGCTTTGAATTTAGTGTGTTGTACTATGACGCAAAGAGCTAAATATTGATTTTTAATTATATTTTGCTTTTCGTTTTGGGTTTTAAAAATTATAAAAAATAAATATTCAGCATAAACTTTTATTTATGGAAATAGCTTATAACATTTCCAAAGCTGATTTTGATAAAATGTCTTATGAAGAGCAAAATAAGTATTTAGAGGATATAATTGATATTTCTGATGAGGATTCAAATAACGACTCTGAAGAAGAATGGCTTCAACCTCAGCTAAAACTAACGATGATAGATTTCACAAGAAGACAAAGAGAAATTAATAAAGACGCTGGTGAATAATCAGATGTTGATGACGTTTTGTGTGACGAAAGCATAAGGATTGAGTGGGATGAGGCTGAAAGTGATACGGAACCTGAAGATGAAGCTGGTGCTCAAGGTGTGTTAGAGCTTGAAACTGAAGCAGGGCCTGAAGATGCGATTTCTTCTGGAACTGCTGTTGAAAGTATTCTAGTCTCAAAGGATAAGACTGAATGGAGAACCAACTCGCTGCACATTTTAGAACAAGCGCTCATAATATTCTTCGCCAAAGAGTTGGTCCATCAAGATCAATACAGTAAGAACGGAATATTTTTGAAGCTGGCTATGCCCGTGATTTAAGTAAGTCATGTAAAGCCGGGAAAAATTTATTTGCAGAAGAGTTCGACGCGTATCTAAAAATACTAATTACTGCTGGTGTGCATCATTCCAATAACGAACATTTGACGGAGTTGTGGAAGTCAGATTCATATCCGCTATATCGTGCTTCCATGGGAAAGAATCGGTTCAAAGTTATTTCCCGGTTTATAAGATTCTACAATATAAATAACCGCGAAGAACATTTATAAACGGATAAAGCAGCAGCAATTTCAGACATATTTGCTCCTATAAATGCGAATTTATCTTCCCACTATGTGGCAACAGATTGTGTTACAATAGATGAGCAACTATTTGCATATAGGGGTAGAACAAGATTCACCCAAGATATGCTAGCGAAGCCTGCAAAATATGGCATCAAGCTTTCGTGGTCGTGTGCTGCCAAGACTTCCTATACTTTAGAAGGACAGATTTATATTGGGAAGCAGAGTACAGATCACGAAGTGAATCAGGGTGAGCGTGTCGTCCGAGATTTAAGTTTGAAATTTAAGGGCTCTGGACGAAATACGGTAACCGATAATTTCTTTACCACCCTTCCACTTGCCCGATTTTTGAAGTCTTCGGATTTATCTATCGTAGGGAGAATAAAAAAGAACAAACCATATATCAGATGTTGCCTTCCAAATCCCGAGAAGTTTTTTCGACACTCTTTGGATACAATGATCATGTAACCATTTGTTCCTATGTATGTTCCAAAGCAAAATGCAGCAGTTGTATTGTTGTCTACATTACATAACACTAATGAAGTGTCAACCAGTGTAAAAAAGAAACCGGAAATCATTGAATACTACAACAGTACCAAAGGCGGTGTAGACAATATGGACAAAATGGTTGGGTCATTTTCTGTAAAAAGGTAAACATTGAGGTGGCCGGTTGCAATTTTTTACAACATTAGCTACGTGGCTGCTTTGGCCGCATTCAATGTTTTCAGAGAAAATAATCCTCAGCTTGGGAAAAAACCGATTCTCGCAGAACCTTTCTGAAGGACCTCGGAAGAGAATTAGCAATGCCCGCTATATCTACTAGAGCAGCAATCCCTACTATTTACATCAGCAATTGTTGTTCGAGATTTCAGTTGGCAACTGTTTTGCCTGTTTGTTAGAACCTAATACAGAAAATTCTGCGTCATTTGCAATCGACCGATCTGTGATGGTCATACAGTAAGAATAAGCAAATGCTTTGGATGTAACTAAAATGTAATATGTTTGTAGTACATTTCATTTTCAATTTCTAATTGCATTTTTTTTTTAATTTATAAGTATCGCAAGAACCATATTATTATGCAAATATACGTATGTAAAAAATTTAAAATAAGTAACAAATAAAAAAAAAGAAAAATATAAAAAATTTGAAGCTGATGTACCTTAATTAATAAATATGTACTTGAAGTGTTTCCGAAATTTTCTTTGGATTAATTTTGTTCCAATACATTCGCTTTTACCTTTAAGCCATCTAAATTTTTATATAAAATATGCGAGTTACCCAGGTACCACTAGTGGTCGGTTATCGTATACAAATGTTTAGGCCCAAAGATATCATATTGCAGTTATCTTAATTAAGCTCACGTTTGGTAAATATGTTTAGAACAATAAACTTCAAACATTGTATTATCACATAAAAAATTTTAAAAAAATTTGAAAAGTTACCCGGGTACTTTCGTGATCACATAAGGGTTAAGTGTATAGTGATAGAAGAAAAGGTAAGTCACACTTTCGTATATAGTAAAAGCGGCATCTGTGGGTAATTAAGCAATTGGCAACAGAGCGGTACATTAAAGAAAAACCCTTAAGCCAGACGTTTTTCGGTAAACAGCTCAATTATCCCATCATAAAACTGGCGACAGAGAAGCGGGATCTGCTGCCTGAGGTTCAGAGCAATATTCCGTATCCCTTGTGTATGGGTAGGAATCGATTCTTGAGTTCAGTGTTCAGTTCAGTGCCAGGCGGAAATTATTGAGTAGTGCGCGACCAATTATTTAGTGTGTGACTTTTATTTATTCGCTCCATATCGAGAGATTTTTAAAAGGTGGGATGTAGCTCGTAGAATTAATAGAATATATATATAGTTATAGTAGAATTATGTTTGTTACAAGTATGATAAGGTGTGATGTATGTATGATTAAGTGGGGAAATAGCTGGGATCAGTGTCCATCCGACCCAAACCACAGCAATTGGCAGCGGTTGGTAAGTCCACCAATAAACTGCGGATCTTCAAGCAAACCCTGGAGAGATTGGCGAGAGTCTGAACCCCAATCATATTTTAGTCCGTGTTCGTCCGGTTATGAGAATTATATCGGTAGTTAGGATCCCCACTGAGTCGTTGTACTAACAAATACTTTTCTTTCTCTTTCAGGCGACCAGTGAAGTATAGTCAGCATCATAAACCGGGCTATATTTTAACATAAAATATACTGTTAATAAAAATAACTTTTAATTTCAATTCATTTTGTTCTTTTTGATTTAACAATAGTGACGAGTATCAGATAATCTTGTGGTTCAGAGGACTGTTAATGTTCGCTGCCCAAGAGAAGGAAAGGAGAAAAGACTGCAGGAGCTAAAAGAGTATAAGGAGAAGTTGCAAAGCTACGAGAAAGACTGGCATTATATTGAAGACCATCTCACGATAGAGCTACAAAAACGTACATCAAGCGAAGAATAGAGAAAATTGATCCAGGGGCGGAATACGGCTGCCAAATGCTATACGAAAGGCGAAATTTTTGATCTGCTGGTAAAGGGTACACTCGAAGTGATCCAAAGGGGAGAGATCCAATCAGAGAAATTGTTAGAAGAAAATCAAAGGAAGAACAAGGCTCTGATAAATAAAACATTGTCTTTAGAGCAGCAGCTGAAAGGAGTAGAACAGGCGGCGGAGGAATTGGGGAGAGAATTGAGGGTCGGCGGTCTATTGCAGCAAGGGCAAGTATACTGACAAGAAGTCAGTAGGAAATGGACACCAAAGAAATTAGTCTTCTAGGAAAAACTGGGAGGAGCAAAAGGTAACACCAGCCGGTGGCTACAAGAATCTCATCGAGGAGAAAGACAAAGGAACTAGGAAGCATTAAATCATACAGATTGATCAATAAAAGTATGGCGGAAACACACGGGCAAGTTATGGATATGATATCCAAATATGCAACATTATTCTCCCGGAAGAACCACCAAAGCTGGAAGAAGAAGTTTACCATTTCCTAAACTGAAGCAAGGAACTCTACGATGAGTTGACGAAAGAGGAAAGAGTTATTTTCATTCAATGCATAAATTTTCGGCTTAGAGATGACGTGTATTATCCAGTGTGTTCTCAGTCGAAGGTTTTCAAAACTCAGTAGCAAGTTATTAAAATATGCCCCTAAAGTCGTTCAGTGAACTACGTATGAAAATGCTGGAGTATAAGCAGAGACCTGGAGAGGACATCCGGAATTTCTCGGACAGAACAAAAATTAAAAATGGAACATATTTAAAATTTTATTTTAAACGAACATAATTCCTCTTTTCAAAACGAAAATACGTTTTGAATGATGGTAAAAATTCCTTAATTTAGTAAAAAATGAATATGTTAATCAAATAATTTATTTCAGATAACAAAATCGTTTTCATCCAAATCAATCTCTATCCTATTGGGTTCAGTTCTTTGTACAGAATTAATTCCTGGCTCTTATAATAACATCATTATCATCATCGTCATTGAATAGTTGAATAGCAGCTGCCTTTGTAATTTTACAAATTTATTATTTACAAGAATGAGTTCGTAATTATTACCATACCTGAAAAGAGGCAATCTGCTTCAAAACTCATTTGAGGTTTCAATTGCACCGAGTAATGTAACTATGGTTGCGTTCCTTTTCTCGTTCTGAATGAATCTGTATGAATCGACAGAACGATGTCATAATTTAATTCTGTGCTCATAGAAAAGGAACAAAACAGAACCATTTCAAGTGTTTGACATTTGTTCCATTTGATAAAAGTAAGTATAAATTCGTAAATATTGTTGTTTATAAAAAATAAAGCCATTTTCCAATAAAGACAACTTAAACTCAACTATTATCACCTCGTCCAAATTGTAAATAACACATTCACGAATACAAATTAAAATCGTTCTGGCCGATTCCAGGAAAAACTCAGGTGCATTCAGAACGATTCGGAGTCCGAAAAAAAAAGATGACAGATTGAAACTACATAAATCGTTCGGTTCAAGAAAAAGAACGACAGGGATTGAAAAAAATCATTCTGAACGAGAAAAGGAACGCGGCATTTGTTATTCATTTCCCTTTTTTATTTGCAAAATGTTCACTTTAAATTATAGTGACAGCTTTCAAAAGTGACGTTTCGGATCGAAGTGCACACCAACCGTTCAGTTGATAATTCGGTGTGCGGTGTGTATCCCTACTTTTTCAAGTTACGTGGCATGCACGCTTCAAAGCACATCGGTGTGTGACACCTGAACGCACGGATTGTTCATACTTCAGTTGCACAGCTTTACTTTTAGCGAAGCGTGAGCAAAACTATTCAAAATGGTACAATTTCTAAGAAAGACTTGTGGCCTTCTCTTCATCGGATCGAGGCAACTGTGATTTTGTATGGAGCGAGGCATTAGTGGCTTACCCTTTGTGCACGTCATCAAGTGCCAAGTCGAGGCATCGTCGAGGCATCGTTAATTTTTATATTCTAGAAAAGCGTTGCATATTTTTGTTCTACGTGTCCAGTCTTTGTATGTTATTAATTTGTCTATGCTGATGCTAATTGTATGATAGTCACCGATATCTTTAGCAGATTGCATCTTCAGAAATCCAGATTTCAGTTCTGCGGAAGAGCTGAAAAGTTCAAACAAAAATTGAAAATCGAAACTAGGCGACTTACGCCCAGAGGTACTTAGAATAGGTTTAAAGAAGCTATGTGGTATATCATCTCAGGCTAACTAGGTTAGATCAAATCGATTATATGTCCTCTTCCATCACCACGTAATGGGAACAGAAATCAGATTCTGACACATTCGTTGCGTTAGAAGTACCTACTAACCGTTACTGCATCTTTATCCACTCCTTTGACATTAAGACTAAAATCATATGATTTTTATTTACTGACAAAAATCCTTGGGGATATATTACAAGACTGATCGGATAAAATTTCTAATCTAAGATATTGGAAACATAAAAATAATTTTAAAAATATAACAATATCACATATTATTTCTCAACAACTACTTATTATTCAATCTTGTCAAATATGAGCAGAAAATTGTAGAGCATCTTGTAAACTATACAACAAACTGTTTAAAAACTACTTGTTAACATATTGTTTTTGGTACAAGATCTAATTTTACAGTACCAGCAAAAAGAGTTACCATAAATATCAGAAGAAAATTTTGTTCATTGACAAATTCGAAAATCATTAATTATTAATTTAACAAGTAAAAGCTAAGACAAAATATTATGATATACCCTAGACTCGTATGTCATTTCATATGGCCACCAATCTATGGAAGTTTGATTTTTGAAGTGGTTTTTGGCATATATTTCTATAATTCTATTTCGTGGGACAGAAAAAATGATTCATTTTATAGGATTTCATAAGCTGAAGAACTTTTCAGTACATTAAAATTGTATAGGACTGATCGTTTTCACGGGATACGTAAAAATCCTAAATTTTTGTATGGCAAGACCAAAAAGGGGTTGCCCGATTTCGTCTATTTTTTAAATTATATTTACTATTTTTATAAAAACACTATATACATAATTTCAACGCTCTACGTTGACGCGTTCTCAGGTAGTGTCCAAATATCTACGAAGGAATTACCCGATTTGTCTCATTTTCGAACTTAATTTTACTTCTTTTTTTAAAAGCCCATGTGCAAAACTTCTGCTCAAGTACAGCCGTTCTCGAAATACGGACGGACGGACAGACGGACGGACGGACAAACGGACATGCAAAAATCAAAATAACTTTTATTTTTATGGGGTGTCCAATCCATTTTGCCTACCATCATTATTTCTATGTGTTACGAACGTAATGACAAACTTAGTGTACCCTGTATCCCGGCAACTCCTTCATAGGGTTGTCATAAAAAAAATTGTTTTTCACTATATATTTGTGCACTGTCCAAGAACGCGTTGACGTAGAGATCTGGTATTTGCTACATGGTGTTTTCATAATAATAGTAAATAAAATTTGAAAACTGGACTTAATCGGGTAACCCCTTCTTGGTTTTTCACTATATATGTGGACACTGCCTGAGTACGCGTCGATGTGGATAGCTCAAATTTAGTACACGGCGTTTCGATAAAAATTGTAAATACTACAAGTTCAATAATGGACTAATTCGGGCAACTCTTTCTTGATGTTGTCATACAAAAATTTAGGTTTTTTATGTATACTGTCAAAAAGATCAGTCCTAGACGTTTGTATTGTACTGTATTGTTCTTCAGAATATGAAATCCTATGAAATTTGTTATAACCGTTCTTACTATCCGACGAACCGTTTTAGAAATATATGCGAAAAACCACTTCAAAAATCAAACAGATGGGTGACGGACATTCATCTAGAGTATCATAAGAATTGGCCTTAGACCAATTCTAGACTTTATTAATTAAACATTTACGATCTCTTTATTCGTGTTGTGATGAAATCTATTTCTCTCAAATCTATGCATAAAAAGCGTAGAATTATATGTATTCATTTTATGAGAGAATAACGGATACAAGTGTTTGGTCTGGGACAGAGATGGGCGTAGTGCATTAAATTTTCAGTGCATTAATTATTTCATTAGCACTAGAGGCCTCTGTGATAGTTAAAAGCCGGGTTGCACTATCACTAAATGGTTAGTGGTAGTGCAAATTGTTTATCACTATCACTAAACGAATAGTGGTAATGCATAGTCTATTGCATTATCACTAAACGATTAGTGGTAGTGCAGAGTCTATTGCATTATCACTAAACGATTAGTGGTAGTGCAAATACTTTTCACTATCAATGAGTGATAATGAATTCGTGCATTGGTAGTGCAAACATCTTTCACTAGCACTGAACGACAATTTAATGGTACGCATATGCAGCACTACGCGTAGCTCGTTCGATCAAAATTAGTGTTAATTATTAATGAATCATCTCCATCTCCGCAAAACAGAAAACTGAACGGAAGGTTTTTTATTCTGTATGTTCGCTCGTTGCTAGTTCAGTGCTAGTGAAAGATGTTTGCACTACCAATGCACGAATTTATTATCACTCATTGATAGTGAAAAGTATTTGCACTACCACTCATCGGTTAGTGATAATGCAATATACTCTGCACTACCACTAATCGTTTAGTGATAATGCAATAGACTCTGCACTACCACTAATCGTTTAGTGATAATGCAATAGACTATGCATTACCACTATTCGTTTAATGATAGTGATAAAAAATTTGCACTACCACTAATCATTTAGTGATAGTACAACCTATATTTTAACTATCATTAAAATTTAGTATTGCTGCCATTTTAGTGGTAATGCAAAAACGCCCATCTCTGGTCTGGGATTAATACATTGCTTTTGACTTTTAAGGAGCCCTTCGGGCTTCGCAAAGCTAATTATATGTTAAATAACTGGATGCTGGAGGGGGGTTACATTGAAAACGTTAAACTACTTATTATAAATGAAATTTGTGTAGTATCTTCTAGAAAAATTAAAAAAAAAATAATAATAAAGCGACAATAAAAAAATTAGAAAACAATAAAGATGGTTTTTCTAAATCTATTCAGGGAGATTTGTGGAGGAAAGAGAAACAGTATTATAAGGATTGTATAACTATCCCATATTTCTTGTATGTATATCGACGAATATGAATTGAATAATCTACTATATTTTATATATGACCAAATCAATGAATTCTGTAAGAAATTGAACCCATTATTTGAAGAAAAAGTTAAAGAGCCCAAGAGCCGTTTAAGTTTTGAACGTCTGAAAATCGAAAGCATATCATTAACAAAAAGTAAGATTCTTCATTGAATATGAATATTAATAAATTTTTCTTATCTTTATAGATGAAAATCATTCTAAAGAACTTTTCATCCTATATTTCTACTTCTAAAAGCATTAAAAAAGACACTGTGTGGAAAAGAAACGTAATTCGGCACACAATTGTGGTTTCACAAAATACTTTTCTATTCAATACAGTACAATACAATACAAAAATGTTTTATTGAGAGACACTGGCCAAGGCCACGTCCTTTAACGGCGGGTACATAGATCGGCAATGGTTACTTAATTATTAATATGAACATTAGCAAACTGTTCTGTACTGAAATGGTAATTGAATTAGAAGACCATATCAGATTTTTACCAAATAAAGGCCAAAAAATTCAGCCCTTAATCATTGTAATTGGGGATGTTTTGGACCCCAAAGAAATATTACATTATTTTGCTCAAAAGAATATCAAATTCTTCAGCATTGTAAAAGCTATTCACGTTTGTTTGAAAGCCTTTCAATTATTTAATTTAAGTTACCCAGAACCATGTATATACATATATACAACATTTTCATGTATATATATATACAAAATTTCTTTTATAATATACATTTTACAAAAGAGATGCATATAATATTTACTTTCGTAAAATTACTGGGAGATTTAAAAGTTTGTGTAATTGTTCAAAGAAAGTTTTTTACCTCTATTTTTTTTTTCAGATGGAATAACAGATACTAGGCAAATACAGTTCCAATAATAATATGTAGACCCTTAAGAACAAAACCCATTTTGGGATGTACATACATATAGAGGGTGTTTTGTATTACATCACTTTACATTAAATTCATGGGGCGATAGATCTCGGTAAGAGAACAAAAATTTTATGAAAAGGGGGTCTTGTGATGTATAAAAAATAAGTTATATGGAGTTAAGAGAAAAATATTCAAAATCACAAACCGCCCCTAACTCCGAAAGGACGCATATTGCAAGCCCACCTCATAAAAAAATTTTTATTCCTCTTACGGAGACCTAGCACACTATAAGATTAATGTATAACAATAAAACAATATAAAGTATAATCAAGGTCAATACGTTTCGGCTCACAATTACTAGAATATTTCTTTCTATTTAATACTCCACATTGTAAAATAATAATACCTAATTGTTAAAACAAAAGCTTTTTATTATTTCATAAACATTGTAGAATAATAAGAAGTTTTTACCTTTACACGTCATATTATAGAATATTTTCAATTTTCTTGACAGTTAAGTTTCTTGTTAAATACAATATGCCATGTGGTCAGAGTTCCTGTTATGGAAACGCAATCTTTTTGATTCAAGAGATAATTGAAAAGTCTTTGTAAAATATCCAGAAGATTTTCGAACTTCGATACTTTAATATCAATATCTTTATTATTGTTATCAAACGAAGGAGTCAGTTTTATGGGAAAAAACTGTTGTAGGTGAAAAGTGATCTTGTTAAACTAATAATAAATATTTTGGTATTTATACAGGTTTTTTTCTTAGTGTAATACTAACACCTTTTAGATTTTTCATAAGTATTTCGGCGACAAATTGGAATTGGTTTTATTTTATAGATATTTTTATACTACAATTGCCCTTGGATAATAGCTGCAGCGATGATATAAATTTTTACGCGTTCTCAAACTGGACTGTGACCGGTCTAAAATAAAAATTTAAAGTATTGGCAACTACTAAAAATCTTATATAGAGAGGGTATAGATGCCTATCACCGCTACTTGTCCTTAACTAAAATTTACTTCTAAATTGAAAATGTTACCTTCTACGTTAATTTCCGTTCCAAAAAGTTTATAAAAATATAACAAGTGGAAAGGATCAACGGGGAGAGGGAAGGAGAAACAATGACAATATTGTTCTTCGAAAAAGTCCCACAGATCAAACAACAGCAGCTTGCTGTTCTTTAATGACAACTCATCGAAAGAGAAAAGGCACTTTAAACTGAGAAGAAAAAGCACCCAACTTATTTCAAATTCAGCTCTGGCGATTCCGAATAAAATTAATGAGTCAAGGAATGTATTTTCTCAGTTCCGAGTCTTAGATCTCAGTTCAAATAAATCTGAGGTTCTCACCTCCAATGTGGAAATAGTCCTAAAAGTTTGCCAGATGTGGAAGGCCACCCGATTAATAACTTGACAAACATTTGATAATAGGTGTTTATGTTGAATCTTTGAAATTAGCTGTATTGACCGAATTTCAAGCAATAAATAATCGAGAGGATTGTGCAAAGACTGCAGCTGCAGTCTCGATGTGGATGCCAAGAAAAAATAAATAAAATTTCATTGGCTAAAGACGTAATAATTTCAATATCGCATTGCAAGTCGAACCACTTGAGAGAAAACCATGCTAACAAATGAGGACTACATCAACTTAGATATCATGTACTGTTTCCATGAGCCAGAGTTGTGACAACTCAACTCGACTGATTTCGTGGAATTAACATGGATTCAACGAAACTCAACTCAATTCTCATTTTAATGAGCAATAACTCGGATTCAACTCGGAATGAACTCCGCATAGAAACATAGTAATGAAGTGTTGCACGAAACAAGCTCTAATGCAGAGCCAAATTTTCTTTTTCGTTCCTCGACTTGATTAGAAAGACAGTTAGGAAGTATGGTATAAGCATTGATCATATATATTATAATCAATGGTATAAGGCAAGAAAAATGGTTAGATCACACGAAGGAAGTAGGAAAAACTGCTGAAAAATACTGAATTTCGATGACACGTAAACGTTCATTTATAACACTCGCTCCGCAAATATTTTGAGCGAAAGATTTCAGCAAATCTCGGAATGTAATTTAATTTAGATACAAGGACAAAAAATATATGGCCAGCTGCGGAGAATAGTGTCAAAAATCAAAGTCTCTTAAAAATTTATTTCTTCAGGAAAGTAGCACCTATGAACGAAACTTGATTTTGTTCATAGCTTGAAGTACTACTGCAAAATGATTTAACCCTGAAAGTCAAGATCAAAGCGTATGGAATTCAAAGAAATTTTTTTGACAATATAACTAAAAAAGCTGTACAGAATTAGAGAAATGATTGATTTTTGCAGTTTGAAACTGGCTTGGTCTTTACTTTTACATTCTAAGCGAGTTGTCGCTTTCATAGTTCTATAGCAAGCGTATATTTCCTAACTATAAAAATAACATTATTGAAGAGTGCTTATCATGCGACTGAAGCTCAAATTATAGATATTTTCAAAATGCGTTATGCTAATTAAATATTATAGATAAACACATGCATATATACATATATATATATATTATATGTGTATATTATATATATATATATATACTTACAAATACCGGTAATTGTCCTCAAAGAAACAAACATTTTCTGGAGTTGATATTAATCTTTCCTTAGCATGATCCATTTCATACTCTAAATTTTGATTACTCCGGGTCATTTGAGTATTTTTCGAGGGCTTTTGATTCTTTACCATTTCGAGAATATGTTTCGATTTTCCAGAAGATTGAAGGTTAAAAATTCGTGTTCCATTTTGATCGGTGTAACAAATGATTTCAGGAATGGTTAGAAGAAATTCAGTCATACTTTCTACGTACGGAAACTCGCACGCTAAGAATTTACGATAGTCATCTATAAGTGATTATCAATTAGAGTGATTAGCGTAATACACAAAACGATTTATAAATTCTTTACGTACCTTTAATTTCTTGTATTGTTGCCCCGAATTGTGAACGAGCCACCAGTATACTGCGTACTACCGCTCTTAAGTCTACATAATCAATATTTTCGTCGTCAAATTCTCTATATATCGTCATTTTTCTTTTTCTTTTTCAGTAGATTGTTGTAATACTGTTATTGGGTATTAATTTTTATGAAAATATTTCACTTAAAACCTTTAACACGTGTTCAAATTTTGTTCTAGTCGGATTGATTGCAGAGCAGACTCTTGATTCTATTAATGAATTATATATAGCAATACAGCTATAGCTGTGTCGTTTGTTCCAATACATAAGTAGGTATATATTTACAATGTTATCAATTAGTACTAAAACTGTTAATCAAGGGATGGGTTACGCTCGATTTTCATGTGAACATTTTCATCGAACTCGTTTGCCATTAAAAGGTAATGCACAATAAAAAAAATTATTAAGGATTATTATAATCGAAGAAAGTGTTCAGAAGAGCACTAAATAAATCAAAATCGAATTTAAATTATATAATATAGATAGGTATATACAGATATCTATTAATTTTAGAATTGTCAAAGTAAATTTGAAAAATAAAGCCGGTCAAGAGTCGGACTTACGCAATCAGGATTCCATGCATAAACTTTATCAATGATCAATCTTGATTTAACGCAATTGTGATAATACAGCAATTCCATACCAAAACGATCAAAAATTTTCAATTTTTGGACCCGACCCTCTCCGATTTCGATAAAACTTTCAGAATAAGTTAAGTATTAAAAAATATTGGACCTCTCATTTTTAGTTTAGCCTGCCGACCTCAGTCTTGGGTACAGGGTGACTCAAATTTTAATGTTTTCACTGTGGACGTATTTTTTAATTTGCTGATTGCTTGGCATCGGGTTATTTAATTCTTTTGTGTGATATTTCAAATTAATGGTATTAAATGGAAGTTTTTAAAGAAATTAAAAAAAAGAAGAAAAAAAATATTGAAAAAACACGATTTTTATTAATTTTCCACTTTTTGTTATTTTAATTCTTTAACATTAATACATATCATATCAAAAATATGTAGATGTTCAGCTCTTAAGTTTGGGCGATACAATTTCTTTTAAGGAGCATTTACAATGACAGAGTAGAGTGGAGTCACCAGATTGCATTTGCTCTCCTTTTCTCAAGCTTGCACTTTAATGTTCTTCGCGCTTCCCACCAGAGTGGATTTCACAGAGTAGCATCAGATTGGAACAATTTCTAATCTCAAGTTTGGTGACGTGATGAAAGCCAATGCAATCTGGTGACTCCACTCTACTCTGCCATTGTAAACGCTCCGTTATTAGCGTCTCTGCAAAATTTCATATAAAACTTTTAGAATTTATTCCAAAAAATTTATTTTCTTTATTGTTTTTAAATACCTTAATGAAATATGTGCTTAAAAAATATTATAATAATAGTTCTGTTTTATTATTTTATAAATTTTATATTTTATTTTTAATACAAAACGAGTATTCTTTAATACTAACACTATTGTCACTGTGGTACTTTTGAGTACCTGCCATTTCCTTAACACGAATATCTATTTTTAATTTTTCTTTCATATTGACTATTTTTCAATCTAACTATGTTACTTCTGTTTCGTCATATATTAAAATGTTATCAATCATAATAATTATTGCATAACATTATAACCTAGAAAATTTTCACTACATTTATTATTATTCATAAAATTTGAAATGTTTACAAAGATCATTCAACTTAGTTTTGTATTCCACTATCATAAAAGAATTCTACTAATGCATTTTTCTCTTTTGCTGGGAATAGACTTCTTCAATCCGTGAGATTTGGATAAACGTATAAATTATATCTTGTGGAAATATGTACAGAAAAACCATCGATCTTGATTTAGTTAAAATTCAAGCAGAGCCTATCCAACGAAATAATCAAATCATCCATCATGATTAATTTCTTGAAACTGAAATTAATCAGAGGAGATCAATTCAACTTTTGCATAAATGAGATACATACGTCGTACCAGGTCATCCATTTTCTGTATTGATCTAACTGAAAGGATTATTTTCCCAGAGACTTAAATTTTACCTCTCTAGCAGGACAACTTATAAAAAAATTCTTTTACTATTTATATTTATGACTCAGCCATAAAATATAAAACATTTTTTCACAAAATATTGCCTTCTCATTTGTTTAAGTATTAAACATTAAAAACAATCAGCAAAGAAGTCCACACTCTTTTAGCATTCATTCGAGAGTTCAACAGTCAAAGCTCTCTTTCTTAAGAAGCTAGATCTTCCTTTGTGTCAACCTACCGATACTGTCCCTTAGGGCTGGTTTAGATGGTGTAGTTTTTGCGTCGCGTGATCGGTTATTCTCTTTTGTTCAAGAAGGGAAAAACTTGCTGTGCGTTAACACGGTATAGTTTTTGCGCGGCGCGCACGAAAATAAGAGCAGTTCTTTAATCGCTTATTTCGTCGTCTACGACATTCTTCTCTGGGTGGCGTTCACGTTAACTGGAAATTATTTGGACTGGTAATATTTTTAGTAAATATCTTGCGCATTGTGATAGGTATGTTTATTAACATATAATAATTACATTCAAAACTCAAAAATCTTTTTTGCAACTCACTGCAAATTACTTCAAGGGATTTTTCTCTTTTCTCTCTTTTTATGTAGTCTTTGTGTTTTGTGTTGTACAAGTTTTCAAAGCCTTGATAACACAACAACAGTTTTTCCACTAATTGGCGGTCCCACCTCACGCTCATTATATTTTTTCAACACAATACTTTTAAAACAAAAATCTCAATTTAAAACGAAAAACCTCAAACAATATTTTTACTGTCAATGGTCTAAAGTCTAAGCTTTCACAAATCAAAATGCCGTATTAAAATCACAAAACACAACAATCACACATAACATTTCCACAGCAATGGTTCACACTTCAATAAATGAATATCCCGAATTAACAATTGCACACAATATTTTTAACCGAAAATGGGTCATTGAATGATCAGCTGATGCTAAAAAAATTTCCTGAACTCCCCCGAATGCAAAAACAAGTGAAAGAGGAATTGCTGAAAATAACAATTTTTCGGAACTCTCCCGAATGCATAGAAAACAAGTGAAAGAGAAATTGATAAAAACTTCATGATCGTGCGCGATGCTCAGTCGCTGTTCTGTGCGCGCCCTCCCCCATCTCCGCTCATCCCGCTCTCCTACCATTTTCGTGCGCGGCGCGCAAAAACTACACCGTCTAAACCACCTCTTAATGTAATTGGAACTGGATAAACTGGATTCAGCTCCATACACCCAGCAACTGGCTACTCGTATTTTCATTTGATGAGAAAACTACACTAAATATTGTCTGTGGAACCGAAGTCCTGCTCAAAATACCTAACGAAATGTAATCTTAAGGCTACGACTAGAGTGCGCAGTCAAACATGACGATTACCGCACACGGCCGGTATCAAAGTAACCTTTCCTCTGAAATTATCCCGCGGATAAACATCAGTACTTTAATAGAAGACCACAGGAGTTTAGCACAAAAAACACCGCAGCTTGCCTCATTCAAATTTCATCTCCAATCTAATGCCTAATCTCCAATCATGGTAAAACACGTCATCAAAACGATATCGTTTGCTGAATAATGCATATAAATACACGAAATATATAAGTAGTGGTAAGCTGCCAAATTAAACAGCTGTTGACCTGTCAATTATTATAAATGTAATACTTTCTCGATTTCATTGCAGAATTATATCAAAGGAAGTATATATCTCAATAATTTATACTAGACCTACTAAAGCATACTAAAAAATTTTTTGGGACAAGCCGAATAATATAAAATATTGCTTTGAAGACTGAAAGTACAAGTTCCAGTTTACAGCTGTTTTGTTCTAAATTCCTCTACATGGTACTAATACTGAATACTCCTGAGGTATTACGACATGGTTTTGCTGATCAACTACTGCACATAAGCTCATGCTCATGTCGTCAAATGAATGAAAGAGAAGAAACATTTTTGCAAGCATGAATTTTGAAATTCAAGATTGGGAAGCAAACACAAAAATCCATGTCGTTTTGACGACGTGGTTTTACCAATCATTGTAGATTAGACAATAAGCTCGTGCTCATCTCGTCAAATGAATGAAAGAGAAGAAACATTTTTCCAAGCATGAATTTTCAAATGTAAGAGTGGGAAGCAATCACAAAAATCCATGTCGTTTTAACGACGTGGTTTTACCACGCATTGTAGATTAGGCATTATGAACGAGAAATCAAGTAACTAACTTCTAGGATTAACCACTTACCAGTCCAGCCCGTATGCCATGCGGCACACTTTCTTAGACCGATCAGACTAGCCCGTACGACATACGGGCTATAAAAATTTCATTTCTGACTTGCTTGCAAATTGCCCATTCTCTTATTTTGATAATACTTTGATACCTACATACGGTACATTTTAGTTCGTAAACGATCCACAAAGTCTACTGATAGTTTTTTACAGTTAAAATTTTCTTTAGTATATTTGCTAATAGAAAAATATCACAACAATGTGATCAGGCGGTTATCGGTGGAGCCTTATCCTG
The DNA here is from genome assembly GCA_963924295.1 of Dioctria rufipes. NCBI lineage: Eukaryota > Metazoa > Arthropoda > Insecta > Diptera > Asilidae > Dioctria > Dioctria rufipes. The sequence goes on along the minus strand of OZ002741.1, from coordinate 82,988,021 downwards.
ATCGGCTGACCGAAAGACATGTTTTAGAAACGATACTTTTTTTTATATTATTAAGCTCAGAGGATGATGCAAAGCACAGCACGGCAGGAAGAAGCTAGGATAAGGAAAGAAAGAAAGTGCTGCTCTAAGAGAAACAACGAAGGTAAAAGGATAAAGGAAGAAACTAGATACTATTGTATTTTTTTTTTTAAATGAACTTTGACCGTACATATTTGTTTTGCTATGAACTATATAATTTAGTTTTCAAATAAAAAACTAGACAACTTTTGGAGGCCTTCTGTTGAAAAAATCGAACTGGTAAGTGGAGACCTCAAGGCAGCATCAGCCTTTCCTGATAAATTTAACGTCTATGGTATCCATCACTATACCATAACTTATCTATCGTTGACGGCTTTGCTAGATATATTCACCTACTTATTTGCGGTTTAAGGAAAATAAGACCCTCCAACTACCAGCAGCATCGCAAGGGCAGCAGCATCAACCTATCCCAAGAAAACGCAAGGGCCTGGATTAGAAATTTGTGCTGAACACCACCTCAAGGGGGAGGATGTTTAAGCATTAAATATTCAAACCAATCAGCAAATTCATAAGTCAATAACTTTTATTAAAAAAAAGAAAAAATGCAACACAAATTCAATTTAATCAGGTAAATTCTATGCACTTTCGCTGCATCAGAAACACTTGCAGACAAATAATAATTTCGCAAGATCAAATTTCACGCGGGAAATTCGTTAAATTGAATTTGTTGATCGGCTTTAGGTGTGAGTCAGTCAATTTAGACATTGCATGAATTTCACCATTGTCGAATTCGCAAACTTTTTTTATTATTTTCCACGATACTATTTCCTCACTTCCCAGTAAAATATCATTACATAATAAGCAGTTACGTACACTTTTACTTAAGTGACAAATATCGTAAAAGGAATAAGTCTTTCGTCGTTGATATATAAACCAAAAGCTTTTCTAAGGCGCAACCGAAAGTTTTATACAAGATCGGTTGTTAGACCCTTGATCACATGTCATTCCAGCGACTTCAAATCCATTACGCAAAAGCTTAACATTACATTCAATTTCCCTTCTTGTTGATATCTCACCAAATAAAAGTATGCAGTTTTAGTCTAAATTACTCATTTCATTTTATTTTGCTTTAAATCAATTGACAATTACTCTCAGAAAGACCGGTATCAAATCTTAGTAAAGAATGCCATCGTAAAATGCATCTAATGCTTATGATACACATAGAGTAAATTTAACTTGGTATTTGCGTCAGGGTAATTGAATTATTTAGTTAATGGGAGACCCCTGATACACATAAAGGCCGAAATACAATGATGCCGACAAGATATTTACGACGACAAATTAAATGTTGACCTAATGGCAATACCATGTTGCTGTACCCAATGGCGCCAGCCGAATTTGTCGCCGTAACCAGAGTTGGGAATAATTAAACTTTTGTCGTCGTTGTCGTCGTAATTTGATTTTGACAGTTGAGAGTAATGAGCGAAAAATGTCTTTCGAGGAGCAATTAATTAATTTAGTGTCTATCGCTGAATATGTGCTTACACAAATATTATATTTCTAGCGACTACCAGTTGGTGCTGATATTAGGGTAGTTGCAATTACCCAGCAAGTTTTGCGGATATAGAGTACCCCGAAATTACTCGCTTGTTTTTTGGGGTATTTGTCAGAATTCTTAGGGTATTTGATGACACACACAAAGTAAAAGCAGCCTAATTTAATTAACTAGATAAATTTACCCTATGTGTATCACAGGTATAACAGAAGGCAGAATGAAACCCAAATTTAGCATTTCTTTATATGAGGTAGGAGACTTATAATAAAATTTTAGGGAAAGTTCCTTTTCAGTTTCAGGCCAATGAGTATTCGGTTTGTGTTTCAAGATAAATAACTTCACTAATTTATTTTTTCTTCAAGTTCATTAGTAAGCGACTCTTTGAAAATCTGGTTAGAATAGTCAGAACTAATTTTACGATATTTTGGAAAGAATATATTTTCCTTATTTTCAATACTTTCTCCAACTGTTATCTGAGGAAAGAGCTTTTCAGGCGAAAAAAACTGGAATGAAAGTATATCTATTGTTATCGGAATTAACGATATGCTGTAATTTTTATATATGTTCTTACATAATCACTTTTAGTAACTATCAATTCTTCATCTTCCAAAGTAATGCTATTATTTCCATCTTTTTCTACGCATTCTCTGGTGTCATCTTGAACTTGCCCTTTGACTGCTCTTCTTTTATTAAGTGTTTTTCGTGCAAACCGATTTAGCTTTTCCTTCTTAGATGAATCTACTACATATAGATGATAAATAGAATCTGAAACTGAATTTGAGCAAGCGCAACATGCTTCATAATTTGGCTTGGAGATTGCATCATTTCTGAGAAGTTTGTTCGTAGACTGAGTTTTTATATGGTTTTCAGAAAAATTATTATCACAAAGTTAACATTTCAGAGTATTGTAACTTCTAATTTGCAGGTAAAGACTTCCACAATGTTTAATAAAAATTATCCTTCGCTGCAGTCATCTGTAGCTCGTTTCTATAACTATCAAATAAAAAAGATCTCAACTGCAATTCTCTATTTCACGTCACTTTGTTGTCATTCTCCACCACTGTGTTTCTGAATGCAACTATACACTATTGTCTATTATGACTATTACTTCCGAACTGAAATAAAAATTTTATATCTTTTGTAACAAAATTATTTAAAAACAAGTAAAAAAGCTAGAATTGGTCTAAGACCAATTCTTGATACTCTAGATGAATGCTCGTTTGTAATTTCGTATAGTGCGCAAGTTTGAGTTTTGCAGTGGCTTTTGAATATATCTCTAGAACGGTTCGTCGAACAGCAAAAATGATTATAACCAATTTTATAGGATTTCATATTCTGAAGAACTTTCCCATACATTAAAACCGTATAGAGCTAGAGCAAAATGGGTTGGACCCATGCATAAAATTAAAAGTTATTTTGATCTGTCTGTCCGTCCTCACGATAACTCGAGAACGCGTGTACTTAGAAAGCTGAAATTTTGCACATGGACTTTTAAACAAAAAAGAAAAATTGGGTTTGAAAATGGGGCAAATCGGGTAACTCTTTCGTACGGTTGCCATACAAAAATTTCATTTTTCACTACATATTTGGACATTGCCTGAGAACGCATCAATGTAAAGCGTTGAGATCTTGTACATAGTGTTTTCATAAAACCAGTAAATACAATTTCAAAAACGGACCAAATCGGGCAACTTTTTCTTGGTGTTGCCATATAAAAATGTAGGACTTTTACGTATCCTGTGAAAATAATCAGTCTTATACGGTTTTAATATACTGGTAAGTTCTTCAAAATATGAAATCATATAAAATTGGTTATAATCATTTTTTCTGTTCGACGAACCGTTTTAGAGATATATTCAAAAACCACTTCAAAGCTCAAACTTGCGCAGATGGGTAACTATACGAAATTACAAACGAGCATTCATCTAGAGGGTATCATAAGAATTGGTCTTAGACCAATTCTAGCTGCTTTTTTACTTGTTTCTTATATATTACTGGACATTTTTCTTCAGAATTCTTATGCATTATTGGTTGCCGAGAACGATTTAATAAAGTTGAATTGATTCGGATGCTCGCAGATAGAATATTCTTTTGATCTACGGATGGCTCCAAAACAAATGAGGGAGATGGGGCAGGAGCATATGGTTCAAGAGCTCGGGTCGACATATATGCGATTGAGCTATAAATTAGGAAAAATATCACAGGAACAAAAATATCTATAATATGTATCTTTTCTGACTGCAGAGCTGCATTACTGGCAATCAAACAGATGCAGCTCCAAACTGATTTGGGACTACCTGCTGGAGTTAATTAAATTAACGCACTCCAATTTATTTGCACAAATATGGGTGCCTTCACACTGCAATATCGCAGCCAACGGGATAGGGGTCCAACTAGCCAGGAAAGGATCCGAAATGGAATTCCTACAGCCAATACCCTTCAGTTACGCTGCGTGATGAGAGGGGTTGCGTTTACCTGTGCCCTTTCCGTTACACAGGTGAAAAAAGTAGTTTTTAAAATGATTTTAGTTCGATTTTTTTCATCTATTTTTATAAACATAGAACAATATAAATTTACTATTTCCAGACAGTTTTCCCATTGCTGGCACAGTTCTAGACGTTTTTGTTTCGTTAAAATCCAACGTCTTGTCTGTCGCACTCTTACGCATTTATTCCTTATCACACTCCAATCGATTTGGCTATTGACAAACAACCGAATTTCTGCCTGACAAATTAATTTCATGTTGTTCCTTCGATAACTAAACCAGCTCGTATAAAAATTACTGCCATAATAAAATCATGTTTTTTATTTATTTGTATTAAAAAAAAAGCGTCTGGCACATACTAGCAGCAAAAAACTGTCTGGGAATAATGAAATTATATTATTCAATGTTTATATGTTTATAAAAACTAATAAAAAAGAAAAAATATCGAACTAAAATCATTTTGAAAACTGCTTTGTTTACCTGTGGAACGGAATGGACACAGGTAAACGCAACCTCTCTCACCAAACAGATGGGCCGCATGCCTATTGAGATGGTGACGCTGCTAGCTCTCGTACTATATGTAAGAATTTTTAATGAACTGCAACTGGCTGCTGCGAAACGAAGCTGTTGACGCGTGGGCTGAAAGGAGGCATTGCAAAATTGACGTGATTTTGAAACTAGAATTAACCATTCCTAATTTGAAAATAATTTATTTATTTACCTAAGGTACCTATAATATATACGGGTGTTTCCCACTAGGAGGTCAGTAGAGCGGGAGGTGATAGTACTCAGATAGATGAACAAAAAATTGTATGGCATGGGGCGAGGGGCATATCAACCGTTTAGGAGTTACAGGGTGATTAAGAAAAAAAGCAAATTTTTCACAAAACACCCTGTATCTTAAAAACTACAGGGTGCATGGTCGCAGTTAGGAGCTATCCTTCCATTCTGGTTTTTCTATATCTGGTTTCCAAGCAAGAATAGGCGATATGTCCGGATCTTCTCGTTGCGCTGTTCGCAAGTTCTCGATGTCCCAACCTGTTGATGGTTCCACAGTTACCAACTGTATAGTTGCTGTTCTTTCGTTTTCTTCCACCCGGCCGCAATGTTTGCATTCAAGTTTGCATGGACGTTGTACAAAGGCTTCTGTATTTCCATGGATAAGTCCTTTCCTATGCTGCATCTCTAAGCCATAAGGTTGGAGTCTAGTCGCTCTAAGAATAGCTTGCTCTCTAGTTCGCCAACTTGGACATTCTTCTCTCCCTTTCTTTTCTGTTGATTCCCTTCGACGGCGCTTCCTGCAGTCGCTTTGAAGGTGTCCCAATTTATTACAATCCTAGCATCGAAGAACACTACGTGAAGGGGTGCTCAGTGATAACTGCAATCTATTGCAAGTCTGCTGCCCAGCTCGATATCTTTGCAATTCCACTCTCCTCTCTTCATCTAGAGATTCCACTCGTCGGCGTTTTCTGCAGTTCCTTTGTAGGTGTCCCGGTCTATTACAATTCCAGCATTGCAGAATACCACGTGAAGGAGTGCTTTGTGAGCGCTGCATTCTATTACAAGTACATTTGTCCACCGAAATTTCTCTCATTCGTACTGCACTGCGTGGAGCTTGTCTGGCGGATTCATACACTAATGCATAGGCTAGTGCTTCTGCTGTTGATTTCTTTCCTGCTAGCCTTAACGCTTGTTGTAAATTTTGATCTGCAATAGCGTTCACAAATGCCTCCGTCGCCACTTCGTTAAGGAAATCCGCATTTACGCTGGAGTATGAAAGTTGCGCTAATCTTTCCACATCTGCCTGCAGTTGTTGTAATGATTCTCCATTCTTTTGAATCCTGTTGCGCAACTATGGGCGATATACTTGCTGCATGTGTTCATCTCCGTAACGTAATTCTATCGCCTGTACTAATGAAGTGTAATCCCGTTGCTTTTCAATCGGTACAGTTTGTAAGAGCTCTGACGCAGGACCTCGAAGTGCTAACACCAGAGCTATAGCTTTGTCGTCTTCATTCCATCCATTTACCTCTGAAGCTGCCTCAAATTGTCTCTTGAAGATATGCCACGAATTTTGTCCATCAAATATTGGAGGTTTCATTCTACCTGCGCCGGATACTTCAGCTGCTACGTTTAAAGGCTGACGATGCTTTATTCTTTCCAGATCTGCTTTAAAGTTATCAAGCTGTTCCGTGACATTTTGTTGTACTCCCGACACTTGTTGTCGAACTTCCAACACTTCCTGCTGGATTTCTTCAATTTTCACATTTTGTTCGTCTAATGAACCTTTCAGAAAATTCTTTTGTTCCTCCAAACAAGTTTCTAGACAATTCTGCAGAGAATTCTTTTGTTCATCCCAACGGGATTCAAGAGAATTCTTTTGTTCCTCAAAAGCATTCTTTTGCTCATCTAAACGGGATTCCAGAGAATTCTTTTATTCAACAAAAGCATTCTTTTGTTCGTCCATAGATTTCTTCTGCTCATCTAACCGGGATTCCAGAGAATTCTTTTGATCCTCAAAAGCATTCTTTTGCTCATCTAAACGGGATTCCAGAGAATTCTTTTGTTCCTCTAGAGAATTCTTTTGTTCATCGAGAGAATTCTTTTGTTCCTCAAAAGCATTCTTTTGTTCATCAAAACGGGCTTCCATTTTGCTCATTAAAGTACTCAAAAGCTGTTCCATTTTCATCACAGGCTCTTCTTCAGCTTCGGTTTCTTCCAAGTTCTCTTCAAAAAGAAATGTTTCAGGATCCTTTCCTTCCTCTATCAAAGCTTGTCTGAGTCGCTCGACTAGCACTTTCTTTGCACCTGTCGTTTGTAATGACCGACTCCCTAGCTCTTCTTTCAAATCCGGTATTCGAAGCTCCTCGACTTTGCACCCCTTTACTTTAGTAATTCACTTATAGTTTAATATAAATTATTTTCCAGAACTATCAAAATTTAACACAATTTCACAAAACTGATCACACTTTGAAATTTTAAGTCAATTGCCACCACTTTATTTCGCGAATTTATTTCACTTCTGACACCAGTTGTTGCGAGCGTGGCCTTTGGTTCGTTATTTAAAACACGATATTAAATATTTAATATACAAGTTCTTTATTTCACTCTAATCTTATACAATTCACAACTTTCAATTAATCAACTCAACTTTAATTATCGCTAATACCGTACTTTCAATTATCGCAATCTAATTACAACACTTCCGTTTCTTTATTACTTTCGCTTGTTAACACCGCAACGCCTAAGACAAGACTCTTACTCTGACGGTGACATCTGTTATATATATACCCTAGAAACTCTCCAGATTATTCTAGAGTGTTCTACTCCAGAACCTTCTTGACTTTTCTATTCATTCTATTCCTGAACCTTTCCGAACATTCCGTCATCGATTCTCCGAACCTGAAGTTGTTTACTATCCATTGCCAGTAGATGTCACCAGTTGTCTATTTCTATTGCACGTAACAGTACTTTAGATAGCGAAGTAGAAAATATTTGTTATCGAAGATAACTTAATATCCTCATATTTTACATTTTTTTCTAATAGATGGCGCCATCTGTAAACATGATATCAGTCATTCGGTAAAAATTTCGTCTGCGTTTTCTAATTTGGTACATGTCGAGAAGAGGTAACAGATTTGGATTCTAAATAAGCATTGATTTTATACATATAGATATGCCACCAAATCTGTTACCTCTTCTCGACAGATGGCATTAAATGTACCAAATTAGAAAACAGAGGCGAAATTTCTACCGAATGTCTGAAAACATGTTTACAGATGGCGCCATCTATTAGAAAAAGTTGTAAAATATGAGGATATTAAGTTATCTTCGATAACAAATGTTTTTTCTTCTTCCGGATCTGACAAAAACTGACTAAAAACTCATAACGGTATACATAATCTATTTGACATATGCATATTAATTCGCATCTACATTCTCTTGCGAACGTGTGGTGTAATGATTTTTTTGTCTGGGGTAAGTAGTTTAGAAGATTATCGCACCTTAATGTAAGTACTTCCATGTAACAAAAAATTTGCATTAAAAAAGTGGAAAAGTTTATTTCACATCAAAACCCATATAACGGTTAAACTTAGAAAATTTAAATGCTCCCATTAAATATGTAAAACATTATGCTAAAGCGTTTAAAAGAAAAATCAGCCCCCTCGCACCAACCTATACTCCCTCTGTACTCCAATTTGAAAATCACGCATTTTAACGATGTTCGGGTGAAAAAAGTCTGTTATAAATTTGTTTACAGAAGAAGAAAATCGACTGACTTAAAGAACATTATCTCGGGTCTCGACTGAGATAATATTACTGATATTAACACTTTATTTCTGGTCCCGACGTTTCGCTCCCCATTCACTCATTGTCAATCAAAAAATCTCATGTAAATCCATCCATGTTTACTACCCTAAAACTATTCCTAAAATTTCACATTTTTGCTACGAACGTCGTGTCGCTTTTATGCACGAAGTTATAGAAGTTATTTGGTCATGGGTTAGTGATTGGATAAAAGTTATTTAATAAAAATAATAGGCGTGAAGTAGAAGTCGCCATAATCACAGCATCTTATCTTCTTCCCATGCTTACGAAATCGCAGTCACCTAAAAACCATGAAAACCACATCGAATGTGCTAAACTGTAATCATTATAAACTAAAAACAAAAAATTCTGAGGAAACAATAGGTATATCTCTTCTCCCTTTGCCAGACAGTAGATACGCACCACAAGCAATCCAATTTCTAAGAATAATGTCTCAGAAAGTAGAACACAAATGCCTTATGGAAATGAATGCAGAACATTACCGATACAAAACCCTTCGTCTCCTACTCCACTCCTAGTTCTTAAAGTCATTTCAATGGACGTCATATTGTAAACTTTTGAGCTTTTATTCTAAGCACAATATAAAAGTTTTGCGTCTTTGATATTGATTCCTGCTATGAAATGTATATCAGTTCGAGTTATTTACTGCAGCGCCGCAAGTGAGCAGTTAACAAAACACTGTAAAAAGCTACTTGCAACCACAAAGGTTGTACCTGTTTGAGAATATTGAGCTCTTCTTATACTTTTATACGTAGAACAAATCAGGTTAGTTGAGTTCCCTAAAGCTGTATGTGACGTAATGGATTTGGTTTTCGTATACATATATTTCGATAGCGATAGCATATGATTACTTCTAGCAAGTTCTTTACGTAGAAATTTTTGTTTTAGTTCCTTATGATCACAGTTTTGCAGATTCGATGTGGTTTTTAGTGACTGCGAGCGCATAAAGTGGGAAAAAGATTAGGAACTGTGTTGTGCACACCTGTTGTTTTTGTAAAATCGTTGTAATATTTCATTTCATGAAATCATATATATACTTAAGTTTGTCATTTCATTTGCAACGTACAGAAATAATGTTGGTTGAGTAAAATGGGTTGGAAACCCAGGCATAATATTAAAAGTTATTTTGATTTTTACATGTCCGTCTGCCTGTCCATCCGTCCATCCGTCCGTCCATCCAACCGTCCGCCCGTCCAACCGTCCGCCTGTCCTCACGATAACTCTAGAAGGCGTTTACTTAAAGAGCTGAAATGTTGCCCACGGGCTATTTAGAAAAAAAAAGTAACTTTAAAATGGGGCCAATCAGGTAACTACTTCAAAGATTTTCCATACAAAAATTTCGTTTTTCACTATATATTTGGACGCTACCTGAGCTGAAATTTTGTACACAGCGTTTTCAAAAAAATAGGTATTAAAATTTTAAAACTGGACTAAATCGGGCAACCCCTTCTTGGTCTTGCCATACAAAAATTTGGGTCTTTTACGTAAACTGTGAAAACTATCAGTCCTACACGTTTCTATTTCACTGAAAGTTCTTCAGAATTTAAAATCCTATGAAATTGGTTATAATCATTTTTACTGTCAGGCGAATCGTTCTAGAATTAGATGCGAAAATTAACTTTAGGGTATCGTAAGAATTGGTCCTATTGTTTAATATGGGTCGACATTACTTTAATGAAGTGTGGTAGTAAACAAAGTTGAGAATATTAAAAATGTTTTTATATGTGAAAAGCATTTTCATTCTGAAAATATCATCTATAATGGAATGAATGCAATACTCTTGCGGTATGATTCATCTCTCTGTAAATGTGATCAATATAGTATTGATATGACACGTTATGTAGGCCAAACTTTGGTTGTAAATCTAGGATACTACTTAAAAGAAGATATCCTCATACAAGATTTGTCATGTACAATGCCTGATGCAATTGAGTTTTATCATTAACGGCACAAGAACAAATGTCGCGTGCAATACCAGAGCAGAGTATATAAATTTTATATGGCTGGTGGAATATTCTGGAATGGATCACAACATTTGCAATGATGGATATGTTGAATGATTCATATCTTCTCGTACCTTTCGTTTTGAGGAGGTCAAATAAATGAATACAAAACTGTTGTTAAAGCAAAATTTGTTCTCGGCACGCTCCAAAATATGTTGTGGTCCATTCCGGAATACAACACCCATTCACAATCTCTATACTCTGCTCTGGTGTATATCATGTTATATCTAGTTCTTGTGCCATCTGTCGTCTTACTCACATCCTTCACCAGATTTAGTATTTAACCGAAATGATTACGTACGGCAGGACATATATACGTAACTATAAAATTCCATTAATACCTAAAACAAATATTCCATCCCCATCTCAGTTCTTAGAGTCGAGTATAAGAAAGTTTCTATCCCCATTTTTCTTTTTAAAATCAGAGCAAGAGCGAAAATACAACAAACGACTATCAATATGTGAGGGAGTTGTGCGAAACTAAAACGAATGTTATTAAAGCATTATTGCGTATACAATTGTTTCACATAGTTGGTCCTGCAAAAGGTTGTTTTCTTAAAATATAATATAAGCGATGTTACAAAGCGATGCAAAATATAGGATTTTCAATACCACACATTGACACGATAGTGCGTTGGCAAAGCAAGATAATTTGGTCTACAGGTATTAATCTTTGGGGTATTTGACCAATATTTAGCCGTCATACGGCTACGGTTAGTACTAAGTACTATAGTAGCTGAGTCGCAAACGTTGGTTCGTTCTTTGAGACAAATCTTACAGTTGATAGTAGCGGCTATACTTGAGGATAGATGGCTAATGCGGAATTTTTACTCCAAGGAGGACTTATCCAACACTGATGAAGGGGCCGGCAAATGTGACTCGTCAAACTTGTGAACGTATCAGGAAACTATCGAGACTACACACGATAATTACTTATTTCTTTAATTTAATTGTGCAGTTAATTCACGTAACAGCATTAACAACTGTCTTTTATTATCATATATTGTCGAAGCCCGTAATATTACCCTAGTAATTTCAAATGCTTTTACTCTGTTAATAGCAACCCCACCTATTAACAATACCTATTTTATAGCTTTTAATAACGCATTTTAAATTTTCTATTTTCTTTTTTCCCCGCATATTGTAACAGTCAGGTTCACTTTTTCTGTTCAGCGCATTCGTATATTAAGGTGGCCCAAAAATGTGTGGATTTGCAAAAGTGTTAAAATATCTGAATGCTTAAGAATATTTTGGCTAATATAATGCTAAATTTCTATACAAAATTTCAGTGCAATTCATTAATGTTTAGTGGTCGTTCAAATCGAAAATAGTTTTTCTTTAGCTGGTTTGGACTTTCAGGAAAACTCTTTCAAAATTTACTGTTATAACTTTTTAATTTGACAATATTTTTCCTTGATTATTTTTTACAATTTATGGAAACTTAGATGTTTTAGAAAATTACATTTTTATATTTTTTATAAATGTTTTAAAATGAAAATTCGTCCCGGAACTACAATTGTTTGACTTCGCGAAAATTTGTTCGAAGTCGATGCTGAGGTGAAATTTGTAATTAAATTACGACATCGACTTTGCCGATTTCCTTCCACACTTTTTCCTTAACATGGATATTTCTGAACTGAAGTTGGCTGCAGCCGACACCAACTTTGCACTTTGAGCAAAGTTCAGTTTCAGTCGAAGTCCCAGGTGAATTCGAAGTTGCAATTTAATCTTGCATTTACCATTTGGGCTAAGTCGAAGTAAACTGAGAAGCCGTGTAATTCGCGCCTAAATGGAATCATGTATTGTATGAACTGTTCTCAAATTCCGATTTTCAGAGGTTATAGAATTGCGAATAGAAGATGAGGAGTTTAACAAGTAGTTAAAATGTGATGACAGCTTGCAATGTTTTGGAAAATTAACAAACAATGAGATAGTAGATGATCCTTGAAGCAGATCGTCCAGGCAGTGATGAAGAAATATTGGACGTTCTTGAAAGTGATGCTTTTACCAATAAGGTATCAAGCCGGAAGGATGCGACTCTTGCGCTGGACATTGTGCACAAATACTTACTTGCAAATGCTATTGAATTAAAAAACCTAAATTTACTCAAAGAATAAATTATAGAAATGTCTATAAAGTCCAAGACCCAAAAAGAGATTTGTGATTATTTTAAGTGAATCTAATGGTGGTAGGTATGCTCTGCGATTTTTGATAGTTTACGAGTTAGGGTTTTTTTTGTGATTTCTTACCAAACTACTAATTCGAAGACATTTTTGGTCATAGTGACTTGAATAACAAATTGCTGATTTTTTGTCCCAATTTACCTGAGTGTTAGGTCCAATCAATGCAAAAAGTTTTGATTCCATAGCTCCATTAAATTACAAATAGCCCTCAAAGATGTTGGCACATTTTATTATTTTAAACTTTATGGAATTTAAAAATTTTGTTTTGGCATACTATTACGAGATACGGAATCAAATTTTTTGCCATGGTTGGGCTTAACACTCAACTATGTTGGAAAAAAATCAGAAATTTATCTCAATTATTCAAGTTGCTGGACCAAAAATGTCTTCGAATTAGTAGTTTGGTAAAAAATCACGAAAAATTCATAACTCGATAACTACAAAAAATCGCAGAACATACATGGGGTTATTCGAGTACCCCTAAGGGTGCTCTACCTCTAGATATCCACTTAATACTATTCCTTGGATACCCTGTATATACATTGTTCTTGAATAAAAGTATTTCTTGGCAAATTTATGTTATTTTTTCAAATTTAGGTATAAGCAGCTAGTTCGTTAGTTGTTTCTTAAATCGCGAACTATTTATAATATTGTGCTTGTAGTCGGCTATTGTTTACTAGCAAAAATTCGATTATTTTGTGCCTTTATTCGGGGATTTTTACAAAAGCACATTGTGTGTTTATAATCGGGCAACACCCGCTTAAAATCACAAAAAATTGGGCCCATGTTCATGTGCTTCTATGCGGGGATTACTGTATTTTATTTATATTTACGACTCAATAATTTGTTATTTTACAACATTATTTAGATCTCTAGAAGCCCTTTTACATAGAATAATACCTCTGCCTTCTAGTGAGAAAATTGTATTCTGACTTTTTCATTTATGTTTTTTTATTTTTCTAAATATTCGCCTACTTCACATATCTTTGGATATCCTACAAGTACTTTCGATATTTTATTTCCGTTCCGAAGCATACTAGATGAAAAACAGATACCTCGCAGAAAGCAGCGACGAAAAAAGGCACAACTTCGTATGCGTCGGGTCACTTTATCACTAATCAGACTATTATTAATCTATTAAAATATAAATGTGAGAACTGGAGGTCGCTAGTAAAAAGTGAATTTCATTGTTCGATGAAATGGCTATTGGGGATGGGTTGGAGTAGAATTCCCGACAAGAAATTATTTATGGGCTCACAGATTTTGCAAATGGAGATCGTAAAGATTTTGTAGCGTCTTAAGCTCTATTACTTATGTTTAGAGGTCTTGATCTAACCTAGAAACAATCAATCGCGTATTAGTGATGATGAGGGAGGAAAGGTTTGCAAGGCCGAAGGAATTACCCAAATATCTTCATTACCTAGTAATGAAGTAGTTTACTTTGCAGGATATGTAGTAAATAAAATAATAAATACTTATAATTGTTTACATACTTGTAAACATTACTGTTTCCTTCAAGCAAAGACGAAACAGTAGAAGCAATTCGGTATATGGTAATTTAAAAGTACCTTCAATGGAATTTGTGCACTTTACTGAAAATATTTATGAAGAATTCAATAAAAGTATAGTGAAAATAAGCACGAAACTAACATTTCCAAAAACGGAAGATATTTTAGACTCAACAAATGATTTGCACGTGACGTAAACAGCAAATAATCAATTTTATTGTAAAAGTTGTGATACGATTTTATACCCGTAAAATCAATGAGCGCGTTACTGCCAATTTGCGTATATTGAGTATACTCCTGATCGTAGTCAAATGTAGTCGACTATTTATTACCTTCAAAGTGCGGAACGAACGATTGGCAGTAGTCAGGCTTATTCGTTAACTGTCAAAATTTGGCGGAGTGAATGCAAAATAGTCTTTGGTAGTGACTCGTAGCCCTATTTTTGTATTTTCATTTTAAAGCTAGAGGCCTTACTTATCTATCAACAAAAAAAGTCGATGGTGTTCGGCTTTGGTTTTGGGATATAAATTTTTGACTTCAATTTGTGTGCATTGTTATAACACGTGTCATATTGGGTTTGGATTACTGTTCGATTTACGGATCAAAAGAGAATACATTTCCCTAAATTTCTCTTTTGAAGGTTAAAGTAATAATAAATGGAACTTTGTGATATCAGTGACAGATCAAGTTTAAATTCTGCAGATCTAAATTCACCTATAAGTCCGACACCTGGGATTATGGGTTTGCCTGGACATTGTCGTATTGAGTAATTTAGAAATTCAGTAATTCGTAGTTTACATGTTTTACCAGAAGGAGTAAGATCAACGCAATCTAGAAAATAAAGCCCTAATCTGGTACACCTACGGCTCTAAAACCGAGAAAGGAGTAGGAATATATGATGTAAAGCCAAAAGCTCATATTTATCAAAGCCTAGGAAAATACGCCTCAATATTCCAGGCAGAGGTATATGGCATCACTAAATGTGCGGAATTAAAAGCCATATCATCAACTGTGATTCAAATAAAGTTAATGTGGGAATGCATTCAAGAATTAACAAACCTTGGCAGAAAGAACCACCTAACACTTCTATGAGTGCCAGGAATCGATGGGAATGATAAGGCAAACCTAATAGCCAAAAAAGAAGCATTCATGACCCTAACCTTCCGAAACTGGATCCAGAACCAAATGGACTAAAGATGGATTCAATGATAGGCAGACAGCTAAAAGATTCATTAAGGAAGAATCAGGATCTTTTAAGGTTGTCCTACTCGGACACTACAAACTAAACAAATGCATGCATCGGATAGGCCCATTGATGTATGTAGGTTTTGTCTCGAGAAGGTTGAAACATTGGAGCACGTCTTATGCGAATGCAAGGCCACTATGTAAATTCCAGACCTTTACCTCATATTTCTTAAAACTTGCTTTGAGGACACCTCATAAAAAAAATGTTTCTCTTCTTAGGAGGAGTGGAAGTGTTTGATGAACTGAAAGAGTGCGGTGCACAATATGTCTGCAGTGAAAAGGCCACTCCGCCTGCTTAGTCTTAACTCTAAACAAATCTAAGATCAATCCAAAGTATGAAGTAAATAAGTAAAGCGTAAAATACAATTACGGCTGATCTGTCGACTGCGACTTGATTTTAATTTCAGTCGGAGTCGCAGTCGAAGTCGAAGCTGCAATTGTATCTTGCGACATGTATTTACCAATTAAGCAAAGTCGATGCCGAAGTCGAAGTCGTGATTGTAATTCGCGCTTTAAGCGATCGAACTACCTTACTCGTAATGGCCAAGAAAATTATCGTGAAGCTTATCGTTTATCTCGTTTCTATAACATGGAAAAAATACTATTATTAACAAATTTTCTTTCGCTCGTTTTCGTGTGGAATGCTTGTATACATGTATATTGTGATTGTACATACATTTCACTTCATTTTGTTAACCTAAATTATAATTATAATGAAAGCTATGAATTTCAAAAATTATATTTCTTTTCAAAATTAAATTAATTAGCTTAAAAATGCATTCGACAGCATAAATTGCAAGTTCATTGAGTTTTTAAAATGTAATTGTTTTCCTTGCGCAATTTAGAAAATGATTAGGTAATGTCTTCCAGGTAAAGCTTAACTATACCTGTAATAATTTTCAGATAAGAAAAGAGTTCAGTTCTTATTTAAAACTCGAGAAGTCAAACCAATGAAATAAATTTTATAAAAACTTAATTGCTGTTTTTATTTTTGCTTCTTAATAAATGCGAAGACAATATAACTCACGTCGCACAATCGCAATTGTTTATCTTTTTCCCACGCTTAGAAAGTCGCAGTCACCTAAAATCCATAAAATCCACATCGAATGGGCAAAACATTATAAAATAAAAACAAAAAATTCTGAGGAAAGAATTGCCGCATCACATCTCTTCTTCATTTGCCAGTCAATAGTCAGCCAGCCAAACAATCCAAGTTCTAAGAAAAACAAATGCCTATCACACCTGTGTATAGAACTATAGTGATTGCGAAACGAAGTTTGACCTAGTACCTTGTTGTATTGTGGAGGCGCTACTACTGCAGACGTTAACCAAACCAAAGGTTAAGCAATGTCTCGTTCCAATATAAAATCAACGATTCCTTGACTCGATATAGGGAAGGCCGCATTTTACTTCAGAATTTTTATTCATTATTGGAGGCTGACAACGGAACATAGTATCTGAAAATAACTCCAGTCGGTCACCAGACTGAATATATATTCTGTAAATTCTAAACGAAATCATAGACAAATTAATAACATACAAAGACTGGACACTTAGAACAAAAATATGCAACGCTTTTCTAGAATTTAAAAATTAACGATGCCTCGACGATGCCTCGACTTGGCACTTGATGACGTGCACAATGGGTAAGCCACCAATGCCTCCCTCCATACAAAATCACAGTTGCCTCGATCCGTTGAAGAGAAGGCCACAAGTTTTTCTTAGAAATTTGCTGGAAATTTCTTCCTTCAAATTTTTATGCATTGGCTAGGCCGAGAGCAGTACCTCGCTCGAATATAAAATTAACAACGATGTACATACTGTATCTGAAAATAAGTCTAGTCGGCCACCAAAATGAATAAAAATTCTACCGAAACACTGTGTAAATTTCTAAAAAAAAAAAACAATTGCTTATGGCTTGTCTAGCGTCTACGCTCATAAAAATTGTTGTCGCCCTCCAAAAGTGCGTATGAATTCTAAGGAAAAAATTTTACTAAGAAAAAATTGCGGGCTTACCTAAATCAGGTCGAGGCATCGTTGTTAGATTTTATATTCGAACAAGGCACAGCTCTCGGCCCGGCCAATGCATAAAAATTCGAAGGAAGAAATCTCCAGTAAATTTCTAAGAAAAACTTGTGGCCTTCTCTTCATCGGATCGAGGCAACTGTGATTTTGTATGGAGCGAGGCATTGGTGGCTTCCCTTTGTGCACGTCATCAAGTGCCAAGTCAAGGCATCGTCGAGGCATCGTTAATTTTTATATTCTAGAAAAGCGTTGCATATTTTTGTTCTACGTGTCCAGTCTTTGTATGTTATTAATTTGTCTATGACGAAATGTATGCTATTTGCTCATCTAGGAGTCTGCTAATACAATTGCTAGTGGCCAAGCGCTGTCGGCCTCCAATAACAATTCTAGCCTTTGTTGATTTTATGTCGGAGCGAGGCATTGCTGGCTGGTTACAGCAAATCTGTACAAAGAGGTCGTATGCGTAGATGGGGCAATAAACATTCATATCTTCTTAGAAATTTACAGCATTTCGGCATAATTTTTATTCAGTCTGGTGGCCGACTTGAGTTATTTTCAGATTCAATACTTTAATGTCTGCCGTTGTCGGCTTCCAAAATGCATCGAAATTTTAAGGAACAAATTTCCAGTAAATATCTTTCCTACATAAGGTCCAAGCATCGTGGATTTCTAGTGAAGCGTTGAATACATGTGGAGCCATCTGACATTATAACATGGAAGCAATTTCGCAATCACTAGATAGTTTATACAAAAGGGATTCTGCCCTTAAAGCACTTCTGTCCCTTCATTTTCTACCAACACAATAAGGTATAAAGATAGTGTATACCATGCTCCGTCTTTCTTGCCCATACGCAGGATTCAGGCAAAAATAAACTTTTGAAAATTAAATTCTGAATAAGTTTAATTTCTTATAAAAGTGCTTATAAGCGTTTAAAATATCACTTGAGCACAAGAAAGTATATTTTTTTAATTTAATTCGATTTTCAGATGTAAAATTTCATCTGATTGGTTGAGCTTTACCTGTTTTTATGTAGTAAATGTTTTAAAGCGTGCTCAAACTCTGATATACAGAAACACAATATTTTTTGTGCACATGAAATAGTAAATCGCTCAGTTCATTATTATAAGTCAGTGGGTGTACCCCAGCGTCTGTCTTCCTAGTTTTTATTAATGATCTGCTTTCCATTACTTTCAATTTCATCCATAGCTTTGCCGATGACAGTACCAAAGATAACCTAATATTAAGTTAACTTTGACAGTACCCTTGATTTCGCTTACTCCTTTGATACTCTTGTGGACTACAGAGGGAGTGCCACATGTGTCAAACGAGATTGCAAGACTCATTGAGTCACGATGAAGAACGATGTTGATATTATCCTTGCTTGGAGCAGAGCGAATCGCGTCGAATTCGATGCATCTAAGCCATAGCCCACACAGGGGAGGATATTGGCACTTTTTACGGGTGAGAAGTACTCGAGGGTAGGAAAAAGTCCGTGCTACCAAGTTTCGATCGGGAGTACGGGCAGCATACCAATACTACAGCAAGCCGGGCATTTTGAAATTGCGAAATTTCTGAAATTTCTCATTAGACGGCTGTACAGATGTTTATTTGCGATTTGAGGTGATAATATAATAATTTAATAATCATTATGTGTTATGGCTTTATGATACAGTAATTGTTTATATTAAAAACTGTGACTTAATTGAACACGCACACAATTAATTTAGGTAATCATATAAGGAACTACGCGAAGGAATATTATTGTTATGGCACGTCTAATCCAAGGAAAGGAAATTCCTTTCTTCCTTAAAAAGTTCTCGACTGGGTTGGGCCTAAGACCCAAAGCTGTTTTATCTCTTTAAAACAAGATCGCCATTTAACCACTCCTATTTCATTTGATGGAGCTTTAATTTTAGATTCATCGTCACTAAGCATTCTTGGCATTAAAATTTGCAGTAAGTTAAGCTGAACAGACCACATCTTCTCCGTTGCCAAAGAAGCATCCAAATGTCTTGGATTTCTGAAAAAGTGTAAGAAATATTTCAGCCCATCAAATCTAGCGCTCCTCTGCAAGACCTATATCAGACCTAGAATGGAATACAATCCCCACATCTGGGCTGGGGCTGGCCGTACAGCCTTAGCTTCATTGTATATTGTCCAAAAGATAGCCTTTAAGCTCATTGGCGATTTGGAAATAACTTGTCATATCGACTTATTTGAGCACCGCCACAATGTTCGATATCTTTCGCTCCTTTATCGCTACACGCATGGCCAATGTTCCAATGAAATACCTGGTCTGATCCCTTGAAGATTAATTTTTCCACGCAATACTGCCGCTGCAAGTCGCGCACATCCCCTCACCTTCCAAAATACTTTTGGCCCTACAATAAAATTGCGAGATGCTTCTTATCCCGAAAAGTTCGAATGTGGAACAGTCTACCATCTTCTGCTTATCCTCAGGCTTACAATCTGCGAAGGTTCAAGAGTGACATGCATCGGCACCTCCGCCACTTTCCTCATGTCCCCTAATCATCCTTTCCCTATCTCCTTCCTGCCGCGCAGTGCTTTGCATAATAGGGTAGCTTGCCTTAATAATATAAAAAAAAAGGATATCATCAAAGGCAAAGTGAAATTTTCTTATCTTTTTAAAATTTTCCAGAAAATATTAGGAGATTGAGAATCACTCTGCTTCTATTTTAATTTTAGATTTATAATTAACAATTATTTATATTGTGCTAATATGTAGTAGGTATTTACATTATGTATTAAAACAATAAAATTAATAATGATTGTACAACACACTACTGCCACCTGTTAGCACTTACATGCAGCTCTAATTTATAATATAAAGTCTAAAATCTCGATTTCTTTTGTAAGTGGAAAAAAAACGCTTGGTAAGTACGACGTAATTTAGACCAGTTTCCATATGGGAGTGACAAAAAAACAAAATAACAAAATCAGTTTCATGTAAATGGTCTAAATGCCACATAAATAATTGCACACTTATAATTGCTGCAATGGCGTAGATTCGTTGTGTACAGTGTGAGATAATGATAATTCCCAGCTCAATTTCTGAGAGCACGCAAGCCGAAGCGCATTCACTTCATTTCTTTCCTTTTCATTCACACACAAGGCAGATCGATCATAATTCTTTTCGGCTGCATGTTAACGGATAGCGCCTAGTGGTGACCCTTCTTAAATAATTTTGCAGTCGTTCCAGCTTCCAGGCTGCACTGCACCGCAACCGCACCATACCAATGTAATAAAAAGAGGGAACCCCCTTCGCTGTGTGCAAGCAATATTTGTTGCGCTCTGAAATTCAATAGCAGTTAGGTAAGCAGCTGGTTGGGAAACTGGCCTGGCTGGCGGTCACTTTACATTTTACAACAATTCCATTCTATTCTCTTACTGTTTTGCGGGATCGGGATTGGGAAGGAAATGGAAAGTTAATACAGTCTCACATTTACCTTGCAAATGCTGTAGTTTTGAAACGAACCGACCAGACGAGTCAGTATAGTGCACACTGGAAATCACTACTTTAGCATACCTTGAATCTTTATGATAGAAAGAAATGGGAATACGGAATTTTTATGTGTTACTGTTTGTTACTGTATTTCGTTGGGTTTCACAAACACATCTATCTGGCAGCATCAACACAAAGCCGTCACGCGGCGCGGCACGGCTATAGAAAATTGAAGCATAGCTTGGACCAGTGTAGCCGATTTAAATGTAATTTAGTATATTGCAGTCAGTCAAGTTAACAGCTGTAATCTCATTCAATCTGTATAGTAACGAAGTCTGTCCGCCCGACAACACGCACAGCAGGGCGCAGGCAAGCACCATCCCATTTTAGTTCCAGTTTTTGCGAATTCGAGGCACAATTTGTTTTCGCTGTGTAATGAAAATCGCGGTACGCGGTGTAGTCATTACTTTCCGCTTAACAACAAACAATATCAAGAGGGGCTTGCTCTAGTGTTGTCTGTCTCTGCCTGCCAAGTGCCAATACTCATGGTCAAAAGCGAAGACAAAAGAGTTGGACTGAAAGGTGAAAATATGATGGCAGTAGCAAGAGAATAGTGATAGGGGAGGGAGTCGTAATGTGGCAGTAGCACTGTAGCAGTAGTTCGCTGGCTGAAAAAGAAATCGCCTCGTTGAGGTCGTGTTTGTATTATTGAATAATTGTCGTTTTCTTCTATATGTAGAAATGTCCCGCGAGGAAGAAGAGGAGGTCAGATCGTTATTAGCGCGTCACCAAGCTCGGATAATTGTTGACCTATCAGAAACGGATTTATTGGCGGCTTTAGTGAAGAATTCTGTGCTAACATCCTCTCAGGAGGAATTGTTTAAAGGTGAGGTCAAAAGTGAAAAATTACTTCCATCGGAAGACAGTGAAGTGCAAAGTGATCTTCGAAAAGAGAAGTGTTTGAAGTTAATTGATTTGATTGCAAAAAATGGATTCGAGAAGTTCAAAGAATTCTGCTATGCCATTGAAAACGAGTGTCCACAGTTGATCGAGGATTTGATTAATGATCGGCTCAAAAATGGTAGGTTACTGAACCAGACCAGAGGTTCACATTTAATTTTCTTGTGTATTAATCTAGCTGACACATATATATGTATACTCATGTGATCTAGACTCGCTATAAATTTGTAATTACATAAATGAAAGCTGTTTGTTAATCAGTAATCATCAAGGATTTCTTCTTGATCTCATTTTGGGTTTGGCAAAACTTTTTTAGCTTATATTAAAGTAATTTTCGGCGGAAATATTTATGTCGGTTTTACGGGAATTCATTACCTGAAGTTTCCTGTCTACAATTACCTACTTCAAATTACGACGGCGATATTATCTTGAAAAATCTCCATGATAGAAAGGGTATATGTAGATAAAACTCTTCATGCAATACGTAATTAACCATCTATCTATGTATATATGGAAAGTAGTATGCTGCCTTCCAGTTTCTATAGAACATTTTACATTAAACATTTTTTTTTTATAAATTATTCAAAAACTGGAGTAGATAATGAATAGGGTTTTGTTAATATTATTCTCACGAGAAATTTTTTGAGAATGATAACCAATGATCCAATCAGAATTCTCACCAAAGTTACTCATGCTACTCATGTGGTAGGTAGCATAACAGAAAGGAAAACTGACCATACGTATCTGTTCTGTTTCGAATACAAAAATTATTTGATTAAGACCGTGGCATAAGCAACAATAGAACAAAGTAAAACCACAGACAAATAATAACAGATATGCAACGCTCATAGTCAATTGTGATACCACTCAGTTCATATTAACCGACAACATAGCACAGAGAATACAATTCTTTCTTACCACCTCCTTCGCGGGCTCCTTCTCCTCCGAAATATCTACAGTCAAAGACAATTGCATTTCCGCGCAAGGGAGGTTCTTAAAGTGCTCGCGAGTCTCAATGTGTCTAAGGCTACTGGGCTTGATGGTATTTCGCCCCTGTGGTACTCAAGTGCTGCGCCTATTCTTTAGCTAAACCTCTACACAAACTATTCCACCAGTCCTATTCGACAGGAGCCTTTCCTTCCGCATGGAAACTTGCACATGTTCAGCCAGTATTCAAAAAGTAGAGGCATGCGATCCCGCGCAAATTATAGACGAATTGCCCGTCTTTCGAAGGTATTCGAAGCACTCATCTACACCCAATTGATGAAATATCTAGAAACTAATCACCTAATTAGCGATCGCCAATACGGCTTGCGTGCTGACCGCTCTACTGCAGATTTACTAACATTCCTTACCAAGCGTTTGAATCGATGTCTCCAAAATTTTGGTGAATCTGAAATCATCGCATTAGATATCTAGAAGGCCTTCGATGGAGTCGGGCATCGTCCCCTTTTAGCTAAACTTCAGGGATTAGATCCAGACCTTCTTTTATTGATAGCTTTCTCCCCCGCCGTCCAATTCAAGTTATATTGGACGATATACCGTAAAGTTCTGTGTTCTCTCCTACTCTCTTCCTTTTTATTAATGATCTGCTAGCTCTGACTTTCAATGCTATTCATACTCTTGCAGACGACAGCACCCTTGATTTCGTGTACTCGTTCGACTCTATAGCTGATTCCCGTGGGAATGCTATAGTTAACAAACTAAGCCTCATCTTCAGTTCACTAAACCATGATCTTACAACAATACTCGCAGAGTGAATCGGGTTTTGTTTAATGCTTCCAAGACA
This sequence comes from Dioctria rufipes, assembly GCA_963924295.1. Classification (NCBI taxonomy): domain Eukaryota; kingdom Metazoa; phylum Arthropoda; class Insecta; order Diptera; family Asilidae; genus Dioctria; species Dioctria rufipes. Next base: position 82,964,457 of record OZ002741.1, on the reverse strand, counting down.
AGATATCTCCAACTCGGCAACTCTTAACATCTTAGGCATTGAAATATCCAACAATCTAGATGGTATAATCACATTTTAGGTATTGGCGAAAAACGCGATGAAATGCCTGGGTTTCTTGCAAAGATGCAAGAAGTATTTTACTCTATCAGACTTGGCGCAAATCTATAAGTCTCATATCAGGCCTAGATTAGAATATAATTCCAATATTTTGGCAGGGGTTGGACGTACTGAATTGTCTGCGTTAGACAAAGTTCCAAAGGAAGCCTTCCGGCTTATTGGGGATGACAAATCAATAGCAACTATTGATTCCCTAGAGTACCGGCGTAAAGTCGGTTCTCTATCTCTCTTTTTTATGGTATGTGAACAGCGTTGACGCAAGGAGGCACGGTAATACCTCGGCTAGTGCAGGAGAGTTGTGGGATGGGTAAACCAAATACCTGCCGCTGTCACAGCCCATATACAAAAAGATTCGTGCCTGACACAAAACTAAAACCGAGCACACCATCCCGTCCTGAAAGGACCCTTACACCACTCACCTTTACTTAAGAGAGCCCCGATGTCCTGGGCTCGTGCCATCCTCCCTGCCACACTGCGAGCACATGTGATAGGCAGTGTCCCTATGATGATGATCTAAAGAAGCGGAGCAGTGAACCTGGTCAACTTTTATTATAAAAGGGGACTCCAAGAGAGTAGAGGAGAAAAAATAAATACTTAATACGTCCTCATTACGTTATAAATGCCAGGTATATTTCAGCAGTATATACAACGAATTCGAGTTTCTTATTACGCTAAGTATACAAATATCTCGATAAGTGCTGAATTTTTAACCGCAATAGGAAATGAGAACGCCCTGAAACAGTTATCTCTATTATTTTATTTTTTCCCTGACGGGAATCGAACCCACACTTGTTAGAATCGATCAAGATAGAGAAGAGAAGAATTTTAAGAACTATTATTTTTAACGATTCTAAATTAAATCATAAATACAAGAAGAAAAAACAACCGCCTCGTCCGGGGTTTGAAACCGGGACCTTCCGCTTGCCGTGCGATGGCTCTTACCACTGAGGACTGAGCTAACGAGACAGATGATTTTCCCTCTTGCATTTATCAAGCCACATTTTGTTTTCAGCTGGCATTAACCAGTAACGATGAAAATATTTCATAAGTTACGTGAATTGCTCCTTTTTGTTGTATTTCTTACACATTTTGGTACCTAGCGAAAAATTGTGGGAATTTGCATAATAATCTTTTTGAAAAGTTCCCAGTAATTCCCATTTTCGAGGAAATTTTGGTCGCAGCAACCTCCCAACACTGTTTGTACCCTTTGAGAGTATACACATTTTATATGTCAGTGCGTAGAACCAAAGAGCATCTAATAGATTACATTAAGATATATGTTCTTTGGTAGAACGAAGCAATTTTAGTTTTATATTTTTAGCTAAATAAATTGTTGCTATGGTTGGAATGAAAGGAACGGTTGGGGGTGAATAAATTGGATGGATTGGTTAGATAGGGTTTATGCATAGCAAACTAAACCATACAAAGACTAGGCAAAGAACAAAAATTTGCAATGCTTCTCGCTCGAATATAAAATCGACGATGCTTCGACTTCCGACGTAACCAAACAGTAAGCCATCCAGCATTGCCTCGTTCCAATATAAAATCAATGATGCCCCTCATTTAGGGAATCCCTCAATTTTTACCTTACAATTTTAATGCATAATTGGACAAGTGGTGCTTGGCACGCTAACAATTTTTATGAACATAGATACATTGATAGGCATTCTTTTCTTCCTAGAAATTTAAGCAAATGTTTCCGTAGAATTTTTCTTCACTTTGGGGGCCGAGACATCGTTGATTTTATATTGGAGCAATACAATTTTTTCATTTCGTAGCAAAGACGGAAACTTCAAAGGGCAAACTACACTAGAGCGCTCCTTGTAATCTTTTTGAATACTACAGAGCATCACTTTTGCTCATAGGCGATATCTATTATTACATGTCTGTGGTATGTAAAACCAAGTAGGATAAGTGCTATCTTTACGCATGGGCCCAATGCCCCGTGATCCATTGGGGCTCCTCTACGATTGTAGACCAATCGAAGATCAATTCTTTAATCAGTGAGACAACCTATTATTACACGTTAGGTCCCACTCTCACGGGTCACTACGACATCGCTACAACATCGACTCGGTAAACGTGCATCTTCCCTGTCGAGCCTTTATCGCCACCACCGTGTATTTAAATTAGTACTTACACATGGGTCTGCACTGCGAGGTGAGGTTGAGATGCAACAAGTTTTCGGTATGCAGCATTGCGGCATGGCTTGTTAGCCGATAAGCGGCATTTACCGGCACTGGAGACTTTTTGTCACGCAACTTTTTGGTCACTGTCGCCGTCCTCTTTCCGTGGGTTAATTTAGAGGGTCGGTACGACATCCGTACGACATTGGCTCGGTAAGAGTCCTCTTAGACCGGTCGGTATGACATAGGTACGACATTGACTTGGTAAGCGTGCAGCATGCCGAGCCACTGTCGCCACCGTGTATTTTAATCAGTACCCACACGGGTACTGCGACATGCCTTGTTAGTAGAGAAGCGGCATTAACCGAGTTGAGAAGTGAGTTTTGTCGTGAAATAAACAAAATGTCTGTTGACTTAGTCCATAGCATGTCCGACCGTGAGGGAACTAAATGCGGTACGACATAGACGCGATAAATGTCGACGCGATAAATGTCGCTACCGTTCATAATTAAAACCATAGATGGGGGCCCTTGATAAAACATCCCTACATAGCCATAGACTTGACGGACGCATGCAAAACGGATGTATAGTTTTTTTAATATGTTGTCAACCAGGTTAAACACGTAGTTTCGCGAAAAACATTTTCAAAGTTTTGCTGAAGGATAATTCAACGTACCAATTAAATTTTTTATTTGTCTCTTTTTTTTCTCGCCTTAGTCACAAATTTCTTTAAAATATTTGGTGAGAGCATTTTTCACAAATGCATCTATCTAAAAAGACATAAAAAACATGTTTTAAATACGTTTTCAATTGATCGACGATGACAACTTGCAACAGTGCTCTTAACAGTAATAATAAGCAATAAAGTGCAAAGATGGTAGGTTGCTAGCCACAAGAATTAGCAACTCAGCAGGCGGAAGAAATATTTCTAATTTTCTAAATAGGTTGCAGCAATGAGTTTCGAATTAATGTTTAACTCAGAGTGCTGGAGTGGAGCAGTTTACTGCTCCACCTGTGCTCCGCTCCGTAGCGGAAGAATTAGAAAAAATTGCTCCAGAAAATATGTGTGCATAAGTATGTATATTGCAAGCTTAGTGGGCTATTATTATGTGAAATTTAATCTTCCTTTTCAATACTGCACCAATCAGTTTATTCGGCTATTACTCTGCTCCGGCACCTGCTCCATAACAGTTGAAATCGCTCCGCTCCGACAGCCTGACCTGGAGCTCTCCGGAGCTGATATATTTGATCTGACGTATAAGTAAGTAAGTAAGCAAGTGTGTAATGTTTATTCATTTTCTAAATTCTAGCTAATTTCTTATATTCTCAATTAAATCTGTGTAGAAAATAAAACTATAAAAAGTAGAAAATATAGCGTGCGCACGATAACTCGAGAGACCACTACAATAAATCAAAGAGTAAGACTGAAAATAAAACCATCCCGGATCGGATGAGCGGGCTGACGAAGAGCAGATGATTCTACTGGAAAATAAAAAAGCGAAGCAGGGAAACAGCGGACACAGGTAGTCCCGAGTAATAGAGCTTGGGACAATTTAAATATATTTTATTCACTATACCAGCGTAGCCGAGCTATAATTATTCCAGACGCCTTGCACCATGGTTGGGGACTTGCAATAACAATTTTTAAGCATCAAGTCAGTTTCGAATCTCACGAGGAAAAAAAAGAAAAATGAAGTTCGAAAACAAGACAAATCGGGCAACTCCTTCTTGGGGTTGCCATGCAAAAACTTCGTCTTTAACTAGGTATATATTTGGACACTGTTTAAGAACGCATTAACTTGAGTGTTGAAATTTTGTACACGGGGTTTTCATAAAAATATTAAATATAATTTAAAAAATGGAATAAATCGGGCAACTCATTCTTGGTGTTGCCATATAAAAATTTAGGTTTTTTACGTATACTGTGAAAACGGTCAGTCCTAAACATTTCTATTGTACTAAAAACTTATTCAGAACCGTTCTAGAAATATATGTGAAAAACCTCTTCAAAAATCAAACTTGCACAGATGGGTGACCATATGAAATTACGTACGGGCATTCATCTAGGGTATCATAAGAATTGGTCTCAATCCAATTCTAGCTTTTCTACTTATTAAAATTTTACATTTGTCAGAATGAACACGTCACTGTCAAATCTATATTTATGAGTTACATTTTATTTTTCTAATCTTTTAAAATAATTACATGTGAATATACCTAAATGCATAAGTACAGGTAGATACTATTCTGCCATAGAAATTCCTAAGCATCTCTTCAAATTTCCTCAAAAATATATGCCAAATCTCTGTAAATTGTTCGTAATCGTGACCTTTAAGAGAAGTAACCTTACCTCCTTTTTTTCATCCTTCTAGTATACTTTTACCCTCATGCAAGAACATAACTAAAGAAGGCTTAATATTTATGAAATTTCGATGTGACACTAAAATTTTCAAAACTATACTGCAGTCATCATTAAGATAAATTCGTTGCTGTCTATACTTTCTCAACTGATCAGGGTCAATTCAAATTAAGGGTTAGATATTCGGAACATTTATAATCAAGTCAATGAGTAATCAGCCCGACCATGTGCGGGTAATTCAATTAACACCAATTATCCAACAGTAGTTTTCATTTATCCCATAAAACTTAAAGTCCATTGATAGCATAGTGGCATCGCCGGCTCCATTGGTTCTATCAAAAAACAAGCATAATTGGTCCAAAAGAAGCAGGAGCGGGCTTTGATTTTTTTGTACTTATTGTCGTTCTATTAATTAACGATTTTAATTGCAATTAGCAATCTATTGTTCTGCGGTAATGTTTTTCTTGTAAAAGGCGATCCCCTGGGTATGCTTTACCAAAAAAATACATAGAATGCCCCTATCTAATGTTAGCGATACTCAAGCGTTGCTTGAATCATGAGTGACTTATGTTGGTCAGCGCATATATCTTATGTGTATGTCAACTTTTATTTTAAGTAAAATAAAGGTGTTTTTTCATCGTTTTTAATAGCGGGCGGTTGCTTTTGACATAAGTTTTATGGTTTTTGTTGGTGTTAAAGGTGACTGTTCGATTAAGTTTGCCCATTCATGATATTCACTCAAGTGGCTCAAGGACTATTGGTATTAATTTCTCCTTCAATTGGTTTATATCAAATTGCGGTTAAAGAGGTATTACTTGCCACTTTACGGTCAAAAGTTGGCCTTTTGTACCATTTGCATTGATATAGAGCTTAGAAAGTCGCACTATTATTTTAGTTGAATACCAACGAAAACCTCGGTCGCTATAAATTGCTGTATCATCTGAAAACAGTAGTATATAATAGCTAAGCAATTATAAATACAAGTATGCTTCCTTTAAAATATTATCTGCAGGTTCCGTGAAATTTTGTGTACAATATAATTAATGAAAACAGTTCAAGCTCAGTGCTGAGTGCTGACAGTATTAAGCAGTGTTTTACCGGTTACGTAATCATAAACCGGCGAACGTTCTCAAGCTCAGACATTGAGTACGACTGCCTTAATGGACCCTTACCCCATCATGAAAAAATCCAAAATTTCGCGTACTACAGCAAGAAGCCAGTATAGTTCCATGAAAGGGGAAAGGTCAAAGTACCGCACCGTACAATGCGAGGAGGATGATAATATTTCTGTTCCTGGCATTTATAGGTGGTATATAAATACCATAAAATATTCCAGTAAGTACATTCATGATTTACTTATAGTGAACTCTTTTTTGAGACTCGGTGTAACCACCGCCACCGAATCTGTTATTTTCCCACTCTTTTATTCCCATCATACCAGTAGGGAAGAAAAGAGCACGAGGATGACAGATTCGGTGGCAGTGTTAACACCGAACCGCAGAAAAGAATTCACTATTAAAAACAAAAATATTTGTGACTAGAAAATAAAGCATAAATGTCTATCGGCATTAAAATAATGCCTGGCAATATGGTTACAAGAGATATCATATGTAAATTGCTATCAGAGATGAGGTGTGAACATTACACACATAGCTCTAAAGATGACATCAAATTTAAAGCGGTATTAGCTGGCCTTGATTTAATACAGCTGAATTAAAGAATGACCCTTGTTCAGCAGGTCTGAAATTCATTATTATTAAACAAGTTACTAGATTACCAGAAAAGCAAACACCACGATCAAATATTATAAATCGTGTATTTCGAAAATAAATCCATCACCATGAAAAAGCTGAGGAATAAATACGGTGAGTACGACAAGACTATTATTCGGTGGGACTACCAAAGGAGACGTCCTGGTAAACCAACACCAAATGTATGGGCAGGGTGAAAAATCTTGCCATATAAAAACTAAAACGTTCTGTGCGCATTGTTCTGGTAATCATCACACTAGAGTTACCCAAAGAAAGAAATTTTCAAGTGCGCAAACTGCAATGGAGTACGAATCTCCTGACCATCAATGCCCAAGTAGAAAAAGTTACAGCGACATGAGGGAAAAATTCAATCAAGCAGACATCGAAAACCAAGGACAAGTGCAGGCATACAAGAGCAAAATCTCAATTTCCCGGCCAATTCAAAAAGAAGTACAGAAGCTAGAGATAACACGTGTTATAGAAAGTATGTTACCTGGTCTGATGTTGTGAAGTTAAACACTACTCATACTAATATTAATACTAATCCTGAATTATTCTCTTACGATGAGATTATAGCTCTTACTAATGAAGTAATTACAAAGTTAATATGCACTGCAAGGACAAGTCAGATAAATTCCATGTTATCACCAAATTAGCTGTTAAATATCTATATCATGACAAGTAGAAGTATATATAAGTAGCTACCTGGAATGTACGGGGTATCCGTGATAAAACAATAGATTTTTTTAATTTCATAACGAAGTATAAAATTTATGCTGCCTTTTTAGCGGAAACTGTATTGAACTCGGCAATCAATTTTTCTCACTTCTACTACTATTGCCATCGCCTTGATAGGGAAAGCAGTAGAGGTGGTGGAGTCGATCATTAAGGCGGTCGGGGTAGAGTTAAGCCTTGAAGATAATACAAGAATAAAAATTATTTCTGCTTATGAAGTAAAAAGGTGATTACTTAAAGTGGATCTTTTTACATTATCACGTATAAGAGGTTCATTTATTATAGGGGGCGATTTAAATTGCAGGCACTAGGCTTGGGGATGCGTACGCGCGAATTTCTGGAGCAATACTCTTCACGATCTGCTTCCAAATTTATCCTTCTGTTTTCTATATCCACCTGATCCAGCTTATGTACCAACCAGCATGACTATGAATCCATCAGTGCTGAATGTGTTTCTTACTAATAGACCAGATTTAGTATCTCAACCTATCAGTGTCAACGAACTGTCATCTGACCACGTCCACGTGTTAACAGATTTATCTCTTAACCGCTGTTTACGAGCGTGATATGATACCGTGCAATTGACGTCCTGCTCTTCATATAGGTCTCTCTCGATTTGCAACTGGTTTTTATCGCGCGATACGTTCAGAAGGTTGACAGCGGCCTCAACTTAATTTGTTTAGTTTTGTGGTGGCAAGAGGATGTTAGTGTGAAATTTAAATATATTTATGTTTTTATATTTATATATTTACATATTATAGAAAATTTCGATATCACTGCGAAGTTTTAGCATCCGATTACAAATGTATAAACAAACATAAATGTTGAGGTTAAGGTGAAAATCGCACCAAACTAAGAGCATTGCTGCGATAAATTTTAGTATCGCACGAAACGTAGAAAGAGGAAGCATGTTGAGCGACAACCATATTGCTACAGCCAATCAGATCTCTGTCGCATGCGATCAATCGCGCTCGTGAACAAGCCCTTAATGCAGAAAGAAACATCACGCTTATTATAACTTCAATAAAGCGAATTAGAATAGATTTCAAATCCATTTGCAGGTAAATTTACGTCCCGTGCTAAACACACTATCGTTAGGGAATGTTGTTAGTCCTGTCCAAGTTGATGACATGATCAATTTTTTCACAATTTTAATAATGGATGCAATAGAATTATCAGTCCCTAAACAAACTCCACATCGATTTATTATCCCACAGCTATCTAGTACAATCACAAGTATGATTGGCCTTCGTAACTGTGCTCGTATGCTATGGCAACGCTCCCAACTCCTACCTGAACGATATGATATGCTGGAACAAACATATTCGATCTGAAATTTTTAAGTAAAGAAACAATAGGTGGAGTAACCTCCTACGTAATATGGATAAATTGTCCAAGCTATTTTGGAAGATTTTCAAGGTAATCAAAAACAAAAACAGATCTCTTTCCATAGTTAAGCACCAAGATAAGCATTATGTTACACGCAACGAAAAAGCAGATCTGTTTGCAGATAAATTCGCTGAGAACAATTTAATTTCGCAAGACCTTAGCAATCGCAATATTATCACTGAGGTTAGGCAAGTAGTCGACAACTTACTTGCAACAAATATTGAACGGGAAATGATCACATATGTTAGTTAAACCGAAAGAAATACGTGTGTTACTTAAAATTATGAAGAGCGGCCAGTCTTTCGGATTAGATAAGATTCCCAACTGCTGTGTTAAAAATTTGACACGATTCGCAATTATTTACTTAACGTTCATTATAAACTCATTTCTAAAACATCAATACTTCCCAGCAAAGTGGAAAGTGACAAAAACAATTCTTATCCTGAAACCGGGGAAATCGTCAGACAACCCAACAAGCTATCGACCTATAAGTCCACTTAGCTCATTAGGGAAGTTATTAGAAAAGATCCTAAAGGCTAGGATTATAAACTTCATTGACAATAATGAAATTCTGCCGGATGGTCCATTTGGTTTTAGAAGTGAGCATTGCACTATGCATGCGGTAGCCAGGTTAACACAGTGTATTAAAAATAACATTTCCTTGAAAAAGTCAACGGGATTAGTGTTATTAGATGTAAAGGCAGCCTTCGACTCAGTTTGGAATGAGGGCCCAATATACAAAATGATAATACATGAATTTCCGCCGTATTTAACGCTGTTTATACACAACTTCCTTAAGGACAGATACTTTAAACTGTATAGTATATTTACAGTAGACTTTCTTGTGTTAGATAACTGCAATGCTTCCATTTTTTCTGATGATACAGCCATTTTCAACTCGGCTCTGCAGATATGGAAAATTAAATTGAGAAGTAGTAAAATCCAGGCAATGTTTTTCAGTCTTAGAAGGAAGTTATGCTATTTACCTACCGCAAATCTTACTCTTCACGGACAAGACGACCTCTGGTCCGATAAAGTTAAATACTTGGGTATTACACTAGACAAAACCACAATCCATAAAATAAAAATCCTTAAAAAACTTCTGTATCCATTTATAAACAAAAGCTCTTCATTAAGCGTTGACATTAAATTACTGATATTCAAACTCATATTCCAATTTATTTTCCCGCGGACGGGAATCGAACCTACACTTGTTAGAATCGGTCAAAGATGAAGAATAGAAGAATTTTTAAGAACCTTTATTTTTAGCGATTCTAAACCAAATCATAAATAAAGGGTTTTCCAATAAGAGGTGTTATTTTGATATTCAAAGAAAAATGCCATTTTTTGAGATAAATGATCGGATCTTTATTTCATTATAGAGAGGAAGGTATGCCGTTAATAATGGAAAATAACATCAGCCAAATGACCACCACGACCACGCCTACAGGACCATATCCTTTTCAAGTGGCTGCCCTATGTCCTCGATAGCCTCACGAATTCCATCTTTGAGGTCTTGAATCGACGCTGGGCTGTTGGCGTAGACCGCCTTTTTCACGTGGCCCCAAAGGAAGAAGTCGCAAGGTGTTAAGTCACAAGATCTCGGTGGCCAATTGTGATCACCTCTTCGAGAGATAACACGGTCCGGAAACTTTTCCCGTAAAAGATCAATGGTTTCGTTGCTTGTATGGCACGTAGCGCCGTCTTGTTGAAAGTAAACGTTGTCCAGATCAATACCATCCAATTCCGGCCATAAAAAATCATTAATCTTCTGTCGATAGCGCAATCCATTCACCGTAACTGTTGCTCCAGCCTCATTTTCGAAAAAGTAAGGTCCAATGACCCCGCGGGACCATAAACCGCACCAAACAGTCACACGTTGAGGATAGAGAGGCTTTTCAACAATAACTCTTGGGTTTTCCGAGCCCCAGATGCGACAATTTTGCTTGTTGACGAAGCCATGGAGGTGGAAATGGGCCTCATCACTCAAGATGAGTTTTCGATGGAATTCCGGATCATTTTCATGCATTTCAAGGACCCAATCAGCAAAGACTCGACGTTGTTGATGATCGGCCGGCTTTACAAGAGGAAAAAGCAGCCGCCTCGTCTGGGGTTTGAAACCGGGACCTTCCCCTTGCCGGGCGACTGGACTTACCACTGAGCTAACGAGACAGATGATTTTCCCTCTTGCATTTCATAATTCGTAACTAGCCTACTAAGCTACGTTTTGCTTTCAGCTGGCATTAACCAGTAACGATGAAAGCGCACAAATAAATTGTAAATTAAATTTTTATTTATTTTCTCGCGGACGGGAATTGAACCTACACTTGTTAGAATATTCGAACCTACACTTCTAACAAGTGTAGTGTATAGTGTTAGAAGTGTAGGTTCGAATATTCTAAAAAGTGTAGATTCGATTCCCGTCCGCGGGAAAATAAATTAAAATTTAATTTACAATTTTCAGGTAACCTAAAACAGGTTACTAAAAATGATACTTAACTTAGCATGGTTTTTCTCTACCAACCGACTGCACCAACTGGCGGACGTTAAATTGGTCGTAGTGAAGGCTTGCAAATTGACGTAAAGTTTCTACTCCTAATGTTACTCCCCAAACCCGTTAATGCGGCTACATGTGCCTAGTTAGGTATTAAGATAGTTTTAAGATAGAGTAAGTTAGAATTAGTGAACTTCTTCACGGGGATTTTGTAAAAAAAATTTCCCCAAAGAAGTAAGTTTACGAATACAGTTAAGCATAAGCAAATCTAATGTAACCCAGAATGTTTAAGTTGTAAAGAAATAAGATAGATTCACTCTGTAAACATGTATTAATGATATCAGAAATAAGTTATATGTACACGTATAATTAATGAAAAACTAAGATCAAGCTCGTAGATAGGCGCAAATGGTATATAACTCAGAGTGTAGCTTACCCTCAATATTTTTTCTTTAAATTCTAGTCCTTGTTGAAGCAGGACTGGAAAGGTGCCGTCCATTTCAGTCGTTTTGAATGGATTGAAGGAGGTTATGGCCCATTTAACTTTTCTTGGGGTGAATATTCTGCCAGAAAGGATTTTCACCCTATTTGAAGGCCTTCATTTCAAGTCTTAACTCTTCGCGGTGCTCATCGTTATTTTCGAAATTTATTGATTCGGGAAAATGAATTTGCTGTAATAATCTTACTATTTCTTCCCGTCTGCTAGTATAGTTACCATTTGCTCTTTGTATGGCCGATATCGTTTGTGTGATCCTTACTGAGGACTTGTTGAAGGCTTGCGCTTGTGGGTAGAGCATCAATAGCCTCGAAAAAATTTGACAAGTTCTTCTTTTGGATCTTCTCAGTTTCTTATTATTTTCAGTCAAAGCTGGCTTGAATTCGCGCCAAATTTCTGCTTTTTAGCCTTGTTGAAGGTCCTTCTAGAGTTGTTCCACTTGGGCACAACCTGCGATGTCTCCCTTAGTTTATCAGGATAGCTTTGCTCGTAGGAGCAGATGATCAATCTATGCATTTGGGAGGGGATAAAGTCTAGTTCCTTGCGGCTCTCGATTGTCCTATTATCGAGCCCATTCTGATGTATTCCCTGTAGGATTTCCTATCTGTGAAACGTGGTAGCTTTAATATCGAGCCTGATGTCGGTATGCTGATGAGTACGTTCAGCACCTCTTGACTAATGGCATTGCAGAATGTTGATTCATTCTTTGTTATAGCTATTATGTCTATATTATTTTTAACTAAATAGTCACAAATGTGCTTACCTTATCTGTTGATTTCGCTGCTTCCCAATAAAGTGTGATTGGCATTCACATCACAACAGATGATAAAGGATTTCTTCCTCTTCTTATAAAAGAAAATTGTACCTGGACGGAGACCGACGTAGAAACTGTAGAACTGCTTATGAGTACCTATTTTCCTGGAAAGTCTGAAGATACTCCTATACAACTCCTATGTTCTCCGCATCTGACAGCAAACCAAAGGTATCTTGATTCACAAGGCAGGTCAAAGTGGACTTTCTTTGAAAGTTTACTACGCCCAAGACATAAAGTTCTAACCAAAGAAAGACACCCCCTGTGCGAGGGGACTAGAATACTCTCACAGCACCATTGCTTGTCGTTAAAAGGCGACTAAAAGAGTCTTCTTACTGGGGTTATACTTGTTTACCTAGGGCGAGGTCCAGTAAACCTACATGACTTAGCATCATGTAGTAGGGTTGGTGGCGCATTATTCCGAACGGAAGGATTAACTCTATGCTCAATAACCGCCTAATAAATGCAGCGCTTGGCAACAATGAAGCTAGCAGGAGCATGTATAGAGACTTTCACCTCGACTATGATTATTAGTGGTTAATGGAATAATAATGGAATAATAATGGGGGGGGAGGATGGAAATAAAGGCAGCTATGTTGATGTTTTAGTAATCCTGGAATATTTCAAAAGCTTATGCGATAACTTGCGGTCTGGGGCTTAACCTAACAAAGACTATACTAGTTCTCCTTCATCGGAGAAGAGTTATTCCGATTTTTGGTCCCACAAAACTGGGTAACATTAACTGAATTTAAAGCTGAAATAGCTAAGAGTGATACTAGATTCCAAATTAAACTGGAGGATAAATGTGAATGAGCGCATCAAACAGGCGGTAATTGTACTTTATGTCTGCAAGAAAACTGTTGGAAAGAGTTGGGGTATACACCTTCGTATTGTGTACTGGATGTATCCTCACCTATAGAATATTGCTGTGGTGGAATGGTTTAGATAAGGCGGCCTGAAAAGTATTACTAAAATATAGACAGCTGCCTGTTTAGATATTACAGAGACTTTACGAACAATACCAACGAAAGCAATGTAGATGGTGCTCAAGTTCCTGTCCTGCCCCTTGACATCCATGAGAAATGTATAGCTGCGAAAACGGCACTGAGACCAAAAGAGTCAAGAACCGAAGAATTTGGTCAGAGCATAATATTAAGCATCTGTCTTGAGGACTGTATTTGGGGAGCAGTGAGCTCGTGCTGCGTGCCTGGCCACAAAGATATATCAGGAAACGAGGCAGCTGAATATAGTAGATTCTAGATTTACAGATCTGTAAACTAGCTAATCCAGATGGAGAGAGCTAACCACATGCGCGATTTCAAGAGAGCTATGGCCAAAGATATATCCCAGGAAAACAGAAACTCTGCTAAGAAGGAACCGTAATAACATGCGGAGCCTTACCGCAGTTATCATGGGACACTGCCTCTTTGACAAACATGTGGAATGTATGCAAGCTCCGTTCCGTATAATGAGTTCTGTAGAAGCTGTATGAACGAGGAAGAGGTTGAGAGCGTTTAACACCTCCTGTGTAAATGTTCCAACCTATCGTAGAAGGAATACGCTTGGTAGTTACTATTTTGCGAATTGGAGTAATTAGCAGATAAGGAGTTGGAGGATCTTTTGAGGTTCATTAGCTCTCCTAGATGGTTAACACGGATCCTGTAAATTTAAGGAAAACTTTTCAGGTAAGGTCCAAATAAGTAGGCATCACAATAGATCATCGATGGCCTAAGTGTGGCTGATCGCATGTTTTCCGATGACCGCCACTCTAACCTAAACTAACTTAACCTACAAAAGTCCAGAGGTCTTGAAAATTCTCCTGGATACGCTAGCTACGAGGCTGAGGCAAATACCACCTCATGTATACCTTAGTCCGGCAGGCACCTCCAATAAGGCCATAAGCTCTGAATTAGGATGGAAGTTAATCTTAAGCTTAGACACAATTTCCACCCATAGGTGGCGTGGATCTTACTATAGATCTTCTTATCTTGTTAAGTTGGATGTCCCTTGAGATGACTTCCAAGAACCCCGGGTTTTTGTGATAGCGCTATATCGATATTACCCCTAATGGATCTTCTGCTAAGCATATACGAGGCATATTTTGTATGAAGAGGATTCACTAGTTTAATATCACTCCTTTTGCCCGTCATCAGCAACGATGGTAATTTTGTGGGAACCTTGTGCGTTCCCTTTTTGCGGCCTTTCCGACACTAGTTGTTTGGTTGTTATTTGAGGGTTTATTTTGGCCCTTTGTTATAAAGAGCTTGCAGTTCTGTGGTTTTGCGTGCGTATTTAGATTAACAGATACCCGATCATCAGCAGCACTATTCGGCCTGCTAACATCTTTTGAGGTTTAGGGTCCCACAACCACTGCATCAGTTTAAATACTTATTAGTCTGCAACATATGCGTTTGTGTTATCCATTACCACCAAAAAATTCAATTTCCCATCATTTAGCAGACTATTGAACTGTTCGGGCCTTATGTGATAGTTTCAAATTGAGATATTGATATTGTAATTATGTCATATTGCAATAATAGAATTTCAGAGACACCCCTGCGGTTTACGATACTGAGAATTAATTAGAGAACTTACACATGATTTAACATTGGATTTGGTATTTAATTTGTCATTTGACTTAAGAAAGTTCCGTGCACGTAAAAAATGCGAGCAAATATTGTGAAATTACTTGTCTATATGGAGAATAAAAATGAAATAGACACTTCACTTGGAGAAGTGTTAAATATTAAATATCAGCAAAAGTTGTAGCCCACGTTGCAGTATAAGATTCGGTTCTAAAAGGTTCGTGTATAAAATGATTATGGTTCAAAAGTTGTAGCCCACATTGCAGTATAAGATTCGGTTCTAAAATGTTCGTGTATAAAATGATTATGTTTATAACTAAGGTCAGATTGCAATAAACTCTCTATACTGCGAAAATTTTCACAATTTCAATATTGAGTTCCAATGTTCTACATACTTGAGTGCACACCAACTGCATACAGAGTTGTTTCTCAGTATATAGAGACACACTTGCGGTTTAGTGCAAACTGCAATATAAACCGCAAGTCTGTCTCCAGTATTATGCACCATTCATAACATGAACTAAGTGTCCAATCATTTTCCAATAAAAAGGCATGGTGTTTTGAGTTCAATCTTTTATTGGTATTTTTTGGTAAAAAATGGGTTATCATTTGTTAACCTTCATATAACTATTTTATTCTAAAATGCAGTCCTTAATTGCCAATCGTTAGACGTAAAATTGAATTGTTTTGTTGCAATGGCTGAAAACTAAACATTAATTATTGGAATCATCCTGTGACAAAAATTTTAATATTATTAAAATAAAAGCAGATTGAGCTTTGATTTTTTTTTCAGATTCCCTTATGCACATTATTCAAGCTAATTGATCCTAGTATTAAGTAATTTTCATTATTAAAACTGGATTATCATAATATATGTCAATGTGCGGACAACATGAGTCGATCAGAGGAAAGGTAGGACCCTGTTCCTCAATTTACGCGAAATTCCGTTCCATGTGGTTTTTTTTACGCGAATAAAAAATAAAAGTCGTGTAAATAGAGTCTGTAAGTACAAAAGAAAAACAGTCGTCTCGATTTACGCGGATTGATCGTTCCACTATGATTTATTTGAGCGGATAAAAGTCGTGTCAATATGTCCGCATGTTCGAAAAAAAACATGGTAAGAAAAACCGACACAAATTATAAAAAGATTTCGCATAGATTCATAAACAAAAATAATATTTCAGGAAACCAAAATAAGTTTTATTCGGTCTCAGATTCGTAGTAAATCAACCTTCTCACTTTCATTGGCTCAAAGTTGCTATTCTCATCACGCATACAATATTTACAAGTCTTACTTCATTTGCATTATTGGTGTGTAAATTACCTGATATGCGCTGCAATATTTTTTAATATTTTGTTGATATGGTAAGGCTCGTTAAAAATTTAGATTAATATCTAGCGCAGTACTTTGCAACTTTGTAGCCAGTTAAAGAAATTAAGACTTACAAAAATTGAACTATGTACATAGTAGTAGCGTACATAATCAATGATGTATTGACATGCCAAACATTTCTTCTTATTTATTTTGCTCTAGGAAACAAGTCTGCCATATTAAAGCCGAGAGGTATAGTATTGTTGTTTTTTGTGTTCGAAAATTAATTGCGCGAACTGTTTTTGTGATTTTATTATTACTGTCCATACAGACTGAGTCTTTATGTAACAACGCTTGTCTTCTATACATATAAAAACGGTTCAAGCAAGTTGGATTGAATTGGGGACATTCATATTTTGTTAAAAATTTATTCGAAAATTTTTCTTCAGAATTTGTATATTGGTGGTAGCTGGTAAAGAGCTAGATTAGTTTTAATATAAGTACGAATTTTTTATAAGCGTAGGAAAGAAAAAGTTTGCTTAAAACTGAAAATTGAAAATTTTAGGAATTTACCACTCTTAAAATGTTCTCTATTGATACTTATAGACAAGTTACTAGGCATTGATATATATAAAATCATAGAGGCTAAACTACAATCCATACAAGAAAATAGTCTGCCAATAATTTTAAATATGGATCCTTATCTTCCCACAGACTACACTTACTATATTCCTACTACCTTACTTAACAAAGTCATAAAATAGTTTTAATTAAAAAGTAATCTTACCATTTTAAGCTCAATTACATTCAGTCTCATCTGAGTAATCATCTGCAGGTATTTAAAAATTCCTACATACACGTTTATTACAAATTAATCAAATGCACACATGACTTTTGGTGCAAAGCAAAATACTGAAATGAGCTGGAAATTACGGATTGAATTATTTTGAAAAATTCATCAGTTTAATCCTCTCAAACCATAAGAATCATTAAACTTGAAAAGTTATGGGTCACGTTTTATACGGATTTATGCCATCAATTAGATGGGTTATTCTTAATTTCAAAAACCAAAGAATTTTAAAACAAGTCCATTCATAACTTGCCGGTGCAATGCAGTGTGTTTCCTACCAACCAATAATACTTATAAAGTACTACATATTCAAAAGTATGCGCATATATGCGGCCGGTGAGTGATATACCCATACAGAATGTACCCAATACATAACTTTAATTAATTTATTTGCCGAATACACCTAGAGCGAAAGAAACCGGGTATTTGCATAGATTATAAAACAAATTCCCAATTATATAACGCAATAAAAAAGTGAAAAGAGAAAAACAATTTCAAAAAATTTTCCCTCGGCTTATATTCTAAATAAAAAATATCTTTCGTCTCTTTAAATAAACTATGAACGAAAAATATAAAGAAACATTTTCCTTTTTTTCTCATTTCATTCCCAATCCACTCCAACAACAAAGTTGCACTTACAATAATACAACAAGCAGAACAGGGGCTGCGCTGGAGCTATGACCGGCCTAAATATAAATTATACAGGGTGTCCCGTAAGATAGGTCATACTTAGACGAGCAAAAAATTCTGTGGGGGGGGGGGGGGGGAATACTAACGGTTTCCGTGATAACGGGACTTAAATATACATGGGTATGTTTTTATAAATCATCCTGTAATTTCTGAACGTTACACAGCTTTGAAGTTATGGCTCAACAATATTAAAATTTCGGAATTTTTACTAGCTTTTTTTTTATTTCACTACTATTTTTATCAAAAAACACGTCATTAATAGCAATTTTTCAAAATCTTAGCTTTAAAATGACCTATCACACTCTATACCCAAAATATAATCCTTTCTGGGTTTTTGCACTCTTTCTTAAGCATATCCAGCGGAAACAGCTGAAAAAGGTCATTTCTACTAAATAAATACTTTCTGACACTTATTGAACTTTTTGGCTGGCTTTTGATGTAGCCAAAAAGAGAGGTAACGCAGATCCCAAGTTTGAGAATCGTCGGCACACTAAATTTCCCGTTAAATACATAATTGGGCAAGCAATATGTTAGTGTGGCCTTTCGTGATAACAGGCAAAATCAAGATGTTATACGTTAAGGAGTGTCTTCAGGTGTCTTCTTCCATTCTTTAGAAAGCATGATGCATCAGCTCTCTTGTGACCGGATTTTGCAACTTACCACTACTACAGAAAAGCGAGAGATATCTACGATGCCCGATGCATACCCGTAGTACCCAAGGAAGCGAATCCTCCAAATTGTCCGGAACTAAGGCGGCTAATATTAAAAAAAAAAAAAAAAACAAAAAAAAGCACTCTAACGTAGACACTTTTAAGAGGCAGACTATAAAAGACTGTCCGATACGTTCGAAACTTCCTATGTACAAAATTTTAAGAACGTAAAGAAAAAAGTTCACCAATTTTATAGCACGTAGTAATTATATCATGTGGGTTGCGTATAATGCAGATAATTAAGTAATCGTTCATTAAAAATTATTCAATAGCAAAAAAAAAAAAACGGGCTTTGTTGTTAATTTCATCATTTGTAGGTGGTCGGTAGCAAAAGTTTTACATATGTAATTCGGCTATTTTAATAAGCTACTGATTACAGTTAACAGAGCTAAAACCGACGAGATCTCTAGAAAATTGTAAGCCATTTTGACTACTTAAGTCCAGAGACCCTGGCAAAATCTTAATCGCTCGTAACTCCGAAAAGCAGCAATGTTAGGATTAGGACGTTTATTTTGGTGTTAATTACAGGAACTCCAACCTGTAAGATATTTTTTCTTTAATGTAATAATTATATTGTGTATCTATAAAAAAAAAATGATAGCTTTCAAATATATTTTAAATTCTCTCTGTGGCGAATGAGTTTTAACAAACTGCCTAAAAGTTGTGTGCGAATTGTTATGCTCAGAACATTTTTATTAATGTCAGTTTACAAAGTGGCTGTCGAACACTAATTATCATTTATTTATCGAGCTAGGAGTATTAGTTAATAACGATACTTGAACACGTAGCTTTCTGAAGATTTAATGCTTTTGTCGATGAATTCTTTGCCTTATGAAAGATACTTTCCGGTAAAAAGTACAAGCCATTACGGTAATCCATGCATGTGGAGAAATAGTTGTTAATCGTGTATAATTTGTATAATTACTTGCTTGCCCATTTTATGAATTAGATTCAGATTCAACATAATACACAACCATTCATGATTAGAAACAGGATGGCGGGGGGCATTGATGCGTAAGTAACTATGAGAAAATTAAATTTGTGGATTGTTGGTATTTGGGTTTAAGTCTGAGCAGCATCAAAACAATAATCAGAAGTCTAAACAACCCGGCAACGACATATCGAAACAGGGAACACAATTAGCCGGAAGCCCACTCCTCTTCGTGGGATCATTCACGGATTCACTACATATATACTAAGGCTACAAAAACTACTCAGAGGGCTCTCTTCTTCGCCCGCCATTACCTTTTTTTTTTTTTTTCAATTTAAAAACTTGGTGCCGGTTGGTTGCTGATCGATGATGTTGGGTGCCCCTCTACCCCGTTGGTCTGTTGGCAGCGGTTCCTGACGCCGTTGATTATCATCACTCTTGCCGTTCTAGTCTTTTTGCTTACATTTGACATGAAGTCATTTACCTCCAAGTTGAATTCTTTGCCTTCTGTTTAGTGGAGGATGGCACTAATTAAATAATAATAAAGTTGCGGAAGGTTTAACAAAGAAAATTTGGCAGTATACTCACGTTTTAATACCCTAGATGAAATCTAAAAAGGTATATTAAGTTTGTCATTCCATTTTTAAAGGATAAAAATAATGACTGTAGAGCAATATGGATTGAATACCCAAGCATAATATTAAAAGTAATTTTAATTTTTACGTGCCCGTCTGTCCGTCCTTCACGTCTGTCTCTGTCTGTCTGTCCGTCTGTCCGTCCCTCACGTCTGTCTGTCTGACCGTCCCCATGATAACTCAAGAACGCATGTACTCAGAGAGCTGAAATTTTGCTCACGGACTTTTTAAGAAAGAAGTAAATTTAAATTCAATAATGGGACAAATCGGGTAACTCCTTCGTGAGGTTGCCATACAAAAATTTCGTTTTTCCCTATATATTTGGACACTGCCCGAGAACTCGATGATTCGAAACCTGAAATTTGGTAGTACATCGTATTTGCATAGCAATAGTAAATAAAATTTAAAGAATTAACTAAATCGGGCAACCATTCTTGGTGTTGCCATACAGAACTTTGGTTTTTCACTATACTATATTTGGGCACTGCCTGAGAATGCGTCGAGGTAGAGAGTTGAAATTTTGTACACGGTTGTTTTCATAAAAATAGGTAAAAAAATATTTTTAAAAATGAACTATTAAACCACTTTCCAATGTGGAGATACAAAACTTTTGATTTTCACTTAATTTAATTTTTACTTTCATCTAGGATATAATATTATTGGTCTTAAACCAATTATAACTTTTTCTCTTGTTATAAATATGTTTTGCCCGTTCAAGACGCACAAAAGCTCTTATTGTTACACGATTTGCAAGCCAAATGTCAGAACGTCTGTGTTTTTTTTTGCCACACTATCAGACTGAGCAATCAGCCTTCATTTGCTGTCAGAGAGACACGTAGTAGTGTTAGGTTCAAGGTTAAACTATGTTTTTTTAACTTTAGGTCTAAATATATAAATATAATATATTTTATATATATGTATATTTTTATATACCTACTTATTATTACCCGTAATGATTGCCATTTGTAAATAATCTTATAGTTAACTAATTATGTGGAAATATTCATTTAGTTTTAGTTAACTTGTAGCTTTTTGTAATGCATAGAAATAATGATGGTTGAGAAAAATTAATTGGACACCCACGTATAATATCGAAAGCTATTTTGATTTTTGCATGTCTGTCTGTCTGGATGTCTGTCCGCCTGTCCGTTTGTCCGTCGTCCGTCGAGTTCTGAAATTTTGCACACGGGCTTTAAAAAAAAAAAAAATTTAATTTCGAAAATGGGACCAATCGGGTAATTACTCATGGTGTTGCCATGTACAAATTTCGTTTTTCACTATATATTTAGGCACTGCTTGAAAACCAATGTAGAGAGCTGAAATTTTGTTCACGGCGTTTTCATATAAATAGTAAATATAATTTAAAAATGAACTAAATCGGGCAACCCCTTCTTAGGGTTGCCATACAAAAATCTAAGATTTTTACGCATTTTGTGAATGTGAAAAGGATCAGTCCTAGACTTTTTTATGGTATATACAGAAAAATTGTCGAGAATATAAAATCTTACGATTTTATTATAATTCGGACAGTAAGACGAACCGTTCTGGAAATATATACGAAAACCACTTCAACAATCAAACTTGCACAGAGAGGTGACCATGCGAAATTACATACGGGCCAGTGTTGGTCGTAATCTGATTGCAATGTAATTTAATTAATAATTCCATTACAGTTTAGTCAAATTACAAAGTAATCTAATTAAATTGTATTCGATTACATATCAATCAGATTACTTATGAGAGAATATGTAATCTATCAAATGTGTAATCTGTTACAATATAATTAGATTATTTTTTAATCTAATTACATTGTAACAGATTACTTTGTAGATTACTTAAAAGTAATTAATAATATAATGAAATGAATTGAAAGAAAATAGTATTGTTCTCCTACGAAATTAGTTTTAGGGAGTTTTATGAAGAATTAGAATACAAATATCTTAAATATCTTAAATGTCTTAAATGTAATCACATTAATTAGATTAACATTACACGTTAATCGATTACTACATTATGTAATTATGGAAATGGATTACATAAGTAATCTGTTACAAAGTAATTTGATTACAGATTACATAGTTAATTGTAGTTCTTAATCATTAATCAGATTACATTTTGCCCAACACTGATACGGGCATTCATCTAGGGCAACGGTGGGTAAATTTTGCTCTCAGAACCCTATGCGGCTTCTTATTGAGCTAACTGCAGCTACCATGGCAAATTGATATCCGTTTTTTAGTGTTCTGTACCCAAAGGCTATTCTATTTCTATTGCCGCTATAACAACAAATAATAAAAATAAAATAAAATTAAAAATTACAAGAAACATGTTTTTTGGCATATACATAGTGTTAAATTTTGTACGATATTACGGAATCCTCCGTGTACGAGTCCGACTCACTGAGGAAATTATTCCCACTTTTAAACTCAATATCCACTCACTAAAAAATTTAAGTCATTGCAACCAGAGCTTCGTAAGCATGAAGGACTCTTGTCTTCTTTTAGTCACGAAGATGACAGCCCTAACGAAGCTAATTTTTTGGTAGCTTGGTATATTGCTTGTAGCAGACGACTATGTATATGGAGAAGGAGAATTTGTTATAAGAAACTTGGAAGAAGTGGTTAAAGTTTTGGATACCGATAATGTTACGCCATACAATTCTTTGTTGTATTGGTGAAATTACTAAAAATTTTGATAATCTGATTTGAAGCATTCAGTTTTTAGCTCTCGGCGAGTCTATAGACATTCAGGAGGTTCAACAATTCATCGCTTTTGCCTGCTATGTATCACCGCGGGCAAATCATAGCGAAGTTTATTTAAAATACGAAGACGTGTGGAGGATTGTTTTTCAGTTTGTGAATTTCATTAGAACAAACAAACAATTTAAGATCTTTTTAGAAGAGGTAAAGTTAAATTACGAAACAGTTGCCCAGTGATCTCTCCTTATTGAGTCAACTTACAATGTTTGCTTTTTGCATTTTGTAAATTTCAAAAAAGATTTGAGCAAATGTCTTCGTTAAATGTTATACTTTTTATCAAAGAAGTTTTCTTATATACATATATATACAGGGTGTCCCCTAAGTCGACGTCAAGCTGGAAGCGGATGATAGATCAAATCATAACAGATACCAGAAAAATATAAAAAAAAAATCTAAGTCATGTATTTTTCAAATTATAGACATATCTTTTGTTTTCGAGAAGATGTACATCCTGTGATGGTTTTTTAGCTCCTGTTGCTACAAATCTTTACTTTTTTTCAATTTTATTTTTCTTATGTAATGCCGAATAGTGCTTATGTAACCTGCTGCTTTAAATTCTAAGTTAACTGCTCCAGCTTTGAAGAAAATGTCACATTTTGCCGAACCAAGAATAGAAAATTAATATTTCACCCAACTTTAACTGACTGTAATGAAAAAAAAATGTACTACGCCAGTTTGGCAAGTAACTTTAAAAGTTGACGCATTTAATAAAGATTCTAAAATAGTATAATACTTGCTACAATATTTCTTAGATTACGAAAAAAAAAAAAATTTTTTCTTCAAGAAACCCAGTTTCGACAATTTCTTTTCACCTACTATAAATGATTCTAGTGTACCCAAAGCGTGCCGTAAGACCGTAGCTGTAAGATTTTAGTTTGAGTGAGACGGAGAGTCATTACATGAAGTGTGAGTGAGACAGATAGTGACGCTTTCAAGTTAGAGATCCTAACTTTTTTTGAATATAGGACAAATTTAAGATTAAACACCAATTATTTGGATGCTAAGATTTATTATTTATAAAAGATGTTCAAACTGCCTTCCTTCAGCTGCAATACAAGTTCGACATCTTCTTAAAAATGATTGGGTTATCAGACGGGCATTTCTTCCATTGTTGACAAATTCAACTGCTTCCGTAATTCTGGAGCTCATGTTTTTGTAAAATTCCGTGAGCTATAATTTTAGGCACTCCTGCACTTTCCTGGATTGCACGTACCGAAGTACTTGGGTCTTCTTCAACTGCTTAAAGTACTACGTCCTCGTAAGGTAAGGAACTCTTCCTTCACCATGTACTTGGCTTGGAAGTCGGTCCTCTGTACAGAGTAGACGATACATATTTCTAAAAACTTAATGATTTGGTGAGCTAGGGTCACTATCTTGCTCCCTCACATTTCATGCAATGACTCTCCCTCTCACTCAAACTAGAATCTTAAAGTTACGGTCTTATGGCAGCTTTGGGTATACTAGAATAATTTTTAGTAGGTGAAAAGAAATTTTTCGAAACTGGGTTTCTTGAAGAAGAAATTGTTTTTTTTTTCAGTAATCTAACAAATATTGTAGCAAGTGTTAAATGCGTGTTAAATGCGTTAACTTTTAAAGTTACTTGCCAAACTGGCGCAGTACATTTTTTTTTTCATTACAGTCAGTTAAATTTGGGTGAAATATTAATTTTCTATTCTTGGCTCGGCAAAATGTGACATTTTCTTCCAAGCTGGAGCAGTTGACTTAGAATTTAAAGCAGCAGGTTACATAAGTACTATTCGGGATTACATAAGAAAAATAAAATTGAAAAAAAGTAAAAATTTATAGCAACAGGAGCTAAAAAACCATCACAGGGTGTACATTTTCTCAAAAACAAAAGAAATGTCTATAATTTGAAAAATACATGACTTAGATTTTTTTTTATATTTTTCTGGTATCTGTTTTGATTTGATATATCATCCGATTCCAACTTGACGTCGACTTACGGGACACCCTGTATATATATTTTCTTATTAAAATTTTGATATAATTATTTGTGCAGAATACACATGCCATAATAAAATAAAATAAAATTTGAATTTGTGTGTTCAAATAGTATGGTGTGATTCTACATAATATGTGGAAAGCCGGTATGAGGATCTCATTGATCTCATGCGTGCCCACCCTTGATCTAGGGTATGTATCATAAGAATTTGGTCTTAGTTAGACCAATTCTGGGTTTTTTACTTGTTTTTTCTTAAGTTAATTAGTACAAACCTTAACTCGCGTCTACGCGCTCATAAAAATTGTTAGCGGCTCAAGCACCCGTTATCGACCTCTACAGTAATGCATAAAAATTCTAAAAAAAAAATGTCCAGTATATTTCAATGATAATATTGAGGGCAAAGATAGAAACTTCTAATGGCAAACGAAACTTTTTATACTCCTCTTCTTGAATACTGCAGAACATCACCGAAAGGTGCTGGACATGGTATAGAGAATACAAAGTATTCCCATTAAAATTTTGACACATTGCAGCCAATAGCCTGTGAGTGACTTAGTTCTGTGACTAATGTATATACATTTTTATAGGAAAGACAGAGAGAGGAGAGAGGGTATTGTGCTCTTTCTACCGTACTTTCCTATACATTTCACGATTTTACGTCACCTAATAGCGGAACATGGTTTGTAATGGCAGCTGATGTTCTGTGACGTAATTTTGTGAACTAATATTACATTTCTATTGAAAATACAGAGAGAGGAGAGAGAGTATTGTGTTATCTATACCGTACTTTCCTATACATTTCACGATATTTCGTCAGCTAATGGTGGAAAATGGTTCGTAATGAGAATAGCTCGTATTATCTGTACAGTGGGCCCTGAATATTTGTTACCCAGCTGTGCTTGCTATATATTTTGTTTCTAAGCAAATATTCTAATGTGGATACTATAAAATCCATGGGATTTTCACTCATTGTAAATTTTTCTTACCCACTACTTTTTCTTCTTATTTCATTTCCTTCAAGAGTATTATAAGCAAGTATGTTGTTTCACGTCATCTCGAGTCATTCTGTACATATGTGCATGTCTCTAGTGGGAGCGAGTCAGGTGCAATTTATTGCAACGCGTTCTTGCACATTTGCATCTTACGTTTGCAATAATATAGTTAGCAAATAGACATATCATCCAACTGCGTATCTAAGCAGTTTGTGTGTAGTTTGGTAGTCATAAAAAAAATAAACAGGTAACTGAAGAATATGTGGCCATGGTTGCCTAAGAATTATAATTTCACATTCAGAGCCGACAATATTTTCTTCGTATACATACAGGTAGCGCGTGAGAAATATCAGCAGGAAAAGACCTTTGTTCTATTTGTTCGTTTCGTATCGTAGCACAATTTTATTGTGTTCACCCTTAAGGCAGAATAAGTTTTTTGTATTTTCCATTATACTTGCCTTCTTTTTTTGTTGCCTAGCCTCACTTAAATGCATTCCATCTTACATTAAAGAATCAGTCATGATCCGCTCTAGAATTAAAATCAAGGTCTGCGTCACTGTACTCAGAAGGAAATGACTCATCTGTAAATAGATTAAATATAGACGGAATTTCTTCTTCAGATGAATGCGTCTTCCTGCAGTCCTTTATTTGAAACATTGGATGCTTCAAATTGAGCAGATTTAAATTCGTATAGTTTTCAAGTGATTTCTTTATTAATTTTACTGTCGAAAAGCGTACGCTTTCAAGAAATCCAAATCTTGTTTGAATGCTGGTCTGGTGATGAGAGTGGCTCCGGGAAAAGTGTAAAACCGGTTCATTTACATCAATATCTCGTTTTGATATAATGGAAGTGAAATCAGAGCGCATTTGTAAACAAGAATATAATAATTAGTAGGTACGGAGGTATATACACCGGGGTTATTCAGTGGCCAGAACTTGCATACAGTTCCATGTAATAGAGAGAGACATAAATTTGTGGTTTTTGTTGTTTTACTGAAAAGCAACTCGTTGAAGAAAGTTAATTAATCCATCATGACTTAATTAACTTAGAGTCGTTGGACTGAGAAAATCTTTCAGGTAGCCTCCTTCAGCCTCGAGGAAACAATTAGTTGTCCAGTTCGTTAGAATGGAAAATATGTTTTGTATCAATATTTGAGCCTCAGATCAATTCCGGACAGTTCCAGATATCCAGTGGAAACGAGGATCAATAGTATAACTAAATTCCGATTCAAAAATGAACACAAATGAAATCTACTCTGTTGAATGTATTCTATTTTAGTTAAGCAATGGTTTTACTGAGAATGAATGGAAGCCAGATGCCCTCTGCTCTGCAGTAGCGAGCGAATGCCTAGTTGATTTTGTTTTAATTTAGTACAAATTGCTTTCATGTCGTCAGATTGAGGGCTTTAGAATTGAATGAATTCCTCTTTGGTAGTTAACTGACTATTCAAGATCTTGAGTTAAATATGCTAAGGATTAGAGTTGTGCGGTTGTTTACTCTTATTAACATATTTACTATAGAACGAATTTATTTTCAAGCAAAAGGTAGAAGTTTATGTAATATAGAGTCGCTTGACGGCGATTTTTCTTATCACTATTACTGCTAGATCTCACACGTCTGAAAGTTTTTTGTATCCCAATATTAAATTAAAATGCAACAACGTTTGCATCAGCAATGAACACTGGCAAGGCAACAAAAGTCCAAGCACGAAACAGTGAAAACCACTTCAATTCAAATGACAAGCCTGTATAAATTATTTTATAAAGCTGTTGATGCCTTATTTATTCCTTTTTTATGCGACAGGTTCTGATAATATTTCCTTCTTCTTGTTAGATGGGTTTCCAGGCTAGTTAAAAGGTATTCCTAATATAATTAAATAGTTATCCGCCACGATGACGTCGTTCCGATTAATTAATTATGTATGTGAATAATTTTGCAAACATTTTGTTGAGTTTTTTAAAAAAATTAAAAACTTCAAAAAACCATGATTTCGTCCCCCTTAAGAACTTTTTCATGTAGGTACACACCAATTTTTATTATTTTTCGTATGATTACATAGTATTTCTAGTCATACTTGTAAATCACACGGCGCTTTGTCTTAATTTTTTTTAAACATATTTATATAATAACTACTTTTACAACCCTCATAACTTAAAGAAAATTGATTGCTGCAAGATCTTGCAATTAGTTTAATTAATATAAATTAATATGTAGATAATACATAAATAAGTGATAAGTGATAAGATTCGTTTTTATTCAGTTTCTTATTATTATTATTCAGTTTAAAAATGGATAATGGATTTTATCAAGAAATGTAGTTCAATCCTCGTAAGTGTTTGGTGTTATTTATTTAATTTTATCTATTAAAACAGTAGTGGTGTTTTACCGAAACAGTGGAGACTTTTTTTTTTACCATTCCTTTCGTTTTCGATGATAGGTAGGTACTTTACAAACTTGCTACGTGTGTTGAATTTTTGTGCAGCTATATGACACTCTCTGTGTCCATCGAACATTTTCAAAAACAAAGAATCTATTTGAGATTTTATAATTTAATGCCTCCAATAGTTATCCACGGTACTAATCAATTTGAAATCTCGAAATGAATTGATAGTTTCCAATTCATGCTACGAATAGAAGTCATAGTCAAATCAAAATCAATTGAGATAACAGTGATGTCAATGGATAACAGTTTTAACAAAAATGGAAATCCAGTCAGAATTTCCTTGGTTTCTGAAACTCTTTACTTTTATCAAAAACATTTTTTTGTTTAAAGAAAAAAATTTCACAAGCCATTTCTTAATTTTATTCAAATTTTAAATTAAATATTTTACTTTGGGAGAATAAGTTGGTTAAAAATATTAATTCAATTTGAATATTTTTTTTTTGAAATACGGCGAAATGGTAATAAAGCTATGTAACTCTCTTTAATTTTTTAAATTGACATTCATTATTATTATTTTACTTATTTTTAACAATTTTTTTAAAAATTTTTATACTTCCAGATAACAAGACCTTTACGCAAAGTGAAGAAAAAAATGAAGAAGACGATCATGCTATCGAAAAAGAAGAGAAGTAAGTACAAAGCACTAAAAAGCTTAAGAATTAAACTTAAATTATGGAGCTAATGTTTCAAAAAGAAAAATCCATTGAAATTTATCTTTATCTTTTCTTGTTTATGAAAATACCTTTAACTTGATAAAAACAGTTATAAAAGATTTATTGGCATTAGATGTCCACTGCAGGGGGCGATCGGCGCTGTCAATCACAGAGCGGGGAGTTGGTGAATGGAGAAGTTTCTTGGACATTACAATATACTCCAGAAGACAGACTGTTGTGATTGCATGCAAGAAACACACTACCAAATACCTTCCCTAACTTTTGGTGGGGTGTCAATGCAATGATGCCCACCAGGAGTGACTGGGATGGGAAGGAGATAGTGGTAACATCCGACATTTCTATTTTTACAGATGGATCTAAGACGAGTGCGGGCACGGAGTGTAGTGCAGAAACTGGCAGTGGCACGATCTTATAGATTGCCGGACAAATGCAGTGTCTTTCAGGCAGAGTGATTTACGAGGCAACCATTAAGGTGCTTGTTGACGTTCTGGTAAAATTGAAAATGGTGCGGTTATGCAAGACTAGCCTTGGAGAATTAACTACATGGAACAAGGTGACCCTATGCTGGGTACCTTGTTATAGGGATATCTGAAATGGATAGTTCCGTAGCAATAGCCCATGTGAAGATCCCGATCGGGGCCTTAAAAGAAGAGATCATCAGAGGCTCTAATCAAAAGGCAAGCCTCTGGTTAGTCAACAGAGAAACCTGCCATATTGTGAGGCAATTATGCAAAGGACAAGAAGAGGACAAAAGAACTCCTTTTAATGATAGTAGAACTGATACCATGAATCTAGTACGGGTCATTAGGCTATAGGAGATCATGCTATGTAGTACTCCGGAGTTTGGTGGCCAAACTTCACTCAGTGTGCTGGTATAGAGAGGCTGCTCGCAGGATGGCGTGTTCTCCCCGGTATTCTGGTGTATGGTGGTTGATTCACTCATCACGGCGCTGAAAAATAGGGAATTCTCATGTGAAGTGTATTCGGATGATATTCATCTGCTCATCACCAGGCTCAGCATGGCTGCTGCCTATGTCTTCATATAACAAGGCCTCAGTACTATTCAGGACCCGTCATGATATGATGGTGAACCCTACAAAGACCGGCTTGGTGCTCTTTTCCAGGAGACGTAAGTTTGGGCAATTTGTTCTTTTAAAGCTCTTTGGGCACACTGATGCTGTCTCCACATTTTAAGCACCTCGCTGTCTACCTAGACTCGAAGCTATCGTGGGGGATATATGTAGAGGGTCTTTGCTCAAGAACCTTTGGCATAAAACAGAGTGTTGCGCACTGGATGTGCACCTCGATAGTAAGACCTATGCTCACGTATGCTTCTTGTGTATGATGGCCGAGAACGCAAGTGGCGATTGCGATCCCGAAGTTGGCGGGCCTTCAAAGGCTTGCTTACCTGGGTATTACAGGTTCCATGCATTCCACGACTACTGCTGCCCTTGATGTCTTACTAAATCTGCCTCCCCTGGATCTTGTCACTCAGGTAGATGCCAAAAGGGCGTGTAGATTGCGTTCAGGGGGATGTTGCGAGGACGGCTGGACCAGCTCTTCCCATTGCTTATTGGCGTGTGGGCTGGAACGAGAATCCTATGGTCCGCATGCTATTTGAAAAATAAAACATTCCATCGACTGCTCTCTCACTCTCACTCTCTCATTATGAGGGAACCTAATCGGGTATTCAACATCATAATGGCAGCGAAGTTAGCCTTTGAAATGGAAATCAGTAGAAATATCATTGTTATCCTCTGGGATAGTCATGCAGCCTTGATGGGTCTGAGTGACCCTCGGATAACATCTAAGGGACTGGAGGACGTCTGTGGATAAGCTGGGTATTCACAACAAGTAGTCTCTACAGTGAGTTCGCGGGCACATGGACATCATGTGGAATGATAGGGTTGACATACTAGCCGAGTCCGGCTCTAATTGTCCCTTCCTTGGACCGGAACCCTCTCTCATCAAGCGAATGGTCACATGAAATATCAGCAGCGATGGGCGAACCTGAGTACTTGCAGGTATACGCATTTATTCTTGACTGACTTTCTCTTGGGGCTCAGAAGAAAACAATGCAGAACTGGCTAGTATCGTCATCAGTCACAGCTCGCTTCACGCTCATCTAACAAGGACGGAAGTTGTTGACAGCCCTGAGTGTCTATCCTGTCTGGAAGGAGAGGTCTGAGACAACCAAACACTTTCCGTGTGCTTCTCCGGTGGGGTTTCTCATCGATAAGAAGCTATTTTTCATTTTCGCTGGCAAGAGATCATCACGAGGAATAAATCTATTGTATTTCAGCATTTTTCGAGCTAATTTTTTTCTTCTACACTCTATATCTGAATATATTGACAGTGGAAGAAATGATTGGATCTTTTCTAAATATTTTAAAGAAGCAATTACTTCAAGAACTTTATTGTGAGATACTTCGAGTTGGCTGATAGATTACAGCTGATATTTGCTGACAATGCGATAATACAAGAGGTGATTGAATTACAATATGGGGGTAATGAGTATATAAGTAGAGTATTTCAAGAAGACAGGCGACAGGCTGATAAAGCATTAATTGCTTTCTGAAAGCTCCGGATAGAACGCTCTCTTTGCAAAGGTGGTAAAAGTTAGAAAATTCAATTCCTACCTTCCGTCAGTTCTTATTTGGGAGTGAAATATTGCTTGCCAAGGAATGCAGAATGAACAAAATTTAAGTGTTCCTAACAAGACCTAAGCGGTTATATAAAAGATAAAGATAATTCTCAGGTGTGAATATAGTTAGTATAACCATGTAGAGAAGAGGTGGTGAGACGGTTATAAGACAGGGGAGTGAGACCCCATAGGAGAGGATAATTGTAGGAAGCTCACGGCATGATTAAAAATCCTAAATGAATATTATTATTCTTCTATAATCAGTGTATTAAGCTACTTCTTGAAATTTTGATTGAAATTATATACAAGAAAATTAGATATGCGTTCGGCATAATCATGCCGATACGTGCGCCAAATATAAAATCACTATACTAAAATGCCTCGCAATGTCTGGTATTTGTGCTACAATCGTAAGTTGACGCCAAGAAAAATATTTTTCAATACTTATACATAATGTTGGTATGTTTTTACAAAAAAAAAAAAAACTATTTTGTGGAACTAAATTCGATCACATCATCGCCGTTTTGGTTATAGTCATTATCTAAATTTTTTTTCTGGCAAATGTGCTTAGAACAAACAAAATTGGTATTCTAAAATTCTTCATATTTATGTGTAGTACCTCCGAGTAGTTACGAACTTGACTCTGCATAAAATTTTGCGCTATTATGACATTTGTATGAAAATTTTCACTCATTCCGAAAAAGCTGCTATATAATTATTATTTTGCTGTTGAAACATATACAGAATTTATGCCTTAATTATCCAGTTTGATCCTATATACAGGTCAAACTAAACAAACAAATGAAATTTAAATTTGTGTCCTAACCTAAATGCCAAGAAAATCTAACCTTGAGCAATATAAGAACCAACAATTTAACCAAATCTCACTTTCTATTACATGATGTAACCAATTTAAAAATTCAAGGCTCTGGCAACGCTAATGGACCTTCTACGATTGGCGTATCAACTTGTTTAGAGAGATTCGCTGGCAGATCTTGGATGAAAGGGTTTTTAGGTTTTTAGATAGAAGCGAAAACGTTTTATAATAAGAAAGCCGACTGAAACATCACTTGCAAGAACGCGTTGCTTTACAAAAGAGAGAACGCACGAGTTTTATGATAATCTTGAAAAATCTGACACAACTCCAAGAATATTTGATGTTGATGAGAGCAGACTTCAAAATTCAGAGCAAGATCCCAAAAATTATAGCTTGTCAGAGGAAAAGGCAAATCACGGAATGATATCAGCTGTATGTATAAGTTTTAGGTCCTACGATAATTTATCATGACAAAAATATTTCAGAAAGTTGCTACATTTGGATCATTTCGGAATAAATTCAAACTAACTTATTTATTTAATAGTTCAAACACTTTATCGATTATGCAATGCCAACCGAAACATCCCCAGTCCCTTTGATACTTGATTATAGTTGAACGGAAATTGTCTAGTTGATCGACTTAACTAGAAAGTGTCATGATCGTTCAACTAGCACATCAATCAACACACAGAATTCACCCGCTGAAGGGTCCATTGATGATTTATTACAGGGCGAAATTTATGTTTTTCTTCGGGTATAAGATAAACCTTTGACACCTTATGATATCGTTCAGCTATTTGGGGAATCGTATATCAAATGTCAAACAGGACACAGAAGAAATAGCAACGAATAGATTTAAGATAGGTAAGTATAGGGTTTTCCAATAAGAGGTGTTATTTTAATTAGCCCGCTATTTCGGTAGATGTCACTTTTGGAGCTGTCATTTTCTGACATTTGACAAGTAGAAACTACGCCATTAAAAATGAAACAATACACGATTTAATAACGCATTGAAATTATTAAAATTCACTATAAAAATGGTGAAAATGTGGCAGAGACGGTTCGTAAAACTCGAACATTTTTGGGTCGTCGTGAAGCACCTTGTCGGACCACAATACAGAAATTGGTAGAAAAATTCGAGCTGTCGGGACAAGTTAGTGATGTGAAGAATAAAACCCGTGCACGTCGCTCAAGAACAGCCGAGAATATTGCTGTTGTAGCCGAAAGTGTTGAAGAAAACCCAGGTTTGTCCATTCCTCGTCGTTCTTTGGAATTAGGCTTTCCACAAACGTCATTACACCGTATTTTGCATAAAGATTTGGGTCTTAAGGCTTATAAAGTTCAGTTAACACAAGAACTCAAGCCGGCCGATCATCAACAACGTCGAGTCTTTGCTGATTGGGTCCTTGAAATGCATGAAAATGATCCGGAATTCCATCGAAAACTCATCTTGAGTGATGAGGCCCATTTCCACCTCGATGGCTTCGTCAACAAGCAAAATTGTCGCATCTGGGGCTCGGAAAACCCAGGAGTTATTGTTGAAAAGCCTCTCTATCCTCAACGTGTGACTGTTTGGTGCGGTTTATGGTCCCGCGGGGTCATTGGACCTTACTTTTTCGAAAATGTGGCTGGAGCAACAGTTACGGTGAATGGATTGCGCTATCGACAGATGATTAATGATTTTTTATGGCCGGAATTGGATGGTATTGATCTGGACAACGTTTACTTTCAACAAGACGGCGCTACGTGCCATACAAGCAAAGAAACCATTGATCTTTTACGGGAAAAGTTTCCGGACCGTGTTATCTCTCGAAGAGGTGATCACAATTGTCCACCGAGATCTTGTGACTTAACTCCGTTGGGGCCACGTGAAAGAGAAGGTCTACGCCAACAGCCCAGCGTCAATTCAAGACCTCAAAGATGGAATTCGTGAGGCTATCGAGGATATAGGGGAGCCACTTTGCGATTTGGTTATCGAAAATTTCATGAAAAGGATATGGTCCTCTAGGCGTGGTCGTGGTGGTCATTTGGCTGATGTTATTTTCCATTATTAACGGCATACCTTCCTCTTTATAATGAAATAAAGATCCGATCATTTATCTAAAAAAATGGCAAATTTCTTTGAATATCAAAATAACACGTCTTATTGGAAAACCCTTTATTAATATTTCTGATTTATTTGATGAAGTAATTACCGGTATTTGAAGCGCTGGTAAACCTACTAAGAAGGATGCGAGGTGTAATGGGAAATACAGCAACGATAAGGGAAGAAAAGTAATTGCAGTATTTCATAAGTGAATTGTGAATTGACTGGTTATGACTCCGGAAGCTACACCTGTGACTACTGCAAGTGAGTTTTTAGACATATGTAAAACAAATACTTACCTAACCTGGGGATTACACGAGCAAGTACACCTTGCATGCAAGCTGTACTGTCACACTTCTTGTACCGTTAATCTCCGCTGCAATGTAGGCAGCTCAGCTTTCAGCGAACTTACATGATGGCAAATCATAGCAGATCTGGTGTTAGTAATTTGACATTATACATTTTCCAAGATGGCGGAAAAAATATTTGGGAGCGAAGCTTTTTAAATTAATAAATTTATACAGGTAAAATAAGTGTTCCTGGGATTATATACATTACATCATTTACCAACACCTTCCTCTTCCATTTTTCTTATATTTTTCCGATTTTGCTAATTCCTTTACTACTACCGATTACCGATATATACAAGACTTTAAGTATCAATGCCATTTTTATACCCTAGATGAAATCTAAAGGGTATACTAAGTTTGTCATTCCGTTTGTAACACATAGAAATAATGCTAGTAGAGAAGAATGGGTTGGACACCCACGCATTCTATTAAAAGTTATTTTGATTTTTGCATGACGGTCTGTTCGTCCGACCGTCTGTCTATCCTCACGATAACTCGAGAACACGTTCATTTAGGTAGTTGCACACGGATTTTTTTTTAAAAAAAAACCTAAATTTAAGTTCGAAAATGGGACGAATCGGGCAATTCCTTTGTAGGGCTGCCATACAAAAATTTCGTTTTTCACTATTTAGAGAGCTGAAATTTTGTGCACTGTGTTTCATAGTAATAGTAAGTAAAGCTTCAAAAATGGACTAAATCGGGCAGTCTCTTCTTGGTGCTGTCATATAGAAGTTTTGGTTTTTTACGTTTACTGCAAAAATGATAGCTCCTAGACGTTTTTATTGTACTGAAAAGCTCTTCAGAATATGAAATTCTATGAAATTGGTTATAATAGTTTTGACTGTCCGACGAACCGTTCTAGAAATACATGCGAAAAACCACTTCAAAAATAAAACTTTCACAGATGGGTGACCATACGAAATTACATACTGGCATTCATCTACTAGGGTATCATAAGAATTGGTCTTAGACCAATTCTAGATTTTTTATTTGTTTTTAAATGGACTTGTATGGAAGGAGGCTTGCATACAAACTGTACTTCCTCGTGTAATCTTCTGGTAAGAAATTATCCCTGTGTTGTGATTTTTGGGCCTGATTTAATTAAAAGAGAAAGTAATTTTTCTACTTGTTAAAACCATAATACAGATTAATTTAATTAGCTGTTTATCTAAGTAGAGTATTAATATAAAAGAAGATTATGAAAGCTCAAATAATAAATTAAACAAGTAGAAAAGCTAGGATTCGTCTAAGATCAATTTCTTATGATACGCTAGATGTTCACCACCCATCTGTGGAAGTTTAATTTTTGAAGTGGTTTTTTGCATATATCTCTAGAATGTTTCCTCGGACAGTACATATGATTATCGCCAATTTCATAGGACTTCATATTTTGAAGATCTATTCAGAGCAATAAAAACGTCTAGACTGATCGCTTTCACAGTATATGTAAAAATCCACTAAGAAGAGGTTGTCATTTTAAATTGTATTTACTATTTTTATTAAAGGGCCGTGTACAAAATTTCAGCTCTCTACGTTGACGCGTTCTCAGGCAGTGTCCAAATATACAGTCAAAACGAAATTTTTGTATGCCACGAAGGAGTTACCCGATTTGTCCCATTTTCAAACTTATGTATATTTACTTTTTTTTTTTTACAAAAAGCCTGTGTGAAAAATTTAAGCTCTCTAAAAACAGATAGATGGACGGACATATGGGCATGCAATATAATATTAAGTGTGCGTGTCCGACCCATTTTGCTCTAACATCATTATTTCTATACATTACAAACGAAATGAAAAGCATACACGGTAGTTATACGCGTCAGTAGAAGTTACGGTCACTAGAACTGACAGGCAGTATTGACTTCGTTAGTCAATTTTACTGAGTACAACTGACTAGTCAGTTTATAAAAATGTTGTCAAACAGTGAAAGCATGCCTCTTCTGTATGCATTGCTAATGATTTCTTCCTTATTCAAGAATATAAATGCAAAGTTCCACTAACATTTTACCTTTTATTTTCAGTTTCCCCATTTTAATTTTAATTTGTCCATTTTTCTGACTAGTCACAGGAGGTTTAAACGAGTTAGTATCAGTTCTACTGACGCTGGGAGATCGTGAATTCTCCTATACTGTGGGAATTTCTAGCCTGAAAAAATTTGAAAAAAGAGAAAGAAATAATTGCGTGTCCCCATACAAAATTATGGAAAAAATCATACATCCTAAGTTCAGAAAATATTTCCTTAAAATTAACACACAAAATTGAATTTTTCTGCGCAATATGCAGTAGCACTGATCACTTTATTCTTAATTTACGAATGTACTTTTATAATTAAGAAGGAGTTACACAGTAAAAAATAATTCCTTAAGGTGAGTGGCAACAATTTGTCCCAAAAAGCTTAGGTATTTGTCGATTAGATGAAGAAAAGCTCCACCTTGGAAAACGTATATTAGGGGCTTATCTCTAAAATGTAGGTCGGTTTTCCTCTAAAATCTAGGGAGTATTCCTTAAATGTAGAAAATTTTCAAAGTTTTTTTGTTTCCCCTCTTCCCCTAAAATGTAAGGAATAGGTGATAATGTTTTATCACCTATGGTGGAGTGTGGCACCATAGGTGATAAAACACCACCCATTTTAAAAAACATTAGAATGAGCTGAATAGCACTTTGGCCAATACTACTAAGTGGTACGGAAGTCATGTTGGTGCGCTGGGCATGCTCAAACACATTTTTTTTTCAAAAACAATGTGTGAATTATATAAACGAAAATATATTTCAATAAAAAATGTAGAATAATACTTAATTTATTGAATGTTGTCTTCCTTATATCTAAGAGTGAACGTAGTTTATAGGTTTTCTGGTGCCAAATACCTAAATTCTTTGAATCTTCTATTGATTTGGGGAAATTAAGCTGATTTCTCCTTTATATTAGAGAAAATTACATTTATTTTTAGGGAAAAACGTGTCTTAAACTTAGGGAACAGTCCTACTTTGTTTTACAGTGTAGTTTTCAATAGTTATGTCTAATGTTTCTTGTTTGGTGTATTTTTTATACTCTGTGGGATAATCTGCGGCAAGAGTTCCCAATAATTCCCATTTTCGAGGGAATTTTGAGAGCAATAACTTGCCAAAACTGCTCCCTGAAATAATAACTTACCTCCCACACCATGTTTTAGAAGTGATTTTATTGAATTCAGTCTGATTTTGAGTGTGGAGATTTTGTGCTTGAGGACTTTGAGTGTGGGAATTTTGTACTTGAGGATTGTTATTTGTACATTTGGTATTTGGGAGTTTGTATTTGAAGATTTACGTGGATAATTGAACGCATGCAGAGCATTTCCATGCTACTGGAAAACAGGAACAACAACATGGTATGAAGCGAGTATTGCTAAGATGCTTTCCACCTGACTAGATTATCCTTAAATGTAACTAAACAAAATAAGATGACTAAAAATAATCTACTCCACAAAAAATCATATCTGTACACAAATAAATTAAAGTTCCTCAAATTGTGTATACACATGTCCTTTTTATTATTTAGAGCTATTTTTGTACCTGCCGGTGTATGTCACTTTTCAGTCATAATTAATTTTTCACAATCGAGCTATAAATTTCTATATTTAAGCATCCGGAAGTGCATACACATCATTCACTTTGTAAATGAAATTGATTTACTAGATAATCTAGCTCCTGAACCCTCATCATTTAATTTCATCGATAAATCTGTTAAACGTAGTTTCCCTGAGCTTCATAGCACCAATCTTCTAGTTTGACCGGAATTTAAAGATAACTGTGGGAGCTGTGGGAAATGAAAACAAATCGTAAACCATATCACCCGTATAATCTTTAGAGTTTATCAATGACAAGTGGCGCGGCGGTAGTAGCTGCGTTAGTGATAATATGAAAGAATGAAAGAATGAATTGATTTCCTCCGAGTATTGTGGCCAGAACTATCTAAATAGTCAAAACGGCTGTCTGTCGTATTTTCTATACAGACTTAAGAAACGCGCAATGTCACCTAATTTCGAGTTCACTAGAATCACGACGACGACGTGAATTTTCCGCTTTTCCGCATTTAACTTGTAACAGAAATGTATAAGCCGTAGAAAACTGGCGAGCCGATCATGCCGTTGGGGCCGTCTTGGACTTCTCACGTCATAATAGTCACGAGGTGATGTCACATTTTCTTTTTGTTTTATCTGTCTAGTCCGCGCGCGCCGTGTTGATATTTTTATCGGTGATATTTTTAGTTTTCCGCGAAATATCGTGTCCGAAATACGGAGCAAGGTGCTCGGAGTTTTGGATGAAACCTCATAAAATTCTATTGACTCAGTTATCGAAATTGCTTTCCACAATATAAAAACATATACTTTTTTTATTTTATCCTGCTTAAGTCGAAAGTAGAAAAGTGCACTTCCAAAGAGTGCCGACAGAAATATTTTCTAAAGTGATATAGTGATGGTGCTATTTGACAAAAATAATTGACTAAGTGAAAATTTGTCCAAGTGTATATGGAAAATCAAATGCAGCATTGTCAATGCACATAATCCTAGCAAAGTTTTAATAGAGTGATGTTGAATTATTGTCGGATATAAAAAAGTGCACCATGTAACAAATATTCCAACTATTAAAATTGCTTTGGTATTTCCTGCTTCGTTTTTATACGTTTTTATATCCTAGATAATGAAATCATAGGGTATATTAAGTTTGTCATTCCGTTTGTAACACATGGAAATAATAATAGCAGAGCAAACTGGATTCGATACCCACGTATAATATGTTTGCATATCTAGTAAACTAGTATTTTAAGGCAGTTTGTTTCCTCGTTAATATTACGAAGTCATTTGGTTCATGATAAAAAATTGCGGACAATGCCAGTAATCATGTGGACTATCGAGACCGTTTCTCATTCGATTCATACATATGGTTCCTTGCGAACTCGAATCGAGTTTGTTGTCAATGCCTAGTTAGGACTGGTTTCATTTTCAAACGACCCTTGTACCTACCTGTACTGAACTGTCCTTATACTTGCTGAGGTATCTATGTAGGTGAAATCTGCCGCAATTTGTCCAGCAGTCTCTATTAAGTAAGAGGTTTCTCTGAAAATCTGACGACTTTTCTTATCCATAGTTGGTTTTGTTTTCCATTTTGATTCTTTTCATAGTTTTCTGGATCCATCAATTAGCAATTTTCGTCCTATTTCTTCAAGAATCAAAGTTTTTCCACGTTCCATATTGCAACATTTAAATTACTAAACTAAGCTAAAATCTAAACACCCTCTAATAGTACAGTTATTTTGTATTTCTACCTATCTGGAAAAATTTCAGTAGTAACACGTGACTCAATTTTGTCACGAATGCCGCCCCTATTCTTTTGTAAATAAAATTCAAGGAAATTAAGTAGAAAATTCGCGACTACGACACTAACAAACAGTGACTCCAACTACAGACACAAATTGAGGAAAATACTCGCTTTTGTTTTATAGAATATATGACAAGAGAGTGCACTAAAGGCACCTAACCTATCCTATAGTTGGCTAGTGTACACTCATCTAAAAAAACTGCAAGATTTAGATTACACACATATAAGCAGATTTGTAAAACTTATATCGCAATTAAATTTCAATTCCGTTTACTGAAATAGTATTAATTAAAATACTTGATTATGATGAATTACAATTACAAATAATTAAAAAGTAATCAAGTATTTCTAATGCGATATTATTTTTGGATTCATTTAATTTATTCTGCAAATAATCAAAAAATAAGCCTGAATTTTTGATTATTAATGAGTAATCACAAAAGTCAATCAAATAATCTAATACTTACTTAATTTATTATTTTTACGGCTCTGCACTGTGTAAATTTCGAAAATCTTATACAGAAGACAATTTAAAATTTAAAACAATAGAAATTTTTAAATTGTAAATTTTAGAGCTTGAAACTTTTATGACTTTTTTCAAAAAGTCTTTAGAATACGAGTTATTATTAACTTTTATTCCATAAGGATTAAACAAAATTATAAGAAATAAGAGTTTGAAAATAATAAAAATTAGTAATTCTTATTATTAATAAGACTCCCAAAATAACTATTATTTTTAATTGTTATTTTTAACTGTTATACAAAATAAAAACTTTTTGATAGTATTTCGAGACTTTTATTTCATAAAAGTCTTTTTAAGAGTCTTTTGATACTTTTATTTTATAAAAATCATCTTAAAAGTCTTTTGAGACTTTTATTTTATAAAAATCTTTTTAAAAGTCTTTCTTTATGCTTATTATTTAAATATTTACAGTATTTACGGTCTGATTTAAAAAAAAGCCTCTTCCGCTGTTTATGATAATCTTTCAATCGATTTTATCCATACGGAGATTCATATAGGGTATCATAAGTATTGGTGTTTTAGACTAATTCTAGCTTTTTTACTTGTGTTTTTATTTTATTTAAGTTTTTTGTTATTTTTTTTTTCAAAATTTCCTTCTAATTAAAAGAAAAGCCATCCTGGGATTCGAACGCGTTAAAAACAGACAGAGTCTGGACTTTTCTTAAGTTTATATGTTATAAACAAATTATGTTATGTATATGGATCAAATCGATTAAAATGCTATAAACAGCGGGAGAGGATTTTTTTTACATTAGACCGTAAATACTTTATATATTTAAATAAAAACATAAAGAAAGACTTTTAAAAAGATTTTTATAAAATAAAAGTCTCAAAAGACTTTAAAAATGACTTTTATAAAATAAAAGTCTCAAAAGACTCTTAAAAAGACTTTTATAAAATAAAAGTCTCGAAATACTCTCAAAAAGTTTTTTTGTTAGATAAAGGTCTGAAAAGACTTAAAACTTTTATTTCATACAATAAAAGTTTACTCTTAACTTTTACTTTTAAAAATAAAAGTTAAAAGTATTATTAAAATTGATTTTTTAAATATAAAAGTTTCCAGTCGGACCTCACTTAAAAAACGACTTAATGGAGAGTTATTCTCAGGCTCTGAAATTTAAAACAACTTCATTATAATATATCTGGCATTGTCTTTCAATATTAACTATAATCGTCTCTGAATTTTTTTTTAAATTTTTTCGCGTGAAATCGTGTAAAAATCAGATTATGGTTCTACGTGTAATTCTTATAACTTAAAGCTTATATGTCCGTTATGTTGAAAAAAGTTTGAAAATGGATTACCAAGCGCATAATTTTACATGTTATACGGTGCCTGAGTGCAGTGCGGATGATGAACAGTCAAGTGGTAGCATATCCTCCAGTGATGCTAATGATAGCGTTGCATCTATCAGAGCAGCTTCTATGGGTATTTACCAGCATTTTACTGGAGTTCAGAAGTCTTCTCAACCACCTCAGTTGGGTTATTTTCTTCCTCTACCGTCACCTTTTTACTACTTCAGTCCACCAGTTCATCGAAGGAGGTTAAGGTAAGAATCCAAGTGTGTGTGGTATATATCAGTACTCATAAATTCATAAGAATGACTCAAATTTAAACATGATGGAAGAAATTTAATGTTTTGTGGTTAATAAGTACAACGTCTTTATTACGACGAAGTGGAAGTGATACAGTTAATTGACGCGCAGTCGTATACATTTCCCTGTTCCGAAAATCAACAATGTAGTATGCGAACTTATTTGGTTTCATCCGACCGCGAAGAAAATATAGGAAGTTTGTGGAAAATATGTATATGTATATGAATATCGTGCGCTGCTTTACAACTAATAACAGATGATTGAAAATATTCTGTCGTCTATATAAGTCCATTAAAAGCATTTGAGGTCTTAATTTACAATGTTTCGGGGCTCTCGATCTTGATTACAGGTAACAGTAATTTTATTTTGACCACTGACATACCTAACTAGGGCATCTCCTATCCAATTTTTCCCTCATCTTATGAATCACTCTATAAATTTATTAATGATAAATCCTATGATGATGACTTAAAATTTATTAGATATAATTTAATAGAGATAGGTTTCTAATTCGCAATAACATTACCCCATTCCATACGTTTCGAATTCAGGATTAAAAGAATCAAAATGGTGCAATCTTAATACAGTTTATTTTTCATATAATTACTATTAGATATTATTTTTTCCATATCAAATTGAAAAATTCCAAACTCTTCAATTTTAAATTAGGTGAAAACATTATGGAGCATTGGTAATCTCAATCGAATTATATAGTATGTAATAAATTTGAAATCAGCATCAAAGGATGTATAACTCAGATGTTATAGCGTGATTCATAAAATTGTAGGGAAAAACTCACCTGCCATACGAATTATTGATTGCCACAACATGACTTATACCTGAAATAAAGGCAGTATACAGCTCTTTCAGGTGGCCCCGAAAATGGCCAGTTGAAAATGTAAAAAACACTAGAATTATTTCAAAAACGTAGATTTATTCGCGTTTTCCCTACTTTGTTATCACTACTTCGAGCAAAAACGGGGTAATCTTAGTTTCATTCATTAACACGAATTTTATATGATACCCACACTCCTGTTTGTTATATGTTCTAAAATTTGAAAGCTTTCTTACTTATAAATGTGTTAATGTTGTACCGATTTCATATACTTATAGCTACCAAATTT
The DNA here is from genome assembly GCA_963924295.1 of Dioctria rufipes. NCBI lineage: Eukaryota > Metazoa > Arthropoda > Insecta > Diptera > Asilidae > Dioctria > Dioctria rufipes. Next base: position 82,921,142 of record OZ002741.1, on the reverse strand, counting down.
GTCGATGTGAAAAGCTACTTTATTTGAAACATTATACTTCTTAGGTAGGCCAGTTTTCTAAGTAGCAAATACAGTCAAACCTATCGAACTTCCTTTTTTTTTATTTAAGCCAGGAGCATAGGAGATCCCAAGCACAGAGGAGGCCTGAGCGGCCCATTGTGCTATCCTGCTACAGCCCTTTTCCCAAAATCTTCCTGTCCTCTTAATGAAGCGCATCAGGTCTTGGTGAGGAAGGTTTTCAGCTATTCTACAGGTAGAAAGGCAGAAACTAAAGTATCCAGTCTGCTCCAAGCGAAGTCCGCACAAGCACACAAAAAGTGTTCGGTTTTCTTAGGCTCTCCTTCTAGGCAGAACAGACACTCAGGGCTGCCAACAGCTCCCATTCTTGTTAGATGAGCGTGAAGCGAGCTGTGGCCGGTGATGATGCCAACCACAGTTTTACATTGTTTCTTTTCGAGCCCCATGAGAACATCAGAGATATTTCTATTGGGCCCATCAAGAAACAGTTTTGTGCACCTGCAAGTTCTCCGGTTCGCCCATTTCTGCTGATGCTTCCTATGAACATCCACTTTGCTGAGAGACCCAATACCCGAGGTGGCAACGCCTACGGCGGGTTCCGGTTCGAGGAACGGAGAATCAGAGCCAGCCCTAGCTAAAAGGTCAGCCCTTTCATTCCCCAAGCTCAGCTCCCCTTGTGACCAGGAACCCACTGAAGGGACACCTTGTCATGGATACAGAGCTTATCCACAGACGGCCTGCAATCTCCCAGTAACTTAGATGCTATCCGAGGGAACTGAGAGCCCTCAAGGCTGCCTGACCTTTCAAAGGTCCTTGATTTGCATATTAAGGGCTATTTTCGCTGTCATTGCGATGGCGAAGACTTCAGCCTGAAAGACAGTGGTGTGCTTTCCAAGTGAGGAATCAAAATGTTAGGTTCAGGAAAGCAAGTGCCCACCCCGGCTCTCGCACGGTAATATTTTTTAGAGCGGACCGGGAAAGGCTAGATAAAGCACTTTTCTCAGTCCGCGATTCCCTTACAGGAAAACTCACAGAGAAGCGATGCCCAAAACGAAGCTCTGGTACCATCGCATCACGTGGCATGCTGGCCAGAGGGTTTTCTAGGTCCAGCCCACACGCCAAAGAACAATGACAAGAGCCAGTCCAGCCATCTTCCCCAGATCCTCATGAGCCCAATCTGTACACAGCACTTTTGGGCATCTGCCTGAATGATGAGATCCAAGAGGGTGATTCTGATCTTTTGTCGTACTTTAATGTCAAAATATGCGACTAAATGAAATGAACTTTTCTACTGATTTTTCGTGTTTTTATTCAGGCCAGCAACCCTGGCATGACGTAGAATGAACTGAAAATGACACTTCACATTACAAATTCAAAATAATATTTCGAATTTAAGCACTTGTAATACTCTAATTAGGTGTAGAATTTCCATTTACCAGCGTAAAATTTTTGTCAGAACCTCTGGGAGCAATTGATTAATTTGTCGTATATTTAGGTGTGTTTTTTGACGTTTGTGCACCGAAAATTCATTATAGTTCATTTTGTAGTAGATAATAGTGAAGACACAAAATGAACTGTGTTAAAAGAAAAAGTACGACAAAATATGTCAAAATTCACGACTAAATAGTACGAAAAAAATCATAATCACCCTCCAGGCGCAGCAGTAGCCGTAGATCATATGGAGCCCGTAATTCCCAAGCAGGCAAGCCTTTGAAGGACCGCCAGCTTCATATGTTAGCATGGGTCTAATAATCGAGGTGTACATCCAGTCAACAACCCTAATCTTCAGTCTTATACCCCCATGTGAAGCCAAAGGTTTTTCTGCATTGAGCGAAGACCACCAGCACATTGACCGAGATTCGGCTGCCGGTTGAGCCATCGCACTACAGTGCAGTCAACACCATGTCGATAAGCTGCCTCACATAGCGACTCGGGGTGGCCCTGTCAAAAGCTCGTTCGATGTCCAGAAAGGCTCCAAATGTCCCGGCTCAATGACAGTAACCATTGAATGGAGAGCAATCTCAGTAGATCTGCGCCTCCGGTAAGCGTGCTGTGAGGTTTAAGGGAGTGGCCTTTAAGGCACAACATCAGCTAGCCCACCCGAGTTGAGTTGCTCTAAACAATGAGTAAAATGAGTGATTTCCATAGGAGTGACACCGTCTTCATCAGCCGAGCTCCTCTGCAGGAGGAGATTTTCCATGGATGTCGAGATCTCAATGATAAGTTCCTTCAATTCCTCAGACATCCGTGGATTAGTAAAGCACTTGCTAGAAGTGGATTTTTTTTCTTTCAAAAAGATCCATATTTGGTCCCAAGAGTTGTGAAGAAAGACTCTCACCCACGGCAGAGATCCGCATTACCGCAGGAAGGCTAATTAAAGCTGGAGGTCGCCTGGTATCCAAAGGTCGCATACTAGCTATTGAGCACCTCTTCAGCCACACAGTCCTCGGTTTATGCTTTTCCACCTTGGGTTGGCATGGAAGCAGCTTTTAGCCAACTAATCAGTGTCAAGCCCACCGAACAGTGGTTACCACCCCGCACTACGTGGAAGTAGCTGAACCCAAGGCTAACACCTTCACTTCACCCACCTCTGGGCTGACAGAATAGCAGGATCCGTTTCTCACAGAGAAGATAGCTCTGTCTCAAATTTCTCTTTAAATCAAATTTTTCGCACTTCACTTGGCACTTCCTTCGATTTATTTATCATAGAAAACCCTTCTCTTAATACGAAATTCCTTACCACAAAACCCTCCCTAAGTCGAACTAATTTTTAGAAATTATTGGACTTTTATCTTACTATTCGCCAAACTCGAATAAATTTAGATAAACTCTTGCTACATGTTTGTACAGTTTGCGATGTCTTGATTTGTTTTTTATTTTATATTCTATTGGCTATTTCTTTTTACATTTTCAATTCTACATAGAAATATATAGTTTTGTTGCAAATCTATATTTCTGGATCTACATTTTGCAGTCTGTAATCGAAACAACAACGGACGTTCCAGATAACGTTCAAAGGTCCTTGAACAACACTGAATGTTTTTTCAATAATAAAATAGAAAATTATACTAAGAAGAAATAATAAAAAATTACCGACTTTTTCAGTTCGATAGTATCTATGTAAAAGAAAGATGCAGACAAACAAACATTTTTAATGAAAAATCGAAATTAACTCGATTGATTTCATTGGAAAGTGAGATTTCGACTTAAGAGAGGTTTATCTGTAAGTAGATACCTGATAGAAATGACTTTTTTACGATGTGAAAAGCTATTTATTTGATAGATGAAAAGATTGTCAAAGAAAAGGAGAAAATTATTAATTTTGAAAATGAAAAATTTAAAACGTACGAGAGAAAAATGGCTCAAGACGGATATTAAGCAGATAATAATAATACATTTATTCATATTAACCTTTTTTTAAGCTTTACACGAAATTATCTAATTGATAGCTCGGATTACATAAGTTTGCCCTCACATCGCAATAATTCTAAATTTGGTAGCTACCTAATAATAGTCGAGAGCCCGCAGCAAATTTTGGGTGTGAAATATAATCAAAAAATATATGAATAAGTATCAAGAAGAAAAGGCAATGTTAAAAACAGTTGTCTGGCAGGAAATAGTATGTTGAACGCAGGAAATAGTATGTTGAACGCACCATTTTTTTTCCAATTTGAAATACTTGGGGCCGTATTCACCAAGCCATTTAATTGAAATTTAATTTAATTTCTGTAGTACTCCTTTTGGTGAGTTAGGCACACTTAAAATTAAATCAAAATTTAATTTAGGTTATTTTATCTTATAATAACGCATTTAATTCCAGTGGGCCCCAACCCTCTCTAACGAGAGTACTAAAACACAAATTAAATTAAATTTCAATTAAAACGCTTGGTGAATACGGCCCATATTATAACCACTTAATTCGAGTCTCAAAAAACGTAGGTTCTCCCTGAGCACAAAAATGTAGACCCAAGACGAGTTGGACGCGGCTAACCTCTTGCCAGACGAAGTTAACGTACTAATAAATCTCAATTATCCAATAATCTATAAAACCACATTAAATTCGATTCATCAACAGAAGTAAAAGCCCTCAGATTTTGAAGATGTGTTGAGAGCAGCTAACCCTTCCCAGACGAAGTAAAGTAGTGACAAATGTCAAACAATTGTAAGATTTGGGGAAATGTAATTGAACTTGGTAAAGCTTCGTTTTACAGTGGAAGGGATGAAAAACATCTTTTGGTGTTTCTTCATAAATCCACTACCACATTTAATAACCTTTACATTGACTTGCGAAGTTCTACTGCAAGCTTACCTTTAGAATCTAGATTAGTTCCAATTTGAATTTGGCATTTTTTTATGCAGAATAACAAAATCAACGCAATCGACAAGCCCTGTCGAGTTGAGTGCAGTATCGGATCGAGTTCTGGAATAAGGCCCCCTTATTACATCTATTTCATTAAGTGCACAAAACGATGTTAAACAAAATTTCAGGGCTGAATTAGACTGCTTTCATGACAACCAAAAATTACTTCCATTGGGCGATCACTTTATTCGAACTTCTAAATTTTAATAATTGGGATATATTCAAAAGAGAATTAGTTTCACGCCAATGCAAAATGACGAGTATTACCATGCAGCTTAATTCACAACAGTCCCATAAAGCTGAATTTTGCTTCAGTACAAGAGTCGAACTTACCCATTGGTGTATCTGCGATTATCTGAGGAACTTTTCTGAATGTAGAGAAAATTAAGATGAATGAATTAGCTGAAAACTTGTTTTACTTTGCTTTTTATTATTGAAAATAATTTTCCAAAAGAAAAGGATTTCTCTTTCATATATAATAATTTAGAACAATTCAAATAAATAGTTTTATAATCGTATTTCTTTTAGAGAAAAATCAGAGGACAGAGCACGACGATCTACAAGCTATGGTGGCTCTACATCATCCGTTCCAAAAGCAGCACCACGTCGTACTTCATTGATGACGGCTTCTCCAACTCAGTCAGTGACACCGCGATCGCAGTCACCAGTGGTGGTACCAAAATTTCCTCAGTCGCCAGTAAATGTCAACAAGAAGATAGCTGATACAGAATTGCCAAATTTAAATCAGAGCCCACCATCAATATCGAGTAACTATTCATCTTTACTTTGTCATGCAAATTCATCATCAAGTCCAGCTGCGGTTAGAAAGCGGGAAAAACTTCTTCACAGATTTAGTGACGCTGCAACTTTGGGACGGAGATTAAAAAAGAAAAAGAATGCCAGTAGGACTTGTCACTCAATGACTGAAGCAATTGAGATGTTGGCCGACCCAGTTGTAGAAGACCATTTTTTTGTAAGCACTTTTTTTATTTTTATTTTCTTCTATCAGACCGCTGATTCCTTCGGTTTCTATCTGAATTAGATTCTTTAGCATCCCTCCTCCTCTGCCTGTCATTCCTATTTATCCTGTTGTTGTTGTTGTTATTGTTATTGTTGTTATTATTATTATTATTATTATCGTTTCTTCTGTTCCCCTTATTTTTGTCAGCGCCTACCATAAAATATCTTTTTACGACTTCGTTCATCGACTCCATAATTTCTTTGACTTCGTTGTAGACGTAGAGTGTTCCATCCTTGTAAGCTTTGTGGTTTCGAACATCTCTCATAACCTCACCATTTGGCGTCAAAAATAAGACACGAGGAACATATCGTATCCCGCCATCGGGAGCGAATTTGTTTTCTAAATAAGTTTCATCTTCGTTTACTTGAGCCATCACAAAGAACTGTTCCATCTTCTTTAGTTGAGCAGAGCTAGATATCTGCTTTGCCAAATATTGACAGTAAGTACACCAAGGCCGATATATTACTAACATTACTGGTTTTTTCACATCCTTTGCCTTTGCGATTGCCTTTCCCAAATCGTTCTCCCATGATGAAGCAAATGTCTCCATATTCCTTAAAATTGGAGTAAATTTTGGTGGAGTCACTTTCGCAACACTGTTGCCAAATTTTATAGAGTTCACTAAAAATTTTCCTAATCGCATCATTTTGTCAAATAATTTTTTTCCCCGTTCAACTAATAAAAAGCAATGTTTGTTCCACTAAAATATCTATTGAAATGCAATTAGTCAAATCGAAAATTTTAGAAGTGCATTCTTTTTGTTTCAAGGCCTACTTATATTTGCGTTCGGTGTACTATGATTAAAATTTTTTAAGGTTGATTAAGAGTAGTTTTTTCAAACATTAAACTAAGTGAAAACCGATATGAAAATATATAAGATATTACGATAAAATCCTTAGTTGAAGAAACACTTCCAATGTAAGTCAGTAAGCAATATTTTTAAAAATCTACGGTGACAGACTGTAAGACAAATGATGGCAGACTGTTCCACTTTCGCACAGTTCAGGAAAAAAGTCATTTTGGAGTTTTATTGTATAGCGAGTATTGCGTGAAAATGATAATCTACAAGAGTTCAGAAAGAAAAACCAAGAAATTGTGTGGTGGAGAGGGGCGGGGATCTTAACTGTGTTCCAGGTGCAGTGTGATTCATACCTGAGAGCTTTTATTTGTATCTCCTGTAATCCATAACGTTCCGACTTGAAACAAATTTCCTGAAATACGTAACAAAATGCCATTTCCTCGCGTACATATCCCGTTCCGATACCTTTCACATTTATGCAGCAAGAGACTTAAGTATGAAAAAAAAATGCAATTTTATTTCCACAAACTTCAAATTTTCCCTAATTTTTCACGGAATATTTATTGCTATGTGAGCTTTAATGTACTTAGTAATAGCCCCTGCTATTCTCTTTATAACAGCAGTATGTAGATAAGCGTACAACAACAGCTTAATTACACTACTTTCCTCCATTCCATTATTATTAATGAACCCGTCTTAATCCTCTTTTGTTATTCGTTCACTTTAAAACATTTTTAAGTTGTTTTGAAGTACCTCTTATCCGCGAAAATAACTCTTCACTTGTATTCACTAGTCTTGAGTAAATCTCAGTTTTCATAACTGCAAACGACTCACAAATAAATACAAAGCGGTCCTGAGTTGGGATAGACTTCATCCATATCACCATGTTCAATGATTGGGAGCGGAATTTGGAATCAGGAGGGAATTCCGTACGTAGTTTTTGGAGCAAGACGTTAATTTTCGATTTTACGTAGGATCCCAAATAGTGACACTGTTACCAGTTTTTTGGAAGGAGTTTGTCTACGTTGCTGCGGGATATATTCCTTTTTACGCGGCTTTCAATGTACTACCACCATACTGGCACATGATCACATTCAGCGGGTATGATATCGCCGTATCTAAATAACAAATCTCCCAAGAGGTGGATAGGACGTTTTGGTCATATTAAATGGCCTGCAATGACTCCGTATTAAGCCCCTTAGACTTCTTTCTCTGGTCAGTTATGAAAAGTGAAGTCGGTAAGTCGGCGTGCAATAGTAATAATGGAGGACATATTGAACATCGGTTCATACTAAGTCTATCCTGCCTGGAAGGAGAGTGTGAGACACCCAAAAACTTTCTCTGTGCTTGTCCGACCTTTGCCCGGAGTAGGCTGGAAATGGGGGCGGGGCTGCTCTCCTATTTTAGGATGCGCTGAAAAACTTATCTCACCTAGACCTAATGCGCTTCATTAACCGGACAGGAAGGTTTTGATGAGATGAAGAGGTTATGTAAGAGGGGTGCTGCCGGAAATATACACCCTGCTTCACTTAGACCTCTAGCGGGTCCGTTGTTCCCATGATTTCATGGAATAACCTTCTTTGAAACTGCCCTAGGTTCATCATTTATCTGAGCTCTTCACTTTGCGCTCCCCAGATTTGAAAATTTGAAACAAACTAGTTACCAAATAGCCTACCTCTTTTATTCAAGGTAAGTGTTGGACGGGTTGGATTTCTTCCAAATTCTTACAGCTCCTGCAGAAATCCTGCGCAGCTATTCCCAGCATTGTCATAGCATGGTCTTGTATGGTCCGATGACTTGTTCTTTTGTTTTCTTCCTGTCGTATGCAAATGCACTGGAGGCCTGCCTTTTAATAGACACCCCTGATGATCTCCGATCGGCATCCTCGCATAAGCAACTGCTTCGGAGCTATCCATTTCAGAGCCGTTTTTGGCCAGCTTATCAGCCATTTCATTGCCTGGGATATCCCTATGGCCAGGTACCCAGCATAGGGTTACCTTGTTCCATGTAGTTCATTCCTCAAGGCTGGTTTTGCATAACTGCCCCACTTTCGATTTTACCAGCACAGCAACCAGGGCCTTAATGGCTGCCTGGCTATTAGTGTGTATGCAGATGTACTGCTCAGACTTTTTACACATAGATAACATTAGTGTCATCTGGTAAATTGCTGTTTATAACATTCGTTCCACTGCCAGTCTCTGGAGAGCCCTTGTTCTCGCACTCATCTTGGATCTGTCCATAAAAATACAAATATCGGATGTGACCGCTATCTGCTTCCCATCCCAGCCAAATGCCCAAAACTCCTCTCCATCCACCAACCCCGCGTTCTTAGCTGGACAGTGCTGATTGCTACTACACTATTTCAGTGAAGATCTAGCGGCAATAAATCAAGAATGGCTTCCAGTGCAGCCGTTGGCGTAGTGCACAGACACCTAATTATTCCCCGGCAAGTAGCACTCCGTCCGCCAGACCGTGGTGCCATAGCAGAGGATCGCTCGAACTATGACTGTATATATCCGTCGTACCACTCTGGGCTTTAACCCCGAGCTCCCACCAAAATTTCCACACTGGCCTTTTTCATACTTTCTTCTTTATTAGCCGTGCAGCTTAACTGGGAATCAAGTATGGCTCCCAGATACTTTGCTTCGTTGGAGAGAGTAAGATTCTCTCCTCCCAAGCGTTGGAAGTCGGAATCGTTGTTTAATGAATTGTTGTATCGATATTGTTGTCAGAAATTTGTACTTGTTGCATACTTTGGCATTTGATTTGAAGGAATTTTATAAATTTATGCCACTTTGATATTTCATTTATATGTATTGGTTTCTAAATCATGTTAATAAACTCAATCTTTTTACATCAGCAATCCTCAGATTTTGGCCATTATATGGTACGTAAAACAAAGTTCAACTTGGTTATTCCTGAATTGACTGAATAATGCGCCGCCGTTGTCAAAGCCTAAATGAGAACAGTTAATTTTCCAAAATAAGAAGTTTTTTTTATTGTTCTTAAATTTGTTCCTAAGTATTTTTCCAATAATGCAAACATTATAATTATCTTATTTTTACTCCATTTAATGTATACAATCCAAAGAAATAATACACTTAACCTTAACATTGACACAGCCAGAGTAACAAAACAGAGATAGCTAGAATTTTAATACAAAGTTTGATATAATTTAGACCATAAATATAAATGGGGAGTAAAAACGGCCATTGGTTTTGATTGTTTCAGCTTAGCTGCGACATTTCTCAATATGTGGTAGAATTGTGTTTATGTAATTGTTATGCTAATGGAAATAGTCTGAAATATTTATCAAAGGGAGTTTGACATAATTATTTAAAATAAAGCAAAAATTGTGAACTGCCACTGATGTGTGAAGAAAATAAAAAGTTGGAAACACAAAAACGTAAAGAAAGAAATATTTTGAACACTTATCTTGATATTTTGGTTTCATTCATCTTTTAAGTTTAATTTCAGCATTTCAACTTGCCTGAAAAACGCTTTTCCGGGATTATTTCGGCGATAAATTATTAAATGGCATCCATACAATTAAGTTTCTTGTCAAACTTATACATATATATGTATATGCGTAGGAGATAATGAAAATACATATAATTCAACAGCTAAAGTTATGATATTCATATACTATAATAATAAGAAATAGAATAATAATTGTAAAGTGGAAAAATAAAAATAAAATAAATATCAATTTAGAATGCAGGAAGCCTAACCAACTCGTGATGGCTGCTAATATTCTTGAGCTCAAGGGGAAGAGTGTTCTATTGTCTAATGGCTTGGACTAGGAATTGACACTCAGAAACCCGATTACTGTAACTTGGAATAATTAAATTTTTTGTGCTATACGACCCACTAACTTATAACAATGGACTGAACGTACAATACATTTTCCTATAGGAAAGAATGGCACAAGTTTTACAGTTCTCTCTTTCGCCCTATGGCAGAGTTGGAGCTTCGAGCACAAAATATTGCTTACTGAACGTTTATTTATGCCATTTGATGTTTTTATGTTGGCTGCAGATACAATCACTGCAGAAAGAATATGGTAAAGATAGTGTTTACCATGCGCCGTCTCTCTTGCCCATACACAGGATTCAGTTAAGAATAACTTTTGAAAATTAAAATCGGAATTAGTTTAATTTCTTATAAGAGTGCTTATAAGCGATTAAAATATCACTTGGAAACAAGAAAATAATTTTTTTTAATTTAATTCGATTTACGGGTGTAAAATTTCATCTGATTGGTTGAGTTTTTCATATTTTTATGTAGTAAACGTTTTAAAGGGTGCTCTAACGGTGATATACAGAAACACAATATTTTTTGTGCCACATGAAATAGCAAATCACTCAGTCCATTGTTATAATTCAGTGTATGCGACCATAATTGAGCTTGTGATACAAATGAGTTGGTTTGCGATACTAAATCAAGTTACGTAGAAAGTACAAATATGTATATGCTCACAGACGTAAATACGTGGTGGTAGGAGGTTTTATTAAAAATATTCGAGTCGGGATGGGTGTGTGCGATATAGCTAAAGATAATTTGCAAAGAATTGCGTATATTCTTGACACAAAAGATTTGATATGATCCGAGCAAGTTGTTCGATTCAATGTTACACCAAGATCTTTTACCACGCTATTATAAGGAATCACCTGGCTTTACGGTTTTATGTATAATTATGGCACTGGACCTAGAAGTGTTCAGATCCAGTTTGTTTTCAACAGCGCAATTATAGACGTTCTTAAATCAGCGTTCATGTATACTTGACAACATCACCAATTTGATTCTTGCTTATAAATATCTAGTTGAACATCGTCAGCATATATATGTACAATGCAGAATAACATAGAAAAAGTCTTTGATGAAGATGGTAAAGAGTAAAGGTCTTAGAATAGATCCATGGTGCACGCCACTGAATACTGGCAGGAAATCAGAAACTCTGTTGCCTATCTGTGAAGTAACTCTTAATAATTTTACATGCTGGGGCGGAAATCAAAATGTGTAATGAGCTTATTAACTAAGACGGCATGATTAATTCTATCAAATGCTTTGAAGAAATCTAATAGACTTAAAATATTTAAATTATTTGCCGCCATTGCTTCGTGAATGTCATCACTTATTTTAATTAAGGCTTTGATGCAGCTATGTTTTGTCCTAAACCCAGATTGATAGCATGGCAATAGACCACTACTTCAAGGTAATGACACAGCTGATTGTGAATTAATTTTTCAAGCACTTTAGAAAACAAGGGAAGTATTGAGATAGGATGATATATATGAGCATGAGTGAAATCGGCTGAAACTATTGCGTAAAGCAAAACTAAAGATTTTGCTATGGAATTGAAATAAGCAAAATCAGATATTAACTTTTGCCCCCACTCGAATTTGGTTCAAACTTTAATTCATTCCTATATTCATGGCGGACCTCAGTCTCAACTCAAGCACCGACTTGCGCTACACACGCTCATGCAAATCATACGACTGTACCATGCATGGCTTGAGCGTGTGTAGTGTCCTTTAAAGTCGCAAAAAATCCTGATAACCGTTACATTTTCTTGCAAGATTTGGAAACGTCACAACACAATGTTACTTTCATTAAATCCTGCACATGTACATACATTCCTACATGTAACCGATCTTGAATTAACTTTTTATGATTCATTATTTTGTTAATTTTGCTACTGACGATCGCCCCTAAATTTATGCAATTCATGCAAAATTAACAAAATAAATTAAATAATGCCATCATAAAAACTCAAGAACGGTTACATGTTAGTAGGGTACATGTGTTGGATCCAATGAAAAATAACATTGTAAAGTTTCGAAATCTTGCAAGAAAATGTGATGGTTATCTAGCATTTTTGCCAGGAAAATCGTTAAAATTTAAAAAAATATAATTTTTTTTTCCAATTTATTTTTACTTTGACATCCTATAACTAGCGATTTGAGGGGGTGGAGTGATAATTTGACCTCACAGAATCCTCCTACCACCCACATACTGCATCTTCCGTCCCTCCTCCCATACAATTTTTTGCATCACATTGAGTGAGGAATTCTGGGTATAGAGGAAAGGTGCGAGCTATGGGGCACCCTGTATAGAGCTTGTTAGACAGTGAGTTTTGTTGTTTCTAAGACATTTTATAAACAAACATTAGTCATAAAAAATCAAATTACATTGTATATTAAAATATGTATTTCAATTAATTGAATCCATCAAGTCAGTTAGGAAGTTGAGTTGGACTAAACTGCATAACTTGAGTACCTATCAATTGTAATCTAACTGATTCTAGATATACTAAAAAAAAAACGAAAAATTTCAATTCTGAATTCAGAAAGGATGTAGCTTAGCCATCCTCTTCTGTATCCCTTTCCCGACCTGTGTTGATTTTTTTTTCTTTTCTAGTAAAAACCTATAACCTCCTTCAATTTGGACCACGGTTATAAACATAGGGCTCTCTACCCCTATTTTTCACACTTTTTTTTCGCAAAATAACGCTCTTAATTGCTACAGGCAATTCAGGTAAAATAAAAAACCTAAAACGTACTTAACATTCTCGTTTAATAGACTGCAATAATTGAAGAAAGTTCGGAAGAAGATCCTAATTCTTCACTACTAGGTGGGTGATCCGGAACTAACCCGCTTTTTATTTCTTACCTTTTAATCCCAAGATCGCCTTTAGCTTAAGATTCGTATAACGGTGTAAAGGAATATAATATAACTGTAGTACGCTTATCGTAGTTTTACTGGAACGGTGTTCGGAATATCAATTACACTTATCGGACTTCCCGTGCCCATCCCCCACATTAACACTTGTTTGTTTCGTTGTTCATTAATTAAAGCTTTCGTTCGTTCCATACAAAGGGGTGTATTTGTATTTTTTATCGCATGGAAAATTAACATAAATTTAGTATGTGAATGAGAGCGCATTTCTTACTTAAAGCATTTCCATATATGTTAGTCAGTTTGTCTGCCGGTGTCGTTATTTACAGTCGATTGCGAGTGTGTATTCTATTAGGATCTTAGGGGGTGTTTCGTTGTCAGAAATTGTTATACTTGTAAAACTATATAATTTATGTACCTACTCGTGAAGGCCTTACTGTTTGCCACTGAATACAAGGAAATCGTAAAACATCCACTCAATATCGATGAGTAATTCTTCAAGTTCTAATATCAACGGTGTAAATTGCTTACTTTTAGTTCAGCGCAGGGAATTTGCTTCAAATTGAATTAGTTTTGTGTTGTTCGTTTTTCAAAGTTTATCGATTTTTAGCGAGTGAAATGGCAATGGAGTATAGATATGACTAACTTTTATGTGTGAAAAATAAAAACAAAACAAGAAAAATTCATTCAAAGTGCAAGATTTAGCGTAGAAAAGTGTTCGAAGTTTTGTGTGTTGATTTGGTGCAGATGTAAATTCTGTATGAAAATATTTTGCATATCAATAGGCGCGAAAATTGTGTTAAAATGAAGCTGAAGTGTTCATCTTCTCGCAAGAAAAGCTTTAAAGCTAAATCCAAGTCATCTTCCAACAATTCTCATAGCACCCGTCGCAGTTCATCTCGTCTAATTCGAAATCCATATCTCAGCACAATGATGAAGAACGGATTAATTTATTCAGATGATCGTCTCGCAAGTCGATCTCTATCTCATTTAAATGAAAACTATTTTCGTTACTATGGCGATGGCGTCTCTGGTAATGTTATAGATCCCAAGGACCAACGATTTTATTATCAAACTCATGAAATGTCTGGACATAAGTCACATATTGCTGGAGATTATTTGGGCAAAAATTACGCCCACCATCATAAAGTTCCCCAGGGATTTGATAATCAGAATCAAATTTATTGGATGCAACGTAGCGATGGTGAATTGAAAAAACATCGACGTCCAAATGCTGGGAACGGAAATTATGGATACATAAGAAACGTTGATGACTTACTTCTCGGGGAAAAGGGAGCTGTTCTGGTTAAAGGTGTACAGGCTCATCGCCGAAGGAGAAGGGTGGGTTTGATTTTATTACTATTTGTGGTTTTGCAACTAAATTCTTTGAATGTATTCGCAAAGTTTATTTATCTCAATAATATTCTGACTTCTTCTTCGTTTCAACTTGTTGAGGTAACTGAATGATATCGAAGAGAAATCAAAATGCAAATTAGCAAGACACCTGGACATCTGATTGCTTCAATGTAGTTGTTTTTCTTTCTATATGACTTTGCGCCTTTTTATTTAGATGGTTCGGAAAATATGAGCCTTTTAAATTGAGTAAGAGCAGATGCACAAATATATAGGGTGAAGGCAAAGTTTTAGTCTACAAGTGTTGTAAAAAGTAAAAGAAAAACTAGTTTTTCTAAATTTACTTATATTTTTATTCACTATGTCAAATACATGTTATTGATAGTTGGTATGTTGAATAAAAATTGAACATGTTCCAAAAAATGATATTTTCAATTTATTCAAATTATTCGTGTACATATGTAAGTACATTCAAGATAGAATATATTCACACGAAAATGATCAAATTTGACTTGTTTTGGACCCGACCATTTCCTATTTGTATGGTATTCAAAAATATCTACGGTGAGCTATTTTCGTATTCCATTAAAACTATGAACGTTTCATCCAAGGTGATCTGTTTCGTGTAGAATGGCTGGTAAAGTATAAATACAGAAAATCATAAATATCACACAGAATCAAATGCCAATACATAATACCTTTAAAAAAATTATTCGTAATCAGTTCGCTACTTTTAAAATTACACCGAGATTGAAATATGAATCTGTAAAATATAATAATTAGGATTTAGTTTCTGTTTAAATTTACATATTTACATAAATACTTATTTACCTTTTAAGGTCGGGAAATGTGCATGGACATCAGTTTACATTTCAAGCGTTAATCGCGTAGACAGGAAGTGACTTTATTAACTGGAAAACTATCGTCATCAATCTAATCTATTCCGTGGAACGACACAGGGCGGCAATAGTAGTATTCTATACTGGTTCCAGTTTCCTATTATATATCCTTCAGTTCACTCTTAAATCTCTCAATTGATGCAGCCACTGTCATAATTCTTCTCCTTAAAGGAGTACGGTAGCGGCGCATCTACATAGGTTGAGATATTTCGGGGAGCCAGCATAATAAAAAAGGCATCACTGACAATGTCAACGAAAATTATTTCCATCTGTTGAATAAAATTTTTCTAGTAATGGTCAGCTTAATACCCTACAGAGACTGTCTCCATAATGACCTAATTTTTAATTCAATGGAATCAAATGTGCAGTGCGTTGCACTAATGGTATCAATCAAGAACTCTTTAGCAACATTTAGGTTCAACATGGAAAGATTTTCTAATCAATTCAGTAAAGTCACCCTTCAGCTGATCATGTAATCTCTTTCTTTGCAGTTTTTCTTCTCATTTTTGCCCCTTTCTACACTAAAAATTTTCTTTTATCTAAATACTTTGCAAATTGCAACTACAGCAAATTTTCGCAAATTTTTTTTTAATTAAATTATTGAACTCTGTCACGATCTTTACTTAGTGGGGAGCATATAAATGTTAATTATATTTCAAATAAACTAATTTTCGCCCACAGTCTGGACACATTTTCATTTCTTTGAAATGGCTGAATATCAAATTAAATCAAATTAAATCATTCGGGAGACAGTTTGTCTAGTAAGTAGGAAAATCGACTCTAGTCTGTGTAATTTTGTAATTCTGTAATTTATGTGTAATTTTCTGTATCCGGAAATATCGACCATGCCATAACTAGTGCATACAAATTACGAAGAAACATTTTTGAAAAAAAGCTCATAAGATAAATGATTTTAGCAGTAAAGTTGTAAGGCTCATGAAGATAGAGACCGAATTAATCCAAATTTTTTTAGACCAATAGCGTATAAAATTTCTGAAGAAAATTTGCAAAAAAAATTTGTTGTAAATAAAAGGCTCACAGTCACATATTTCCGATGGCGATTTGTTTTCCTTGAAAAGGGTGGATGCAATCTTTAGGAGAGGCAAAGTAAAAGAGGTCAACATTTCGTTGTGCTGTTTGCTCTTTATATTAGTTATTTTGGAGTATTACATATATATACTTACATTAATTCTGCAGCGTCGCAAATAATGTTTCGATTATGACGAGATGTGTTGTTTTTAGAGTTATAGTTAAGTATAATTCGTATCATCTTAATTACGTTATTTTGAAGGCACCACATTTTGATAATGCAATCCAGATGGAGCGATCGCTTCCTCCTCTGCCCATCTCCCCTAAATACCTTCTGGAATACAGTCTTCCTGCTCGAGGGGCTCCAAACTAACCCTTTGAACTAGAATACCAAATCTTGTTGCAGGAAGTAGGTTTTGGCAAAAGGACAAGTCTTGCTGCAGGAGCTATAATTTTCTTGGCGGTATGTCAAGTCTTACTGCAGGAACTATGCCGCAATTGGGGACTTCTGTAAAGGAACCGCTGACTTGTGGGCAGCCTGCAAAGTCTTGAGGACAATCGGCAATCCGATTGGTGATGTTCAACTGCAGTACCTGCAAAGAGATTAAATGTCTGAATCTGCTTTGATGAGATAGAGTTGACGCAAGGTCAATTTACTTGGATGGTCCCTACGGTTGCTTGAACACTCACTGGAATCAAGTCGATCCTAAATCGACTTACGGGGGTAGTGACAACTGGTTTTGTTGGCAGAGCTTGCCTCTAGAAGTCTGGACCCAGTCGACGTTAGATCGATGTGATGGTCCCAGCTGGGATGCTGGAGAGCCAGGTGGGCACCCATTATTTCCGCAGCGGATCGATCTTTAGTTCGTTGTATAAAATAAAATGCCTATTCCTCGCTTATCCAGTCCTCTCTGGAATTTTTCTTTATTTTCTGTGGTGTGCCTTGAACCTGATTACTTTCTTGTCTTTTATTTTTTCTATTTATACAAATTAAAAAGTACACCTATAGCTAATCCCCATTTTTGTCATCAGCAAAGTATTTCAAAGTGCTTTTTTAGAATTTGGATTGTCTACTACATGTACCAGGTGGACAAACATATTCTTGTTTGCTAAACTGAATCTTGAGCCTTCTTATTAACAGCAATTCACATGCGGTTAACGCAGTGGTCATATTCAGTCAGTTCGCATCAGTTCGGCCGAACTGCTTGTTAAAAAATTAGAGTTCTGCGAACCGGTTATTAAATGATTGAAATTTCTAAAATTAAACTTGTAACATATTATGAAATGTTTATAAAGAGAAGCGTGAAAATCATTCATCAAATGACATTTCATTGTGTATTTCCGTTACCCAGATGAATTGATAAAGTTTTCAACACAAAATAAAATCTTTTTCTAATAACTTGTTTTAATAAATCATAGTATGCAAAAAAATTTCTGTTGTATCCCATATAATGAATTATGCATATTAAATGGGCGTTATTAAGCGCATATTAAGCTCTCACCGCATTAATCAATTTTTGTGCGGTCAATTCTACAATTTCGGGGACAATATTGTATTTTAGATCAATTAAATTTTATAGTTTATTACAACACATTTTTTTTCCAAGTAATTGTATAAAAAAATGGAGAAGTCATGTCTGCTGAACGAGTATGCTAATGAATGTCACGGCAAAACGTCCAAGAACGTCATGTGGAAAATTCCTTAAATTAACTACTTCGTGAATGCCGTGCTAAAGGTCCGCTTGAACACTGCCACAAAGACTATACATATAATAAATAAAGAAAAAAGCGGGAAAAATATTAGCACTTTTGGGCATAACGTAAAATTTTGTTGGCACGTATTCAGACTCCAGTTGTATATATTTCAAACCAATATTCTTGAATTGTGTTGTAATTTATTTTGTTATATTTTTGTTAGATACGCACGTCAATACACGTTGTCATAAAATGTTTAGTTTTTAATATTAGACTTCCTCACTGCCACTCCCAAATTACTTTCTTCTTGGATCAGGAATATTTATTGTCTCGCTCGTCAGATTTCCGACAATGGCATAACTGTGTGTCGGCATTACTCTCAGTCTTCTTCTCTTGTAATTGTACATTCTACCTATGCAAGCAAGATACTTCGGTCCACCTTTATGCTGATGACGTAAATATTTATATAATTGGTTTAATCCAGGATAGCGTCGCCCAACATAACGATGATCTAGAGAGGATCTGTGACTGGCACATGCGCAATTACTTTATTCTAAATCCAAGCAAGGCGAATTGTCTATTTGTTGGGAATTATATGTTAATTGATATACCAGTAGTGTGGTTCAATGGATATTAGGTCGGTGAAAAATCTGGTCATCGAGCCAAATACCACGTTTGGAAACTTTGGAAATGTATATTCTTCCCTGCGAATGTTACAAATGTCTAAGAGTGACTACGAGCTTTTAAAAATTTCTACACTTCCTTATTGAAGATCCTATCTAGTTAATCTTCTCTCTATACATATATCTTCCTTGATTACAGGTGTGGCTCCAACAAATATAATTGGATGATTGTTGATTGCATTAATTTTCTGTCAAAGCGTTGTAAACTTTACTATATTCCAGTTCAGAGCAAATTGATGACACTGTTATTTTTTTTTGTCATCATTTTATCATGCGAAAATAGTACCATAATTTTTTAGTTTTTTCGTGTTCCTTGAACAACATTGTCACTTGCAATATTCGAAAATGCAAATGCTGTACCTATGTTATTTACCTGATATCCATGATTCATAACTTTCACTAGGAATGTAGTAAAGAAATCATTCTTGGAATATAAAGTGGCCAACTACCTCCGTCCTGTAGTAATCCTCGCTTAATTGACTTTTCATTACGATTACGACTTATAACCAGCTGTCATATACTAGATGAGCCAGTATGTGTCGCAGAGTCTGTCCAATCCAATTTTACTTTCTTCCTTTTATTTCGTTATCGATCCTTTCCTGGTCGCAAAATGTGTCCACATTTATCTGTTTGTGACTTGGCCATGCCAACAAGTTTTAGGATACGATGCCATAGATTTCACGTCGAACTTATAAAAAGTCGAAGTTTGATTCGTACTGTTTGGACTTTGTGAAATTTATGTTGCATTCCTACTGCTTGAGCCTCTTGAAGAACGCCTATCCGAGTCACGTAAGCTTAATATCTCTTGCATTTCTTATAAGTGCGGCCTCGGCAACAAGGAATATTCATTTACGTTGTATGAAATCGTTTTTGTTGTCAATGCTTGCCAATATTTTGTGCAAACTATTGTCATTAGCAGACCTTAATAAGGTCTGAAGTATTTGTCAAGTCTTTCTTATTTTAAGTGCTGAATCCTGTAGCCATTTCTTCATGAATGACGTGTGTAACACAGTAAGTATACCGGGATAATATTTAACAATTTTCACAAGGCTTAAATTCGTTCACTCCATTTTATTTATGAAATTTTTTAAAGAGCTAATAGTGTTCTTTTCAGTACTTCCCAACATGCTGAAATGTGAGCGAGCAAAGAGTAGAAGCTTTCTATTTTGACGAAAAAAATCGTTAATTGCGCGGCGGTGACTCTTACGCGCTTCAATGAATGTGCTCCGCAAGGAAAACAAGGTGCACGTTTGATTCTTCTTTCTTTGCTGATAGAGCAAAATGGATTGGACACCCAACGCATAATATGTATTAACAATTATTTTTATTTTTGCATGCTCGCCTGTCCTTCTATCTGTCTGTAGTCTGTCTGTCCTCACGACAGATAAGTCGAGAACGCGTTTACTTAGAGAGCTTAATATTTGCACCCAGCCTTTTCGAATTTAAGTTCAAAAATGGGACAAATCAGGTAACTCTTTCGTTGGATTGTCATACAAAGATCTTGTTTTTCACTACTTATACATATATATTTGGTATAGTAAATAAAACTTCAAAAGTGGACTAATCGAGCCACGCCTTTATTGGTGGGTTGCCATACGAAAATTTATGTTTTTACGTAGGTATATACTATGTCCATCAGTCCTAGATATTTTTATTTTCCTGAAAAGTTCTTGTTCTTAGATCTATTCTAATTTTTTTTTTACTTCTTAAATATATTAAAACCAGGCATATGTTATCCCATTGATATAAAACAAAAAAACATTGAAACAAAATATTCATATGATAAGGGAGGTTTTGTTTATTTTGCATAATAAACAATTAATTTTAGTTGGATGGAGAAAAGTCATCATTTTATAAAAACGTTGATCCACCGCTCCGGGGGCTAAGTCCTATCAGCCCCACCTTTGTGACCATGTTCGACATACAAAATAAATTACAGCAAAATTATTTTTATATTTGTTGTAAAGGTACGTTTAAATTTACATACAGCCTGTAGTATCGAGATTTGTATCGGCACTTGTATTGGAACTTGTACTTACATTTGTATCGCCACTTTTTTCGACTTGTAATATTCAGAAAAGTTTTGACTTCTGTTCACATTAAAGTGTTACTTGTCATACATACTTGTCACAGCATATACCTAGTAAGCTTTTTTCTGCGCTGTAATAAAATGTGAACAGATGCAGAAGATTTCCTTTTTTTAAGTACATTGTTAGTCGTTTTTGACAAAAATAAAAAGGAAAAAAGAAAGTGGTGGCAACGTGAGCTTTTAAAACACATAGGGCATTTAATATAATTATAAATGAATTAACTTTGGAACATGGCAGTTATTTTAAAATCTGTGTGTCTTAGTGGCATCACTTACCTATAGTGAAGAAAAACACAAGGTTTAGAAATTGTATATCACCAGCCAATTAGCTAGCGGTTCAATAAAATACATTTGCATCTTTGATGTAAATATATTGATCGAATTTTTAAAAGTGCAATATTGTAATATAGTGAGAAATGTAGCTAAGGCAATTTTAAACTCTGAGCGATTTCTTTTAAATTATAATTTTCTTTATATTCTTTTGACTTGACATCCCAAATATCACTTTTTCTTATTTTTTCTATAAGATGATATGATTTTTAATTTCAGCAATCAACCACACTACAGCACGAAACGCACGAGAGCTAAACGCAAAAGTATCGCGATAAGTCAAATCAAGACCAAAATCAACGCATACAAAATGTATCAGCACTTGCGTGAGGCTCGACAAAATGAACGTCTGTGCTTGTGCCTCATACAAGTCCCGATACAAAAACTAAGGGCCTGTCCGGATCCAAGTCTTCGTCTTCGTCTTGTTATTACAGCTAGTGACGTAACACAACAAGCTCAGCTATTATAATAGTTAGACGAAGACGAAGCTAACCTTTCCGAATTCATTCGTTTGCTCAGCTTGATTTCACAGACAGCAAACAAACATAACCTCACAACACGTTGTCTATTTAAATAAGTCAACTCGAACCTTGACTCGGTGATCAAGCTAACCAAATGTCAAAACTGTTATACAAACTAGCAAAGCTCGGTGGCATAGGCATGGATTCGGATAGAGCTTGTCTCAATGTTGCTGTAATAACAAGACGAAGACGAAGGCTTGGATCCGGACAGGCCCTAAGTTTAATATCTACTTTACTTAAGAATGTGTCCAAAGTATACTCAATGTCGGGTTTTATACTTACACGCTAATCATTGTCCTCGCTTTAATGCTGATATCGTTGTGATAAATGAAACATGTCCTTTAAAAATTTTAATAATCAGTTCGTATAAGATAATTTCTATGCTAAGCAAACATTAGATTGCATGCGGAACACACAACTCAAATCTGTTGTTGCTGCTCCTGCAAGTTATAATATATTACATAGGTATTAGAGATTGAATCAAACCTGCTTGAAGTCGGCTTGCAACATACACGTAACCGTATGGCCGCAGTACCTAAATACTTTTATCTATAAATTTTCGAGTTTTCCTCACATTTTACTTAATACTAATTCTGTTTTAGATAAAACGAAAAGAAAGTTATTTTTACTACTACCGGGCTGACTAAAATCACCCCGCCCCTAGGTACGTCTATAAAGTAATTATTATTAAAGTGGCGTACAAAATTCAGTTTACATGATCGGTGCTTTTCAAATGATTTTCTTTAATTCCAACTTCAGGTAATACAGCGATAAGGCGACAGGTAGATTAACACACATACGAACACATAATAATCATATCAATATTCTCACAAGTAAAATTTTAAGAGAATTCAACCCGGCTTTAAATGACTGTTAAGCTTATTTTCTATTGTGTCTGTATTTTCTTGACTTCCCCTACTATGTCCAGCTCTCCTATAGACGTTTGTTCACTACTTAAAGCCGCCTAAGAAAAAACACCAACACAGAGAAATTACACACCTTTCTGTAGTTTTTCTTCTTCTTTTGGCAACAGCAACTTTGATTAGGTTGCAACTTACGTCGCCAGCATCAATTGGTATTTGTTGAGGCTGGCGTCATTTCAGGGTTTGTTAGACTGCGGTAGATGTTTCAGGTTACACGTTGTCGTCGCACCGTTCGAATTGGACATACAAAAGCGCAATTCCTCCGAATTGATAAAATTAAAGTTTCCGGAAGTGCGAGAAATTAAGTTGAAAAGATTTAAATTGTGGAACGAATGTTGCTTCCGTTTAAATCGTGCATTTCGAGGGTTCAAGTACCAGTTTCATTTCAACATTTGGTTTTTTTTTTACCTGAAAGCGCATTCCAGAGGATCGAGCCATTATGATCATTACATACACGCTCAAGGCTGATCAGTTTTAATTGTGGAATTTCATATGCGTACGGTTCAGTGACATGGTTAACGTTTAAAAATCTCAACTTATCCAATTGATTCTTTTATATAAATATATTTTCTGTGCCGTATATATAGTGCTGTAATTTTCGCGTTTCTATTATACATATATATATATTTGCTTTGCATTTTTGTATCTGATTAAAACAACCTGTTGCTGCCATATTCCCCAGTCAGTTGCTATAGGATATGTTAGCAATGTCTGCGCATATTTTTGATTTCGTCTAAAAGTCCTAAACTGCGTGTATAATTTTAGTGTGATAATTGTGTAAAATTAAAAAAATATTTATTAAAAGTCATGTGATAGATTCGTAAAACTTACGCACATAAAGTACATTCATTTTGGATGTAAAGTCAATAATTGGTGATCATTCAACAAAGAGCTTTTGGATAATCTAGTCGCAGCTCAGAAAATGGATATGATCGGATCACCATCAAACCTGATTCAGATGCCCCCCAACAATCATTTTAGAAATGAGCCTCAGGTATTTATTGATTGTGAGAGTAGTCAAGTAAGGTGTGATCCAACTAAGGTAGTTAATCGAGATTTTCGCTAATTATTATCAGAGGAAAGTGAAATTCCATGACAGATTAAAAACTGCTTAAGTAAGGAAAGTTTTGTGTTATTTTCTGTTTACTTTTTATTGTGTTTAGGACTGAAAGGCAGTGGTTGCCGTGGTATATATACAACATGGCCTTATCTATAAAAACCAGTAGCTAATGGATCGCAAATTTATCTCGCCTGGCCTACCTCAGTCCATCTCTTTTTGTACAAAACTTCCTTCTCTCGTAAATAGCCAGGGAAGGCTGCATAAACTAAGCAGATTTTCTGAGTGCCTTTTATTATTTTTCTTCAACTTAAGATTTTTCTTTCAAGACAAAAACAGGTTTTCTGGACTTAGTGTTAGAGAAACGACAGTTCAGGTTTTTATAGTGGGGTGCAAAATTTACTGTTGTGTAAATTGGAGATGATCTCAAAAACATAAAATTTCCCCTTTGATTTGAAATTTCTACTTACCTATTTGTTCCAGAATTTGTTAAAAAACCTATTATGGAAAGCAAAATGCGCTCTCACAACATCATACATACATATATATCTCAATTGGAAAATGTGCTGTTTAAACACCTATTTGTATATGTAGTTCCAAAATACTGATATTTACAGAGAAGTTCTTCCAAATGCAGATCAAAAATATAACAAGGTATAACCCCAAAATATCAGCAACCATCAAGGTGGATAGAATTGAATACGTTTGAACTGGACAGAGTACTAAGATCGCTTATCTTAAGAATTGCATAAAATCTGTCAACGATTCGCGACATACTTATGATAAAAACCCTACAATCTGCCTTGCCTTTTGCTATAAGTATATGTCGCAGATCGTTGGTAGAATTTATGCGATCTACATATGTACTCTGCCAATATTATCCGAAACCGGACCCATTCAAACGTATTCAATGCTATCTAGGTATGTACCTACAATAGAAAGATGTATTAAAAAATCCGTTTTATTATAGGGGTCTGAAGAATAGAAATTGGGAAACCAAGTTCCCGGAATAATTTTACTACATCCATGACACTAATAACGATCTTATCAGAATGGCAAAATTGATGCAGTCAATTTATGCAGTAATGTAAAAATTTGAAAAACCTGGAATCTGCCGACCATTCTGTGTTGTGGAAATCACCTATAATACGACTTCTGGTCTAGCGAATGTCAGGCACTCAGTTATATACATAGGAGTCAGGTTTGTATAACATCTTCGTTGAAATCTTTGCAGCTGCGTTCAGTTAACAGTAGCGCCCAACGTATGTACTTGCATGCATCTAGATCAATCAATGACTCGTACCTACTAACCGCAATGAATCCTTGCGGAGTCCTATGAAGGAATGTGCTGTACTGTTTTCGTTTTGATTTTGTTAAAGTAATACCCTTGTGTATAGAACTATATAATACTGATTGCGAAACGCCAAGTTTGGTACCTTGGTATAAGCGCTACTACTGCAGACAGACGTAACCAAATGGTAAGCCAGCTGCAATGCCTCGCTCCAATATAAAATCAACGATACCTCGACCTGATATAGGGAAGGTCGCAATTTTTTCTTAGAATTTTCTGGAATTTTTTCCTTACAAATTGTTATGCATTATTGGAGGCACACAATTCCAGTCAGCCACTAGACTGAATAAAAATTCTTCCGAAACATTTTCTGTAAATTTCTAAGAAAAAATTAATGCTTATTGCTAATCTACGCTCATAAAAATTGTTATTGGCGCAAGCACACGGCGGCCTCCAATTCATAACAATTCTAAGGAAAAAATTTCAGCTTTCTCTAATGAGGTCGAGGCATCGTGGATTTTATATTGGAACGAAGGTAGAGAATAGTAGAATTTTAAGAACTTTTATTTTTAACGATTCTAAATTAAATCATTTTTCCTCTTGTATTTTTGATTTAATTAGAATCGTTAAAAATAAAAGTTCTTAAAATTCTTCTATTCTCCAACTTTGACCGAATCTAATAAGTGGGGTTCAATTCCAATCAGGGAGCGAAGAATTGATGATTTATTACAGCATCATTCAAGACGTCGGGGCATCGTTCATTTTATATTTTAGCGAGGCTTTACTGATTGTTCTACTTCCTTTTTGATATTATTAGTTGGTTAGTTGCTATGCTCTTACGGCCTGAACCCCTTGCCCATACTTCAATTGCAGAACTTTTAGCGACTGAGCGTGAGCAAAACCGTTCAAAATGATATCCTCGATGTTATGGTTGTTATGTTATTCATTTATAAATTTTGCTTTTGAAATGGACACTGTTGAAAGTAGTCTTGAAAACGCTCAGTGTTAAGGAAACTAGTCCCGTATAAGGTTGATGAAGAGCCCAACCCTACCAGTTGATCAGAGGGTTCGTGCCTTTATGTTTACGTGTCCTCAAATCCAACAAAAAGTAACGATGTGTCAACTTTACAACACATATTTCGAACTCCTGGCGATACTAGCTGTGTTCTTTTTTGTCAGCAGAGAACAAAAGATACACAAAAGAATGGCTCATACATTTTCATAGAAGATTTATAATTAAAGCGAACAGTACAAATAGTTCGCTTCAATCGACAGAACAATTTGTTCTCTCCAGTATATGGGAACTCTAGGACAAGGTATACAAAAGAGCATAGCTACTGTCTCATCCAAAACTGAATGATTGCTGTCATTGTTGTTATCTAATGACTAAGAATAGTTCGGCTAGGAATTACTGGATAACTTCAGTATGGAAGCTGTTAAATGCATCTTCTATTTGTAATATTGCAGGATACTTCATCTTTGGTAAACAAGTGGAACATGTTCAACCTCTATAGAATGACTTCTCCAGAAGCTGTATGTACGTGAAAGAGGTTGAGGTGGCATCAAAATGGACCATCTATGGTCTAAGCGAGTCTGATCGTAGGAATTTGGACATCCGCCCCTCTAACCTAACCCAAACCCAACCTATTTCTAAGATGCGGCTAGGGCAAATATATTGTAATGAATAAAGTGTTCTATAAAACGCAATATTTCCGTTGCAGTAAGTGTGCTGGGATTTGGATATTGATCATATCTCCAGGGTTTCCGTCGGATGTGTATGTCCGACACGTTCCAGAGTATTTAACGAACTAGAGATTAGTCTAATCGATCTAAAGTTTTCTCTCGACCTCGTGGCATCGCCATGAAATTACTATGTTTTGTAATATTTTAAGCATGATAGTCAGTATGTTATCTAGATCTGGAGCTTTTTAGGCGCTAAACTGTTTACCGCATTGATGCTTGTTACTTATGTAATGATGGATTCTATTATGGTTAATTTTTTTTGGCTAAAAATCCGATTTACCGGGAAGCGCATAGCACTGAAATCTGTGGAAAAACTATTTCAGGTTGGTATTTTAAGCCCAACTTTGTGTCATAATGTCTTGTGCCGCGATTTTTACTGGCTGACGTTTCAAGCCCAAGTATTCTATATATATGCATGTCAAGAATTCGTGGTATAAGTTTTATAGCACTGTTGTGCTACAATTCAAATAGGCAGTAATTCCACATATTTTTATCATGACATATTTTGTGTACTTGGGGAGTGCTCAGTTTGTGACTAAAACTCAAATATAGCGGTTCTGGATTTACCTCTAGAGCACATATCAGCTCCACATGACCACAGGGGACTGAAGCCAAAACTTCAACTTGGGTATAGGTATAGGTACATCACAATCTACCAAATCAACGATGCTCACTTCAGTGACATTTATTAGGGATTTTCAGTTCTGAGTTGCCCATAATTTTTCCGTTGTCCTTCAAGCTTGTCCTGAGTACTATTCGACTGTATACGAGCTTTAAATATGTTTGTATGTATGAGTGTAAGTGTACATTATTTTACAACAGGATGGATTGCGACAGTTACAAAAGCTAAACCCAGGAAGTGCCTGCTTGGCTCCAAATTTATATAAAATGCAATGTTAGAGAAGTTAAGCTTCTCTTAGCAGAATGTGATAATCTCAAATATTCAAAATGCCTAAACTACGAACAATTTAAAATTGATCGATTTTTTGTAATTCTTTTTATCTACAGAGAATTCATCTGTGTGATAGTGACAATGATTAGGCGTTTATTTGATTTCTGTTGCATTATTTCTGTGGATTTAAAATTTTGCAGAAACTATACAAATATGAGAAATTATCTACACTTTTATGAGCTCAACAAATGCTTTATTACTACATTAATATTACCCGGATTAGTGACTCAGCTAATTTCAACAGTTTAATGACTAATGAACGGAGAATGATGGGATAAAGTAAAAAGAAAATCAAAGATCTTTCCACGATAAATGTATTGAAAAATACCAACCGACAAGCATACCAAAAGCATTCATTCGGTTGAAAGACCAGGAGGAGAATTTCTTCTAATGACCATGTCAAGGTAAAAATGGTGTAAAACCACTTTATGGCCATTTTTCACTTCATGGTACAAGAATTTTGCGCTTGTTACCATTAAAAATTTCGTAATAAGGCGCAAGTTGATAGCCACAAAAATTGGAGTTTTCGCAATTGTTTTGTCTGTGTGCAGAAAGCGTGTGACTCAGTAGTCATAAATTCAAAGCCCTTAAGCAATAGCAAAGTATCTCAATTGTGCACGGTAACTGCCATAATAATTGCACACTAATATTTCTCGGTTTGTTGTTGATTTCGAAGATAATTTAATCATATTTACTTACGATATGGTTGGGTTTTACTAGCAATCGTTTTGGTTGAACTAAATTAATCACTACCGCCTGCCGCCAGCTGTATATACATATTTTCTTTTTGCAGTCCCTTTGTAAGAATCGAGCCTCCTCGTCGCAGTTCTGATACATTATTTTGATCCAACCTAACGTCTGTCTGGTGATTGCTGTGATAATCTAACAAACATTTTAGTCAAGTATCGCTTTTAGCGAATAGTTCTCGAAATTCTGCAATATGTATTTATTGAATAATACCTCGGGTTTTTTTAGCTAAGAAAAGAAAACACGCAAAAAGAAAATATTCTCGAAATTTTCCACTGAGGTGTAGTAGCTTTATACAACCGACCAAACGTTAAAGTAATTTATTTATTTTTTTCTCTAAACTTATGTACTAGCATTTTCATAATTTTTTCTTTATATTTTATGAGTAAATATATATTTTTATTTTAAGTTCACATTTACAAATATTCCCAATAACTCTATACACAACTTGCATTTTTCAATTTGATAACAATTCGATAATATTTCGTCCTAGTGAAAAGATTGCGATTGTATACCAGCTATAGGCTACCATTGCAAGCATAATCTTCGAAAAGGATTCACGCAAGCGAATCGATATAAAATAGTCATCTCAGTACAATCTAGCATTTCTTTTATTTCGATTATACCTACTCAAGATTATCTCAAAAACGAGTTCGATATAAAAGTTAAGTACCGACAGTTTCGAATCGATATCGAATCGTAATGTGTTCTGGCGATAAACAATAAATGAAGCGTAATCGAGAGTTTGAAAAAAATTATTATATACTCAGGTTTTGCACATGCTCCACAACATTTTTAGAATTGCCTTGTTTCTAAATTATATAAATTAAACTATGTCCCCCATACTCGCCCCGAAAATAAAGAAATATATTGTGGGTGTCAAGTATAATAAGGTGAAGGGTAATTTTGTGGTAAACAATAACAGTTTTGTAGTTTTTAGCACCATTTATATAAACATAAACGACAAAGTAGGCTTTTGAAGTGCACATCACCGCTCAGATAATTATTTGGGAAAAGTGAAAGTTTTGTAAAAGTAATTTCGAATTTCCAAAAAAAGTTCATGGATATCTGAAAAAAAACTATGGGATGCGAGGGTTACTCCAAAAAGTTCTCGAAATAGGCAATAAAACGCATCAAATTATGGCCCATTTTACATTTTGTTTTCAAAATTTTATCCACTTTCGATTCAGTGCAACCCGTTCTGGATCCACTTACATATCTGCAAGTATACCCAAAAATTACCTGTTTATAGGGCATAATTGTAGCAACGACGCTGTCAAAATGCAAACCATACAGTATTTCCTACTATTTGGTCAGAAAATATGGATAAGAACGAAAGTTAATTTTGTATTTATGAATGACTTCATCTTGTATAGTATTTTACAGCAACTACAGTTCTGATAAGACTCAACGAAAACCCTTGCGTTCTCTGAAAACACAGCTGTTTTATTTCTATCAATCTCATTCGTATTATATTGCCAATTAAATCCGAAATAGTCCGTTTGTGAATTGAAATGATAGACCAAGAACCTGCAGTAAATTTTTGGTGTGAAGTATAACCAAAAAATATATGCATAAGTAAGTTAAACGAAAGGCAATGACAAAAGCAATCATCTGGCAGGAAATCTTCGCGGCCTAAATGAGTAATAGTATGTTGAAAATATAATTTTTTTCAAAATTGAAACACTTATGTATTATAACTACTTAATGCACGTCTTAAAAAATAGATAGGTTTTCCTTGAGCACAAAAATGCAGCTCCATGACTTTTTGTACGCGGCTAACCCCTTGCTAGATAAAGTTACAGTACTGAAAATTTGTAGTTACTAAACGGGAAATGGAGCTAAACGTCAAATCGGAATTCTAGTCTACTTTCTTGCATTCTTTTAAGTTTGTTCAGGACAGGTCAAGTTCGATGTAGAGACTCAGTTCAGTGCCTGTTCGGTTTTGTAAAAAAGAATTTACCATTAGAGAACTGAAATTTTGCATACAGCATTTTTGAAAAGATTTGTAGATATATAAGTTCGAAAATGGGATAAATCAGGCAACTCCTTCGTAGGGTTGCTATACAAAAATTTCAATTTGGTCTCAGACCAACTATAGCTTTTTTACTTTTTTTTTTATTAAAATTATATTAAGGAAGACGATTTTAAGAAGGCATTATTAATCATTAAATATAGCAAGGAATAAAGGTGATTCCTCTCCTGTGGGAATTAATGGGACTCCAATCCATCTGATGTTTTTTTTTAACAACGTAAAAAGGAGGTATAAGTATTTTACTTATTAATACGTGTTACCCAATCGCATTCCAACAGCTTCTGATTTGTATGTCAGTGTGTATTCAGATTTGTTAAAAAAATATATTACTGCGTGCGTGGCTTATGTTCGTTATTCAAAACTTTTTCTTTTTATATTTGAATTCTGAATAAAAGTAATTTTACTATCTGGTATCCTGACAACAAATCAAAAGAAAATTTAAAATATTTATGTTTGTTTTCTCTTCATTTTATCTCTTTCCCGAAGAATGTGTGCCAAATAAAAAATGGTAACATATACGTTGTCGTTGTTAATGTATGTAGGCCTTTTAGAATTCAACCAAATAGGACAGCAGGAAAATTATGCTTAATAAATGTTATAATGGTTAAGGGGACTATTGATTTCGCCAGAATACTCGAATTACACTGCTCGTTAATAAAAAAAAATAAATAAAAAAATATAAATAAATCAAGAAGCAATGGGTATTTCACATATTTATGTATTGTAAATTACGTGAGCAAGTTATTTAGAGTGTTCAAATTTATTAGAGTGCATGAAATACATAAAGCTTTTTGAATAAGAGTCCAATAAAATCGCCCCTCCATATATTATTGCAACGATGACATCAATCATCAAAGGTATTTTTATATTCAGTCCAATTCAGTCCCATTTTCACAGTCATTTTCAGTCACTACTCAAATTATCTGTGAAGACATTTTGTCTTTTTCTGCAAACCGGACATTCGTGAAATTCCAATCGTCTTACGCACTCCGTATACTTCTTGCAATTATTAATGGTCAGAATTTTCGATGCTTTACACCGATCCCAGCCACTCTTCATCTATGTATCATCCCGATTCTTTTTTTTTTTTCTGTTTGAAAAAATGCTTGAAAAATAGCAATTCAAAGAAAAAATTTAATGGAATTGCTACTTTGGGTTCATTGTCAGCTAAATAGGTAGCTTTACAGACGTTGTTTTAAATTTTGATTTGAAATGCACGATTCCAAGGTTCTCGTCATTTATACCTATACTATATGCAAATGAAACATCACCAGATTGCATCTTGACTCATAAAGAAAATATGCAGAGAAACAAATGCAAAACAAATCAGCAAACCAGTTCACACCAATTCTCACTCATTCAGCATTTCTATCTTAATTCGCATAATGACAATTTCCATATTTATATTTGCAGGTATTAAATGAATTCTTCTCAAGTTAGATAATAATAAAAAAATCGGGTTTACGTTGCGATATTTTATCGCGACTTGTTTACTTTCGCTTTAGCTGCTCACACAGCTCACGGTCTATTACCCAACCTACGCGGGGTGTAAAAAAAAAAATTGTTTATAAATACATAAGTATTCTGCGGCTTGGCGTAAAATTACCGAACCATAAAAATGTTATTGTTTTAAATTTATTAATTTATTAAGCAATACACCTTCTGTTAATAACATTTTGTGCCGTTGTCATCTCAATTTATTAGAGATGTTTTTAGTACTTCTGCGCTACAGACTATAGTTATCTATATATGGTACACATTAGCATTTTTTCTCAGCCTGCGAAACAGAAGATAAACAACAAGAGATATTTTTTGTATGTGAGTCTGAAAACCGAAACTTAAGAACTAGTTTAAAAGATACATAATTATCTTTAAAAAATAAAAAAACAAAACAAATTTGTGAATACATGTCACAGATCTCAGGCAAAAAATCTCGTTTTGTCCGTCCGAGTTTCATTCTAAACAATTTCATTGCTGCGCCCGTATTTAAAAATGCGGACAAAGTTATTCAGGTTGCTGCTCTTCTCAGAAATTTGCATTTCTATCGCATCTGACTTGAATGGGAAGAAGACAACAAAATATTGCTGCTCTCAAATATTGGAAGCATAGATTTCTTTGAACTTATTTTCTCCCTTACGTGAATGGAGTTAATAATTTAATTTAGTATAAAAGTGTCAACATGAATACTAAATTTTATTATAATTTGGTAGATATGTATGACTGTAGTTATTGCCCAAGTAGTAAAAAATAATGTTGGCTTATCAAGTGAATATTTGCGAATTTAACAATGGGTACCTACCTTATATGCATACAAAATTATGCTCTTATAAATTGTCTATTTCAATATTCTCTAACTTATTTTTATGTCAATTATCGCGACTTTCTTGGTTGTTAAGCTGATTGCAGTTGAAATGATAGATGAAAATGTTATAGCTACAGGGTGTCCCGCATGTGATGTTACACCCGAAGGCTATGGATAGGTCATGCTTAGAAGCAAAAAAATGTATGGGTATTGGGTGGAAAGTAAAGGACGAATACTTCAAGATTGTTTATAAATCCTTTTATTTAAAAGTTCTGGTTTATCTCGGCAATGTTATGCCGCTGGGCAAATTTCAATTGCACAAAAATTTGCTATATTTTTCTGATGCTCTGTAGTAGCTGAGAAGATTTGAAAAACTCCATACAAACCCGGATCACTTTTTGAAAGCTCTTTAACTTTTTATTAGAGGGCCATTAGCTCGTTTTAATTCGACCGTTTTTTGTGAGTTTTGCACATCTAGATGTAAGTTGTTTGAGGTAGTAGATTTAAAATTTTATAATTTTAAATTATCTACTGTTCGTAATATTTAAAAATTAATTCTACATTTTATTTACGGAAATCAAAATACTAACGTAGCTATTGAGCAGACAGAGAAAGTTCTTTTAAGTTTTGATTTTAAAATATTAGTGCTACATAAAAACATCCACAGACACCAAAGCCGAGTGAGTTCATTGCTAAAAGGATGTGGAACAGTGAAGTAAACTACCCAGCGGGAAAAAAAGCGCTTTAAAACTCCTTTTTAAGCACTTCTGTGGAAGCACAAAGCGTTTCGATTGAGCTTCAGTTTCATATAAATTTTAACATTGCATGTCCGCAGAAACAAGCACTTCCTTTTAGCTTCGTTTTAATCGTTTTTAAAGCACTTTGTGTGAAGCAAATTGGAAGCTCTGCACGATTTCAGCTACTACAGTGTCGGCACAAATAGTTACCACACTGTTTTTCTTTTATTTACAGAAAAGTTAAACTTTGACAATTATGATTGTGTGAAATAAAAGAAAATCATATAGCTTAAACTTTAGCATTTTAATTCAATATAAAATATAAAATAAAACATATTCAACATATAAAGAAAGCCCGCTTACATTTGTGCCTCAAAGTCCGAATAGGTAAAGTTATCCTTTTTTAAAGCAACTGAACGGAAAAGTGCGTTACATTATTGTATCATGAACACAAAAGTCAACAAATTGTAACTCACCTTTAATCGCATGTTTTTATACACTTTATAACTTGAATTTCACCAAGCAATTGTCCTATCTGAAACTGCGAATCAATGACTAATCGTAAGGCGTCAACACGAGAAAAGAAACTTGCATTATCACGTTCGCATTCAATATTTGCTTCGAAATTGCTTCAGATTGCTTCCAGAAAAGAGCTTTTTGGGAAGCATATCAGTAACATAGATACAAGCGCTTCGAATCTGCTTTTCTTTGAAGCGCTTGAAAATTTTCCCGCTGGGTAGGGTTGGGAGACATCAAAGCGAAACACTGATGTTGGCCATGCTAATTCTGGTGTAATATATGTTGCGACTTTAGAAATATGGGTAGCAAAGTAGCAGATTTTCAAAAATCTCTAAATATGTAGTAAAACTACTACAAATGTAGCAGAAAGGCATTATTGATAGAGGGTCGTTTTTTCTGTTTAGCCCAATGTTTGTGTGAATACCTGAACTCGTCTCTTTACAAGATTCACTGGATTACTTAGAATTATCTGATTTTTGAAAAATAAATTAAGATTTATACGAATATGGGAGTAGTTTTTACATAAATAGGCTGCTACAAGGCAGTCTATATAGTATGTGTATACCGCTTAATTGATGCGGAGCTTCCCAAATATTATCGAATTGATAAAGTTTCTTTACAACAATTAAAGGTACGAATTTCTCTACAATGCAAGAGTACCGGACAGATTTCTCATATCCTCCAAAATACGAAAAAGACGTATAGTTTTGTTGATGTAGATATTATTGCTAATTCCTTACTCATTTTCGAACTTAATATACAAATTAAAAAAATATCGGGTTGGTTCAATAATTGTGATCCATTTTGTCCACTAACGAAGAGCAATATAAAAATGAAATAAAATAATGGTATTCAAATTTATGATATACATATTACAGAATTAGGCGTAAGAAAGAATTGTTATATTCAAACCTTGTGAAACCAAAAATTTAAATAGTTTTGCAGACCTTGTGACCAAATCCATATTTCTTTATTCCATGCGAAATCTGATTTTTCTCCAATTTTCCAATTCCGAAAAAATGGTCTTAGAAAAATGTAGAAATGTGCAATAAATAACATGAGGACACGGCTTCCCCATCTATCTAGGGAAATAATTGAGTTAAATGAGGTTCTATCCATAATAATAAAAACTCGTTTGTTTTAGTAATTTCTAATTAGGTACTTCTTTTAACAATTAAAAACGTTGTTTTTTTATCTAGTTGACGGGTTTAATTTTGATGTAATCACTTATTTTCATTAATAAACTTTCAATTATTTTCAAAACAAGTTAAGCCCTGACCTTTTAATGATAATGAACAGCTATTAGCTTTTTAAAAGTTACGTCTTTTCTTAAAACCTGTGGACTGCTTCTAAAAATGTGAAGATTTAAAGGATTCAAATATTAAAAATCTCGAAGTTTCCAAGGATTTGAATACTATGAAGTAAGGCTAAAATTAAAGGCATAAAACCCAATTCATGAAATAATCTGTTATACATATAGATAATCGCGTTAAGCCAAAACCCTCGAGAATACTTCACTACAAGCAATGAAGCAGACTCTCTTACTACCACATGAGATCCCGAACGGAGTACTAACAGTCTAAAATATTTGCAGTCTTCTTATGTAAAACGGACAAAAGTTTGATTTGAATAGCTGCTCCTCCCTAAGCTACTATTCATACAGAAAAAGGATGTTCTGATAATCTTAAGCTTGCTTTCTTATCTACCGAACCGAAATAATATTTTTATACCTTTCATAACAGAATTATTTAAAAAAATTTATCTGAACCAAATGACTATGATTCCTCAATCAAAAACTCTCAGCTGAGTAATCATTTTATGCGTTACCAAAATAACTAGTTATGTCTCTAGCTACCAACGACCATAGTTATCCGCAATTCGTTACTTAAGTAGTTACCAGTAACTACATTCTGAACTGCAAATGAAAATCAATTACGTTATACTCCATATATTACGTCACTCTGCACTACATGTATTCGAAAATGTAAAAGGGGAGTTCCCGTTTAACTTCGGGAATTTTGATATGACTCATTCTCTTGTTTGAAATCAGGCTTCAGGCAGCAGTAATTTAAAGTAGTTCATTGATCAGACGTGTTCGCGTAAGTTTGATTTACACCTATGATTGGATTTTATCTTTTAATCAATGAATCTTTTTTTTGTTTTGTTGTTTAGAATATATGTACATAATTCTTATGATTTTAATAATACGTATAAATTTGACTAGAAAGAAAGAAAGAAATAAAATTTATGAAGCTATTTGCCATTGTTATTTACACTTTTATTTAAAACATTATGGGAATGGCTATATAACTAGTTCACAATAACGGGTCCAATAACTAGTTACAAAAGTACACTCCTCCACTAGTTCGCAATAGCTGGTCCAATCACTAGTTGAAAAGTCTACATTGTAAACGACGTTTCCGGCAATGACAAGCAATGCTAAAAGTAATGAAAGTTTAATACAATACGTAACTACTTCCATAGTTACCGTAACTAGTTATGGAACTAGTCTAGGGCGCGTTCCATTTCCTACTGCGTTGGAAAGGTAAGGAACCAAGCTGTAAATTACTAGAAGACTATTTTCCTGTATGGATAGTAGTTTAGGCTCAATAGCATTTATAACGTCAATGTTTGGCACATTTGTTTGGCACATTTCCATAAGTATCAATCCCAGTAGGAAGTGAATACAATAGTGGAAAAATCCACAATTTATATTCGTGGAAAATTAGATGAGTTTACCTCTTGACTCTTGTTGCACTTCAATCTGCTGGAGCTCATCAAATAATCTTCTATAGAGCTTCCAAGCGATGGCTCTAGAAGCACTTGAGTTACTTATATGCACCTTTGCTTATTTTTCATGATAGATCAGTGAAGAATATGTTTCTAAAGCGCTGCCAAATGATGGCTAGCGAAGCGCTTAAATTGTGTTCCTTTCAGAAGCGCTGGTTTTTGGTCCCATTGGGATGGCTTGAGGTTTAGGTTAAGTAATCATGCTCATGATTTCTGTGGAAAAAGCTTTGTGTTCGTGATCCGTGATTCCGCTGGTATCTCAGTGCATGTAGATTTTTCTCTGTTAAAATTGTTTCAAGGTTTATATTGAAACTTTGTGATAGGATTAGAGGAAAACCAAATCGTGGTAAAAGGGCATAGCACTTAACTGGTTCTGGAGCAAGATCACATCGTAGTTAAATATTTACAGCAATAACGTTGAGCATTGAAGGTTTGGTGGTATTGAATTGTGTGGAGAACAAATGTAAAGTCAGAAGCAGAAGAGCAGCGAAGTGTTTAAATTTTTTTAAAAGTCTAAACAACCGTGTGAAATACTATTCCCATATTACACCATCCCATTAGCGTTTTAGTGAGTAATTTGTAGCTGCATGCCGCAATTATTCATTAGCGCCTTCAGTAGAGCTTGAATTCAATATACCTACATACATACATGTGTGCTATATTGCACGATTACACCACCACGCCGACCCTTCATTTAATATTAAGTATGTTTATAATATCTTTTAAATCAATTATTAGTATTTTCGTCTGTCATTATTTAAACGCAAAAATTCTTCTTATGAACTTATGGTGATGAATTCCCTCACATTCGCAATCCAAGATTTACTCTGGAAGTAAATATTTACCTTTCAAAGCTGTCACAACCTTTCTGTTTTCACGTTAAATTAATGTACTAGATTTTCTGAACGTGTAGAGTGTGTATGTACATATATATAGAGATCATGGCTGGAGAAGTTTGAAATTTAATACGTCTTCGCGATAGTAATTAAAAGAGAGGGTTGCGGTGAGTAAAGAGTTGTGGCAAGTATGTCGATAAAGATTAAGTGGGAAAATTAATGTTGGTGTCAAAAACGTATAGGCATGTCATCTTATACTATTTAACACATGGCGGTTTTATTCTGCTTATTAAATGAACACTCGCAATAATTCCCAGAAAATAATGCTACTCTGCTGTACTGAGTTCACCGTCAGTGTGAGGCCTGCATTCCCAGGAAATAAATCCTACTCTGCTGTACTGAGCTCACCGTCAGAATGAGGCCTGCATGACTGCACAGTCTTCAGTCAAAGAAATTCGAGCGGGGGTGTGCGTTGGTATAACAGTTCATTTATTTACAAATATTTAATATTTATAAAAAGTATTTATAATGGAGAGCACCCAGTACCATCAGGCAAATTATTGCAGTAAATTAATTGATAATCATTACGCAGTTGTCAATTAGAAAGCAGTAAAGCAATGATATTTCACTCTAACGGAAATATCTTGCACAATACAATAGGTTGAAATACTTTTTACAGATCGTTTATGAAATTTTATTGTCTTCTTTTAGCACAGTAATTAAGCAACAGCGAATTTGGTTTTGTCCAGCCCACTTACTTATAGCAATGGAAAATGGAAAATCGAATTAAATTAAGAAAATATATTTTCTTGTATCCAAGTGATATTTTAATCACTTATAAGCATTTAAACTCATTCCGACTTTAATTTTCAAAAGTTATTCTTACCTGAATCCTGCGTATGGGCAAGAGACGGAGCATGGTAAACACTATCTTTACCTTATTCTTCCTGCGGTGATTGCATCTGTAGCCAACATAAAAACATTTAATGGCATAATAAAACGTTCAGTAAGTAATATTTTGTGTTGGTAGCTCCAGCTCTGCCATAGGGCGAAAGAGAAAACTATAAAACTTGTGCCATTCTTTCCTATAGGAAAATGGCAATACGCTCAGTCCATTAGTTACAAGTCAGTGGTCCAGCCTGGATAAAGTTGAAGTGGTGCAGTTACACGTAAAACTGCTTTCAAAGAAGAAAAACAAAAGTATGAAACGTAAAAGCAGTAATGCACTGATTTCTGTTAATCTTGAAGCCGTTAATTTAAAGCGTCCAAGATGTTAACAATTCGTATTTTTCTATATATTTTACTTATATTATTAAGCCAAGCTTAGCTTAGGGGACACCTTATGAAGAAAAGCACATCATGGCAAGAACGAGATAGGCAAAGGAATTAAGGAGCATGAGGAGAGTGACGGAGGTGCTGATGTATGTTACTCTTAAGCTTTCCCAAATTGTATGCCGGAGGAAAGACAGAAAATGGTAAACTGTTGCATATTCGCACAGTTTGGGATAAAAAAAGCATCACAGAATTTTACTGTACGGTCGAAAGTAATAATTTGAATGGTAAAAGGTTTCGATAATTACCATTTTCCATATCCCTTGGAGCCGGACGGTTACGAAGAGTCTAAACAAAGAAATTATAACTTATCTGTTATATATTCTTTGGTTTCAATTAGTTTACTAGCATCCATATCATCAAATATGTATGCAAGCAAATCAAGATTCACCACTGTGCACAGGTGGTTTCGCGCGATATAATTGATTTCTCATTTCTACTCGGTTATTGGAACGAATCGCAATGAACCATTTTATCGCGCCGACATGAACATTTGCGTTCTCTACCATAACAAGGTGCACAATAAGCCAATAAATGGCTGCAATGCAAATGCCACTCGCATCCCACTATAAACTTATATCTAAAATCATAGCTGTAAGTCTTTCAGGTAGTTGTGTCTACATCGAGTTTCGTCTGACACCTCTTAAGTGGGAAACACAATTGCACCGTTTCGATCCGATTGGTGTAAATGTCAAATTTGTTTAGTTTTAACAGTAAAGTGAAGACTGGCTCGAGAGAAGTTCGTCAAACTTTACTTTACCTGGGATGTCCTTGCTACTATTATGACATTAGGCTAAAAACCTATTGAATCGGATATACCAATTGCCCTCCAATCTTAATTCCATGTTATTAATTCATTCCTACCTATTTAACAATAGATACTTCTATAGTACTTTAAAAAGTTAAAATCTATCCTCTACATCTAAAGGGTTTTCCAATAAGAGGTGTTATTTTAATTAGCCCGCTTTTTCGGTAGATGTCACTTTTGGAGCTGTCATTTTTCTACATTTGACAAGTAAAAACTACGCCATTAATAAAAATGGAACGATACACGATTCAACAACGCATTGAAATTAATAAAATTTACTATAAAAATTGTGAAGAAGAAGGTGTGGCAGAGACGGTTCGTAAAACTCGGACATTTTTGGGTCGTCGTGAAGCACCTTGTCGGACCGCAATACAGAAATTGGTAGAAAAATTCGAGTTGTCGGGACAAGTTAGTGATGTGAAGAATAAAACCCGTGCACGTCGCTCAAGAACAGCCGAGAATATTGCTGCTGTAGCCGAAAGTGTTGAAGAAAACCCAGGTTTGTCCATTCCTCGTCGTTCTTTGGAATTAGGCATTCCACAAACGTCATTACACCGTATTTTGCATAAAGATTTGGGTCTTAAGGCTTATAAAGTTCAGTTAACACAAGAACTCAAGCTGGCCGATCATCAACAACGTCGAGTCTTTGCTGATTGGGTCTTTGAAATGCATGAAAATGATCATTTGGCTGATGTTATTTTCCATTATTAACGGCATACCTTCCTCTTTATAATGAAATAAAGATCCGATCATTTATCTCAAAAAATGGCATTTTTCTTTGAATATCAAAATAACACCTCTTATTGGAAAACGCTTTACATAACATAGTGTCTTTATACCTACATATAAAAATGAATGCCCTAAATAAAATTGTAGATAAAGACAACACAATGTAAACATAAGAAACCAACCCAGAAAAAATGATTCATTTTGCCGGAAATGGTCGAATTACTACCATTCATCCATATTAGAAAACTAAAATTGCATTCTTGTGTACATGAGGATTAAATAAACTTTTCTTCTTTACATACATACCTATATGAATTATGCGGTGACATCTGCATTCACTTTAAAAACTCAATTTTATCCTTCCCACTAGGTCAGCAGGGATATAAAAAACATCAGGAGAATCATTAAAACTACATTAAAAATTCTGAACTGAATCAAAGGAGAGAGCAAACACGCCATTTGATTATCAAGATGGCTCGACTATGATGCATTTTGTCTTCAGATTTAACGTACACTGTAGGACGTAAAATTAGACACCGTAAAACATTTTTTGTTCAAATTTCGTTTTAATTGAATTACATGTTATTAGTTGAAGGATAGAATTTTTATACAAGTATATTTTACTTTAACTGTGCGTTTTGATGAACGACAGTCTATTGTAGTTTATAGTAGTATATTACTACAGCAACTTTTCCTAATAGGTCATTGAGAAGATCGAATATCTTGCTTGCTAACTGTAAAGTTGCTAAATCCCTCCTAGATAGCTTGGCAGCAAAACGTCCTGAATATATGTTTTTGTGATTATCATAAATGAAATATGGCAATACTAATTTATTATACCCTAGATGAAATCATAGGGGTATACTAAGTTTGTCATTCCGTTTGTAACACCTCGAAATAATGATGGTAGAGCAAAATGGATTGGACACCCATTCATAATATTAAAAGTTATTTCGATTTTTGCATGTCCGTCCGTCCGTCCGTCC
Source organism: Dioctria rufipes (assembly GCA_963924295.1). Taxonomy (NCBI): domain Eukaryota; kingdom Metazoa; phylum Arthropoda; class Insecta; order Diptera; family Asilidae; genus Dioctria; species Dioctria rufipes. Next base: position 82,879,880 of record OZ002741.1, on the reverse strand, counting down.
GTCCGTCCGTCCGTCCGTCTGTGCGCACGATAACTTGAGAACGCGTACAGTTAGAGAGCTGAAATTTTGTACACAGACTTTAAAAAAAAAAAGTAAAATTAAGTTCGAAAATGAGCCAAATCGGGCAACTCCTTCGTGGGGTTGCCATATAAAAATTTCGTTTTCCGCTATATATTTGGTCACTGCCTGAGAACGCGTCGACGTAGAGAGCTGAAATTTCGCACATGATGTTTTTACTACATTAGCAAATAAAATGTCAAAAATGGACTAAATCGGGCAACTCTTTTTTGGTGTTGCCATATAAAAATTTCGGTTTTTTACGTATACTTTGAAAACGATCAGTCCAAGACATTTTTATGGTACTAAAAACTTCTGCAGAATACGAAATCCTATAAAATTGGTTATAATCATTTTGTCTGTGCGACAAACCGTTCTAGAAATATATGCGAAAAACAACTTCAAAATCAATACTTGAATAGATCGGTGACCATACGAAATTTAATACGGGCATTCATCTAGGGTATCCTAAGAATTGGTCTTAGACCAATTCTAGCTTTTTTACTTGTTTTTTCATTTCATTCAATTAAATATTTTTGGTGGAAGGTTTTCCATAGTTTCGAACAAATTTATTTAGAGTTAGAGGGTTCAAATCAGAGATTTAATTTTAATTTTCTTATTAAATTCATTATGATTATGACTAGAATTGGAAATCTCTCAAATGTCTGCCTCGACTTTTGAGGCAAATGATCATCTTTTCGATAAAGTTTTACTTTTTCGAGTAAATGTAGTATAATTCCACCAATAACAACTTGATTATCGTCTTTAGGAATATGAATCCTTTACGTAGCAACCAGGAAAAAAGTATAATAGAGTCGGTGTCAAATCGCTTCGAGGACGGGGGCAATTGGTACCTTTAGTTAGAGAAAAAGGTGACCGATAAGTATCGAACGATATAACTCGATTTTTTCACGACAGTGTTCCTCTTCTAACCTGTAACATTGTAAAAAATGTGTCAGCCACTGACTTATAACAATGGAATGAGCTTATTATTTATTTATATTATATTATATATTATATTATATTATTTATTTTCCTATGAAATAATGACACAAGTTTTATAGTTTTTTCTTTCGCGCTATGGCAGAGTTGGAGCTACCAACATCATTTGATGTTTTATATGTTGACTGTTGGTAAAATAAGGTAAAGATAGTATTTACCATGCTCCCTGTCTCTTGCCCATACGCAGAATTCATGTAAAAATAACATTTTGAAAATTAAAGTCAAAATGAGTATAATTTTTTATAACAGTGCTTATAAGCGATTAACATATTACTTGAACACAAGAAAGATATTTTTCAATTTAATTCGATTTTCGGGTGTAAAATTTCATCTGATTGGTTGAGTTTTACATGTTTTTTAATGCAGTAAACGTTTTAAAGGGTGCTTCCCTGATATACAGAAACAAAATATTTGTGCCAATGGTGTCAGCCCAAAAAACTTACAAATTGTCAAGCCTTGAGGAAGTGTCACTGCATCAGCTCATTCAGTGTTGGTATTTTCTGAGAAAGACTTGGTCGGTGCACAATGGAGGACATATTTAGCCTCAAGAATTTTAACATTGAATTTGAATTAGGTTTCCATATGTTCTGTTCGTAGAATTATCCAAGCAAAATCGACTGTAAGGCCAGGCTTTTATAATTACTTGACCATCCGAACAAATGTATATCTTATAGAGTTTATTTGTAATGTTACCAAGGCTTAGGAGATAACTGGCAGGAAAGGAATAATCGTCTTGTTTTAACAACTATTGTCATCACAACTAAATGATTCTACCGTTTTTTTTCCATTTTTTTTTATAATACATATTAATAAAGTCTATATACATATATTGTTCTTATGCCATTCGTTATACCAAAATCTACAGCAATAAATGTCTGTGAGGGCTTTATTATGGGACTTAAATAAATAATAGTCTTCTATAACTGTTATAACTAGTTGTAAAATTTGATCCGATCAGATTGTTACCGAAAAACTGAAAAGATATGCTTATGGTCCCTACTTTTATCGTAGCACTTAATGAATAAAAGTCTCTAGTAACCGTCCCAATTGACTGAAATTTATATAAAGGTCTGCTAATACAATTATCTTGAGACTAAAAAATTACATGTCTTATGGGAGTTTTATGAAGAGATTTTAATTAATAAAAATATGGGAAAACAATTAGCACTGAATTAAAAGTATTAAAGTGTAGATACTAAGGCTTATTATGACACTTCAAAAATTAAAGTCTTTTGGGACTCTTATCACAACAATTAGAAAAATAAATGTCTTATTAAATAACAATTATGGCTAACTATAAAATAAAACAAATTCTGTTAAACTGTTATTATGAGACTTAAAACCTGTTGAGACATTATTAACTACTCATTACTTCTAAAGTATACAAGCTATTTTTGGTTCCTGTGTTAGTCCCAATTTCGGTTTGGTTTCCCTTCAATTCGGTCTTCATCAATCCCATCTGAGCATCCGCGCTCTTAAATACTTTAAACATATCTGTACTTTTATGATCCTTGATGAACCACCTACTTTTGTAAAAGAGGAAGATTTTAATTCGGAAAAAAATCGGATACGTAGTTTACTAGTTGAGAACAGACTGGCACAGAAATCTTAAATCTTGGATGCTATAATTTACCTTACAACAATAATTGTAAAACCTATGAGCGCTTATTTTCCAACTGATAAATAGAAATGCGGAAAACAATTTTAACAATCTAGCGGGCACATGTTCAAAACAGAGGGTCTTAAACCAATTACAACTTTTCCTAGTTTTATTATTTCCTAAGAAAATAATTACTAACATTAGTATTAAGTCGGAATTATTTAAGTAATGATTAACTGCGGAAGAAAGTATGTATGTATGTTAAAAAAAAAAGTAAGATGATTTAAATCCCATTAATGTCTTCGGCTTGTCAAATTTAAATTTAAATAAAAGACATAAGTATGAACATGTCCAATTTTGTGATGCTTGAGTGTAAAACCACGACTCAGGAAGAAATCATATCTAAAGAAAGCATGACATATTTTTGAATGAATGACGAGGGGACGTCACAAAGGAGCGATACACATTCGGTATAATCACTTTTCCCATAAAATTTGCCTCGAGCTAAATTAGCTGTGGGTATGCTTCTTAGCTTGTCCTGTAGTACATCAAAACCTAAGAACACAAAATCCAATGTAGCTCAGCACAATGATGGACTATGTTCCAGAGTGTCCAAGTCTCAAGATCAGGGTCTGCCCTGGCCGAGCCTGCTGTCGCTGCTGCTGATGGTGCTTGGTCATAAGTTTCCTCTCATTTTCTAGTTTGAAGACTGGTCTCGAGTGATGCACCTCTTTTCGGTCCGTCTTTTATACATATATTCGCCATCGCTGTAGCTCTTTAAATAGACTCACTCAAAACTTCTATTAAGAAACAAAATCAAAAGTCGTCGCCGTCTTTAGGCATACTTAATTTTAAAACAAGTCTTATTTTGTACTTTGACTGAGGGTGAAGTCTGGAGTGGCTTGCGTCCAGCTCGCGGAGTGCGGTTTAAAAAAGCAAGACGAATTCTTTTGCTCGGCCATTAAGAAGTAAGCGATGTTATCAAATCGAATTATGCTTCCCTCTCGTCCATAATTTAAGCTGATTACGGCATTCGATGCAAATCATAAAATGTGCAACAGGCACCCATCGTAGTGTGGAAATTCTTTGCTTAAAACATGAGATATCAAAACTTTCGCTTAAATAATCTCCGGGTAAGGAAGCAAAATAATATCTTACGTATATACATAAGACCATTAATTTAATCTTACTAAGGTGTAAACTTTCATTTGAAGTATTTTAATAGTACGAACATTTTCGCCCACTAACTATTCTATTCACCCACAGTTTTCCGATTAATTATTAGTGAAACGAATTTCTCCTCTTGTTAAATTTATTATCGTCAGATAGTTTTAGATCTGATAAAGACTTCCCATCCGGTTTGTTCTTGATAAATTTTTCTAAAACTTTGTTTTTATTTATCACATTTCAGGGCGACAGAACATCATGGGAATACCACACAGTTTCAGTAACTAGAGTACCTGGATATGGTTTTGGAATAGCTGTTTCCGGCGGTCGAGATAATCCGCACTTTGCAAATGGAGATCCTTCAATCGCAGTGAGTGATGTGCTGAAAGGTGGTCCTGCGGAGGATCGATTGCAGTAAGTTTTTTATTATTTTTTGTTATTATTTTGATTGATGTTAAGCCTGTGTTAATTGTTCCTACGTAACTACTCTAATGTAGCTAGATCTCAGCATTTCAGGCATGCATTGTATAATACATGCACACGAACATTCGAACTACATACGTGCAGTTCAATTTTTAGAACGCGAACCCGAAGTAACCATGTATTTGATACAAGAACTAAATTCGCGTAGTATATACTTTTAATAGAAAACTGTGTGAGAGTGAAGAAGTGGAAGTGAGTTCGAGGAAGAAATGGTTGTGGTACGGTCAGTGAGGAGAGACAGGTCTGGGTTATCCATTCGGTTCGTTAATTAGGTTTACAGTTCAGAGAAGCTTTTGATCACCCTTGGAAACATTTACTTCTTACCGCTCGCTCCATTTGGACTTTTGTCTCTTACTTTACATGCCGATATTGTTTTAACCGCAATGTTTAATTTTGGGATACGGCTCAAGCATTATGTGTTTGCGGTATCCAAGTTTATACTATCTATGTTCAGTGCTTCTGAGCAAGAGATATTGCCAAATTATGTGATACTGTTCTAATTTAGAAATTTGTTAAGCATAGTTTGTTGCGTGAAAATTGCGGGTAAAAAGTGAAAACTAGGAAATGGAATTAATAAAATTCGAGAATACTTAAAAAAAAGTAGACAATATTGGATCTTAGAAGCATACAATCTGACACAATTTTCCTTGTCCCAATCGAGTATTTTAACAATGTAATCTTTTAATGTTCTATTTATGACCAAAACTTTCGATAGGGTAGACAGTAGTTTTCTAATGATTACTATAAATAAAGTGGAGAAGAAATGGAGCCTTGAGGCTCACCGGCATTAATGCTACGAGAATTAGATGTAATAATACAGGAAGAAATACAGGTGATGCACAAAAAATTTCAATCTGAGAGATAAAATGAAGATTCAGTACAAATGCTTTGTGTTTGGTTAGGAGGCCTACAAACTCTATCACAATCGTTCGAGGCATATAGGACGACTATATCTGAATTGCCATATCTATGGGAAAATGGTTCTACTACTCTTAAGTTATTAAATTTCCAATTGAAGCACATTACAATATGTCCATAAAATTCACCTAACCAGTCACCACATACTTTTTGTTTTGTAACGTGATCCGTCAGCATGCCTAAAGTGCCATAATATATCTTTCTATGGAAGGCAGATTTTCCGGAATGAGCTGGAAACTTTTCATGTAATTAAACAATGAATTAGACAAGTGCACTGTCGATATTTATCTGGATTAGATGATATGTCCGGCTGCATCGGATACTTTAAAAGAATTCTTCAATTTCTGTAAGTTATATTCTACACTGGAATAAATTCGCCACTTTTCCCATTTAATTTACCAAAATTATTAGTATTTAGTAAATTAGAGTTCAAGGCAAGATTATTTGATTTGTTTATATAGGAAAACATACATTGAAAAGGAAAGACAAAAAACTGTTTAATATAAAATAGTAAATATAAAAAAACAAATAAACATACAAAAGTTAAAAGAATACTGCAGTAAACCACTAAGCAGAGTATACAGGGTGTTTCGGGAAGTCGTGCACTATATTTAAGGATTTGATAATGGGGTAGAAATATGCAGACAATTCTAATGTTAGGGGGGCATTCTATAGGACGTCAAATCAAAATATTGGAAATATTGTTAACTTTTTCAATCTTTCATGGTTTTCTCGCTAAAATACATCTAAAAAACACAAGATATGATAACCTCAGAATGTTACTTTTGAATTAGCTCTGGACATGTTCCTGCCTACATATATGTATGTTTTTTTTTTTTTCTTTTTCTCTTTTAAATAAATCTCTTTCTATAATTTATAATTTGATTAACTATATTTGTACCTAGTGCAAAGTACACTTAGTTAACTTAGTTTTCTGCTATTGACAATCGTTTCGTGGAATCGGAAAACTAAGAATAATATGAATTCTTCTACCTGAAAGAATCAATTCGGATCTTGAATAAGAAGAAATTATTAAAAAGGAAAACCCAGAAAATATGAGGATAATCAGAAAGAGAATCTCCTTATGGGGGTATTCAAGAAGAAAAGTTTAAGTTTATTATTTGCGCTAAAAATAATTACTATAACTATAATAACCCTAACAACAATTACTACGGACTTTTCTTTGGCTCTGAGTTCAATTAAATTAGCTGAATTTTTTTTAAGTTCTAAATAATATGAATTTCTAAAGCTAAAAATTTGATTTATGTTCTGCTGTAGCTGCAGTCCTCCTTGGTTCACCTTCTCCTAGCCACCGTGGCTGATGTAGAGGAAGCTACATAATTTGATTTCGTTTTTGTTTGATTTTCTTTTAAAAATAAAATAATTTGATATTTAATTATTTTTGTCAGTTTAATATTTGTGCTGATTGTGCAAAAGTCAATTTGAAAATGATGCTGTGAAAACACTTTGGAAAATTTTTAAAAAGTTTTAATCGCAGTCCCTCGTCACTGTACACATTTAGCGAAAATACAAATCAAAATTTTTTTGGATTATTGAAACAAAAAATTATGTTTTTGTGTCAGGGAATTTGTTTAGGTATAGAGTATACGCCAGAGGTCATGAAGCACTATTAATTTCTGTAAAATAATACGAGTTTTATTTTGTGTTAAAATAAAAAGTTGTCTGGATTTAAGAAATCTAAAAATATTAAGCGAAACAATATCCGTTTTAAATAAATAAATAAATAATTATTAAAATTAATAAAATGTTTTTAAAAAAATTATATTTTAGTGAATGAAACTGCATTTCTTTTTAATCATAATTTTTTTTTGTGTATTGGAGAATAGATTCAGAAAGAATTTCTATTGAAAAAAAATATTTGAGAAGACTATTTCAGCTTACTCCTTTTTCCCTGAAACTTGATTTTGACAACTTAATATACATAAAGGCGATAAATATTTGTTAGTGGGAAGATGGGGAAAGTTTATTAATTCGTGAATTATTGGGTTTGAATGAACCAAACAGAGAAATAAATTGAAATTTACTACATTTTTAGTAGTAAAAAAGTTAGTCTTGCTGAATTTTTCATAACTCTGGAGTAAAATACGAGTAAAATAAATATAATATTATCAAGGAACAGTAATTCGGAATAATTTAAAGTAATATATTTACGTTTACATTAAATACAAATGTGTCCAAACTTTGCAAATTCAATAAAAGTTTAAGGAACGTCGGAATTCAATACTAACGTGAAGTGAGAGAGAAAGTATCATCTGTGTAGTGAATTGCGTCGAGTAGCAACATTTTGCATTTATATTTTGGCTTTTTGAATTTAAATTGTCTGGCTGTGTTTTATTTTGAATGTTCAGCACAACAGATCCATTCGTTTTTTCAAAAACAATCAGCCATCTGTTGTAATATGTCTTCCATATGGTAGCATTTGGTTCGCTTGACAAAAGTCAATACTTTGTGTTTTCTAACTCTTAGTAACTGTTGGTGTCGCGACACTGAAAAATCTTTGGATATGATAACGACAGCGTTAGATGTTTGTATTATTTATTTCCAATTTCTCAATTTAGGGGTATTTATGAATTCATTTAAAGGCAGTTAAAAGATTGTAATATTCCTTATAAATCAGTCAATTTGCGTATTAAGGACTGCAAATTACGTAATTAAACCTTATTTCCTTGTACTATTTCACACATTCAAGAGTGAAAATTATGAATTTAAAATAATTTTTTACACTATTTAATATGGAAATTTTACATAATTTTTTGGTAATTACGATTACAGAACAATTAGAATATTGCACATCGCAACTTATTTTACTATTTTGAATGTAGGCAAAAAATGCCTACACTCAGAGTAAGTAGTTCTCTCAATGTGGATGGAGACTTTGGCTACCTGCTTCTTCATCGTCTCAGCCAAATAATCCTGTATTGGTGAAATATCTCGTTTCTCGTACAAGACCTGAGTGCGATAATGCTTTCCATAGGGCCTCCGCTAGAGTCCAAGGCAGATTCGGAACGTTTTCCTCTCGAATATTGCAATACTGTCCATGTAGGTTGACGAAATGGTATACCATATTGGGAACGAATACGTTAAGCTGCTTGTACAACAGCAATATAGTCATCAAAGTTGCTTTCCTAACAACTGCCTTTGTGTGAAGGTTGAAAGTTCGAAATTTATACCTAAGTATTTGGCTCTATTAGTGCAGTTCAGATACATAGTAAACTCGACTTAGGAACGTTGATCCTTATTCCCTATTTACTACAGTACTCGCAAAGCTTGACACCATCTTTCTTTCTCGCCAATTTGGAAGATTTTAACTAAGTAATGCAATTATATAATGATTAGACAAAGCATCACAAAAATTTGGCAAAACAAATAACTGTAAAGTCAAATTGCGACATGCAGTAATCAATATATGTGTGTATATACATGTAATAATAACCACCACGCAAGCAGAGTAACTGAGTATCACAAAAGAAACATATCTACATACAGAACTCGCTTGCGGAGTGTTCCAGCAAGTAAGATGATACGCGGATGATTCACGCATCACATTCCGGCGAAGATAAATTTTATCGCGGAAGACTATCATCTTCTATATTGCGGAAGTACCCTACTTCGGGAAGGAATGTGTCTCGAATGCAATACTTCTTGATGAATTGCATTCGTATCTAGGGAACACAAATGTAATACTTCTTCAGAAATTGCTATCGTATCTTCTAGGGCAAGAAAGCATTATTTCTTAAGGAATCGCTTTCGTATCCTCTAGGGAACACGAAGGCAATACGTACAGAAGATAAGAGGAAGATATCGTTGAGGAATCACATTGTGTATCACATAAGCATTGCCTGTCTCGACAATATTCCATTCGTAATAGAAAGAATTAAATTATTTTTAAATACAACTTTATAAATGGGAGTAAAGTATTATATATTAGAAATCTTTACTGTAATTTACTCCGCTTATTAAACCAGAATGAACAGACCTAAATTTTCAGTAACGCATCTTCTTGGTTAAAAATAAACATAAATCGGTTTTTCATCAATGTATTCTCCAGGCGAAGCTAAGAAGAGAAGTTCGCCCTTGATTATCGTCTTCTTTTCGTCTGGAGGAAAAACACATAATGCTTTTTGCTATTTTATTGCCATTTTGTCATCCAGGTAGAACTGAAACTGTAAGCAATATCGTCCTCTTTTCGTCTGGAGGAAAAAAGGGTAAAACTGAAATTGGAAGCAACCCAACTCATCACCTAATTATTACTTCAGCAACTTAAAAGCAATTTTCATGCATTTGTATTGCTCAAATATTTAGGGAAGAGGTGAAAAGACGCGAAGAGATATCCCTTTGCGTCTTTTCATCTCTTCCCTAAAAAACCGGTTTGCATACTGCATCAAGAATACTCGTGTGGGATGGACCTCTCATCTCAATGTTTGCTGGGGTGAAATTTTATCGGAAAATTTTTCTTCTTGGGTTCTCGGCCGGAGACCCCTAGACCCAGCACCAGGATAGCACAAGCACGGAAACTATTCACAACATTAATAGATGATCTGTTGTGCTAAGCAGAAGATGAGAACTCGATGGGCCGTCCCACACGAGTATTCTTGATGCAGTATGCATACTGGTTTTCTAGGGAAGAGTTGGGAAGAAGCAAAGAGATATCTCTACACTTTGGAGAGATATCTCTTTACTTCTTCTCACTTCTTCCTTAGAAAACTTGTTTGTATACTGCATCAGTTCAGGAATACTCGTGTGGGATGGCCCGATGGCTGGCCTGCATTTGCCGATGCCGACATATGTTTTTGCTACGGAATTGCCAGTGTAGACCGCGTAGCCATGGCAATAATTCATGGTAGGCCATATATTTCAGACCATATGGCGTACCATATACATATGTCCAGAAAATTGCTTACCATAAATTTGACGTTTATAATCAAAATAGCTGAAATGAAGCCAATGCGTTCGGAACTAATTAAATTAAATTAAATTAAATTAAATTTGTACGGACTAAATGAGTGCTTGTGGAACTATTAAGATGCATATTCGTTTTCTTAATATTTTCATCTCTTCTAACTCGGCGAGCTTCAAATTCCTCTGATCGCAGTCTTTTTCGGCCTTGATAACGCCATCGGCCAACCAAAAATGAAATGTCATAACATAATTTTCCCACACCAATATTTTTTTATTCCAAGATGGGCTTTACCATAAAATATGGTAAGCAATTTTTCATGGCCAGTGTAGACAGGGGGTAAGTTTTACGAATTTGACATTTTAGGATTATCGAAAACGTTCGAAGTGAAAAGAGCAAGAAAATAAGTGAATCGCATCGAGTAAGGGAAGTGAATCTTACTTGCGGCAGGAATAATTAGTCCGTCGGATTGAACAATAGGGCCACAATTTTCTCTTAGAAATTTACTCGAAATTTTTTCTTAAAGCTTATACGCACTTTTGGAGGCCGACAACGGCACACATTGTATCTCAAAATAACTCCAGTCGGCCATCAAAGTGAATGAATTCTGCCGAAACATTTTCTGTAAATTTCTAAGAAAAAATTGTGGATCCTTCCCTTCTTCATCGGGTCGAGGCAATATTGTTTTATATTGGAGCGAGGCATTGCTGTCGTCCTCGGACCTCGACCCGACCAATGCATAAAAATTCGAAGGAAGGAATTTGCAGTAAATTTATATGAAAGAATTGTGGCCTTCCCTGTATCAGGTCGAGGCAATGCTGATTTTATATTAGAGCGAGGCATTGCTGGCGTACTCCTTCAGCTCGTAGCCCTAGTGCTTGAAGAATATGTTTCTTTGATATCACGCATCAGGAATAATCTATAAGGAAATGCCATGAAGTAAGCGCAACGAACGTAGCTAACGGATCCATGACGCAGAAGTTGGCCAACTTTCAACTTTCAGAGAAATTACCGCACGTTGACATTTTACAGCTGATTAATGTTCTATTTGTTTTAAAATTTTGTATGTTGAACATAATGAGTTTCGAAGAAAATTTAATTATGGAGGTGGAAAAGCTTAAAAATATTAATTTTGCGATCTCAATTAATTATTGTTGAAATCGTTGAAATGTTATCTTGACGCGGTCAGCAATGCACGAGCTGATGCAGTATGCAAACATGTTTTCTGCGGAAGAGGTTAGAAGAAGCAAAGAGATATCTCTACACTTAAGAGAGATATCTCTTCCCTAGAAAACCGGTATGCATACTGCATCAAGAATACTCGTGTAGGATGGCCCATAGGCTATTCTATTCAGAATTTTCTTGTTCTTCGTCTTCTTCTTCTACTTTTGTGATGAGTTGAGACGATATGCGACCTGTGACTGATGGCTAAGGGGTAATTTAAGTGGCAATAACTGGGAAGGGGACGGGAAACGAAAGTGTGTTTACAAGCAAAGTGATGGATGTCAGTAACATACTGAGGTTAAGTACCAGAGCCTAATTACGTTTGCAGAAGACCTGCAGCTGAAGCAAAGTTTGTTCGTTCCTTTAGTGAGTCCTGATTGATGGGAACCAAGATTTCTTCTAGTGTGGCAGCGTTACGGATCTGTTTGAAATTAATTCTTAGGGAATTGAATCGGGGCATATAATTATGCTGAGCTCAATATTGTTTGAAGTGTTGCAATCTAAGCAATTTACCATGTCTAACTTGCCAATTGTCTGGAAGAGCTTGGCGTCATAGCTGTGATCCGCATAAAGATGATTTAGAAATCGGCATTCCTTAGGGGAGAAGTTCCATTCTAGCCAGGGCGGTTTTAGCGGTCGTGGGAACTATTTAGCAAAAGTAGAACCTTTCGTACTAGAAGTGAGGGTAAACTCATTAGTACTCATCATAGACTGATATTCTAATGTACCATAGCATCATCAAAGGAGATTTTGGTCTCAGATAGATGGTCAAACAAGATAACTTGTTTTGCTTTGATGTCTGCAAATTCGTTCAGTTTTAGTGCTTTTGTGTCCTGGCATCCAAATGATGTGGACACTGCGTGAGGCGGTGGAGCTAGCAGCTTAATGGATTATATTGGGGTGGTACGACGGGTCAGGGCTTTTTAAGGCTAGACAAGTCGCTTTGAAGTCTGTAACGATTAACTGTTTTCTTATACCTTCATCAGTCAATTTATCCATGGCTATACGAATAGCCAAAAGTTCTCCAGAAGTAGAGGATCTGAGCACATCGTACTTTTTGGTGATAAAGGAGAGAGTGGGGTAACTTACAGCACTGATGCCGGTGACTCGAAAGGAGTAGGACGCATCAGTCGCATAGATACTCCAGTCGTTGGTGTTATAGTGATTTATTGCTATCAAATATTTCTGTTTGAGTTCCTCATCTGTGATAGTTGATTTGCTTTTGCCAGCTCTGTCGAGCATTCCACAGTCTTTGGTGAGGTTGTGAGCAATTGGAGTGAGGGGGCATATGCCCATTTTGACAAAAACGTTTTTGAATTGCTTTTCACTGAGTGCATAAATGGATGTACGACTATTTAACGGTATGACTTCCTCAATTTGGGAAGAGCCAGCACTTAATAATTTGCCAAATTCCTTTGCAAGCATTAATTTGTTTTAATAAATTGGAGGAAGTTCGTTGGCAAGTGCATATAGAATGTACACTGGGGCGCTCGGCTCCACTCTAGGCACGATCTGAAACATGCATTAGTGAAAACTTTGAGCTTGCTCTTAATGTACTTGGGACGCCAAGCCATTGTAGTAGCCAAGAACACAACTTTCGGCCTGATGACCGTTCTGAACGTCTAAAGTGCTAGCTTCGGGTGCATTGGGCACTTCTGTCTGGTGAGCATCCTCAGCGTATTAATATAAAACTGGGTCGATTTAGCAGCTGTTTTGGATTGGGAGTCGAGAGTAATCCGTAATGCAAAATTTTGTCAATGAACTTCAGCTCTTTTTGAGTCATTATTCTTTTGCCGCTAAAGTTGATCCATTGCCAGTCTGTCTGTGTTTATGTTCAGGTTCAGTGAGGAGACAACCTCCGCAAAGTTGGTTAGTGAGTCTGACAGACGGGTCAGTGCCTTATCAAGAGATCTAGCTGACGCTATCAGAAGGACATCATCAGCAAACTGTACTAATTTGACATCATTGGCAGACACTGAATGGAGATTGCTGGTATAGACATTAAAGAGTGTAGGGCTAAGAGCACTACCTTAAAGAATTCAATCATTGATTGCCAGCTTCACAGAGTTCAGATATAACACCTGCGCGATAAAAAGTGCCGGATCCAGAATATGAATTCACTGGGGATGTTAAGTTCTAGCATAGTTGTATGGAGTTTAGTCAGGGAGACAGATTCATACGCAGACGCAACGTCCACTGATACTATCACAGTTTTCAGATTTCTAGCTTTGCTCTCTGCAATCAAGTTTGGAATTTTGTGCCTGCGATTTTGACACTTCATCACCGCATTTGACTGGTATGACTACGTTGCATTCTGTTCCTGGAATTAAAACGGATGTGGAGTGCTCTCTTTTGGTCCGCCACATTATTGTAATTTAAGACGACGATGTGATTAAAAAGAGCAAGAAAACTTTTACTCTTTAGATAAGTATAAAGCGAGCTGCATATTTGTATTTTCTAGATGGTTTACTAAGTTTGTCATTCCGTGTGTAACGCATAGCAATAATAATTGTATAGCAAAATGGATTGGACACCCACGCATAATATTAAAAGTTATTTGATTTTTGTATGTACGTCCGTCCGCACGCTAACTCGAGAACGCGTTCACTTTTAGAGCTGAAATTGGTACACGGTAGTTGCCATACAAAAATTTCATTATTTACTTACTATACAGGTTGCTTCCTCCATGGTAGTCAATAGAGCTGGAGGTGATAGTACTCACCTAGATAAACAAAGGGGGGTATATCAACCGTTTCGAAGTTAAAGGGTGATTAAGAAAAAAAATCTAGTTTTTCACAAAACACCCTGTATCTTAAAAAGTATAGAGCATACGGTCACAGTTACAGAGCTATGCCTTTCCAACGACTGCTCAACCAGCCCCGTACTCCTCTCCTCTCAGAAGTTATTGTAGTCTAAACTAAAATCTTCGGATACACGATGCTGTTCAAAGTAAGACTAAAACCTTTATTTATTTATTATATAATACTACTCACGAATATGATTTTGAGATTTTTAGCTGGATGATGCGGAAAATAGTGACGGTAATACAGCAATCATAAACGATATGATAAGAAAAACGAATTTCTTAAGAGTCTAAAAAAGTGGGCAGCAATTTTAAATACACGAGTTTGACAAGACTTAATTAAAATTGTTAATGCTGTTATTTATATTATCATAAACACCAACGTCAATTTAATCGACAACAATTAGCAATAATTGGCAATACTGGCACCCCTGTAGCTTGTCTTATATGATGTAGTATTTGATGCATCGCTATATGATTTAAACATCATTTCAGAAAGGACCACCTTAGTTCCCTCGGCACGTTTATGGTCACTGGGACACACTAGACGCAGTTGTACTTACTTTCAAATAGGCAAACGTTTACCATATACTTTATGTTCTCCCCATCGATAACATTTCACAGAATGCTTTTTTCTGAATGGTCCCAGTTCTTATTGTTTCCATTTGGTAACTTTTGTTTTAAATTTTTAAATGTTTATTCCTTTCACCAGTCGTCAGATGGCTGGCTTATAGAGATTCCCTCACTCTTTAATTCGTGTTTTGCTCATGTCTCCAATAGACTTTCACCTCAAGTCATGCTTTTTAAATGTTTCGTACTATTTTATGTTAATCAAGAGGGTGGCTATTTCTTGTCAGGTTGACACATTAATAAGTTTTTAATCCTGCAGTGCCAAGATTATCGACCATTCAGCGAGTCTAATCTTTCTGGCTAGGGCAGCTACTTATATGATAAACGTAATCCTTTACACATTCGGAATTACATTTTGTTTTTAGACAGAGCCGGATTTATGGGGGGGTGGCACGAGGGGCGCTAGTTCAAAGGGGGCGGCAGTACAACGGACTTCTGAACTCATAACTAAACGAGAAAAAATCTAATTACAAGAATTGGATAAATTTTTTCAGACCATACTTCACACTTCAGTCTTTTTTCCGGAATCTAAAAGCTCCTTTACTATCTATTAAATTTAAGTCTGTAAGCCTCTGTAAACTAATTAAACTAGAAATTCCACTTAATTATCAAATTGTACCTTTGTATCATATATGAAATGAATTCAAAAATTGTAATAATTGTAAAAAGGTGGCTGGCGACCTTATGTTCCGCATCAGCCACCAATCCTACCTCACCTCGAATGTAGACAGAATATAAGACACTAGGCACAAGCACAGAGTTGCCAGAAATATATTTTTATGTCAGCTTAATTTGGCCATTTCAGAAGGAGTTAAGGCCTTTGAATCTGGCTAAAAAATTGGTTAAATTCTTTCAACCTGAACGGCAGTACGCCAGAATTCCTAACCAGAGTATTTTTGAAACCGTCTCAAATTTCAGTAGTTTTAGCCGGGAAGATTCATATTGAAAAGCAGCGAAAATAAAAAACAAATATCTAAAATAATAAAATTTTTAAATTGTATTTTTTATATTAATAAAATAAACTGCATTTATAATGATACGATTTTTTACTTTCCTTTTATTTTAACACAATTTGAGATTCAAATGTAAATTATGCCTATAATCTACAATACGTGGTAAAACACGTCATTAAAACGACATGGATTTTTGTATTTGCTTCCCACTCTTGCATTTGAAAATTCATGCTTGAAAAAATGTTTCTTATCGTTCATACATTTGACGACATGAGCACGAGCTTATGTGTAGTAGTTAATCAGCAAAAACGATATAGTAATACCTCAGGTGTATTCAGCATAATTTAGAACCATGTAGGGGAATTTAGAACAAAATAGCTGTAAACTGGAACTTGCACTTTCAGTCTTAAAAACAAAGTTTTATATTAGGTTTGTTCGATGAAAACATCGTGTAAATTTTCCCCTCCATTATTTACCCAGGGTTTTTGCGTTCATCGAACAAGTTTTTAAAACGCCGGGTAAACCTAGCGTAATGACATTTCTCTGACAGTTCTCCCGAGTATAATTAATTGTAAAAAGTTATTTATAAAGTGGGTGAAGACAAATAAAATGTGCTCGAGCAATTTTCCTATTTCTTTTCTTCTAATTTTTGCTTATTTTTTCTCAACAAGTAATTTTTATGCCCTAATCAGCGACAAATTGCAAGTGACTAATGTCAACCATTTCCCCAAGAAATTTTTAGGTTTTTCAAAAAACAAGATAGTGTAGCCCTTGGTTTACCCGGGGTTTTCATCAAACAGACATATTAATTGTCTTATTCCATTGCACTCCACATAAATTTTTAGTTTGCTATAATCTTATAGTATAAATTATTGACACCAAATACTTCCTTTGATGTAATTCTGCAATGAAATCGAGAAAGCAATTACACTTATGATAATTGACAGGTCAACAGCTGTTTGATTTGTCAGCTTACCACTACTTACATATTTCGTGTATTTATATGCATCAAATTCCCCTCAAAAATTACCTAGATCCGATACTGCTTTTACATCTATTATTAACTCGCAGCTAAACTGAAATGTAGGTTGACCTGAAACTGGTCTATAACTTTTACTAAGAATACTGTGTGATAAGCCCATATGCATATATAGGTATACAATATAAACAAAGCAAATTACAAATTTGCAATAGCCATGGGATCAATCACGCATTTCCCACATTTGCAATGCAATTTGACACATTGCTCAATCATTAACAATTCCGTCACGAATCGGAATATTTTTATAATTTGCATTTTTGAATCATTGTTATTGTTATTGATAAATAAATATTGCCACAAAAATGCAAGCAAGCACATTGCTCACTAATTAATTACAAAAAAAAAAAAAAAATCATCTTCAGGCCACTGCTGATCATCACAACTGAATGCATCTCGTTGAAATTAGGAGATTTTTTTTTATAAATTATATATTATTATTTTAATATTATGTTAATATTATTATTATGGGACACCCTATAAATAGTGAATCATACTTAAGGGGATGATAGCATGGATATGACATATCAGAATATCGCAACATGACCTTAGTAAAAACCTCACCGTCTTTTAGTTATTTGAACTTTTCTGAACTTTCAGAAAATACTACCCTGTGTTATTTTTATCGCTTCCGTTCTTTCAAATAACCTTTGTTTGTATTTTTATTTTTTACAAATACTCTTAAATAGTTGACTCATCCAAAGCACACAATATTTTTTTTTTTAAATGAATGGGCATGTCCCGGAAGTAGTAATTTGTTTTTCAAATTTTCTCTCTCCATACCCAAATTTCATCACCCTACCCAACTTTGGCCTTCTGTGGTGTACTGCGCTCCATTGGCACTTTACTCTAAAAAATTGCCCATTTTATAGAGTGCAACACTTCTGAAGATTTTTTCCCCAGAAAATGTTCAAAAGAGGCGGATTCTGATGAAATTATACGTTACTGAATTTAAAGCTAAGTCTCATGTTATGTCATGACATGACATAATAATAATACAAGGTGTTAAGTTCTAAACTAAAAATTTCGGATTTTCTTACCTTTTGTTTTTTTACAAAAAGGTGGTTAATATAACTGAATTTTTATATCCTATTTGGTATCTATAGCCATTAAAGAGTTATTAGCTCATAACCTATTCAGGTCATACTTAAATTAGACGATTTTTTTAAATTACGATTTTGAGTCGGTAAGGGAACAAGTTATCTTTGAAAATAGGTTTGAGACTAGCTTTGAGAATAGGATAAGAGCTAATAACATTTTAACGGCTACAAATACCACAAATTAAAGAGGAGAGTCTACAGTTTATATAAAAAAAAGGTATGTTAATGACCGTTTTGCAAAAAAAAAAAAAAATAGAGGTCAAAGTGAAACAAAAGGTAAGAAAATCCGAAATTTTTAGTTTAGACCACCAGAACTCCGAAAGGAAGACGAGTACGGGGTTGACTGAGCAGTCGTTGGAAAGGTCCTGGAAGTCTACATGCAATGAGCTCTTGACAGCGACCGTACACCCTATACTTTTTAAGATAGAGGATGTTTTGTGAAAACCTAGCATAATTTCTTAATCACCCTGTATCTCCTAAATGGTTGATTTGTTCGTCTAAATTAGTACTATCACCTGCTGCTCTATGGACCACTTAGACGGAAACACCCTGTATAATCGTCTTAAGTTTTCATTTTTTTTTATATATATTATTAAGCCAAGCTCAAGGGAACCCTAAGATGCAAAGCACAGCATGGAAGAAAGGAAATACGGGAAAGAATTAGGAAACTTAAGGGGAGTGGTGGAGATGCTGATATATGTCATTCTTAAACTTTCGCAGATTGTATGCTGGAGAAAAGACAGAAAATGGTAGACTGTTCTACATTCGCACAGTTCAAGATAAAAAAGCATCACAGAATTTTACTGTACTGCCGAAAATAATTTGAAGGCGGTGCTCAAGTGAGTCAATATGACAACTTATTGCCAAATCGTAAATGAACTTGAAGGCTCTCTTTTGGGCAATATCCTTAACTGTGCGACCCAGATATGGGAATTGTATTCCATTACAGAAGTGAAAGGGAGAGACCAAGTGCTTTAAGTTTGGCTAAAAGGGCTGGATGCCAGACTCTCTCAAAGGCGTTGAAATATCTAGGGTAAAGATTTTGAACTCACCAAAATTGTGGAGACTACGATTCCAACGTTCCGTAAGAAAAGTCAGCAACTCTCCAGATGAGCGACTAGTCCGGAAGCCATATTGGCCATCGTTGATGAGGTGTTTGGTTTCTAGGTACTTCATTAATTTGGAGTTAATGATAGATCCAATAACCTTTGAAAGAATCGAAGTGATTGCAATTGGTCGATAAATCATACGGGAGATGCAAAATAGGAGTCTGTGTTATTCAGGGAGTCAGCAAACATTTCACCATTGTTAAGTAGTGAAGGTATAGAGGAAGGATCTACTGAAGTTGTTCTAGATGGTTTTGACCGGAGACCAGAAACCTTTGCAACCTTTCGGGCTTGCCAAGATTATTTGTCTAACATTTTGGTAAAAAAGAATTGATGGACTTGCAAGTGCTACATGCTTGTTTCAGTTCTGGACATGGCTGTAATTGATAGGCGCGCAAAGCAGCCTCTTTGGCTTTTATTGTTTGATTGTACTTATCGTCATGAGCGATTTTGCTATGGTTGAGATCTACTGTAGGAATACGGAATATCTTTACGTATGCCAAGATTTAGAATGTTACTAAGTCCTAATGTCCATTCATCAACATCCCTTGAAACAACACAGACCGACCAATAATTCTTTCTAAGGTAATGATTCCCAATCAGCAATTTTATATTTATAGTGCCATAGAAGCCTACTTATAGGTGGAGCAGTAGGGCGGCACAGGTTTGAGGTGGTAAAGTAAGTCATGATTAAACAGATTACCAAGAGGGTAACCAACCATGTCGTTATCAGACGTATTTGGGCTGCGATAAAGAAATAGAAGTAGATAATGTGCTTGTGGTCTTTGAATCTAATCCAGGTGTAATTAAACTCTTGATTGGCGGAAGGAATATCTCTATGTACGGTAAAGGCCACATAAATCCGTATATATAATGCAATCCCCCTATCTGGAGAAAGAAGAGGCACCAAGCTGTAACCCGATACGAGATACTGATTAACATCAGCATATTAGATTATAGTTTTTAGGCACAATAATAATAAAAACACTGCATTTAAAAACTACACTGAGACTGAACCACAATTACACGGGACAACGACCAACCAAGTTGGCTCCATGCACTCAACTCGATAAGTATGATTCACTATTTACGGGACACCCTGTATATATACATAAATGATTTGAATTAAACTTTATGCAAATACATATTATATATCAAATTTCTAAAACAAAATTCTTTTTTCTTTAAAGGGTTAACGACCGTATTATATCTGTGAATGGTGTGAGCTTAGAAAATGTAGAATATGCTACCGCAGTGCAAGTTTTACGAGATAGTGGGAATACCGTTACATTAGTGGTTAAGAGACGCGTACCAAGTCAGAATGTTTCGGCATCTCACCAACATTCACATAGCTTAAGTTCTGTTGGGTTGATTAATGGAGGAAATCTAAGCAACCCTGTAACGGGTGTAGTAGTAAGTCCGCCGGTGCAACCACAGTCATCCACACCACCTCAACCAATTAAGGTCGTACTAACAAAGGCTAACAAAAAGGAAGAATTCGGCATAGTTCTCGGATGTCGCCTGTTTATTAAGGTAATTTAAGAAAATCAAAAATTTTAACTAGGTACCTTTAAACTTCAAACTGTTTTTTCTCAGGAAATTTCGTCAAAAGCCCGCGATCAACTCTCTGCCAATGGATATTCACTTCAGGAAGGTGACATAATAACAAGAATACACAACACAAACTGTAGTGATTCTATGAGCATGAAAGAAGCAAAGAAAATTATAGACGGCTGTAAAGAACGTTTGAATTTAGTCGTTCTTAGGGATATTACAAATCAGTCAACTACTAGCAGCAACAACTTAAATAATTCGGGCGTGCAATCGAACATATATTCACATACTCAACAAGTTTCAGGATGTAGCAATAATCTTGATGATCCCTATATAGGTGGAACGAGTTACTCCTCCCAAAATTTGTATGTTCAACCTCCAACAAGAGGAAGTGCTGTGCCAGTTTTGGGGGACGAAAAAAGTAATTTAACTCCTCGTGGAAGATCACGGGGTCCCCTTATGGATGTTTCATTGTCACAATTAGACAGACCGAGTACACCACCACTTACAACTCCCAGAAGACCAGATGAGCCTCCAAGACCACCTCCACCACGTGGTGAAGATTTCTATGCTTCAAGGCGGCAGCTTTATGAAGATGATCCATTACAAAGATCAAGACAATCGGCTGAGCCCCGCTTCATTTCATTCCAAAAGGAAGGTAGTGTAGGTATTCGCTTGACAGGTGGTAACGAAGCTGGTATATTTGTGACAGCAGTCCAGCCAGGTAGTCCCGCTTCTTTGCAAGGTTTAACGCCTGGAGACAAAATATTAAAAGTTAATGATATGGATATGCATGGCGTAACAAGAGAAGAAGCTGTTCTGTTTCTCCTAAGTTTACAAGATCGAATCGACTTAATTGTACAGCATTGTAAAGAGGAATATGAAGAAGTAGTCGCAAATCAACGAGGAGACTCGTTTCATATTAAAACTCATTTTCATTGTGAAAATCCCTCCAAGGGAGAAATGGCTTTCAAAGCTGGAGATGTTTTTCGCGTCATAGATACATTGCATAATGGTGTTGTAGGATCGTGGCAAGTTTTGAAAATTGGCAGAGGACATCAAGAACTACAGAGAGGAGTAATACCAAATAAATCAAGAGCAGAAGAATTAGCGACTGCGCAATTTAATGCTACTAAAAAGGAAATGAATGCCTCGGAGTCCAGAGGAAATTTCTTTAGGAGACGAAGGTAAGAAAAGATTTATTCATAAATCGATTACAAACGCTGTGCTTCGCTTCAAAAAATTCAAAAGGTGTTAAATTCAAAAACAGCCCAGGACATATATAGTCTATACAAGTAAGGTTCTGCGTAAGCACGTAAAATGGTTATTATCTCCATATCTCGACGTAACTTCAAAGTGTATATCGTATTACGATATATATATATATATATGAAAGATGATGAAGGCTGGCTTTATTCCGAAGTCTGCAAAGGGGCCATATAAATACACATACTCTTTCCATCCCACCTTCATCTTACCGCATTTCTCTTAAAATGTGTGGAGAGGTTTTTCTATCAACATACGGTGTCGTCTTAAAAGCTATCGACATGAGTTTCTCGCAGGATACATAACGGAGGGAATGATGGACAGAGACGGCATTTCATTCATTAGCCACCGTTTCTCTAGCGCCAATAGATTTCTCTGAATAAGGACACCTTGAGCTATTTGTGCCAATAACACATGACACTAAATACCAAGATGAGCACTTCTAACATATCTGTAAGATCTAGCAAACTGCTTGTGCATTAAGAAGCAAAGTTTTGGCTAATTTTTACGCATAATCTGCAACTATCTTCCTGTTAGACCGAAGATAAAGGAGAAGATAGATGCTGAATGATTTTTCTCAGAAAATCTGTACACATGGTATGGAACCGTGGGTGGTACTCGAAATATGTATATACAGCTCATTAGCGAGACTGCAAATTTTCGCCTTGAAACATAGGCTCTTCGGGGAAGATGTTATTTATAGGATAAATTTATAAGAAAAAGACTGGATTTAAAAGATGCACTATGGAAGGTCTGAAGTAGATCTGGCTATGAATTATTGGCGCTTAGGATGTTAGTTATGACATAGATGGTATGCAATTATGTATTAACATTTGTAGATAGATGACTGTCAGCCATTTCATCTTTCATCTGGTTTCTACTTCTTTTTCGCTCATTTACGCATATACTTGGTATTGGTAGAAGCTTCTGTCTAAGCTCTAAATACGCTGGCACCGCAGTTTTTCCGTAGCTGTCAGGTACATCTATTCAATTATACTAGATCTTGTCCCCTAATATGTCAGTATAGCTCGAACAAGGTGGTGAGCCTTTTAAATCAAAATTATAAAAATAATTTCGTCGACTCCTTAAACAGCAAGATAATATAAATAAACCATTTCAAACATCTTATTCACAATCTTCTTAATATTTCTCACAGATCAACTCATCGTCGTTCAAAAAGTTTATCACGTGAAAATTGGGATGACGTTGTCTTTTCCGATTCAATATCGAAATTTCCAGCATATGAAAGAGTTGTTCTACGCCATCCAGGGTTTGTTCGTCCTGTTGTCCTATTCGGCCCAGTATCAGACATTGCTCGTGAAAAATTGACCAAAGACTTTCCAGATAAATTTACAGCGCCACTTCAGGACGATGACAAATCAAATTCGAAATGCAAAATAGTAAGACTATCGAATATCCGAGACATTATGGATCGTGGAAAACATGCTCTTTTGGATATAACACCGAATGCTGTTGATCGCCTCAATTACGCTCAATTTTATCCAATTGTGATTTTCTTGAAAACTGACTCGAAGCACGTCATTAAGCAATTACGTCATGGAATACCAAAATCTGCCCATAAGAGCTCTAAGAAATTGTTAGAACAATGTCAAAAACTGGAAAAAGTATGGTCACATATTTTCAGCACACCAATTATCTTAAATGAAACAGACTCTTGGTACAGAAAACTGAGAGAAGCAATAGATTTGCAACAAAGCGGTGCAGTTTGGATGTCTGAATCTAAGGTGAGTTTTCTTATATAATTTTTGGAAAAAACTTTATTGCACATTGCATTTGGGAAATGTTAAATGCATTTTATTACGGTATTCATGGTGTAGTCGTAAATGTAGACTTAAAAGCAGTGGTTGTTTTGAAACTTATATTATAATTTTGTATTGTTAATTGAAAGATGATGAATGAAAAGTGCTTGCAACTCCAGTTATTGTATTTTATATTTCAATATTACCACTGCTTTTAAAAAAAATACTTCGGTGATGGTAAATTAACAGACTGTATTTTGTAGCTTCCCGATTTACCTCCTTCCGAAACTATTTTTCCACCTTATATTGCTCCGCCGTGCAATCTTCCATGTTGCCGTCCTATATATTCTCATTCCTTACCACGCATCCCCATTTGTAGTTCAATGTCGCTAGCACGATCCATAACACCCCCACGACCACCACTACCACCACCACCACCACCACAATTACAAACTCCAATACTACAAAATTCGTATCAAACTGTTCCAATTATGAAAATGTCTACTTCATTGCCAGGAGGTCTAGGTATCCCTAATATGATTATGAGTCTACCTTCAGAAAATCAGTTCCTCCGAACTTCCCAACCTAACATATTCCAAACTTTCGGTAAGACCGAAACCTTATCTGTGTCTAACTTAAATACCCCCTTAACCTCATCAAACAATTCAAATCTTGTTGACTCAAAAACTGAGAAGCGTTCCACTCCATACTACTATAATGAACTTATAACGTCGTCAAATGTTTTTGATTCGAATTTGAATCTGCAAAACTCCGAAGACAGTACAGACATAAAGGAAGATAATAGAAATGAATACGAACCAAGATGTCCTAAGAGAGAAATTACGACAATCGAGAGCGAGTTAACAAATAAAAACCGTAAATCTAGTAGCGGTAGTGGGGTCAGTGGTGGTAGTGAAGAACCTGAATTTAAGCCTGTTCCTGCTTATCGTAATATCGTCATTAACGGCAATGCATGAAGTTACTAAACTTTCAGCCAATCATTAAACTTTGCATGTAAATAATGTACACCTACTATACATTTTACTCTTTTGCAAAGTAATTTTTGCATGACCATTTAATTTTTAGCACTCTTACTAATTTGTAAATGAATCATAGAATACGTATATTAAGATCCTTTCTGAATTTTTGTAAAGCGTTTAAATTAGTGCTTTTGACTTTATATTAAAGAACTGGTAAATTAAGGAGCAGTAGTTCCATGTGAATCTCTGAAGAGGAAATAAGAAATTTTATCTCATGAAAAAGAAAACATATTTTATCGTTAAACGTTTTTAAGATAATTGAATTGAAATATAATTGAAAATTTAAACATTTTGTTAACCCATATTTTAAATAAAATTAAATCTAGTATTAGTTGAGAGGTAGAGTTATTTTAACATTCTTTACATTGATCAACATTATGCCTGTTTCGTAATTTATTAGTTCATTAGGTACTCTATAAATTTGTTTACAATTTTTACAATTACGTGTAAATATTGACAATCCAGATAGATGTCTTGTTATATAGACATAAGTATTTTATTATTATTTTAGTATTAATGCCGCAGTTAACCAAAATTAATTTCATTTCTATTATAGTACTAGCGTAAGAGAGGCGATACTTTATAATGATCATTCGTTCATTAATGATAATTCGGTTACTCGTGCGCCAGCCCAAATTGTTTCAGATGGTAATTGCAATCCGCTTGAAATAGCAATTGAACACCAATTGTTATTTCCTTTTTGTTTGTGCACTCCAAATTTAACTTTTTGCAAATCGAATTCATCCTTTTACAATTGACATTCACCACTTTACAAATCAAATATACCCTACTGCAAATCAAATGTAACCTTGCATTATGAAAAATATTTAGTTATGATGAGAGATATAAATGCTGTTATAAGTAAAAGCATAGACGGCACAAGAACTAGATGTCGCATGGTATACTAGAGCAGAGTATACAAATTGTGAAATGTGTAGGGCATTCGGAAATGGACCATACATGTTTTAAAGCGTGAGGAAAGCAAATGTTTTTATATTAGCAGTTTTGCATACATTTGATCGACTTCCTTAACACTTTAGATACGAAAAAATATGAATCACTGGATGTATACATCATTTTAAATGTTGTGGTCCATTCCGGAATGGACCACCCAGCCATATAAATTTTGTATACTTTTTTGGTACTGCATGCGACATCTAGTTCTTGTGCCATCTATGGTAACAGTCATAATCGTACTTGAAGTAATAGATATTTCTAAAAAGTAATTTAACAATACAGTGTCAAATATTTGACTGACTCATTTCGATTACTACACAAAAGCATGTCAATTTTAAAATACTTGAAACATATAAGTATTCGGGTAGCCAAGATACCATATATTTATGTGCATATGTAAGCGTATAATATTTGTTACGAGAAAATGTGATAAGCTTCGAATAAGGTAAATGGATGACATTGGAATAGACCTTGCAATGTTTCGTGATGCTGTTGATTTACGAATTCAATTCCCGATCTGTAAAAACCACTATGGAAACTTTAATCACTGCTCTTCAAAATCGTAATTGGAATATCGACACATAATATATTGAATCCCATTGCATAATCAAATGGATAAATATAAAAATGCACTTGCACGTACAATGTTGCGATAAAATAACAACTCGTAGGATCAAAACAAATGTCCAAGATTGCAGTATACATTTAGCATGTGGTGTCATCATGCTTTAGAGAGCAACACTCGTAGAAATGAAAGCCTAATACAAAGAAAATGATAGAGAAGAGTAGCTGAATTTGTTGTGTACTTTACTTCACAAAAACTTTTTATATAAAACTAACTGACAGCTGTTTCGATGCTATCGATCATCCTCAGTGATACTATAACAAAACTTAGGCACAGAAACATTTAATAAAAAAAATACTACTGAGAGTAATTAAGATAATTTTCTCTGTTGGTTTTTGTGAAAGAGAATCGTGGGCTGAGGAAAGTGCCTTATCGAGCCTTCCTCGGTCCGCCCTAATAATTTTCACCGACAGCTCTCTCACAACGAGGATGCCGCTGCTGGTATTTACTTTCTTGAACCTGACATTGGGTTAGAGTACTCACTTGGCAGGTACACCACTGTTTTCCAGGCAGAAGTTTTCCCCATTACAATCACAACGAAGATAGCCCTTGATATAGAATCCATGGGAGAGGCCGTTACTATTCTCTCAGATAGTCAGGAAGCCTTGATGATAACATCTTAAGTTACTGGGTGACAGCAGGACGTCTGTAGACAAGCTGTGTATCTACAACAAGGTGTCCCTTTAGTGGCACACGGTGATCATTTGCCGCCTCAAGCAAACGGATGTTCGCATGAAACATCAGCAACGATGGGCGAACCTGTGCACTTACAGGTGTACAAAACTTTTTCTTGATCTTGACAAACCTGAATGTCTGTCCTGCCTGGAAGGAGAGCCTGTGACAACCGAACACTTTCTGTGTGCTTGGGTCTGCCCTCCTATCTGTGGATGAGTTGAAAAACTTACCTTATCAAGACCTGATGCTCTTCATTAAGAGGACAGGAAGATTTTTGTGAGAGGATGTTTAGCAGGTTATTACAATGGGCCGCCTTGGACTCCGTGCTTGGGATCTTTAGTCTCGCTACCTATAAAAAAAAAATAAAATTAAGATAAGTAATCGAACTACCAAAAAATAATTCATATACTTTCAAAGTCGTTGTATATGAAATGAGTAGATATGGTTATTACTGTAGTGGCTCCCCACTTTGCATTCATTTGAACTAAAGACCATAAATAGTGTTACCTGATCGCAAATGTCATGAAAGATTAGAAATAGCTAACGCTTTTTTATCAGTTTCCCCCTCATCAAGTGTTGCGATCGTTTGAGGCAATAAGACTGCCTCTATATAATCTGATGCTTTTGAAAAGTCGTCACATTCCCAGAAACTTAACAAAGTGTCAAATTAAAGTTCCTTCTAATTTTTATTTATTATTTTATGAAAATTCATCATGTCCATGGTTATAGGAAAAGAGAGTCGATGATGGCAGAGACTGATTATCGAAACAATTCTAACCGGAAGACGATTGGTATCTGCAGTTTAGCCTTTTAAGTCACTGAGTTCCCCTCTTAGCCATACACTCCTCATTACGATCATTCGACCTTGAATTGAGTGGATTTTCATCACCATTAACCTTTCTAGATAGTTGAATGTGTGATATAGCCTTGAATATTATTGAGTCTAAAAAGTAAGACCCTTCATTAAAAATCACCCACCAATAAGAAGTGGGCGGAGAATCAAATTTTAGTGAATTTTGGTGTTATTTATTTGTCTTAAAACATCAGAAAAGCAATTACTATAAACATTAAATTATACGTTAATACAATTGTTTGCTAGACTTAGAGCTGTTCAGTAATCTCTACTTTTTTACACATTTTTACAGTATTAGCTTAAACTAAACTTAATGTCATGTAAATGCCATGGGAAAAGATTATGTGCGAAATTTTACAATGAAAAGCTATTCGCATTAAATTATCTTAACTGTTGTCATTTATTTAATTTCTAATTAGTGAAAAAGACAATAAATTTACTTTCAGTAGAAGGAGCTTAAACATTTGCTTAGTGCTGCTAACTTAAAGTTTACTGAAATGTAATATTAATTTAGATTCACCTAAGTCATAAACGGAGTTTAACTTATCTGGAGCCTCAATGATACAACATCTAAGTAATAGAAATATAATACAAGGGTATAATCAATATCAGATTGGAATATAATTTAACAGAATAAATTAATAACGCAATAATTCAATCGACAATTTCGATATTACCTGTTCTTAAGCGAGATATCAAGCGTGACAAAATAATTTACCTTTTTCCATATACCTCTGAACACTTAACTTTTTGCTAACTTACTAACTTAACGTTTGCTGGGGAAATAATAAGTATTTTATTAACAATTTCCGATGAAAGCTCTTAATATGAAGTTAGTAATTATTTTTAATTCGAAAGAAAATTGCGAAATATTTTAGGGTTTTGCCGTTAAACTGGATTGTTGCCAAATCGGAAATAGAATATTTGTTTGCAGAAACATTTAAAAGGGTTGGTATAAACCAATATCAGTAAAGTGGCGTAGCTAGAGATTTTGCCGTCTGAGGCGGTCCCCGATTTGCCGCCCTTTCTAACTTAATCAAAATCAAAATTTTTTATTTCTCTGATTTCTTTCTGCAATGCAGAAGAAATGTATTTAAAATTAATATTTAATGTCATTTTATATTATTTAAAGTTACAAGCAAGGATACCCTCAATTTTTTCTCAGAAATTTACTAGACATTTTTTCTTTAGATTTTGTATGCATTATTGGAGGCCGGTAACGACTCACATGAAAGTATTGTATCAAGTCCAGTCGACCATGAAAGTAAATAAAAATAGTGCCGAAATATTTTCTGTAAATTCTTAAGAAGAAATGAATGCTTATTTCTCCTCATCTCATTGCTCATGAAATTGCAATAAAGGGGTGGACTAGACACATAAAAAAATTTACGAAATTCGATAATAAAATTCATTTAAAACTTAGCCGAACGCGTGCGCCACAGTGAACTGCACGATTTCCACCGCGCTCGGGGAAGTCAAACTACGGTGTCCACCGAGCATTTTTTATGTTACATCATCACATGAGAACGGCTCGACCGATTTAGATCATTTCTTTTTATTGTGTTCGTAAAAGGTTTTTATGGGTACAAAAATTTGAACCGGGGCACCTCCTTTCTGGTGTTGCCACACAGAACTTTGGGTTTTCACTATATATTTGGAAACTGCCTGAAAACACGTCGACGTGGAGAGTTAAAATTTTTTATGCGGGCTTTAAAAAAAAAAAAAGGAAAATTACGTTCGAAAATGAGATAAATTGGATCGTTTATAACTATTTATTTGGGCACTGCTTGAGAACGCGTCAACTTAGAGTGCTAGAATTTATTGCATAGTGTTTTCATAGCAATAGCACATACGAGTTCAAAAATGGACTAAATTTGGCAATGAATCATTTTTCTGATTCAAATACCAAATGAAGCTTAATGGTTTATATTTTTTATAAAAAAAATATAGCAGCACTGAACAAAAAATAAAGTTGTTAATAATAGCATTTTTTTTTAAATAGTATTATTCACTAGAGAGCACTTCTAGCACTTTTTTTCTATATGATATGATATGATTTTTTGAAAATGTTGCATTATCGTAAAGTCACGAAATTTCTAACTTCCCTAGCGGGTGGTGGGGTAAAACAAAAAAAAAATGGGTGAGCTAATTTTTTCCTACAAATTGTGAAAGTTTCATCCAAATCGGAGATGTTCGGGTTCCAAGGTGATCGGTTTCGTGTAGAATGGCTGTACGCTCTTACGTACTATCCTCTTAAAACTGTTCGGTACAGGTGGAGCCATCTGGTATTATAACAAGGAAGGATTTTTGCAATCACTACATAGTTTAATACACAAGGACTAAAGTCACGGTGTGATATCTGCCCGATCGGTCGGCTAAGTGTTAATTAATTTAAATTTCCCAAGTTGTCAAAATGACTGCTTTTGAGCAATATAGGTATAACACATACATACATACATCAGAAACAATAAGGCGGGGGGGGGGGGGCGGGCGGTAAATAATATCTCAATTAATAAATACATTTATATCATGTAGTCTCCAAATTTTAAGAAATTATATTGTTATAGACATACTTCGTTTTTTTAAACGAAATCAAAAAGCAATCTAGTGTTAAGGAAATCTCTTCTTACTTCCTAACATGTTCTTAAGTTAACTTTGCTTCAACCACTATGAGATAACCAATGCGTTTCTCTTCCGTATTGGTCATGTCTATGACCGATGGGGGCTCTGTTTACAATAACAACAATGGCGCTAAAGATAGTATTAAAAACTGATATTTGTTTACATACGTGATTAAGCTTAAAAATCTCAACGTCGATAAGGACTGCCGGGGTCACCGCGCATTTTTGTTAAAGTAAATACTTATTACAATAAATGATTCTGTGAATTAAACATTATGTTATTAATTTTTTTATTTTTAAATAATTTAGACAGAAATATAAAAAAATACCCCCCACCCTAAATACGCTACTGTATCAGTACAGTACCGTAATTAAAATAATGTTAGCATGTTTAATGGCATTTAACTTTGTAATGGGTACATTTTAGGAATAGAGTGTCTTAGGTCGAATTAAAGCAAAGGCTTGGGTCATTCCAATTTTGATAAAAATAGTAGGTACCAGTGACGTGCTATTTAATAAAAATAGTATTTAACTCAAAAAAAGATTAACTTCGAGCAGGGAGTAGGTAGGAGCACGGCGATAAATGTGAAATAATAAGACAAGTGCGAAGAGTTCTACAACCAGTGAAATGTCAACAATAGTCACAGTGCACAAACCTTCTAAAATACAGGGTATTTTATAAAAAATAACCAAAAACCTTCAATTCTTCATAACTCCTAGGATAGTGGGATTAACCTATACAATTTTATGGTTCTTCTCATAAATCCCTATCACCTGGTGCCGAGTTCTTGCTCTCATAAAGAACACATTGTATATTCAATGGTTCCCAAATACAACAACACGCCATTTTCCGTTAAAAAACGTTGTTAAATAATTTTCATAATATTTTCGGGCTCAAAGAACAAATTTGCGCAAATTTTGTATGCGAATATATTAAATCTGTTGGTTGAAATCATGCTTACTTTATTTTAAACAAGAAATCGCATAATACCTATTTAAAATATCAAAAGCGTAAGTTATGGAAATTTCCTATGCAAAAAATCTTCATCTAAAAACGTATACAACGCTTTACAAAAATTCCTGTTACTTTATAAAACAAAACCATTTTAATTGCTCTAACTTTGTGTTTTTGTGTTTTTTCTTTTATATTACATCATGATCATATCCCCGCTTATGTCCTATAATTTGAATTAAAATTCATCCTTGTCCTTGTTTACAAACCAAACCAAACTCAATTTCATTGTATTTTCGTTTTGGATTTTCTTTTCCTCATCCAATAAAAAAAAAACTCTGCTTTAATCCGAATTCATCCCCAAAACCATAGCCTGTTGAATCTCTTTCCGATGATTTCCTATTTCCAATGACTACTTCCCGATTGTCGTACGCATCAAGTCCTGAATCAGATTTGGAGCTAAGCCCTGGGCCATCAGCATCATTATCCCTTGGAAATTTGCCACAATTGGTAAAATCGAGCTCAGACCCATCGATTGCAACTAACCAGGATAACTTGGATAGGGATAGGGAGATTGGTGAAGGACTTCCACCCCCTTACACGGTAAGAGGATACATTTTTATAAAACTTTATTACATACATTCATACATTATAACAAGTTAGAGCCAATCATGCAAATTAACAGCCTTGCATAAAGACTTACTTTTATTTAGTGCTTATGCTGTCCACAGACTTTAAAAGAAAACGTAATAATATACCAAATTTGTCAACAGCATCCCTATGAACATTCGAATGTAGCACATAATCGTCGGCAAACTATGGATAATAAATATAGTTATCCGCCTGGTCAAACTCAAACAAATACAACAGATATCAGCACAGCACGACCCCAATCTATATACGGAATTAATGCACCAGATTTACCACCACGTATAGATCGAGCATCAAAGCCTCCCGGTGGTCACCCTATATCCAGTCCAGTTGCAGGAAATGCAGCTAGAAATAGTAGTTCGGCCGGAACTATTGGACGTTCGGCTCAAGAACGTCTATTTGGTAAACAAACTGTAGAAGAGGGCCAGGATGAATATGTCACCCGAAATAGTACTGATTCTATAGAAAGAACGCAGAATTCACTCGATAGACAGAGACCTAATATTGTTGCCAGTCCGGCGAAAAGTGGTGCGCCTCCAACTACCCAAAATGGTTCATATGACAGTGTTTCCAGTTATGATTCGTACAACACAACTCAATTATCAGTTCAGAACGTTAGACTTGGACCTAATGCACCCGACGATCTAAAGTCAGTACCAACAGCAAAGTATGTTTTGCAAATTTATTTAAAAGCTGTCAATTTTTTACAATAAAATGACTTTTGTTTTAATTATATTTCTAGCGGACGACCCCCACCTCCTGCTGTCGTACCTAATCCTACGGACTACCGGGGAATTCATGATCATCCTTCAAGGGGATTCTCAGGTGGTGCAAATGATCTCAATAGGCAAAATAGCCCTGGTAGGCCGCAGTATCATGATGTAAGCTCACCTAGAAATATTGGTAAGTTAATTTTCGCAGTTTATTTTTTCCCTAATCAGATGCTCTTGATATAAAACATATATAATGTTGTTTTCCTTTGATTTATTATTTCTTACAATATTTACTTATGAATAATTCCAATGTAATATGCAAACATCGACTCTCTTTCGGAACCTATTTCGTGCCATGGGCTGATTTAACTCCCAGTTCATGGGGTTATTTACAAATTACAAATTTTATCACTAATTAACCCAAATAATTAATTTAAAAACATTTATTTCGACAGACCCACTTATTTATTTGTTGTTTACGGTTCTCTCTCAGTTGGTACTTGGTGCTTAGACCGAAAGAGAACGCTATACAGAAGTTAGCCCACCTTCGGCAGTGTATTTCTATGAACGGAGTTAGTCCATTTTATACATGTCAGGGGTTTTACATAAGTACGCTGCAAATATTTTAATGTTAGGAGTTAGGACTAAGTTAGGGCTCTGATGTGATAGTGAGGCAGTCTGTTTCATGGCTTGGGAAGTGTCTCTCGAGGGTTTTGGATCACCCAATTGGCTGTCTGTGAAGATGCCCAAAGAAAAAAAAAATAATAATGAATAGCCTGACTAGAGAGATGGAGAGAGTGGTGGAAAGGAGGATAGCTCTGTAATATAAAATTCTGAGAAAAACCTATACACATACAGCACATGCATACAATAATATTCATTGAAATAAATTTTGATTTTTTTAAGTTTTGGAATAAAAAATTTTTTTGAATAAAACCCCCCCCCCCCCCCCCCCGCACCTGGATCCACCACTGCCCACAGGTTCTTTTCGATTTTTAGAATTTCTTTTTTAATAAAAGGCAAGAGGACCAAGGATCTCAGGCTCGGAGGCCAGAGCCGCCCATTATACTGTCCTGCTGGAATCCTTATCACCAAAACCTTCCTGTCCTATTAATGAAGCGTATCAGGTTTTCGTGAGGAAGGTCTTCCAACTCCTCTGCAGATAGGGGGGCAGAGCTTAGAGTATCCAACTTGCTCCGGGATAAGGCCGGACAAGCACACAAAAATTGTTCGGATATATCAGGCTCTCCTTCCAGGCAGGACAGACACTCAGGGCTGTCAACAACTCCCATCCTTGTTAGATGAGCGTGAATCGAGCTGTGGCTGGTGATGATGCTAACCACAGTTCTACATTGTTTCCTTTTGAGCCCCATGAGAAAATCAGAGATATTCTTATTGGCCCATCAGGAAACAGTTTTGTGCACCTGCAAGTACTCAGGTTCGCCCATCTCTGCTGATGCTTCCTAAGAACATCTCCACTTTGATAAGAGATCCGATGTTCGGAGGTCGCAACGTCTACGGCGGGTTCCGGTCC
This sequence comes from Dioctria rufipes, assembly GCA_963924295.1. NCBI lineage: Eukaryota > Metazoa > Arthropoda > Insecta > Diptera > Asilidae > Dioctria > Dioctria rufipes. The sequence continues at coordinate 82,845,679 of OZ002741.1, read as the reverse complement.
AAGGAACGGAGAATCAGAGCCAGCCCTAGCTGAAACGTCAATTATTTCATCCCCCACGATCCCCATATGACCAGGAACCCACTGAAGGGACACCTTGTCGTGAATACACAGCATATCCACAGACGACCTGCAAGCCCCCAGTAACTTAGATGTTACCCGAGAGCCGTTCAGGGCTATCTTCGCTGCCATTGCGATGGCGAGGAGTTCAGCCTGAAAGACAGTGGTGTACCTTCCAAGTGAGCACTCCATCCTAATGTCAGGTTCAGGAAAGTAAGCGCCCGCCCCAGCTCCCTCATTAGTAAGAGAGCCATCGGTAACAATATTTAGAGTGGACCGGGGAAGGCTCGATAAGGCACGTCCCCCAGTTTGTGACTCCCTTACAGGAAAACTTACATAGAAGCGACACCCAAAACGAAGCTCTGGTACCATCGCATCACGTGGCATGCTGGCCAGAGGGTTTTTCAGGTCCAGTTAACACGCCAAAGAGCAATGAGAAGAACCAGTCCAGCCGTCCTCCCAACATCCCCATGAGCTCAATGTGCACACAGCCTTTTTGGCATCTGCCTGAATGACAAGATCCAGGGGTGGCAGATTAAGTAGGACCTCAAGAGCAGCAGTAGCCGTAAATCGCATGGAGCTCGTAATTACCAAGCAGGCAAGCTTTTGCAGGCCCGCCAGCTTAATATATGAGAATGGGTTTAACGATCGCGGCTTGCATCCAGTGCACAAGCCTCGGTCTTATGCCCCATGTGCAGCCAAAGGTTTTCCTACATTGAGCGAAGACCCTCATAGCCGCATCAATTTTTTCCTCTACGTACAATCCACACGGCAGCTTCGAGTCAACGTAGACTCGAACGTGCTTGACATGGTGAGAGAGTTGCAGCAAAAATAATATAACATAAAGATATCGCATGACCATGCTTGGGTTGTACCCAGAAAATTGCTTTCTGGGATTTGTTAGCAGAATCCATGTGACCCTTCTCAGACATCAACAACGCCACTGCACATATCGCTCTCGGTTTTCAATTTCTCTGAGAATTTTATTTTATTCTCTTTACTATATCCTGAAATAAGAAAAAATATATTACTTGTATTGTTTCACAACCCCCGGTATATAATACAAGCCCTGAAGTCGCCGAAGGCACCGACACAGTAAAAGGCCTTAACGACCCGGCTACAGCCATGCATTGTTTACGTCAGATATGATTTTCGTGGGTGATATAATATGTATGAAGTATAGGTGAATGAAGTAGGTATATATAGTATACATATGTATGTTATTATATTTCAAACGAACATTATTCGTACAAGAGAAAATTTGTCGGAAATTAGAATTATAGGATTAGGTAGACAATATGCATAACCAAGTTTTGAATAACACCTTGAATCGTCGCACAGGTATGGGACATCGGGTCACAAAAGTAATTGTATGGTACTAGATTTAGTTACCAAATACCCAAATATTAAAATTTAAGGGATCTGAAGGAAATTTGAATATTTTAAGTTTTCAGTCTCCCTCCTCGAATTTCTGCAATGATCCAAACTACATTTGATTCCCATTTTTCTTTCATCCTTTCCCATATTCGTGAGACTAAATTCCGCGGGAAGTTTACTTTTATAAATAAAAACAAACCTTTTTCGAAAAACTAAATATTCGTAGAATTTAAAGTAACGACATCACATTAAATTTGCCACTCGAAACTTTGATCTATTTTCGTTGTGGCGTGGAACCAAAGTTAACTTAACAATCTCATTTCTCAAAAAATCAAAAAATGTTACCGGGGTTTTGTGAAAACCGATTTTTGTTGAAATATTGTGAGAATGATCCAATGTTTTTTATATCATAACCAATGTTTGTTAGTGTAATTCCTATGCTGTTTGAACAGCACGTGCTTTTGTTTACATTTGCTTTGCTCTGAAGAAATTAAGTGGGAGATACTCATGCTGGATTCTTTGATATTTTTGGGAAAAAAGAGAATTTTATTTGAGAGAAATTTTACATCTCCCTTCAGCACCTTCGCCAAGGCGAAATTTATTTTTTTCTTAAAAAATTGAGGTAGTGTGACCTGATGTACATTATTATGAATAGTTTGAGAGGTTTCGAAGGTATTCAATAAGATTTTATCATTCGGGTAATCCTACGTTCTCTCAATTTTGGTTTTTAACTCGTTGTCTCAGTCACACTACAATAATGCATAGCCAAGTTCTTTTCCCCATTCGTGCAAAAGACGAAAGTATACATACCCATTCACAACCATCTGCACTGCATTTTGCCTGTCATTATACACCTTCTTGCACCTACACTTCACTGGATGCGGAATGCTGTGTGCTAAAACTCTCGAGAATACTTCACAAGCCATGAAACAGACTCCTCACTACCACATGAGAGTCCCAAACGAGGTCCTAACATTCTAAAATATTTGCAGTGTTCTTATTGAAGATTGAAAAAAGTTTGATTTGAATAGCTCTTGCGTCTAAAACTACTATTCATACAGAAAAATGATCTGCTGATAATCTTAGGCATGCTTTCTTATCTTCTGCACCGAAATAAAATTTTTATTTTATACCTTTACTAACAAAATTATTTCAAAAAAATTTACCTGAACCAAATGACTACAATTCCTGAAACAAAAACTCTCAGTGGAGTAATCGTTGTATATGCCGCTGTACCGTCATGGCATGTCGCGGATTGATGATGTCGACTGTAGCTGCCTAAGGATTCGGCTGCACATACACACATGTAATTATTACTCAGCTGAAAGATTATTGAGCGTAAAATGGTAAGGTAATGTTTTAATCAAAACTATTTTATTATTTTATTAAGTATGGTATATAGTCAGTGTAGCCATTGGGCAGGTAAGAAACCACGCTGTAAATTACTAAAAGACTATTTTCCTGTATGGATAGTAATTTAGGTTCTATGGCAAATATAAAGTCAATGTATGGCACTTTTCCATAAGTACCAACGGGGACATATCCAAAAGCGATACATGCCCTGAAAATGGAATCGATGGAAATAGCCAGCACAATGCTCTCTGCCTTAAGAAGATCAGGCAGAATACCGTCTGGACCCGGGGCTTTAAAAGTCGAGAAGGTTGAAATTGACCATTTCACCTTCTCGACATCAACTACCTTGGAAGCAGTGGACCAATCCCCAACAGTGCAGAGCGGTAGGAGATTTTCGCCATACAACTGCAGGTCTTCTTCAAGCCTATAGTCTGGAAAATGTACTGAGAGACGAAGCCTACAGGTTTCTTTCTTCGATGCCGTAAAGGAGCCTTCTGGCCTTCTCAGAACACTCAGCCTGGCCGACGGCTCACTCCTAAGAGCCCTGAGCAGCCTAACTGGTTCATGAGAGCCGTCAAGCTTCTCGCAGAAAACTACAAAGGCCTGTCTTTTTGATTTCCTAACAAGCCTCTTGTAGTTACTCTTGGCCTTAATAAAAAGCTTTGTGGAGGCCTTACGGAGTTTACTAAGGCTGCCGTTCCACCACGGCATAGTCTTCCTTCCTATGTCCGTGCAAATGGAACAGGAAGCTTTGAAAGCCTCAGTCACTGCGGGTTGAAGCCTTCCTACTGCCTTCTCCACGTCGACAATACTCCTAATTCTTCCAGCCGGAAAGACGACCGTGAAAACTAGCTCCCTATGGTATCTCTCCCAATCAGTTCGCTTCGGATTCCTGTATGATTCAACGTCAATGAGGTCAACATCCATACATAAATCATTTTTATAGCGGTGATGAGAGAGAGATTCCTCTCGCGATACCCTCCAGCCGGTGAACAGATGAAAAAGTCAAAGGACACGAATGTCACATCAATGACTTCTTGTCTTCTGCTAGTAGCAAAGATTGGTTCGTTGCTTTGATTCAACACAACCAAGTCCGTCGAAGCTATGAATTCCAGCAGATGCCCACCCCGATAGCTAGTGTCCGAGTTGTCCTAGACAATATGATGAGTATTGGCATTACAACCAAGCAAGATACCAAGCCGATTATACCTCGCATACTCAACCGCCCCCCTTATTCCGTCAGTCGGAGGGGGAGCAGGAGAGTCATACGGGAAATATGCACAGAAAATAAGGAGTTCCCTATTGGCTCAAGAGTTTGATCGATGGAGTGTTCCTGTTACACTGATTAGGCAACAAGGTCACGACAACGTTTTTCGTCGCAGCAACACATGCCCCAGGGGTAGAGCTCGCAGTATCATACAGAATTTGAGGTCCTTGCGTACTCAAGTCAGTAAGGCAATGTCCAAGCAAAGCAGTCGCCGCCTTGCCATGTTGTAGATTAATCCGGGTGAAGAGAAGTCCTGTCATGAGGATTACTTCCCAATACCGCCATTCCTCGCAGTGCTCCTTTTACCTACGCCAGGAGGATTACTATTACTCTCCACTACTTGCCTAGCCGGACCACTGACCACTTACAGATATAAAGAGGGAGAAGGCCCATGGACAGCATTAGCCATCTCCTTAGCTCTTTTCCGTCTATTTTCCCCTGCTGCACAGAGCCTCCTGCCTCGGGAAACCCACTTCAGACGCTACCATCAGCGCCTTGAGACACTGATGTCTCGACACTAGTTAGCTCGCCCATGCCGAGTTGATCCGACTCATGAGGAGCATGAGCGATCTCCATAGGACTCACACAACCCTCATCAGCCTCCCTCCAGCTGGAGGAGATTTTCCATTGATGTCGAGATCTCAGGGACTAAGTCCTCTGATTCGTCAGACAGCCATGGGTTGTTTAAACACTTGCTAGAGAGAGAGAGAGATCCAGGATTGCTTAAACAGTTGCTAGAGAGAGAGAGTTCCAGGTTTACTTAAACACTTGCTAAAGAGAGAGGGATCCAGAGTGGTATCCAGAGTTCGAATACTAGCGACTGAGCACCCTCTCAGCCACGCAGCCCTCGGCGCATGCTGTTCCACCTTGGCTTGGGATGGGAGCAGCTTTTGGCCAACTAATCAGTGTCAAGCCCACCTAACAGTGGTTACCGCACCGCACCTACCGCACGACCAAGGCTAACATCTAAATTTCCCTAAATTTCTTCTGTTTTAAATATGTTTAACGTATTTTCATTCTTAAATTATATAATTGTATAAAAAATGTACACTCTTAAAGTAAAATAAATTGTTATACCTACTTTCAGAACTAAGAAGTATGCCAAACACTGGACTTAACATACCACAACGTCCAACCAATTTGGGAATAGAGAATAGCCCAAGAAAGCAAGTTGTAGAAACTAAGACAGATTACGGAAAGTATAGGTGTGTATTCCACGTTTATAGTTTGAATAAGTTTTACAGTTTTCCTTTACTAATTTATACAGGCAGCGCCTACAGCTGCAAAGCCAATTGCAATACCTCTCCCAACAAAACCTTTATATTAACAAACACTTGCCTGAAGTAGGCTACTATCTCAAACCCATCTTTCCTACCTTATCCAGATATGATACCCTTGTCTAGTTTTATTTTCAATATGGCGAAATAATTTTAATTTAGTTATTGTTGATTTCATTATTTTATTTTTGATTTTTCTCCTCATCTATCCTTTAGCCGGAATAATTCCGCAACACAAGCAGATTACAGTAAAGTACCCAAAAGTCCGCATGTGGCACAAACGCCTGGATCAAATGGAAATACAAACACAAGCAATGGCGGTACACCTTTTAAACCAGTCCCTCCACCAAAACCTAAAAATTATCGTCCGCCTGTGCAAGGTCAAATGAATTGGGACAGTGGAGTATGTACATAAAAACTTATTAAAGTAGAATAACAAAAATATAAAAAAACAAATATTTCAGGAACCTTCATCTCCAAGATCTCCGAATGGATTCTTTTACCCACCTACTCCGTCTCATTACCATCATTCCCAAGCTACACCGGGGTCACCTCATAATGTAAATCCTGGTGGACCTCAGCCACCAGTACACGGTTATGCGCACTTTAACAGCGGCCAGCAGCCACCTTATCCACCTTCAAATGGGTTTAATGGGGGAAACTATCCCTATAATGGACAATATGTACATCGGGGCCCTCCTCCGCCTATTGGTACTATTTTTCCCAATATTTGTATAAATAATGTAAGTTGATCTAAATTCATTTCTTAAAGGAAATCTTCCAATCCACGCCTCTGAACGTCACGGTCTTGATCTAGCTGGAAGTCGAGAGCAACGCGGCTCTGCGTTTGAATTGTATCGCAAACCTCAAATAGGTACAGCTGGGCACCATCATAATATGAGGTAAGTTCACGATTATATTCATTATCTGTTTTTTTTGACAAAATTTTATTGAATAATTATTTTTTATTAGTTCCCTTAAACAAAATTGCATGCACTATTGTTCCCAAATTTGTAAAATTGCCTTTAAGAGTTCATTCAAAATACTCAAATATGCGCAGGCCCTTGCACTAACTTTACATGCGCACAACACTCAAATTTTGCTTTTTCCTTCGTGTTGACTAACATTATTTGTGGGATTCTATGTAATTTACTTGCGTTTTATTGATGATTTGTGTTTAAAAAATTTAGGAAAATATTAATAAAATGTGTTATTATACTGATTACTATTTGTACCAGGATATTTTTAAATTTAATAATAATGAAGCAGTTAAGGTTGGAATAATGGCAAAAATGCAGTTCTTTAAAGATTATGCCATTGTGAATCTAATATCTGAAAGAAAAAATAATCAATTTCGCATATAATAGCTTCTACTTCTTTCTTACACATCTCAGCTGACTTGTTTTTAACGGCATCAGCTTTAATTTTCTCATCATAATTCTATAATTTTACAAGGCTGTTTTTACTGTTTATTTCTTGATTTGTTGAAGACTCTCATTGCTGTTCTATTAGTCAGGAAGGCATTATTAAATCCTTAAGCTATGTCGTTAATAAAATCATATCCTGGGCTGTGTAATTGCCTTAAATGTGAGGAATCTGAAACCCTTTTGGGTATTTTGACGTTCATACATGATACCTAAATAGTAATTTTTACCACACAGGTGGGAAATTATGTTGCTGTTATTCAGTCACTCTACATTGCCTTTGACCACAGCGTTGACTTGACAGCTATTTTTGACAAATAAGTATAAAAATATTAACTGTAATATTGGCGAGCCAACTACAGCGCTGCATTGTTTCCTCCCAAGCTCCAAAAGAAAGTGAATCTTCTCTTTGGCTCATAAAGGAATAATACACGTCTATTCCAGGCACCATACTAAACACTCATCTAGAATTAGATAAATAGTTATTAATTTTAACTAGTTAGGAACGGGTTGCAAAAACTTGTTTAGTAACTTTACTACAGTGGTAATAAAATGAAATTTAGGTTGGGCAAGAGGGGAGCTGCTGAAATAAATCTCACCAGCCTCATTTAGACTACTGGATGGGTTGATTATAACCATCCTTGTGTATTTACTGCTCCTTATAGCTTCCCTAAAAAATTACTGAATGCTACAGAGCAACTCGAAAGAAGCTGGCAAATGACTCTGATAGAAAATTTTGATTTTGCGTGTAGTCATCATTTTCTGCAGTACTTTAGACCCTAGATCCGGCACTTGTGATAGGTCATTTTAAAGCGAAGCTTTTAGGCTTATTAAATCCAATATAAAATTGGTGTTGATGAGGTTTATTTTTGATAAAAATAATAGTATAATAAAAAAAATAGTTATAATTTCGAACGGAGTGGAGGAGCAGGAAAATTTATAGACCATTGTAAAGGCCCAACAAATTTTAAATTATTACCATAGGGTGTAACGTTCAGAAGTTACAGCGTGATCTATAAAAACATACCCAAATATCTTCCAGTTCCTTTTTTCATTACCGTGACCTATCTGTAGTTTTCGGGTGAAAGATCACATACGGGGCACCCTATATAGTAGATCATCATAGAGTCTAACGTTCAGAAATTACAGGGTGATATATAAAATAAAAATATACCCAAATATTTTTAAGTCCCGCTAATCGTCAGGATACAATTTTGCGAAATATTTTCTGTAAATTAAAAAACAAAATAATGTTTATTGCTTATGTACGTGTCTACGCTCATAAAAATTGTTAGAGCACTCGTTGTCAGTCGGCCTCCTCCAATATGCATAAAATTTCGAAAGAAAAAATTTCCAGAAAATTTCTAAGAAAAAATTGGGGGCATCCTTATATCAGGTCGAGCCATCGTTAATTTTATATTGGAGCCAGGCATTACTAGCGTACCCTTTGGTTACACCATAAACTCGAGAAATCGTCGATTTTATATACAATACTCACGTCATGTGGATAACACGGAAAACTTGTAGACCGGAATCTGGAGATATCTTTACCTCATAATCACTGGAGACTCCGTCACTACTACGTGAGAGCCCTAACATAGTCCTAGCATTCCAAAATGTTTGCAGTGTTCTTATGTAAATTTAACAAAAATTTGATTTGAATAGCTCCTGCGCCCTAAACTACAATTCATACAAGAAAATGGTCTTGTGATAACCTGAAGCTTACTTTCTTATATTCCAAACCGTAATCAAATTTTGGTATCTTTCCTAACAAAATTATTTAAAAAAATTTAAATTTATCTCAATCAAATGACTACGATTCCCCAAACAAAAACTCTCAACTGAGTAATAATTGCATATGTGAATGTGCCGTGGTCCGATGAATTCGAATCAACAGATTTGGACTACGACCGCACATACACTATTGCAAATAACTATTACGGTATATATGTAGTAAGTGTAGTCCTTGGGAAGGTAAGCAGCCAAGCTTAAAATTACTGATAGAATATTTTCCTGTGTGGATGGAGGCTTTATTGCATATACAATATTAATGTCTAGTCCATAAGAATCAATATAAAACATTTTAGAGAATTGGACTAGCACACACACATATAGAATTCTGTTTCATGGCTTAAGAAGTATTTCTCGAGGGTTTTGGCTTTACTTATCTGGTATTAGTTGTCTGTGGTAGGAATGAGTATATTGATATACAGGGTGTCCTAGACTAATATGACTATATTTTGCCAAATGATTCCTCTCGTCCAGACAAGTAAAAAATTGTATGACAGGGTGTGGGGGGGGGGAGGGCAAAATGTCACTCTGTCGAGTTACAGGGTGATATATCCTAAAAAGTACATGGTATACGGTCTATTTTAAGGCGACATTGTATGCAGAACCTAAGGACTCTCCTATGAATATTACACCACCCGCGTAGCCCTTCGCACTCCAAGGTTATGACGCATCAAATTAAAACTTGGTTTTTTTTTTTTAATTTTTCCGTTTAGTTTTTTTAATTACACATTACACACATTACATTACACAATTTCGAAAGCGCAGGGTCTCCTCTTTAATTTAACCTAATTTAACACTTATGTTCTATCAATAACTTAAGAAGTTATTAGCCCTTAACCTATTCGGGTCACAAACAGTTTGTTCCCTTCGGAACTGAAAACACGTCATCTTAAAAAAATATCGTCTAATTTCGGTATGACCTGCAGAGATTAAGAGTTAATATCTCCTTAACCGTCACAGATAGAACATAAGTGTAGGTTAAATTAAAGAGGAGACTCTGGGCTTTCGAAATTGTCTAGAAAAAGTGTAAAAATAACAGAAAAATAAAAAAAACCCAAATTTTGAATTTGAAGCTCTGCATGCAATGCCATCTTAAAATAGGTCGTACATGGTGTACTTTTGAAGACATAGGGTGTTTAATGAAAAAAGAGCATATTTTACTAATCACCCTATAACTCGACAGGGTGACATTAGTCTGTGATACCTTGTATGTATTTCTTATCTAATTTACGATTGAATCTTGCAATATTCGAGCTTTAAGTTCATAAATAAATATTACAAATGGAATTTTACGATTTTTATGTTTGTAATGTGTGCATTTGCAACGCCTTTGGCAGTGCTACTCAGACCTATGAAACTTGTTTTACATTGGGGTTTATAATTGCAAATCTTTTAACAATTTTTCTACCTTTCCGGAATTGAGTTTCTAGCTTTCGCAGTATGAATGTTGATCATGTTGGACTCCTGAAATATCTGAACTATTTCCATCCAGCTTCCTTACTTTCCGTGAGACATGAGGGTGGGAAGGACAAGGGCATAACTCTATCAATATAATGTTGGGGTGTATACTGCAGAAAATAATATTCCAGTTCCATAAACCTATATTTAGTTGTGAAACGGTGGGCAAAGGAAGACAGGCTTTTAGCTTACTAATTTGAAGTGATTAGCCGTAGATAAGGAAGGCTAAGTAACAGCAGATTTTTTTTCCAAAACCTACTGTACTGAAATAAAAACTGTTTATTTATATTGTTCAATATTATAAAAACAATTTTGGGGAACAGATGGGGTTGCTGTACACGCCATATTATTGTTCTACCTAAAACATGTGAGCATCAAATAGAGGGCTCTCTGTCTTATCGAATGGCATCATAAATTTTTCATCCCGTGTTATCGTAGTACATTTTTTCACTATCAAGTTCAAGTCTTCTTTCTTAATATTTTTCAACGCAAAGTCGGTGTGTATTCTTGTATGCCGAAATCCTATATCTAAAAATCCGGCCCGAGTGCGAATTGATTGCAGAAATCTTACAGAATTTTTTAAACCCAACATTAAATATAAATATAAATCTCACTCTCTTCTACACTCAGTACTATGAGATGAGGTGCCCTGTCCTGAATTTCGTTTTCTGATTTTCGAGTTCTGAGATTATTTTACTTAAAGGACGCAACTTCATGTCCTTATAACTGTTTTTGAATGGAACATTCGAAATCGTGTTACTTAATGCTTATTTAAAGCATAAACAAGCTTATCACTGAAGAAGCTATTTCCATAAGGTCGTATTCGTCCTTAACTCTAGATGATAGTTGTCTAAATTTAAATTTCTATTTTCGTTAAACACAAATCATTTCAAGATCGGAGAAAGTTTTCAATAAATTAACACAACAGGAATTAATTTTCTTTTCTTTTCTTTCCTATATAATTTTTATTTTACTTCTAGAATTTGAGTAAATGTTTGGTGGCAGGCAAAGTGCGAGTGTGTGTGCGTGAGTGCGTCACTAATAATTCTGTTATAAAAAATAAAAAAATAAAATAAACAAAGGCACAGACAGTTAGTGCATGAGTCTGTGCAACACATAGCCCTTTTGAATTGAATGAAATAAAAGAAAAATCTTCTCTTGACCCAATCTCTAAAATGTAGCGATATGGAGCCATATGAGCGATACTATTATCAGTCTCCACAACATCTATCAATGGTCTACGCTAACGAAGTAAATGAGCACAATTATCGACATTTTTATGCTCGGAGTGAATCTCCACCTCCTCCTTTACCGCCTCTAAAATCTAAAAAGAAGTCATTGCTTAAGTCTCCACTGATAGCATTGAAAAATGCCTTCATTAAATCTACGCGACCATTAAGGAGAATGAATAGCATGGTAGAACCTGAACGTAAAATAAAACCTTGTCTCAGGCGACAGCATTCTATGACGGAACGAAGTACTTCAAGAGTACATTACCATCCCGAACAGTACTCTCCGGCACCTGTGCCTGTACAGCGTCACCATTTTCGACATGAGCCATTCTATCCTCAGGATATGAACAGCACTTACCAAAATCTTGAAACCGAGGATATTTACGGCAATTCTAAAAGAGATAATCAGCCGCCGCCTATATTTGAAGATTTGTATGCTAACCGGGCTCTAATTGATCTTGAAAGACGGCAACTTGAAAGTCGAACGGGCGGTAGAAGAATTATTCGTAGGCATAGCATGGCAGATCGGACGAATTCAAATCGTCCGATATATGTACAGTCTTCCAATTACCAACCAGAAGATATATATCAAAGCCGTCAAGGGTCTTATTTACTTGAGTCTAGGCGACCACCAGGCTCTGCCGTAATGGTACGTCGCAGAATTCATCAAGAATATTCAGAAGAGCCGATATATCAGTCACGTAGGGAAATGCACAGAAATCATTTGTATCAATCCAGAAGAGAAATGCAAGAACGCATTGCGCAGGGCAAAAGGGAAATTGAACGTGAATTTAGTCCCCAAAGCAGCAGTCAGTCAACTGAAGAACGAGATGATAAATCTGACAGAGATTCCATTTACCAATCAAGAAGGGAGGTAAAAGAAAGTGGGCTTAAATCGAGAACCCATTTGAGGGATCAAATTTATCAAACAAGAAGAGATGCAATGGAATCAATGGCAGAACCCATTTACGTATCCAAGAGAGAAGTTGTAAAGCATGAACCCATATATGAATCACGAGAAGAATGTGTTGCACCTTCTAAAGAAAATGAAACTGACGAAAGGAAAGAAGAAAAGTCTGAAAATTCATATGAGGAGACGCTCACTAGCTCAAAACATTCCAACGAAACTGTAATAGAAAACACTGTGATCGCAGTCAAGTCCACAGAACCTCAAGAGCCTGAGTCATCCTCATCTAGTGCAGACGTTCCTTCAACACCTCGACCACTCCGAACCCCATTCCATATTTCCAATATTATTAAACGAACGGCACCCCCGGCTGCTCCACCTACTATGAGTTCCAGTCGAACATCTATTGAAACGCAATATATATCACAAGCAAGCCTGCCCGTGGGACCTCCTAATGCTACTAGCACGCCATATGCTAGCGATGTATCTCTACCTGTAGCCGGTGCTGGCACAATTAGCACAGGCTCTAATTTTCCTTCTGTCCCCAGAGAACCGTCAACAACTAACGGCATATTTGATGAAACTGGAGGAACCTTGTGCGATAATCTTTGGAACGTATCTTTACATATTCCGCCTGGGGCTATTGCCGCTGGGGTCAAACAAGAAATTTACTTCACCGTTAGCGATCCCCGTATGAGTGAAACTGTAGGAGGACCACCGTTGGACATGGAAAACGGTTTGTTATTTTTTATTTATTGAGCTTCACGGTGTTTCCTTCACGAAACTTTTGGCTTTTTGTTGTGTGTGTGAGTTTGTATGTGGATGCTTTACTTGGTCACTAGTATTATTGTCACATAACCTTTTCAAGCATATTTAAACCATTTGTCTTTGAGTTTTCACTAAGCTACCTATTTAGTTTTAAGATAGATACGTAGATATGCATGCCGTTATAGTATTTTGGGCTTTAGTTGACATTTACTTAGTATATAAAATATTTTCCTTCATAAAATTCTAGATGCGGCGACTGAAGAGAGCATTCTAGTACAGTGTTGGCGGAGTGATGAAATTTACTATTTAACTTTTTTGCTTGCCTAATATCACAAAGTATTGATTGACATTATGAACACTGTATTTTTATCGCATATATTTCAGGCTAATACCTACTAGATCCACAACAAAAAATAATGCAAATTTATTGCTTGCACACAATATTTGGTCATACACCTGAGCCGACGTTATGCTATAGATCTATTGATATGATATACAGGGTGTCCCACGTAACGTGTTCCTGGGCGTTTTTCTCGAAAATGTGCGGAGATACCGAAAAAGTTCTAATAAAAAAAAGCTACGTAGCATTAGTCAAGATATCATTTAGCCTAGCAAAAGTCCTTGAAAAACGACTTCAAAAAGGATATCTTAAAAAATTTCAGTTTCATCCTTATTAAGTATACATTTGGGACACATTTCTGAATTCAACAAATAAAACTAAAACAAAAGAGCTATATTTTTGCACTTTTATTATCGAGATATAAGATATCTAATAATTCGATCTATCAAGTAGCTCTGAAATTTTTATTTTCAAGTATTTGGTAACAGAACAGCTCATTAGATTGATCTTTTTGATAATTGTTTTTGTACAAAACGATCAATAATGCGAATTGGACCAACTCATTACCAAGACTTGGTTCTAAATCGTCTTTGTAAATTTTGATAGGTTAGCGTGCTTTCATATAATAGAGCGGATTCAGGCTCATATTTCTCGTGCAACTGCATAATTGTATTGCAGTGTTTGATATTTTTCGAGCTGCATCTTCGTATTTATCAAACTCATCTCTTTTCGATCCAACAAACAATTTCAATGATTCATTAAATCAGTTCAAGATATCATTCTAAAATATGGCAAATAAAGTCGTTTCGAGGCTATTTATGCTACTTATCATCTCTTTTTTAAGACGTTAAACTGCTTGTTTGTTTTTCTGATAATTTCTGGGACAGAATTCTATATCGTTCTGCACTTGTTGTAAAAAATACATATAAATTTTGAACGAAATCGAAGAATTGAACAGCTGATGTGCAAGAATTAGCAGCTGCCTTTAACCAAATTCAGAGAATGACCACAACATGGTATAAACACTGATAAATTATTTTTCTCTAGAATTAGAGCTGCATCCCAGTCATATTTACAGCATTATTGTATGATTAGCCGCGACAAACGAGAATGTCAATTTGATGGTCGCCTAAAAATTTGAGTAAAGCGCTCTCTATGGCTTTTATTAAAAATTTCAGAAATCTTTCCTTTGGCGTAGATTTTTCTATATATGTACCTATCAAACAAATGTTGTATTATGTTAAAAGCATAGACATCCTGGCAACGTAAACATCGAACACTAATACTAACATTGTGCATTAAATGTGTGATACAATATGTATATATTCCGAAAAGAATATCATATTCTTTTATAGAGAATTCATCATGTTTCGCGTATTCCATTAATTTTTTCAAGAATATGGTTTGAAATGTTGAAATTTGTTTTCTTTGTCAGAACTATGACACCCGTTACATTACCATAGCCATCCCAATCACAACACCTATAAAAATATTCAGTAAACAGGCTTTTAGTATGCCTAACGGATTTCACTTGCGCAAGCGTGATAAAAATCCTTTTCGTCATATTTTCATCTGACTATAACAAAACTGAAGTTAACGGTAGAAACAGAATCAAATGGATCATTATTGTGTCTATATACAGGGTGCTTCACTATCGGTCTGCATGACTCATGGGTTTGATAGCTGAGGCGGAGACAAGCAAAAAAAATGTATAGTGAAAGGGTGGCCGGGGGAGGGTAGAGGTAAGGCGTCATTTTGGCGGTGGGGAGGGTTTAAGATATTTAATACTTTTTCCTCTTCACACCCTGTAACTTTCTTGATATACACCCTTTAAAGGTGACATCTCAAGTGATAGAAAACCATCCAAGCTTTCCAAGGAATGTACAATCAGCCATCCTGCCACCTTTCGTCGGAAGTTGTAGGACGTCAAAGTAAAAAAATTGGAGAAAAAAAATTCCTAATTTTTTCAATTTTATGTAATTCCACGCAGAATTAACAAAATGATGAAAATAAATGAAATTATGCATAATAAAACAAAAAAAAAACGGTAGCATTTAGTCAGGAACATGTCAAATTAACTGTAACATTCCGAGGTCTCTAAATATTGTTAAAAAACTGTTTAGTTATAATCTATTTTGGCGGGAAAATCATTAAAATTTGAAAAAAATTAAGATTTTTTTTTATAATTTTTTCACTTTGACGTCCTACAACTTCCAACGGAAGGTAATAGGAAGGCTGATTGGGTATTCTTGGAAAGCTTAGACGGTTTGCTAGCATCTGAAATCTCACTTTGATAGCGTGTATATCAAGAAAATTACAGGGTGTAAAGTGGGAAAAGATTTAAAAACGGTAAACCCACCTACCGCCGAAACGATGCGTCTTACACCCCCCTGAATGTTATGTAAGAAATTGGTAAAAACTTGCTGCAAAAATACTTTATCGAGGTATCTTACGATATTATTGTTTCTCTTTCAAACTTTATCAATCGCCATATGTATAGCTTTACTTGATTGCTTCGATAGAGGACGTTTTGGATCTTCTATTGTGGCAAACAATTGTTAGTGCAAGCTCCTTCTACTACGTTAAATGTAACTGGTATGCACTATAAGATGACTAACCTATATAGCACCTTACATTCGAAATAGAGCTCAATGTTCCTTTAATACATTACCACAGTAAATACAGGACAAATTTGACCAGCTTTACACAACTTCTGTCTGTGGCCCATAACCATTAAAAGGACATGCTCAAAGAAATTATGATAGTCTAAACAAATTTTCCACTGCTGTACAACGTGTGGTCTATCTAATATTAGTCACCAGGAACGAACCAGAAATTATAAGACTCTTAATTAGTTTCCCGATAGGATCGCTTGCCTTAGCTCAGAAAAAAAGAGTTGAAGAGACGTTTCTTGTCTGCTCTGAGTTGTCAACATAATAAGGCTGTTAAAGTGACAATCATAAAGTTAGCAACGTATGAACATTTACAACCACAGCGACAAGCTAAAACCCAGCAATTGGGGAAAGATCGTCTACGGATGAGATGCGGAAGTGGAATTCGATGTAAATTCAAAGAAAACGTTCAAAGCTGTTAACGTTAAACGACTTCAAAAATTCCAAAATCACTGCAACAACCTCTGGCAACATAACTCAAATTCATTAACATCATCAGCATTCATCATCTGCATCTTGATAATTTTTCGAATTTGCTACTTGAACTGTTGCACTTACCTTACTATTCTTTTAATGCTACTTTTCAATTTGTCGTAGACCCTTCGAAAATTCTAGAATAAAATAAGTATAAGTATTTCTTCTATAATTATGGGAACTGAACATCTAGTTATTAACTGCAGTCTATCCAAACTCTTTAGGAATTTAATAATTGCAAGTAAACTTCATTTCCTTACCGAAGAGCAGGTTTAATTATATAAATATTATATTGTTATTATATATTTATATATATATGCTCGTTACACTGCAACCAATCTATTCAGTAATATATACGGATTTCAGCATAGCTAGTAGAAGACCTCGATTTATGGAAATAGATGTTGCTGCGTACAAATTTTCCTTTAAGAGCTGCAGGACGTCAACGATTTTTCGTCATATTTTATAATACATAGATAGGTAATGATAGCGATTGTGAGAGCATAATTGGTTGCTTCACTGTGAAAGCTTCAAAATTACGGGCCGATCTTATATATGATGCTCCACTTTCACAATAAAGCTTGGAGTGGGAGAAAACATGTGATTCAATTTTTTTCATAACTCGAGCTCCTTTTAAGAGTGATAATTTCCAAAGTATGTAGGTATATGTCAGAGACTGATATAACTCAGCACTTCACGAAAGGTCTAGCCACGTTAAGCAATGTAGGCAGATGGTGTAACAGTTCGCGCTTAATGAGTTTTTACACGAAGTGTCTGAAATTTTTAGCCACTTCGTAAAATGCTACAAGTATAACCGAATGCTAGGAGAGGGCGATTAGTGGTCAAGAAGGAGGTCGCACCTAGGTGTAACACCCGGAAGATACAAGCCATGAAGTCGGCGATGACACCGACACATTAAAAGGCTTTAACGAGCCGGCTACAGCCATGCAGTAGAGCTTACTCTCACAAATTTTGTACACTCATCATGCAGGAAGAACTAAGATTTCATCAACTAAGATTTCTTCTTATATTCAGGGACCGAATCAATTATGAATTTTTACGAAAAAAGCTTAATTTACTTGTTATTCCTGACCGGTAACAGTTTTGAAGCTAGAAAAGCAAGCGCAACGGCTTGACACTTTTTTTCGGTAAAATTATAAAAAGCGATCCCGGCTTTTTATTTTTGCCAGAATAAAAGAGAAAATAAAAAGGCCTTTCCAGCGTAGTTTTTATACCCTAGATGAAATCTATGGGGGTATACTAAGTTTGTTATTCCGTTTGTAACACCTCGAAATAATGATTGTAGAGCAAAATGAATTGGACACCCACGCATAATATTAAAAGTTATTTTGATTTTTGCATGTCCGTCCGTCCGACTGTCTGTCTGTCTGTGCGCATGATAACTCGAGAACGCGTATACTTAGAGAGCTGAAATTTTGTACACGGACTTTAAAAAAAAAAAGTAAAATTAAGTTCGAAAATGAGACAAATCGGCCAACTCCTTCGTGGGTTTGCCATACAAAACTTTCGTTTTCCTCTGTATATTTGGACATTGCCTGAGAACGCGTCGACGTAGAGAGCTGAAATTTCGTACATGATGTTTTTACTACATTAGCAAATAAAATGTCAAAAATGGACTAAATCGGACAACTCATTCTTGGTGTTGCCATATAAAAATTTCGGTTTTTTACGTATACTTTGAAAACGATCAGTCCAAGACATTTTTATTGTACTAAAAACTTCTGCAGAATACGAAATCCTATAAAATTTGTTATAATCATTTTTTCTGTGCGACAAACCGTTCTAGAAATATATGCGACTTGAATAGATCGGTGACCATACGAAATTTAAAACGGGCATTCATCTAGGGTATCATAAGAATTGGTGTTAGACCAATTCTAGCTTTTTTACTTGTTTTAGCTTCAAATTATTATCGGTCAGGAAATAACAAGTAAAGTTGGCTTTTTTCGTAAAAAGTCATAACTGATTCGGTTCCTGCAATTAATATACAGTATACATTAAATTAGTTTTACTAAGGACTAGTTTCGCAACCAAGAAAGTGAGTAATGCAGCCAGAGGAGCAATATCAGTGATCACCTATTCGTATTACTCAAAACTTTTAATTTAAATCAGGAGAAATAATATGCTATCATATAAATATAGACGGGCATTTAATTTTAATTTAAAAAAATCATATGTAGTAGGATTTTCGAAAATTTAAATTTGGTACCAATGAATGGTCATTGCTCATGCTACGCTCAGCCCTTAGTGAGGTCAGTTTTATTCACAAGTTTTAAATATAGAGCATGTTGTATGATGCGTATAGAAGACTTAGTGGAGAAGAATTTATGCACACTCTCACGATTTTAGAAAAAATTAGACACATGAGTAATGCACGAAGTAGAATCAACAGTTTGTGTACGCTGTTTACGAAAGCTGTTTCTGTTAATTACTACCAAAATATTAATTCAGATCATTTTTTTTTATTCCATAGGTGAAACAATGCTTTCCCCCTTGGTGATGTGTGGTCCACAGGGGCTAGAGTTTCTTGTTCCCGTTACTCTTAATATACCTCATTGCGCCGGGCGAACAGCATCGCTTGGACTTGCCCTTAAAGCAACTGATAGTGAAAAGAACCTTCAGACGAATTGGGATAATATCGAATTGCCCAGCAATGCAGCTGCTCACACTGTCTCTGTCAAAGTGGACCACTTTTAATTTCATTTTAATTATGATTAGGCAATCCCACTCTTATGCAATGTATGTATGTAAATATATAATTGCATGCTTTAAGTCTTAAGAAATGTTGAGTGTTTTATGTTAAGCAAGCAGTTTTTGTGCCTTTTAATATAATTTTTGGCCAAAAGGCTCCTGCATCGATCGATATTAATTTCATATTTTTTAGGATTTAAGGACGTAATTTGAAATTAGAACTGGATATAAATTTAAGTTTTATAGAATCTTATTGTTTAAATGATTTGTAAATAGTTTCGTTTTTAGTGAATGTTTGAAATGCTTAAGATTAACGTCAATTTGAATATGTAGAAGTAATTAAAACTGACTAAGTTCATTTATAATTATTGGAATCTTAGCTTTGTTGTATTCTATTGTGAGCGTTTCTGAAAGTACTATTTAAACTTGCTTTTTCTAAGTTTTGTTTGTTGGATCAAAGTGCATTTGCATCTTAAATAAAATTTTTGTCAATAAAGTTGAATAAAAAAATTTATGATTTTAATTACATTTTTAATTAGCTTTAATAGTTTTTAATTTTCTTAAGTGTAAGAGCATTCCTCCATTGCGACAAGCAGTCATCGGATATTTAGGTCACGCGTCAGGAAATTCCATATAATGTAAAAAACTTTTCACATTTCGATTTTCTCAGGAGGATGACGAAGGGAAAGTAAATTGAGGAGAGAGCTTATTGAAGGACAGGAACGATGATGATGACAGCACACCCAAGCTCAACAATAGAATCGAAAATACTCACTACCTCTTGTAGTGTTATATAGGATTGCTTTCAACCCTCTTAACCCGCAATTATGCAGTTGTAGTGTTTAACCTTTCATAAACAGAAATTCATTAATTGATGTATTACAATAGAATGGAAACTTTAGGCTGTCGCATTAATAGTTTTTCAGGTAAACTGCCATGTGTAAGAGAAGCAAGTAAGGAGCAATACGTCTGGTAAGATTGGGAACTAGAGGGAGAGATCATCAACTAGAAACCTTAACTCACCCCGATATGCGAGATCAGTACGATTATCCATAGAAGAGACGTGGTAGATACGACTGTATGTACAACTACACTCTGGGGATTAAAGTAGAATCGTTGATACTCTGTTTCCCACAAAATATTTCCTGAGAAGTCTTCATTTATGCAATTATAGTACTTCGCGTACCACCCACAGATCAGTAGTAAACGACAGCTGCATAAGCTGCCTCAAATGCGTCTGAGAATCCATGTAATTGTGACTGAGCAGTTTCGTAGAACAGCTGCAAGTACTATCAATCTACAATTTACTTTTGCTTCACACAATTTATCATTTTATACATTTTTGTTTCTATTCCTTTTTCTTTTTTAAACTTATTTTTCTATTTTTATTTCTTTTAAATACTTATATATCTTATATATTTATTACTAAATGCTACCTTAATATCAACCAGCCACCAAGGCGTAGCATTTCTTAATATTAGTCCTGACTCGCCTGATAATCTCGCTGAATTCAAGAATCGGCTTCTCAGTGTATTTACATGTGAAGCTTTAGAGGATCTCATTTATAAAGATAAAATGCTTATTTGTCACTTTCGTGACTCTTAAGTAAACTGTTTGTTTGAACGTGCGTGTATTACCTCAAAACGTATTCCTTCAGACAATAGCTTGAGGATATAATACAATTCCCTGCTGTTTCTCAAACAATTGGGGAGCAATATGCATGCAGTCAAGCTCACACACTGAAGAAAGAATTCACTACCAAAGTTTTTTTTAGATAGACTCGATTGTTCAAGTCATCACCTTTAACGATTTTTAAAATTTAGATGGGTTTTCTTATCTTCCCAATGACTTACGCTGAAATTTAAAACTTTTGTTTCTCCCAAGTCGCTTTGTGGAAAATATTTTATTAAAGGCATACTGTTGTGCAGCGAATAAGCTTAACGCACTGATTAGCTTTAGGGTGCTTTTTTGGAAGAATAATAACGCAAGACTAGTTTAATAAAATTTAATTAATCTTTAATTTACAAGAGAATTTGAAAGACACGATCGTTCTAAGAGTAAAAGCGAAACTGGTTATCTAGCCACACTCCATCGACAGTCAAGAAGCTTCAAAAATATGCTAAAAACAAATAAGAAGCTCATGTTACCATTTCGCGTGTGCAGTTTGATGATAAGTACGGGTACTTGCACTGCACACGAGCATGAAAAGCTGCATCGACAGCTAATTAATTAGAATTTTAAATGCAACTTATGTTTGCGAATGCAATAAGAAATTAATATGAATGCAAAATGAATGTAAGTTAATATGAATGCAAAATGAATGTAAAATAATATGAATACAAAATAAATGCTGTTTCGGCTGTCTGCAGTATTAGGGTATTGGCTTTACAACAATGCGATGTATTTGAGTTGAAGCTGAGTTTGAAGTTGCTGATGAAATTCCCTCATGCCTATAAAAGATATGCTAATCATATTTCAGTCATGATTATGAAAATTTGTAATAAGGAAATTAATTTACATTTTTAGGGATTTCAGGTATTGGTTCAGCGTATATATATTCATATACAACATAAACTTAATAAATTTGCCTTTCAGCTTCAAATCATGAATAAACCTCCTTTCGATTGAACCAATGCGAAACATGGCTGCATCATAAATGAATTTCCTAAAACATGAAATGGCAGCTCTTCTACACATCGCTTTGTTATGGTCGAAGATACATAAGGTAGCATACTGCATCATGTGGCTTCATCCCTAGTGCGATCCCACGGCAACGGTATACTGCCACGTTTGGACAGCTAAGTATTCTCACTCATTTAGTGAAATGTGAAAAAATACAAGAAATCAAAAGAAAATCTGTGGTGATATAATAAAATCCGGAGTAAAAAGTCGCAGTACAAGAAAAAGGCAAGGAAGGTGACGCAGGAGGATCCTGTTGTTTGTAAGAAGCTAACAAGGCAGGTATTTTTCCTTTATATTATTTATTTAGTCAACCTGTTAATTTGGAGCGAAGGAAAATTCAGATAAAGAATAAAATTTACCCAAAATAAAAAAGAGAAAACCCATCACTACGGCAGTGAGTAGTACGTACACGGTGATGCGTGCAGATTTTTGTGAGGTTACGCGATAGACGAAACGTGGCCTCGCAATCCTCTCCAATTCTCAAGACATTTGTGTACCCTCGAATCGAACCAGACAGGGACGAATACGTACGTCGAGTAATCAACAACAGGAGAACTTGTTGGTGTTTTTATGGCGTCATACCATACTCCAGAGAAGCATGAAGCCCATGCAGTTGTTTCATAAGCACCCCCAAACTAGTTAACGTGTTACAAACCACAGGTGACCTATACTGTCAGCTTGTTTCCTGACGTATCTATTTAGGTCCAAAATGGCCATGCATTAATTACTAGCACGAGAAGATGACTGTCAGAACTATGCTCCAGCTCTAGAATGCGAAACATAGTAGTTAGCTAGAATTTTAATCCGATGCTGAAAGAAAAACAAAAGAAAAGAAAAACTCGCTCAACACAGTAGGGAATCTTTCAGTACTAGAACTTAAGTACCTACAGGTATGGACAAGTAGATACATAATTAGGTATAGGAATTTCTAAGGGTACTAAGTCTCAGTATAAAGAAAAGAGTGAACAAAATGCTTATTTTTAGTAATTATTGCGGCTATTTCACATAGCCCCGCCTGGGTAAATAGTTTCCGATCGCTTGTCGATTTATTAACATGGTGCAATCTTACAACTATCAAGAACGATAACAGATTTTTGTCAGAATCAGCGGCACGACCTCCAGGGACCTTCTTCGAGGGAACATACCTTATGTAAGTAAAGTTGTGTGTCTAAAATATTGCAATGTAATCGAGCCCATATCGATAGTTCTGAAAGGAGAATATTTTATTACTATATATTTTATATCTATATTCTTTAAAATAGCACTGCCTATATAACTATCACATTAATAGTGTCGCTCTCCATTTTCGTGTATAGTGTAAAGGTAATGCCCCCATTCAGTGGAATTTTCTTTGTACGAATTTGTCATTAGACTTGTTGGTGCCGATTATGCACAGTTTCATTTATTTTAAGATATTAGCCTAGACTGAACGACATAAGCATTTAACATTAGATTTGTTAGTGCTGATTATGTATATTCACTTCTTTTAAGATATTAGCTTAGACTGAACTCCATAAACAAGTATCGTTGAATCTGTTAGTGTTGACTATACACATTTTCAATTCTTTTTAACATATTAGCTTAGACTAAACAGGATAAGCACTTGTTACCAAAGTTGTTAAAGCTGCCTGTATGGAGCAGTTGCTTGCCTTAGAGTAATCTTAGTACATTCTCTAAACTCTAATCAAATCAACAACTGTCAACAAGAGAAACTACGACAACTGAAAGAGGAAAATGGCGCAAAACTCACTTGATTTGAGTTGACTCGAGTGATGTGACATAAGGCTTTTGAATCGTTACTGGTCCTAAAATGATATACATACATATATAAATATATTCATTCTTATTATCGTTATCACTTTAAGTGAGAAATGGCGTTACGACACAAAAATTTTATTATGATTGTCGTTTAAAGTGACATTTGTCGAAAACAGTATTACTGTTGTCGTATTAAGTAGACAAATGTCGATGTAAGTGATAATTAAGTGACAATTTCACTCATTTGGTTTTTGTAAGTAACATGTTAGATATGTGTAAGGAAACGGAAAATGCAAATGGAAAAAGATAAGTTTTATGGTGGCTTTTTAAGTTGTTCGTTAAAACATAAAATTCAATAGTTTTTTATAAATTAAATTAAATTTTCTTTTGCATTTTTAGTGTAAAACGTACAAAAACAAAATAATTTGAAGTCATGATAGATTTTATGGTGAAGCATCCTTTTATAGCTAAAGGGCTGAAATACACAGAATACATCGTGTTTATAATTTTTTTCTATTAAACATTTTCAAAAATAACAACAATACAACGAAATAAGACAAACCTCACTTTTGTCTACAAATGTAATTCATACCCTGACGCTATCTGTCCACTTAAAGTGACAACGATAATAAGGCTTCGAAGAAAAATGTCACGTCATACTGTTCGACAACGATAATACGAAAAGTGAAGTGAAGTAAATTGGGTTCCTATTAAATAGTCTGCCGTCTGCCATCGCATTTGGGTTTAGGCCTTACGAAAGCGATAAATGCCGACGGGCGATGGTAACTGCAGATTCCTGCGTAATAATACATGCTCCATAAAACGTTCTTGGAGAAAATTGATTCTATTACTGCAATAGCCTGCCGTTTGCCGTCGCAATTGTGTTTAGGCCTTTAGAACGTCAAAGCGATTCTCAGCATTTATTTCAAGACCGGGTCGTTGAGTAATAATCATCTTTATAACTGAATTCATAGGTTTACACATTCCAAAGTACTCTTAAGTATAAACCACCTGGGACTGATCATCGTATACCCCATTTTTTTTAAATCGTACGCAGGAGCTGCCCGATTTCGTCCATCTTCGAAATTAGATCTGCACTTATTACGAGAACGTTGAGTACAAATGTCAGTTTTTATTTCAACTCTTTCGCTCTTTCTCAAGCAGATCCAAATCAGTATGATCTATTTTGGTGATTTTCCACCTTCATCATTCTGAAGTTTGTAGTTTTAAAATCCAGCTTCTTTTCTTGTTTTCTGTTTCTAATTATTCTGTCACTTCTTGGTAATGTATCATTACTTAAATGCAGATTTCTTTATCCGCCAAACAGAGTCTGCCTGAAATCAGAGCGGATATTCTTCAAATAATTGTCAGATATCCGATGAAATAACAAGAATAACTGAGTATTTTAAAAAATATACACCACGCAGATTTTTTTACAGCTAGTACCTAGAAATTATTTCATTCTGAAAACTACAAAATATTGTTGAAATTTAATATTTGTTATTTAACAACATAAAATTCTTTTAATCAAGACTAAAATATACGTCTTAGCACTGCTGAAAAATGTTTTCTCCAATGATTAAAGATTGGGAGCACAAAGGAGAGAGATATTTAGACACTAATTTTTGTTTTCTTTTGCACAACAGAATTTTTTTTTAGAAGCATACCTATATAATATAAATATATATACATTGCTGTTGCTGCCGGCATACTACAGAAGGTGAGGATTAACTTTAGACTCAGCTTTACAAGCATAATTTGTATCGGAGAATTGTATCAAATGTTAGGACTACAACAGTACAAGGGCAATATCACGGTACAAGGTTTATCTTCAGTAAGGACGGTTTTACGGTTGTCATCTTACAATCACCTATATGTGCAAATATACAGTCTATCCAAGCTTACTGTGCAGCAACCTTACAGAATTATCATTTAGCTGATCCACGCTTTAACGGGCCCGCAAAGAATTAATCTCATTCTGGAAGCAGATAACTTTCTGCAAATATTACAGGATGACAACAGAAATATTTCACCAGATTTTCTATCACTACTGAATAATCACATTTATTATAGTTGTCGACTCACCGAAGTGACAAGCTGCGCAGTCACTCTAACTTCAATTACGACGGCGAAAGAGGCCGACGTGCAACGGCAATTGAAGACTCCTATATAATACACGCTCCAGAAAACGTTCCTGAAGAAAGTTGTTCCTATTATTGCAACAGTCTGCCGTCGCAGTTGTGATTAAGTCCTTACTTGTATATTTTTAAAACAGAGAGCCAGCTATATTTATAAGTAGGTATTCATCTAGGGTAAAGGCATCTTTACATCAAAAACAAAAACAGAAAAACTCAATTTATTCCACTTTAAAGCATGATTTTTTCTCCAATGACTAATAAAATCCAGGGAAATAGGATAAACTAAGAATTTTACTGAGAAAATAGTTTATTTATTTCAGATTTTTAAGAGAAACACAATTTTTATGTATTATATGTCATGACCTTAAATAGTCTGAATATGCAATGATTATATTCCATACTATGTTTGTTACAAATGTATATGATGACTCTGTAATGAGCTATTGGGGTACTATGTCCAATTCTCGTGCTTATGATAATATGTATAGGATATGACTGTGCCAGGGAAAGGTAAGTATAACAACAACAAACACAAAAAACATAAACACATATACCATCACATCTAGCGTTAGGCCCTAATGTTTCACAAGTCATAACCTCAGATAGCCTGAGTGTATAATGATTTAATGTCCTGCTATGTTTACTCCAAACATACATGATGACTGCGTAAGCAGTCACTGTCCTCAGATGTCTGGGCCAAGGTATATACATAGAATACAAGTTACTCCCATTACGAACCATGTTCCCCTATTAGATGACGTAATATTGTGAAATGTATAGGGAAGTACGGCACAGAGAACACAATACTCTATCTCCTCTCTCTGTCTTTCCTATAAAAATGTATATACATAGTCACAAAATTACGTCACAGGCTATCAGCTGCAATGAGTCAAAATTTTAACAGGAATACTTATGTCTTCTATATACCTTGGTCTGGACCCTCAATTCCTCAGCACGTCAAAATTAGCTCCATACAATGTCTGTTACTATCTAATGAGCTACTGTGGCATCACGTCCAATCCTCTTATAAATGTTCAATTAAAATTAAAATTTTCATTATTTCAGTTCCATCTAAAGGTGTTCATACCATCATAGGCTTTGAGAAGCTGCAAATCGCTGGCTAGACAGTAGTGAATATACAACATTAAAAAAGTCGAGATTACTTCTATTTATTCTTTGTATTTAAACGGAGAAAAGAGGTACGCCTGAAATTGAAACACTGTAAATTATTTTCTGGGAAATATTTGGCTGACTTGCTTAGGCGCACACGCTACTAATATGCATCAGAGTTCGATGATGAGAGAAGGGTATTACTTTAACTTTAGAATATTAGAAAAGTAAACAATGAACGAAAATTAAAATATGTATAAGACACTGACATATAATAAGAATGGACTGAGCCATCCTATCTAATTCCTATAGTTAAAAATGGCACAAATTTTTGCTAAAATCTATTTGTCTCTTTCAAGCTCAAAATGTACACTGAACTGTAACCAATTTTGGAAACAGTACGGCTGTGTTAATTGGAATGCATTGGAATTGACATAAAAATTCAGACAAATATATTGTTTTTATACGTCTATCTCTTACAAGCTCAAGGAAATTTGACAACAAATCTGGAGAGGAACACATTTTTGAGTAATATTACAAATGAGTTTTTGGGTTAATTAAAACAAATTTATCTTTCTAAGTAATTTTAATTTAATGCAATACTATTTCATAACATCTTTAGTGTTTCCAATCGACAAATAATAATAAATTATGAATCGGTGTGCAATTGTACGAAATAAAGGGTTTTCACAGCCTGTTCAATATCTGTGCCATTTTTTAAGCAAGAACGCTCAGTCCATTCTTATTATATGTCAGTGGTATAAGATCAAATTTTTCACGATGAAAAGTTTCGAAATTCCCTCAAGCTCCCAACACTATTGTACGGGTGCGGTGAGGTGATCAGTGGACTCGGGCTCTTACTTTTAGTATTCGGATATTTCCGGCTACTTATGTGGGAAGCTTTTTCCCTTTTCGCATTTGCTTGCTTAAGCGTTTCTCTCAGATACTCATCGGTTTTTGATTCTTGATACAAGAACAAAAATATAGTGGCTAGGCTTGTGGAAGCAATTACTGCTTTTATTTGGTGCTCCGAACTTACTTTATTGGATATGCATTTTTTGAAGTCAGACAAAATTCATTCACAGAGTAGGCACCTTACCGTTTCGAATAGTCATCTCGAAACTGCGAATAGCTCGGTCATAAGCAACTAATGAGATGCCTTCTCTTAATCTTTCCTGAACGCATTTTTTTTAATGTACATATCTACCATTTCCGTCTAATTTTTGAGCACCGAAATGACGAGCTCTAATCAATTACCTTATTTGCATAATATATCTAAACCCGCGCTTGAGCTTACAGCGTTTCAATGATTTTAATTAAGCTTGCATGAACCTACCAGTTAACTAGTTTAACATAAATTACAGGCAGCGCAAATAAGAACCGTCTCGAATATAATTCCGCAAAAGAACGACGTGCGAATCCATTAAAATGAGAATAATTACACGAAAAGGCAGCGCCAGTTAAATAGAAATAAAAGTAGCAAGCAAGTGACCGCACTGATGCAGTAAAGGTCAAATGAATATTATATATGGAACGCCTGAAAGTCATGTGCCAATGCCAAAAAACGTTTAACAAGCACTCGCCATTTGGAATACCTATGAACGAAAAGCTAATAATAAACATATATAGCAGCTCTTGTTGAGCAACAATTAAAGTTCCTGCTATATTCATTCTTTAGTTAATGATTTGAATAATTGTGATTGTATAGAACATTTAAAAAATATTATCTTCCACCTACAAAGTAGTAGTGCCAAACATATGGATTCACACTATTGTGCTTTGCGATTACTATATAATCGACGACCAAAAGAAACAACCTTTTTTTTAGTTTCAACTAAGATTTTCGTCTTAGGACGACACGAGATGGGAATTTTTGAAGCCACTTTTTTCAGTAACTCGATGGAACTTGTTTATCAGTATGGAATACAGAGAAGGTCGATTAAGATTTACGAGCTACCTACGACTTAACATGAAAATTACCCAAAGCGACTTTCCTTTAATATTAAAAAAAAACATCATACTCATCTCAGCTCGGAGTTCAAACAAATTAATGAACTGCTGATGGAGCTAGCAAAAGCTAAACTGAGTGGAAACTTTTGTATAAAAGTCAGTGAAGCACACAAGCGAAATTAGTTTAACTAGTTGCGCGCTTTGTGATTGGTTTGCATCGAGTTAGTGCGGTTTTACATTTATACACATTTTATGTACTAAGTACCTACCTATTTGGCATAAATTAAATTGAAGTTTAAAAGTTAACAAAATGCGATTAGTACTACTTGCAATTTGCGGTAATTGAAAAAAAAAATGCTTTTCAATTAAAAATTAAAAAAAAAAGTTGAAATTTATAAAAATAAAGAGACAACAATTTCTGTTATACAATATTTTTTGGTGTTGCTATTTCAACATTGTTATAACGTAAATATAAATAATTACCGAATAAGACCATGCCGGTCGCGCAGATACGTAATAACAGTGATTAATGCGTTTAGTTTTGTATCTAAATGATTCGCAAAATTGCTTCCGGCATTCATCATAACAATACAATAATAATTGCTGTTAATTTTGCATTGTAAAGTTTTTATATAAAAATTTCAATTAAAATCAATTAATTAAAATTTCAAAACTCTTCTCAAAAACAAATTAACGGTTTTCTGATTTAGTGTTACTGGTGAAATGAAGTTAATTTTTTCCATTTTTATACTAATTCCTTCAATTTTTATGTAAACATTTTAATATTGGAGCACCTGTACTGATAAATCTTCGCAAATTGTAAGCCCTAGGAATACCATCGCAGGGGTCGTGGGTTCGACACCTACCTAGTTTCCTGTCGACTTTATAGCTTCTCCTGTTTAGCAGGTTAGCACTATGGGCCGCTCTGACCTCGTGCTTGGGATTTATCGTCCCGCTCCCACGAAAAAAAGGAAAGACAAAAGATGGTAGACTGTTCCATATTCGCTAAGTTCGGGATAACAGCTTCACGAAATTTTACGACCGAAAGTATTTTGAAGGGTAACACGCCTTTTACGGGGCGAAATCGTTGGATGGACATCCCGAAAAGTGATTCCACATTTTTTTTTTTTTTTTTGTTTTGTGAAAGGTTAGACAGTTTACTATCATCAGTTTACATTTACTGCCACCCTCAATAGGATGTATCAAAAATGTTACAGGTTGAAGTACCTAAAACAATAGGGGGGAGGTCTTGAACTCATAACCCCCATGTAGCCACTCTTGGCCCATTAATGCTATGTAGTGTAGGTTAGCTATTCTGAACAGAATTCAACAGTTGTTATACTATTGAACAAAGTGTTAAAAAGTGAGTACAATAGATTCTCATAGAAATTTGCAAAAAAAAACTTTAATTAAAAAGTCAGGATGATTCAACGACCTGTTGAATCGAAACTAGCGACAGTACCTACCAACTTGAAAATCTTGCTAAGACCCTTGTGTATAGAACTATATAGTGATTACGAAAATGCTTCCTTGTTATAATGTCATATATCTCCACTTGTACCATTTTGAATAGTTTTGCTCACGTTCAGTCGCTAAAATTTCGTCAACTGAACCAAGGGCAAGGGGTTCAAGGGATAAGTCATAAGATCATAGCACAACTAATCATATCCAAAGGGAATGGAACAACCAGTAAAGCGTCATTAGAATATAAAATCAACGATGGCTCGACTCGACGTCTAGATGCAGTGTTTGGCGTAATTTGATTCCAGTGTAATTTAATTAATAATTCCATTACAATTTAATCAAATTACCAAGTAATCTAATTAAATTATATTTGATTACA
The DNA here is from genome assembly GCA_963924295.1 of Dioctria rufipes. NCBI lineage: Eukaryota > Metazoa > Arthropoda > Insecta > Diptera > Asilidae > Dioctria > Dioctria rufipes. Next base: position 82,815,089 of record OZ002741.1, on the reverse strand, counting down.
TTTCAATCAAATTACTTATGAGAGATATGTAATCTCTTACAATATAATTCGATTATTTTGTAATCTAATTACATTGTAACAGATACTTTGTAGATTACTTAACAGTAATTAATAATATAATGAAATGAATTGAAAGAAAATAGTATTGTTCTCGTACGAAATTAGTTTTAGTGAGTTTAATGAAGAATTAGAATACAAATATCTTAAATATCTTAAATGTAATCACATTAATTAGATTAACATGTAGTGGAATTAACATGTAATCGATTAATGTGTAATCAGATTAACTTGTAATCACACTACACGTTAATCGATTACATTAGTAATCTGCTACAAAGTAATCTGATTACAGATTACATGGTTAATTGTAATTGTTAATCATTAATCAGATTACATTTTGCCCAACACTGCCTTGATGCCGTAACAAACTAGCAATTCTGCGTTCCAATATAAAATCAATAATTCCTCGGCCTGATGCAGGGAAAGTCGCAATTTTTTCTTAGAAATTTACTGGCAATTCCTTAGAATTGTTATGCATTATTGAATTGACGCGTAGAGGGTGCAATAAGCATTCATTTCTTCTTAGAAATTTACAGAAAACGTTTCGACAGAATTTTTACTCAGTCTGGTGGCCGTCTGGAGTTATTTTTAGAACAATCATACAATGTGTGCCATTATCGGCCTCCAATAATAAATAAAAATTCTAAGGAAAAAATTTCCAGTAAATTTCTAAGAAAAAATTTCGGACTTCCCTACATCAGGTCGAGTCGAGGAATCGTTGATTTCATATTGGAGCGAGGTATTGCTGGCTTAAGGCCAAAACACAAGACACAGTAAACGTGACGCGACAAGTGTGTTTGACACCGGGCACTGTTTGATTTATTGTAAAAGAAAATGCAGGAAGGAAAAAATTAAGAAAAATCTTTAATATAACTTATGCGGTTTACTTAAAATTGCAAAGTATAAAAAAAAACTAAAAAGAAAAAAGAAGAAGAAGACGTGATTGCTATACATGGTATGCCGCTTATCACACAGCAGAACTTTTTCCCTCATTTTCTCTATTAGTTTCTCTTCAAAATCTCTAATTTCTCCAACTAATTAAAGAAATTAATTTTATACAAGGTTTTAATAACTAGTTTATTTATTATTATCCTATACTTTATAAAAATAACGAGGTCCACATAACATGAATGTCAATTATTCACTGTCCACACAGAAATACCAATTATGTTGGCGACTAATTTAGAAATTTTCCAAAACTTTTTGTTGGCAACTTGTCGTTAAGTATATGAGATTCCCATATATTCGAATCTTTGCCAGCAACCAATTTACGGCGACTTTGTTGTGTTGCTCTCACTGTGTTTTGGCCTTTACCCTTTGGTTACGTCTGCAGTAGTATCACCTCTACAATACAGCAAGGTACTAAGTCAAACTTCGTTTCACAATCACTATATAGTTCAATACACAAGGCTAAGACTTAACCTTATTATTTGCAAAGTGCAATATGACACAAGAACTAAAATGAAAGAAAAACTTTCTAAATAATTCATATATTTACAAAGGGAGCTACTTTTTAATATGCGTTGGGTGTTTAATCCATTTTGCTTTCATTTTCCTTCCAATGAAGCTAGCAGCAAGCACACGAAAAAGCTTGAATTGCGTCCTCCCAAGGACATGCCTACACAAATGTCCCATAAAGTGTCCAATGAAGAGGCGTACTTTCTCGTTCCTTCCAAGGCAGCTAGGGGGAAGCGCACGAAAAAGCTTGAACTGCTTCTTTCTTAAGGCATGCCTGTACCAACGAATGTCCTATGAAGTGTCCAATATAGAGGCATGCATCATAACTTCCAAAAAAGGGCATCCGGTTTGAATGATGGTATGATTCCATTTCATGCTGGGTACTTACAGATTTTGAAGTTCTGCTTCAATATTTGTGGATAGATATTGCCAAAATGAAAGAGTCAATTTTCACGTATATTTCCGTATATTTGAATATTGGATGAGAACAGACTGACAGAGACTTGAAACTTTGGGTACAGTATTCAAACATATATCTTAATTTATATATTTTATATATATATGTATATCAAATCGAACAATAATTTTGTACGGTTGCCAAACAAAAATTCGATTACGTGTACTGGGGAAAACGGTCAGTCCCAGATGTTTTTAATACAATGCTTACATATATGTATACGTATGTATATATTGGTTATAACCATTTTTACCATCCAACGAACCATTCTAAAAATAATAGTGTGAATAACGAATACCTAGATTTTTGGCTATAATATTTCTTCGAATGGTAAGTCTTAATGGACAAACTGAGATAATCTTGTACAAATTCGAGGAAAACGTGAATTTACCACACAAGATTATTCCGCTGGTAAAGTAAGAAGCAACCATACGGAGCTCACTTGTTTACATTTCCCTCTTTATAAAACAGTCGACCTCTAATACCACGCAGGTTGGGCGAGAGGGGGGGGGGGGGGGGGGGGTTCACGTAAAAGAGTAATCTTCTGATATGTGTGAATTATCAATTACGGATACAGAGTACCTTACAGACTAAGCCTTAAGAATAAAAGTACTGACTAACTATACATATTCTCCAATTCAAAAACATTTAAAATCAGGTCAATACCAGTACCTACAATATATACCTATAATTTTTGTTAAATTGTACCACGCATTTAGTGATAGGTTCATTATAACCGTAATTGGTTCTATGAAATGGTACTTGCAGCAAATGACGTGGTCTTATAAGTCTTTCTGATACATACCAATTAATCATTGAGAGGAGCTCCGGTGATTTTATATGATAACATATAATATCTCTAATAAACGTTGCACAACCAACTTCTCTTCTGAAGTCCAGCTTGGATGAACCTAACAGCGGGCAGCGTATATCATACGAAGGCATGTTATACCTCCAATAAGGGTTTTTATCCAGTTCAAGTGAAAGACTTCTGTACTTTTTTTTTAAAAGGCAGGGAGACGAGAGATCCCAAGCACGAAGGCCAAAGCTGCCCATTGTGCTATGCCTCTAGAAAGCCTATCACCAAAACCTTGCAGTCCTCTTAATGAAGCGCATCAGGTCCTGGTAGGAAGATTTTTCAGTTCATCTACAGATAGGAGGGCAGACCCTACAGTATCCAGCCTGTTCCGGGCGAAGGCCGGACAATCACACAGAAAGTGTTCGGTTTTCTCAGTGTCCCCTAACCTGGCAGGCCAGACACTCAGGGTTGTCAACAACTCCCATCCTTGTTAGATGAGCGTGAAGCCTGTGGCCAGTGATGATGCCAACCACAGTTCTACATTGTTTCCCCATGAGAAAATCAGGGATATTCCTATTGGGCCCATCAAGAAACAGTTTTGTGTACCTGCATGTACTCAGGTTCTCCCATCTCTGCTGATGCTGTTCATGGACATTTGTACTGCATCGATACGTTTTATATGTACTTTATAGGACGGATAATCGAAGACTATTGGTGGAAATTTTCGGTAAAAGGACATTACTTTACATTACGTTTATTAAAAAATAACTTTGAAATAGATGTACATAAATGAAAATGAATTCTACATATATATACATATAAAACAACATAAAATTTGAAAATCATTGTTCCTGAACAATACTATTCTTAACCGAAATATCAGGGTAAATTTTTGCTGAGATTGATAATCCGAAAATCTAGCGAAAATATTTTCCAAACTTTTTAATTGGAAAATTCACAATTTTTAAACCGACAATCGCAAACAATATTAACTGCATACATAGATGAATATGAACGTATTGAATTCTAGACTAACATGATTTTGTTTTTTTTTTTTTTTCAGTTATAATACTCTGTTCTACAGTTTTGGCTTTTCCAGCGAAAGGAGGAAGCAATAATGCATGCACAAAATCGTGCGATGATTACGAGCCAGTTTGCGCTTCTCCAAAAAGCGGTAAGGGTGCGCCTTTATCATTTGGAAGTCAATGTGTTCTAGAGAGATATAATTGTGAACATCCAACTGCAAGTAAATATCTATTCACACTTAATCCGTAGAAACCAACACTAATCAGCAATTTCCTTCTTTCAGCTTACGCATATAAATCTGGGGGAGAATGTCCAGGTAGTACCGGCATCAGATTGCAATAGATAGCAAAAGCATGATAATTTAATTCATTAATGGTAAACTGTTTGTTTTTTTACCTAAATATATCTCATCGAATTGTAAAACATTTGTTAAATTTTATTTTATATTCATTTCAATTCAATTTTGGCTTAAATTGTTTGGAGGCTGAGATATAATATTAATATGCTAAATAAATGAAAAAGGAAGGCAGATAATGTAAATGTAAGCTTTTTTTATCTCAAATGTGCGTTCGAAAGGTTGATTGGAATATTATTTGACAGAAATTAACAAGACATAGGATAAACGTTAAGGGGTCTACTTGCTTAACATAATGCAGGTAGTTAACTTAAAGGAATCCCCAAATAGCAAAGAAGTAAATATTATTGTGTACACCAAAAATCCTTAAAAGGAGTTTTACTATTCCTGAAATACGAATTCATACATAAATTTTCCAGCAACTTTCTGAAAAGAGCTACTACATACATTGGCGTAACCAGGATTTTTGTCTTGGGCGGCCAAGTCCATACTTTCCTACATAACCTTTAACAAACATTTTGCTTGCGAAGTATACCAGCTCATGGGCATTCCCAGCTATTGACCGACATTTTTCATCCATTACTAATAATACCTAGAGCCAATGAAATTGCATAGATGAAAAAATCTACAAAGTTGATGAGAGCCTATAAGTTACAGAGCCCGAAAGAAACATAATCTAAATTCTAAAACTTAATTTCCGCTAAAATAATTATTCTGAACAAAAAAGCTTCATAAAATAATTCTCACTTTACAAGTCGCAGACATGTGTCCGTTTTTATAGCCTAGATGAAATCTATAGGGTATACTAAATTTGTCATTCCGTTTGTAACACCTCGAAATAATTATGGTAGAGCAAAATGGATTGGACACCCATTCATAATATTAAAAATTATTTTTTGGATTTTTGCATGTCCGTCCGTCCGTCCGTGCGCACGATAACTCGAGAACGCGTATACTTAGAGAGCTGAAATTTTGTACACGGACTTAAAAAAAAAGTAAAATTAAGTTCGAAAATGAGACAAATCGGGCAACTCCTTCGTGGGGTTGCCATATAAAAATTTCGCAGGACGTGTGTGCATTCGGGGCGATTTCAATAACAAAAGCTTTTGAGATAGGGCAGTCTTTGTCGAGGTTCGGATGTTAGAAGCCAGAAGAACAACGAACAATTTTCAATTGTTTCCCATTCTTTAATATAATTATATATTTTTTTAAATGTTATTGAGCATACGGAGACAGAACAGTACATTCCTTATCAGTTAGTATATGGATACTTAGTCAGTCAATATTCGGCAATCGGGCGATAAGCAATAAAATCGAGACCAACGGTGACGAGTAGATATTTACGAAATGAGACTTGATTCCTTTTCAGTTTTTGTTATTTTCAGTTTAGTCGGACAATTAAATGATTGTGAAAATAGATTAGTACATAATGCAATTGGTGAATTGAATGAAAGTGCGTTCTTTTCTTTATTCCCAATGAACCCAAGCGACACTCATATATACCGTACAGTCTAAACATCTGGCACGATTTCAATGTTTTTTCAGTCATAGCAAATAGTGTTTATTTGAAAAATAATATATAATTTGTACGATTTTAAAAGAAAAATAAAAGAAAATGGTGGCGTTTAATTAACAGCGACCTTTATTTTCCTATTCCCCTCCTTTCCTTTTCTTCTGTATTAAGGAAAATAAATCAGAATCCTCAAGTTCTATACACAAAACTAATATGATAGTGACACCCTGCCTAATGCCCAACATTTATTCCAAGTACCAGTACCAATACCAGAGCCTGGACTTAAAATCTTTCAAGTAAAAGGTAGTTAAAAATTGTCAAATACAAGTCCTGATACTGGTACTTCCAAGTCCCTCTTATTAGCTTTTAAGTACCTAAGTACCGCCAAGTTCATACTGAAGTTCTTGTTAATTATTTAAGTACGGTTTCTAATAATAGAAGTTCAACAGCTTTCGAAAACTCAAATCAGAAATTTTGAAAAATCTATAGCCAGATAAATGACGGGATGATGTTTTCATTTACAAAATATCATAAAATATGTTGCAGCAAGATAGTAAATGACACAGAAACGTATAAGCTTTTGCTGTTTTTATTTCCAATTTTGGAAGGATTTTATACAATATTTGAGTCTGCCTTTAGCAAAACAAGCTTTTCAAATGTTATATCAGATAATGATTGGCTATGTGGAGCATTTACAAGACTTGCAAATGAAAATAAATGCTCCACAGGCTCAGAGGAATAGAACGGGGTGTGGCACTTGATTGCCAACTTTCTCAACAAAGGATATTAATTCAATATGTCAATATCTGCCCTACTGTCACTTATATATTCCGCGAATTTTCTTTCTTTTTTACTGAAGGCGGTAAGATTTCTTGAGGTACTGTCGTGATCCACACAACCTCTATTATTAAAAGGCGCTATTTGTAGTAACTGCGTACTTTGGTACCTATAGCGTACTTAAGCTTATATATGGGACTTATGAGTACCAGTTCTAGTACCTGGACTTGTACTTGAAAATTTTTAAGTACAAGAATCGGGACTTGTACTTGAAAATTTTTTGAATTGATCAGTAGGTACCGAGACTTATGCATAAAAATTTTTTAAGTCTAGATCTTGGTATTTGCACTAGTACTTAAGTATCAATGCACTTAAGTTCTTTGCAGGTCTGATTTATACCATCTGTATGTGTTTCAAAAAGTAAAGTTAGATACACATTTTAGAACAATTATTTACATTTTTATTAAGCACTAATCAAGAGATATCAATAGTTTAATTCTATATAAGCATAAGTTTACGGTTTTCTCTACAAATTCATTTAACACCTGTTCGCTATTAATTTGCTTTTAATTATTTCATTTTCAATGTTGAGGAGCGCCATATTCGAAAGCCTCTCCTGAAGCATAGTTGCTTTCAACCAAGTTTTAACTCGACGCATGGAGAAAAGCTCCGTTCACAACCGGCCGAGCTCATAAGAAGACCAAGAGCTGCTTGCAGCAACTTATAGAAACTTGCGCAGAAGTCTTTATTAATTTCTGAATGTTCTTGTTTTAGAAGCCTTTAAGGAGCAAATGTCTATATTGAAAACATTTTTATAATTTTCTACGAGCATCGCCATATTTGAGGTCCAACTTTATGAATGAGTAAACTGACTGTGCCAAAGGTAAAGGTAGATTTTCAAACTTATTTTTGAAGTTAGTGATAATGTTGTCCATCACTTGGTTGTAAATATGTGTCTTCCTCAATCTTCGAAAGGCCTTGTATCTAATAACAAGTCCACTAAACTAATTTTACCTACAGTGGACCTTATCTCTCCGGTTGCCTTCTCCTTTTCGAGACTCGAGTAGGTTCTAGACTAATTTTATGTTTTTCAGCAAATTTCTCGATTTTCGGAAGTATGAATTGTCTATAGTTGCTAATATAGTTTTATTTCATAATGTAACGTAATAAAAATATTATTGAATTTTTTAACTGCTCACTAAATAATTCTTCCTTATAATCATTCTTATTATTGAATCAGTTAGGATCGGAATCGAATAAGCTTAAGAACGCCTTTTTTCCGCAAAATTAAACAAAGGTTTACGAAATTTTCAAATTTCATTAAAATTTCCACACAAAATGTCAAAAATATTTCCGCATTATTTCTCTTCTTACGCTTTTGTCAAAATTCAGTGAAATCAGAGCAATCTCAGAACAGTTTTGAATAATTTTAAAAATATTTCAACAGATTTTCTTAAAGAAAAAAATTTTTGTTGGGCCTCTTTGATTCCGAACCGAACAGATTCAATTTAATTAGGCCTAAGATGACGAATCTTTTTTATGAATTTCTATAAGTTCCTAGGGGGACCAGTCTCCATTCTGTGGTAGGCCAGGCCCACCCTGACCTCTACCTAGTTACGCCAATGACTACATAAATATATTATTATTTGTTGATGACACGCTTTTATAATCAGGTGATTAAAGTTTAATGCGAAAAACTTCAGGGCTGAATATTTTCTATCGAACAAATATAAACATTTCGGAGATAAGCGGTAATAAAGACTTTTTTACCATTTTATATTTCTGATTCATTCAACATAACAGTCTGTTACGGCAGTACTTTCAAGTGCGTATTCTTGGACGTGAAGTTCATCTTGTCAGCATGAGCTGACAGCCAGGCACGTATATAGAGGAGGGTCACGGAGCTCATGACCCCCCCCCCCCCCCAAAGCGCCACTTCACCATCGCTGTAAATTAAATGTGGCGCTGGACTGTAGAGTGAGTTGTAAAAGTGTAACAGGACGATTTTCGTATGGTACAGACACAATGTATAGCTGTCGCCGGCGATTCATGCTGGTGCTGTAACGCACTTTTCCTATCTGCGGCGACAGCTAGCGCTGGGTTGGGCGTTTGTTTGTCTTCCTTTGAATAGTAATAGTGGAGTCTGGAGTGGGGTATAATAGTCATTCGCTCGTAGCTCTTCGTCTTTGAAATATGCACGAGTTTTTTTAGAATTTTCTTATGTGTTATGTAGTGTCGAAGTCATCTATCATACCTATGGAATGCTACCTATTTATTTTATTGTTTGATTGTTTAGATAAGGCACGCAATGCTTAGCAGCCCGGTTATTGTGATGCCTTTACATTTTTGTTGCACCGATTGCTCTTATCAGTGGCGGATCCAGCTAGAGGGCGCGCCCCTCCCTGAAGACAACTAAAAAAAGTTGAATAGATCTTCTAAAGTTTTCCTAACAAAATCTATTCGACTTGTTCTTCATGTTAAAAATATTAAAATTTTTTGGAAGCGTTCAATTTGGTAAGAACGCAGCCCTTATGGCTAGCGTCTCAGGCCTCGCTCCACATTAAGTCGTTGTTGTTAAAACCTATAGAGGAAAAAGGAAGTGCTGATACAAATCCCTCGAGAATACTTCCCAAGCCATGAAACAGAAACCTATATGTGTGCGTTCGGATTCCGTTCTCTAAAATGTTCTATATTGATGCTTATGGAAAAGTACCAAACATTGATTTTATAAACGCTATAGTGCCCAAACTGCTATCCATACAGGAAAATAGTCTTCTAGTAATTTACAGCTTGGTTCCTTATCTTCCCAAAGGCTGCACTTACTACATACCTTCCTTAACAAAGTAATAAAATAGTTTTGATTACAAAGTAACCTTACCATTTTACGTCAATACCTCTCAGCTGTGCATGTGTGTATGTGCAGCCGGAGTCCGAATCTGTTGGCAGCTACATTCGATATCACCAGCCCACAGCATCGCATGACGGCACAACGACATTACATAATCATTGTAATGTCGTTGTGCTGAGAATTTTTGTTTGAGAAATCGTAGTCATTTGGCTAAGATAAATTTTTTTAAATAATTTTGTTAGGAAAGGTATGAAAATGCTATTACGGTTCGAACGATAAGAATGCACACTTAAGATTATCGGAACACCATTTTTCTGTATGAGTAGTAGTTTAGGGCGGAGGAGCTATTCAAATCAAACTTTTGTCAGTTTTACATAAGAACACTGCAAATATTTTAGAATGTAAGGACTACGTTGGGCCTCGCATGTGGTAGGGAGGGAGTCTCTTTCATGGCTTGTTCTCGGGGGTTTTAGCTGATACCTATAAAATTCATGTATGTACATGTGCGTGGTCTTTCTCGGGGTGTTTGAAGCAGGACAGAGCTTATTCGAATAAAAGCAATGGAAGGTTTATTATAATTAAAAACAGCTCCCAATTGATGAGTCTTCGATGTAAAAGAATTACAATTCTTAACTGGAGAAATTTAGCGAAACTACAGAACGGCAAAAAAACCATTGTATACACTACGAGTTATTACATTTAAAGCAAACAATTTATTTTGGTATATTTTTTCTTTTATTTCGTAAAATGCAATAGTTTTACTAGAATGCTTAGCTCACACGTTAAATGAAAAGAAAATATAAATGCTGATTGAGATATTTTCAATTAGTATCTTAGAGAAACTGATTGGTCGGTCTGTTTTGCACATTAGAACTTAGTGACATTTTAAGTCTTTGCATGCATGAATGCCTTTCTTATTACTACAGTAGGCTTCAACAACAGCAAAGTCGCTCTTGGTTTAACGAAAAGTAATAAAAGCGAACGAGTCTGCGCATCAATTGTATTCATGTCCAGAATTGAAACAAGTCGACAAAGTGCAGTCTCCAAGTCCATTTTCCGGAGAGAGAAAATTTCTTGTTAACATAAATGCTGGACTAAGAATCTTGGAATCAATGGTAGCAAAGGCTTCTGGTCCCTCGCCAAAACCATCAGGAACAACTTCACCTATTACTCTATAGCTTCACTACTTAACAATGGTGAGGTGGTTGTTGACTACCTGGATAAAGCTAATATTTTGGTTGGTAGATTCGGCTCAAATTCTCGTTTTCTATTCACTTCACAGACACCTATATTGTATCTCCAGTGTGGATGTATACAAGATTCAATACACGTCCGTAGGTGAGGTGAGTTCAAGATCCTTATAGCCTCTATAAACTTCTCTAAAGCCGTAGGTCCTGATGGCTTCTCACCTCTGTTAATTAAAAGGTGTGTTTCATCCTTGGCTGCACAAACTATTCTACTTGTCTTATTCGGCAAGAAAATTTCCAACTGGTTGGAAACTAGCTCACGTTCAACCTATTCTCAAGAAAGAAGGAACGTTGGAACCCTACTCATCACAATTGTGATGGTCCAAAATCGTTACCCTAGATATTTCAAAGGTCTTTGATAGAGTTTTGCATTCAGCTCTCTTAGTTAAACTTAAGGCACCTAGTCTCTCCCTCTCCTTTTATTATAGATTGAAAGCTTTTTATCTGATCGCCCAATACCGGTTGTACTATATAGTTTTTCACCAGAACCTCACGTTATAAATGCCGGTGTGCCTCAGGGCTCTGTTATCTCTCCATCCCTCTTCTTAATTTTCATTATTGATCCGATTTTCCTTACTTTTAAGCCTATCCATAGTTTTGCCTATCACAGTACCCTTAATTTTGCTTACTGCTTTGACACTGTTAGGGACTCCAGAGGGAATGCCACATCTGTCAATGGAGCTTGCATGATTAGATAATTGATTAAGGACCTTGATAATATCATCGCTAGATAAAGGGACTCATGTCGAATTTAAGTCATCTAAGTCCCAAAGCTGTCTCTTGTCTTTAAAACAAAATCATAACTTAAACTCCCATTTATTTTGATGGAGCACTGATAATTTTTGGTACACCGTCTTTATGCATCCTTGGCGTTAATATTTCCTGTAAATTAAGCTGGACAGATCACATCTTCTCTGTTGTCAAAGAAGCATCGAAATATCTTAGATTTCTAAAAATGTATAAGAAATATTTCATCCCATCGAATCTAATGCTCCTCTATAAGTCGTACATCAGACCTAGCTTGGAATACAATTCCCATATCTGAGCCGGGGCTAGTCGCGCAGTTTTATCTTTTAGAGTCCTCAATCTCATTGTCGATTTGGCAATAACTTGTCAGATCGACTCACTCGAGCGTCTTTACAATATTGGATACCTTTCGCTCTTTTCCGTATGTCCTTCCTACCATGCTGTGGATATTTTCTCAGCTTGGCTTCTTAGTCAAACCTTCTTAACTCTTCCATGAATTTATATACTTACAAGATCTGTATTGCATCTGCTCTGTGACTAATATTTTAAATAGACGTAAACTACGCAACTCTTTAATTCCTGTATTTTGCAAAGTTATAATTTATGATGAATTCGTGAATTTGAATAAATTGTATTTCGCTATTTTAATAACCGAAATGGATGATTCGAAAGCTTTACACTTCCACCATTTACAAACCAAAACAAAATAAATAACTTAACCCCTCGTTTGTCCTTCAAGAGTAGCAAAAGTTGAACGTTGAGCAACTTTCTTTTTTTGAGAGTCGTAGCTTATCTGTTCGACCCGGATCTTTTAAATGATAAATTTTGTGCACTTGATATTTGCGAGTGGTGGAAAGTGTTTTGGAACTTTGACATGTTTCCAGGCTAAACCGTTTTTAAACCATAGTTGCGCCCCTCGTCACAAGAATCCTAGATCCGCCCCTGGCTCTTATAGATGAAAAAGCACACAATTTCGAGATTTGAAAGTGTTATCGTTTCTAAGACATTGGTCAGCAATTATAATTTTTTTTTACCCATCTGATTTTCCGACATAAAATCGATGATAGGACAACTTGGTGGGGAGATCGCAACAGAAGCGTACAAATTGACTTAAAAAATTTTGATTTAGGGTTCTTCCAGTAGAACCCTAGTTACATGCAATCATCAACGTATAGCCACCCGTTGATTTTTCATAGCGATACTGACTCAAGCCTGAGTTGTTCAATTCAACCCTTTTACGTTCGTAAGGAAGCATTAAATTTTACTTAGAAACATAGTTGGAAATTGTTCTTAGGAATTTTAATGAATAACAATTCACCGACAACGCCGACAACAGTCCAAACGAATTGGTGGATTGATTCTGGTGGTTCACTCTTTCGGACAAGGGCACAACACTGACTTATAACAATGGACTGAGCGTATTGCCATTTTCCTACAGGAAAGAATGGCACAAGTTTTACAGTTCTCTCTTTCACCCTATGGCAGAGTTGGAGCTACCAACACAAAATATTGCTTACTGAATGTTTACTTATGCCATTTGATGTTTATATGTTGGCTGCAGATGCAATAACCGCAGAAAGAATAAGGTAAATATAGTGTTTACCATGCGCCGTCTCTCTTGCCCATACGCAGGATTCAGTTAAGAATAACTTTTGAAAATTAAAGTCGGAATGAGTTTAATTTCTTATAAGAGTGCTTATAAGCGATTAAAATACCACTTGGACAAAAGAAAATAACTTTTTTTAATTTAATTCGATTTCTGGGTGAAAAATTTCATCTGATTGGTTGAGTTTTACATATTTTTATGTAGTAAAATTTTTAAAGGGTGCTCTATCGGTGATCTACAGAAACACAATATTTTTTGTGCCACATGAAATAGCAAATCGCTCAGTCCATTGTTATAAGTCAGTGGGGCACAAGCATTTAGTTTTCGTAGAAAGATTTGACATTTTTTCTTTAGATTTTTCATGCACTGCTAGTGGTCGACCATGGTTGCAAAGAGTTATATTGATTCAGATGCCTTGGCTAGTCTTGGTCGCTAAAGATATTTATGAGCGTTTGCAATCATACATTTTGTTCTTAGGAATTTACTTGAAAATTTTTCGTAGGAATTTTTATACACTATTGGTGGCTGAAAATCATCATTTTAATTGATTCGAGTGCCGCTAAAATTGATTCTACAATTTTTCTTCACTATAAAAATAAAATCCATGCGCTTTCCTCTGCGGTAGTCGGTGTTGCTATTCTTGTACCTTCGTACAGCATGATCAGTTAAGTTCCCATCAAAAGAAATCATCATGCACTTCTACTTCTATTCCTTTGAATGTCAAGGTGCAACGTCTCACTCTCAGTTATTTGCTTCACCCGTGACAGAATCGGTTGCATCACATCTATTTCTACAATCTCTGCACGAGAAGGCGCGTCTGGTTATGAGTCCTTATTGTCCATAATGAGATCGACATTGATGTGGATAATATTATGAATAGGTTTTCCAAATCAAACCGAATATTGGATTTTGTGATATAACGTAAATATGATTAAAAAAAAATTTAAATGCGACTTCTTCCGACTTTTTCCTTCCCCTCGAACATTTTAGTTGTGATCCCATCCAGTCTACAGGTCTGGATACGCGCCTGCTGACAGCTCACTCCCGTGATCGGCGATAGCACATTGTGGCGCACTCGCACAACTAGTGCGAGAGAGTTATAGGGGGGGGGGGGTTTAACCAAAACGTGCCGCAGGTCACGAACCATACATAATACAAAAAAAAGCTCGTGCCTGTACAAAAGCCACAAGTACCACATCCAGTCCTGAAGGGACCCTTACACCACTTAACTTTTCTCAATTGAAGGCGCAGATGGTCTGCCTTTACTGCTGTGCCCCATATGACACTGAGGGCAGTCAGTTATTTTTCAGTGTCCCATTGCTTACCCGAAATGCGAGTGGAGTAGTGAACCTATTCAACCATCGCTAAGAGAGGGCTTCGGGAGAGTGCGGAAAATAAAAAGATTCGTCACTTCATGATAACAAGGATTTCAGTTCGCCTGATTTGTGTATTCTACATGCATTTATATATATATATTATATATATATATATAATATAATCAGCATTTAAGTTCCTTGACAAAACTATTCTAAATTGCAAAAATATTACGAGACTATGTTATCCTTTAACGTAATCTTTAGGGCTAATAACGCTAGATGGTTTTAAAACTTTCCTTAACGATTTTTACGTGAGATATTTCCTGAAGTCTGAAAACTTACGTCTACAAGTTCGATAAAAAAAAAACGGCATAATTAGCTTAGGACATCATTACGTACTAGATTTTACAATATCCGTAATATATAGGATTATATTCCATCGGTATCAATATCAACAAGCAAACGCACCCCGGAGAGCAATTGGAATTAGGTGGCGATCTCATAGAGTAATAATAATAGTAATAAGCACATCAAAAGAATAAAGCCACATGTATGCACATAGGTATAGAGGTATAGAAATATCCTTGTGGTTTTACGTGAGCACTTGCCAAGTATGGCTTAATCCCACGGCATTCTTTTCATGCTCAGATTGGTTAATGACAATCAACGTCCTCATGTGCATAACAATGAGTTCCAGTATGCCAATAGAGCATGACATGACACCAACTTACTTGTAAAAGCAAGACCTATCCGTACAATCTCTGCCGATCTCGGGTCACGGCACCCTACATACCACAGCCACCATAAAGGGCCCATAAAGGGGCCATCCCAAGTTGAGGTGGATAAAAGTATAGAGGTATAGAATAAGATCTAGGTATAGAATATAAAATATAGGTATAGATTAAAATTAAAATTGCAAACCAAAAATACTCACGACTACAATTTCCGCGGCTTGATGGAGCGCTCAGGCATCCGGTGAGTATCTTTCTTCCTATTATAGTAGATGAAACATTTAAAAAAACTTGGAGGTCTCAATTCACTCCCTCGGTTGCTTGCTTCACATTGTCATTAATAGCACAAAGTTTGATATTGTGTCTAAGCAATCCTATTGCCCGCTGGACTTAAACTAATAATCTCACTTCTAAATTAGACCACCTCCTGCAGTTCGGGTTACTTTCCTGAATAAATTTTTCACACCGGACATCTCAAGAGTCTTTGCATTTGATCTACTAGACTATGTTTAACCAAGCGAACGCTCAATATTGTTTTAGGACTAAAAAAATACAGACAGCTTAACTTATCGTTCCTAAAATGGTTTTACCCCCCCGGCAGGAGGAGTCGGCCTTCAAAGACGAATAAATATTCAAAATTGTTACCTCCTGTCATCGCGTAGGATACCCTGTCTGTCTTGCTGGGATTCCTTCTTTACTGTCTATTGTTTTGCCGTAGCACTGTTAAGTGGATTGGTTGTTGGCCTTCAGTAAACCTAGGAGACGTTTTCCAATATAATTTGCAGTTGAGATGGTTGAATATAGGTTGTAGCAAGCCATAGCCTTTAACACAATTTTAGGTCGACAGTTGAGTGTCGAGCCAAACGAGAGCCTCATTTATGGAGGCTCTTCCTTGCCGGAACAAATACAGAAGCTCAGGAATGTCCGGTTCACTGATCCACGGATAGTTAAAGTAATCCTGCTTCACGCAGAAATAATCCCAGCCTAGTTGAATTAGAATGTACTTTGATATGCCAACATCCAACGAGAAATTTAAAATTTTAGTTCAATTACCTAGTTCCAAAGTAAAATTACGGCGCCTACGATGCCGCACCGACATGAACAATTTCTTCAAAATGTCTACAAATAATGTTAGCAAGACCAAAATTTCATATACCTCAAATAGAGAGTGGTCCAATGCATAAATTAACCCGGTTATAATGTTTCGCAGAACTACGAGATAACGATATTTGACCGCTTGAATCTTCTTCCATTTCAATTTCACTTTTCCTGGTCCTACGTGCGCGCCAGAGTTTATTCGTGCGGTTGTGCCAAAAGTCGCCACACATTCGCCGTGTGGACTAATGTCCGCACTGCTACATATAGCAAGAAGCCTACATTAACTTTCAGATAAGCGAAAGCCGTTCGTATGGTCGAATGTAACGAGAGTTTGGAACAAACCTTTAATTGAACCCGGATGCTAGCAATGTAAGTATTGGTGCAGTGCTTTCACAGGAGGAGGATGACCAGTAACTTATTATAGTAAAGCACTTTAAAAATCAGAGAAATTATTGTGGTACAAGGAAAGATACTCAAGAAACCATTTCTATATACGAATATATTTCTACGGACAGGAATTTATTCTCCACACTGAATGCTCCCAGCAATAAGATTTTCTCAGGCCCAAATATTCCAATTAAGTATTTTCTAACCCTGAACTGAGGGACTGGACTTTATAAGAAAAAAGGAAGTAGAAAATTTCGGTCTAAATTACACGGGAAAGTTTGTATCTAGAATAACATAAAGTGTATGAAAAGAAAAAAATAAAAAACCACAAATAAACAATAAACTGAAATTGTGTTTTGAATAGCCCGACTTGTATTAAATACCCAACAAAATTGACGCAGCCGGTAAGATCACGGAAGCTTGATCAAACAAAAACAAACGTCGTAAAAGCTTGAATTCTTTGATTTTGCGAATCGAAGGAATCCCATTGACACAGCCACTCAGGCCAAGTAACCTCCAACGCTCTGGTAGACATGTTCTATAGGCGTCTCTACGCTAAGCGGGCAAACGTTCACTCCAATTAGTGCACAAACATCATCGAAGGATGCAATAACGAAGAAGCACTCAAGATATCTCCGAGACAGGACTAGCAGAAACCAGCTGAAGTATCAGCCAACACTTCAATTCGGAGTTATAGGCGAAGTCGAAGATGGCTCACTAAGCCCCCCCTTTTCAACTAGATCCAGAGGAAATTAAGACTGGCAGACCCCCCCCCCCAGCAGAAAAACACAACCTAAAACTTTTCAACCAAGAACTAAGAGGGAAATCAAAGACGGTTTGAGAAACCGCCGTCTTAATCACATTCAAAAGGTAACTAAAGAGGCAGACGCCAGAAAAAAATATATGCCCTGCTCTTCGCGGGATTCTGAAGTAGCATTGAAGACAAATCCTCCACCTTAAACCAGGGATCAGCTACAGACCACTCGGCCCAAGAAACAATTTTTCCAATTTTTGGTGACTAAAGCTGATGGGTTGTTTAATAGGGGGAGGTATATAATAGTTACTCGGATATATAAGAATTTGAGTGGTTATACAGGGTGTCCCGTAAGTCGAAGTCAAGCCGGAACCGGGTGATAGACCAAATCGTAACAGTTACCAGAAAAAAATCTAAGTCATGTATTTTTCAAATTATAGGCATTTTTTTGTTTTCGAGAAAATGTACACCTTGTGATGGTTTATTAGCTCCTGTTGCTACAAATCTTTACTTTTTTTCAATTTTATTTTTCTTATGTAATCCCGAATAGTGCTTATGTAACTTGTTGCTTTAAGTTCTAAGCCAACTGCTCCACCTTGGAAGAAAATGTAACATTTTGCCGAACCAACAATATAAAATTAATAAATCGTTGAACTTTAACCGACTGTACTGAAAAAAAAAATCTACTACGCCAGTCTGGCAAGTAGCTTTAAAAGTTGACGCATTTAATAAGGATTCTAAAATGGTATAACACTTGCTAAAATATTTCTTAGAATACTAAAAATGAATCTAGTGTACCCAAAACTTGCCTTAAGAGCGTAACTTTAAGATTCTAGCTTGAGTGAGACGGAGAGTCATTCCATGAAGTGTGGCGAAGTTAAAAAAAAAATGTGTGTGGTGAGGAAATTCGGAAATTTCATTCAAGACTAAAAGTGAAAAAAAGACTAAATGGGAAAAAAGACTAAAGTGAAAAAAAAAGTGAAAAAAGACTAGAGTGAAAAAAATAATAATAAAATAAAAATTAAAAAAAAATAAAACAAAATTTAAAAAAAATAAAATTATAATATTATATTAAATTAAGAATAGTAATAATAACTTTTTTTTTATTTATATAGGTGCTTTATTTGGTGGCTCTTTTCAAAATCCTTAAAACTAAGTGGCAAAAGGCTCTACAAAAGGCACTAATTAATCTAAAAAAAACAAATACCAGCATGACACAGTCAATAGGGACAATAAAAGCAAACTAGATACTAACAGTTCAAATAATTAAATGCTCAAATGAGGCAGTGTCCTAACGGACACTAAAAATTTTGAAAAACTCCTAAAAGGTGAAAATAAAAAAAAAATTTTTTTAACTTGTCCCAATTTTGACAATCAGGTAAATGACAGTTCCAAGAAGTTCAAAATTTCCAAATTAATCTAATCAAAATGTAATTCCCTAAACGAACGAATTTTCAACAAAAAATTTTGTAATTTAGAACCCAGACCGAAACCGAATTAGAAAAAAGAGAAATCGAACGAACGAAAAATTTATGCGACACCGTTGTAGAATCCTGCGAGGGCAACCTGTAGTATCATAGACCTCTACGAACTGCCCTCATCATCCCTCCATCTTAGCATCTCTAACAGAGTACTTGTCCTTCCCACAGCACGTGCAACGATTCCTAAGCGGGGAGAAGCCCCGTGGACTAGTGTTGCAAATGCTGTGGCCTGCTATCACCAACGAAAGACAAGAGCTCCGTCCTGCACCGACGATAGTGGTTGCCATGTGCAGTTGAATGTGTCTGCATTCGTTGCGAGATATTCAAGACGTAAACGTCTCTTCAATCTGTCAACGAAGTAGCGCTTAAATGCTTGTGCGTGGTGTTGTGGGTCAGTGTTCTGGTTCCCATCTCCGGCTCTCATGTAGTACAAGTGAATTGTAGATTTGGCCAGTGTCAACACAAAGCTAATCAAACAGTTCTCCCGACTACAAGCCTTTGGTCCCCATAGAAACGATGTCCTAGTAATGCTGAAATTCGGGTGGATCAACTGACACATATCGCGCACCAGTTCCATCAGACTCTGCAAAGCTAGACAAGTGAAGAACCTGTGAAACAAGGTGCCTTCACCAGAACAAACTGTGCAGATCCTCTGAACCCGCCGGTCGATATGTGACAACTGATTAGGATGCATAAGACTGTGATGCAGCAATTTGAATGCTACATCAGACTCTTTGTAAATAGAAGGATAACTGTAGACTACTCTGCAAGCTATCCCTCCCATATCGCCAATATTCACCCCGAGGTGTGTTCGCCATCTGTTGTATCCTGTATACTCCGGAGGTCTTATTGACATAAGCAAGTCACGGAGCACACGTGTTGTAAGTGTGCTGAAGGGTGTGTGAGGCGATCTGTCCAGAACGAAAGCATCTTCCAACTTAGTGCCAGGGTCACTGGTTCCAAGTTGGCGAAATCTCTCCAGCGCAGAAGCCGCCAGGTCGTGTAGTTGTGGAGTGGTAATGTTTATTCGACAGTTTCCAGAGATATAAATAATATCTCCGAGAACTGTCAATGTATGCGTGTCAGCTTCAAAGCCTCGAGCGTTAGTGAACACTGAATCAATTAATGCAGGATTAAACCTGATTGGAATCGACGCGAATTGCGTGTACCGTAAAGCATTCCAGTTAAGGTGAAATGCTGGCCTGATTCTGCCCCAGGTCTGAATCGTTGACATTAGATCCTGCGGCTATTCACGAGGATAGGGTGGTGGAACAGAGAGCAGGTAGTAATACTGCCCTATGCTGTTCCCTCCCAGTACATTCACCCACAGTAGCGAAATTAAGATGTCTCTCTGGCAAAACACTCTTTGGAATGCACGCACTTGGAGATACCTTGATTTCACAACCAAGTTAGTGAGACCTAATCCACCTATCTTGACTGGCAGACAGAGCGTGCTTTCAGCAACCCATCGTCTTCCGAACCAAAAGGCGTCTACCGCTTTTGCTTGAAAAAGACCAACGAAGGCTTCATCAAACGTCAGACTTTACCAGATAAACGATGGACGAGGTAATCAAATAGTTTATCACGACTGACCTTCCCATTAGGGATAGTGGACACAGTCGACTACGCCATTAGTTTACACCTCTAGAGAGTTTGTCAAGAGCGCTGCGGCTATTATTTGATTTACTCTCGCGTCCGATATACACACCTAAATACTTCAGGCAAGTATTAGTCCATTGGATGTTCAGTGGAGTATCTGTACGATCTCTCCACCTTCCACACCACAGGCCTTGACTCTTGCTAAGGTTGATTTTAGGGCCCGCTATACGTTCGTATTGTTCGAAAACAGCACGAGCGACCGGAAAAGCTTCATCTCTTGTCACGAAAATAGAAAGGTCATCCGCATATGCCAACATAAGAGGCCTCACATTGGTATATGGTAGATGCACTGAATATTGTCCGAGCATTCGACGAAGATTCACCACTAGCGGCTCCAAAGAAAGATCATAAAGCATTCCTGACAATGGACAGCCCTGTCTGATACCTCGATGAAACGAGATAGGAGCCAGAACTTGTCCTTGATGCTTAATCAATATCGCTGAATCTCTATACAGTTTCCCGATGATATCGAGCCACCTGGGCGGGAACCCAAATGCCTCGAGAGCAGTCAGGAGATACTCGTACGAGACGCTATCAAAAGCCTTTTGCTGGTCAAGTGAAATCACGGCCATTTGTGTACCTGTCTGTTCATTGCAGGCAAACAGATATTTGGCTACCGCGATGTTGTCGTAGATACTAGGACTGTTCCGGGTGTATTACCGAAGCAATCACTGAGCGGAGTATCGCCCCTAATGCTTTGCAGACGATTTTATGGTCCACATTGCATAGGGTTACTGGCCTCCAGTTCCCCATCCTCTACAAATCACCTTTCTTTGGAATCAATCGCATAACAGACCTCCTCCAACTAGAAGGAATGTCTGAATGTGTCTCAACCGCCGAATTGAAGACTTCCAAAAGGTCAGAAATTAATGAATCCCTGAAACGTATGAAGAATCCTGGAGTCAAGCCGTCATAACCAGGTGAAGTGTGTCTCCTTAGATTCTTTGTCGCAGCAATCATATCCTCCAATGTGATTACTGTATCCAGGAGCTCCTTGCTGTCTTCAGAGAAAGTGGGAATATTCTCAAGAAATTCATGAGTGGTCGAAGATGTTGTCGACGTCGATTCAGAATAGAGACTACTGTAGTAGTCTGGAATATATTCTGATAGCTGTTGTCCGTTGAGGACTTGTCCAGATTCATCAACTATCCATTCCACTTCACAAGAAGCAGTACGTCGTCTAGTTGCCTGAAAGAATTACTCGGTTGGAGAATTGCCTTCCCTCAGCCAGCGTGATTGGCTGCGCAGCATAGACTCCGAGCTGTGCTTGTAAGTTTGTGTTGCCAAGCGTTCCTTTATTCTGTTAAAATAAAGAATCAACTCCGGCTGAGTTGGGAGAAGAGCTGCCATCCGAGATACTTCGGCCGACAAGCTAGAAGCTTGATACCCACTTCGATTAAAATTCGTTTCGATAAAAGATCGAATTTGGAGCTTTCCAACATCCCAGCATTGACTAAGAAAATTAAAGTCAGCTTTCCTCTCTTGCCAATCGTGCCAGAATTCAGTGAACTCATTGATGAACTGCTCGGAATTCAACAAATAGTTGTTGAGTATCCACTTCATATGTGACACCAACGAAATGTTCTAGTATTCCAGGTGAAACGTAAAGTCTATCGATTTTGGAGCCTGCGAGACTTCCATGGATATTTCGCGAGACCCTCGTGTATGATCTAGTCGTAGGATGCATCCAACGATAGATATCCACGAGTCTGAAAACACGGAGAAAATTCCTCCACCGAGTAGCATTGACAGAGTTGAACTGAACTCCGGAATGCCGATCCATTGAGGGATTTAGCGTGCAGTTAAAATCACCTCCGAGGATAGTTTCGCCACTAAAATTCACCAGACAAGATTGAACACTATCAAGAACTTATCTTGTAATGTCCTGGTCATGAGGAAGGTACACTTTTACTACCTTGATATGTTTGTCTTGAACGACAAAGTCCAAGGAAGAAGCGAAGCCTGGGAAGATATCTGTATAGACAGGAGACGATAGTGTGAATTTGTTGGATACAATGATTGCCACCCCTGAGCCTCAGCGAGGCGCAGGTGTGGCAAACATTGCATAGCCAGTATGTAAATAAGCATAACGCTCAAGTTGTGTATATGTGTCTTGTGTAAAATTCGTCTCCTGTAGAAGCGCGATTTGTATATCTAACATTTTGACATATTCGATAGTGCTTTGTAACCTTGTATGTGCACTTAAACCCCCGGGGTTGATAGAAGCTATCTTGCACATTCAAAGAGATGAAAAGCTCAAACGATGAATGTGCGACATCTACTGACGAGGAGAATCGGCCAAGCAATGCTCCTGAATCAGCTCCTCCACCTTCCAATGAAGTCGATCTAGCCGAGCTGCATCGTTGTGCTTCCTTTTCTTCTTGCACTCCTCTTGTAGGAGTAGAAGTTGAGGAAGTAACAACTCCGGCCTCCCCAGCTCCTTTACAAGAATACTCCAGATTTTATCTGAATTCTTCTTGTACTGGAGCTGGGCAAGAATTCCGGAGATCTTCTTCCTAAGAGGGGTCTCCATCCCCTTCGAGACTTCAAATTGACTACCAGTTTAAATGGTGCTACCACACGACTTGTAGCCACTGAAGCTCGAGAGACCAGTCTCATCAAAACCGATCATTTCGCAGTCCGAAAGCTGTTCGAGAGATGCTTCCGCCTCTCTCACAACAACCTTCGAACCGCGGGCACCACTATCGTCTTCCTTCGAGTGGGGTCGTTTTGCAGCGACTGGCTTTGCTGGCTCTGGAGGAGGCGGCATCGCCCGGTCCACATTCGTCTTCCTCCTCGTCCTCCTTTTTTTGCCTACTTGGCTGCTCGACTCCTCGTCGGAAGTAGCCGTGTTTTTACGTGCTGACGTGGAACCGTTTACAGCCGTTATAGTTTTTGCCTCTGGGACAACTTCAGGCACCTTGCCACTGGCTGCTCCAGGATAGCAGGTTGAGTGCTGGCAGAAAGTTCCTTCTCCGGCGCCACTACTGTAGCAGTGGTTTCCTTCGAGGGAGCCCTCTGTTCAGCCTTCCTCCCACTTCTCGTGGGGCAGTCAGCAATAAAATGCCCTACTAAATGGCAAGCATGGAATTTCGCTTCGGTGCCCACGTCTGGTACCTAAAATACCCCGCCCGAGACCCTCGTCCCCAGTTTTAATTGGAATGGCGCGAGCCTTTCCATGAACTTTCCCGAATCTCCCAAGGAAATTCGCGAAGTCTTCATGTTGGGCTCGCATAAGGACCCGCGAAAACACGACCTTCGTGGGCTTTTCCCTGAGTGGTAACGGTACAAGGTGTCTACCCTCCACCTCGATGCCCTCAAGCATAAGCTTGGTAGTGCTTTCGAGGGTCGTGGTATACACCTCAACCATTCCCCCAGCTATTATCCCCATAGAGAATAGCTGCTCACAGGAGATGACGCGGAAGATTGCCTTCAGGTATGAGCTCTGAGGAGCTGCACACCATAGCTGTCGTCCTGCCATCTCCCGTCGAAGAAGCCCTGGAGGCCCGCACTGGTTTTGGGTCGAGGCTTACCCGCGTCCAATGGAGCTGGACGAGGAGTGATGCCTGTACCTAAAATTTCGATGGTGGAAGCTTGTTTGGAACTGCCACTTACTTGTGCATACGACATCCCTGACTGTAATGCTGGGGATCGTAGTGCTGCTACTGGTCTTGCTACTGGTGCCCCTGGCTTCTGTTTTGAGGCATTTTTCTTCACTGCAGAAAGCGGTGGCCTCATGATAACACCGCTCGGCTTTGGCGCTGAAGCTGAAGCTGTTTCAACGACTTACTTCAGCGTGGGATGCTGCCCCAAGCTCGAAGGCGTTGTCTGAGCTTTTGCATAAGCAGCACCTACAGATGCTGCAGCAATTGCGGTGGAACTGTGAGCTGCTCCCCCAGACTCTTCTTGGGTAACCTCGGTTGTCCTGGCGGCAATATTTTCCAATGAAGTTGGCTGGACCTTTTTAACATTGACCTCTTCAATTGGGCCCTGAACGGCCTTTTCGGTAGGCCCTTGGTTTGTTTTGGAAGAGGAAGAAGAAGCGTTTCTGCTCTTCTTCCACCTTCCATTTGATTTGGGGGATCATCATTCCCCCCAGAATCGCTGCTGCTGCACGTACTCATATTGAGTGCGGCAGTTAATATTTTTATTTTCTCTTAATTGATCTTAATTAATTAATTAATTAAATGTCTATTTTTTTTGTAATTTAAATAAATTTTTTCAAACTTTGAAAACTCTATTACACTTAACCAAAATTTAATTTTTCACATTTTTGGCTTTACCATAGCAACGACCAAAATTAATTTAAATTGCACTGTTCAAATGTCACAAAATGCATAAAATTTTCACAATTCTTTTCGAAATTTTTAATAGTTTTCCTTAAAAATAACACACACACACTGTTTTTTTATGCATAATTGCGGTTGCAAGAACTATTATTATTGAACCTTTTTTCAACTAGAACTTCCGTCTTCTTACTATTTCAATTCCATAATTCAATAATATATTTTTTTTTTTTTTATTTAGATAAGCTTTTTATTGGTTGGCTCATTGGCTCTTTTAAAAATTCCTTAAAAATAGGGTGGCAAAAGGCTCTACAAAGTGTAAACAAAAAGTCGCTAGCTAATCTAAAAGTTATAAAAGGTCAATAGGGACAATTAAACAATTAAAACAATTAGAAAAACTAAAAAACAAGAAAAATGACACAAGCAAAAGGAAAGCAAACAAGAAAAAATTCTCAAAAGAGACTGTATATAACGGATACAAGAATTTTGAATAGGATCTAAAAGATGTACAAAAAATTTAATAGTCCCAATTTTTACAATTGGGTAAGTGGCAGTTCCAAGAAGTTCCAATTTCCAAAATAATCTAATAAAAATAATGACCTAAACGAACGAATTTTCAACATAAAATTTTCAAATTTAGCATCGAAACCAAAACCGAATTGAGAACTAAATAGTCGAACGAACGAACAAAAAAATTTACCCGATACCGTTATAGAGTCCCGCGAGGGCAGCCTGTAGTATCATAGACCTCTACAAACTGCCCTCATCATCCCTCCAGCTTAGCATCTCTAATGTCGTTTTCGTTTAAACATCAGTTTCGCTCTGGAGGCAAGCTAAGTGCTGTCAAAGCGTTCGTTTGAAGCAAAAGTGACGTCATGGGTTGTCTCTGGTGCCAACCCAAAAAGCATCAGTTTCACTCTGAAAATTTACTCGGGTACACTATGGGTTCACTCACACAAATAAAGTCTAGTTGTGATTTGATATAATTTAATTAATTTTAAAGTCAACAATTATTATTAAGACCTCTACTATTATTATATTATCCTCAACATTTTTCTGCAAACAAATTACCAACGAGTTTTCGCAAAAAGTTCATAGCTACTTTGACGTTAGTATACATACACAAGCAAACTTTTTCAGGTGCACTCTGAAACCGTTCGATTGAACGGGGTGCCTCCAGAGCGAATCTGGATGTGCAAACGAAAACGACATAACAGAGTACTTGTCCTACCCACAGCACGTGCAACGATTCCTAAGCGGGGAGAGGCCCCGTTGACTAGTGTTGCAAATGCTGTGGCCTGCTATCACCAGCGAAAGACAAGAGTTCCGTCCTGCACCGACGATAGTGGCTGCCATGTGCAGTTGAATGTGTTTGCGTTCGTTGCCAGATATTCAAGACGTAAACGTCTCTTCAATCTGTCAACGAAGTGGCGCTTAAGTGCTTGTGCGTGGTGTTGTGGGTCAGTGTTCTGGTTCCCATCTCCGGCTCTCATGTAGTACAAGTGAATTGTAGATTTGGCCAGTGTCAACACAAAGCTAATCAAACAGTTCACCCGGCTACAAACCTTTGGTCCCCATAGAAACGATGTCCTAGTAATGCTGAAATTCGGGTGGATCAACTGACACATATCGCGCACCAGTTCCATCAGATTCTGCAAAGCTGGACAAGTGACGAACCTGTGAAACAAGGTGCCTTCACCAGAACAAACTGTGCAGATCCTCTGAAGTCGCCGGTCAATATGTGACAACTGATTAGGATGCATAAGACTATGATGCAGCAATTTGAATGCTACATCAGCATCTTTGTAACTAGAAGGATAACTGTAGACTACTCTGCAAGTTATCTCTGCCATCACGCTCATATTCACCCCGAGGTGTGTTCGCCATCTGTTGTCTCCTGTATACTCCGGAGATCTTATTGACATAAGCACGTCACGGAGCACACGTGTTGTAAGTGTGCTGAAAGGTGTGTGAGGCGGTCTATCCAGAACGAAAGCATCTTCCAACTTAGTGCCAGGGTCACTGGTCCCAAGCTGGCGAAATCTCTCCCGCGCAGAAGCCGCCAGGTCGTGTAGTTGTGGAGTGTTAGTGTTTATTCGACAGTTTCCAGAGATATCAATAATATCTCCGAGAACTGTCAGTGTATGCGTGACAGCTTCAAAACCTCGAGCATTACTGAACACTGAATCTATAAATTCAGGATTAAACCTGATTGGAATCGACGCGAATTGCGTGCACCGTAAAGCATTCCATTTAAGGTGAAATGCTGGCCTGATTCTGCCCCAGGTCTGAAGCGTTGAGATTAGATCCTGTGGCCAGTCACGAGGATAGGGTGGTCGGACAGAAAGCAGGTAGTAATACTGCCCTATGCTGTTCCCTCCCAGTACATTCACCCACAGTTGTGAAATCAGGGTGTCCCTCTGGCAAAACACTCTTTGGAATGCACGCACTTGGAGACACCTTGATTTCACAACCAAGTTAGTGAGACCTAATCCACCTATCTTGACTGGCAGACAGAGCGTACCTTCAGCAACCCATCGTCTTCCGCACCAAAAGGTGTCTATCGCTTTTGCTTGAAAAAGACCAACGAAGCCTTCATCAAACGTCTCAGACTTTAACAGATGAACGATGGACGAGGTAATCAAATAGTTTATCACGACTGACCTTCCCATTAGGGATAAAGGAAACAGTCGACTACGCCATGAGTTAACAGCTCTAGAGAGTTTCTCAAGAGCGCTGCGGCTATTATTTGATTTACTCTCGCGTCCGATATACACACCTAAATACTTCAGGCAAGTATTAGTCCATTGGATGTTCAGTGGAGTATCTGTACGATCTCTCCACCTTCCACACCACAAGCCTTGACTCTTGCTAAGGTTGATTTTAGCACCCGCTATATCATATATGTTCGTGTTGTTCGAAAACAGCACGAGCGACCGGAAAAGCTTCATCTCTTGTCACGAAATTAGAAAGGTCATCCGCATATGCCAACATAGGAGGCCTCACATTGGTATATGGTAGATGCACTGAATATTGTCCGAGCATTCGACGAAGATTCACCACTAGCGGCTCCAAAGAAAGATCATAAAGCATTCCTGACAATGGACAGCCCTGTCTGATACCTCGATGAAACGAGATAGGAGCCAGAACTTGTCCTTGATGCTTAATCAAAATCGCTGAATCTCTATACAGTTTCCCGATGATATCGAGCCACCTGGGCGGGAACCCAAATGCGTCGAGAGCAGTCAGGAGATATTCGTGCGAAACGCTATCAAAATCCTTTTGCTGGTCAAGTGAAATCATGGCCATTTGTGTACCTGTCTGTTCATGGTAGGCAAACAAATGTTTCGCTACCGCGATGTTGTCGTAGATACTTCGACCAGGAACACAATAGGACTGTTCTGGGTGTATTACCAAAGCAATCACTGAGCGGAGTATCGCCCCTGATGCTTTGCAGACGATTTTATAGTCCACATTGCATAGGGTTACTGGCCTCCAGTTCCCCATCCTCTGCAGGAATTAATAAGTCCCTGAAACGTATGAAGAATTCTGGAGTCAAGCCGTCATAACCAGGTGAAGTGTGTCACAGCGATCATATCCTCCAATGTGATTACTGTATCCAGGAGCTCCTTGCTGTCTTCAGAGAAAGTGGGAATATTCTCAAGAAATTCATGAGTGGTCGAGGATGTGGTCGAGGATGTTGTCGACGTCGAGTTAGAGTATTAGAGTGTTAGATTATCGCGACGCAAAAATCGATTGAATTTCTAGTTTTCGTCGCGTACGCGTTCAATTTAACCTAACACTTGAGAGATTATACTGCTGCCTGATTTGATTTAGATTTTTTTTTTATTTCTGAATGCAAAAAAGGAATTTGAGAAATGTTTGTTGTGTAATTTGTATAAATGTGAGCTAATTTGTACCAAAAAATTCCAAAAAAATTTGGCGAAACTCAAATGTCAACGCGTTCAATCTGATAGCATATTTTTTCCAACTCGTCGCACGCGACGTTAGCCTGGCTGCCAAGATTCCAATCTAACTCGACCTTTATTTCATCGGTCAATTTACTTTCGATATCCGTTATATCAAAGGCACGGATAATATAATCGCAGGTTAATCACAATCGATAATAATACAATCGACATTAATTATGACGTCATCACGGATCAACAAGTTAATAACGAACTCAGCCAACTAAAGCACAACAAGTTAATCCGAATAAAGAGTTAAACGTCAAAATGAGAACTTTTTGTTTTGGTTGTCCACAAGCTGCCGGTGAATTATTTAAGTGTGAACAATTTTCTGAAAATTTCCTACTAAATAAATAAATAATATTAAAATTATATATTGCAGGATGAATTGTGAAATTGGTAACGGATATAGAGGAAAAATTAATAATTTTTCCGACGGGTTTGATCCATATAAATTGGAAACAAAACGGTGTAAAGATATACTTTGCCTTCAAATGTTGGGTAAGAAATTATAATTAATAGTAATGTCGTTGATATTTTTATAATAATTCAATACTAAAAGTTTCTTTAATTGCTCTTTTAATAGAAAAAAGTAGATAGATTGTATTTCTGTTGCTTTTTTTTTTTATTAAAAAATAACTAATTTAAATCTTACATTTTTTCAGATACCTTGATGTCGCTAATTATTATTGCTCTCAAAAGAGTATCCATATATTGGTGCGCCTCCTGATGGCATAGCTAGCTGTGACTGTGTGGAAAGATAGTCTTAGAGATCAAGTGTCCATGTAATTTAGCAGATAAAAACTTTAAAAATTATTTTAAAAGACGAGACTGCCATTGAATGTATTTTTTTGGTACAAGAACATTAATAAATTATATCATAAAACTGCAAATAAATATATGAATTGGTTAAAGCTCTTTATTCATTAAAACAATGCAATCTAAAGAAATATTACATAAAATGTAGTACAACAGGCTCTCATAATTTTCCTTTGTAATAAATGAAAGCTATCACGAATCTTAAAACATACTGAAAGGGAGTAAAGGAAACACTCAAACCTAATTATATTTTTATTATAATCAAATTAGTGAATATATATATCATAAACTAAATTCTAATAGACGTATTTCTGAGTTGGTATCCAATTCGGATGTTTATCGTCCTCCAATTTCGCCTTTTTCGATGTTCAAAGCTATAAGAATGTTCAATGTAAATAGTACTCTGGCAAGCAAAAATAAATTACCTGATATGAAATGTCGAGAGCGTATTCTAACAAATTTTAAATTTATGCTAGCTCCATCAAACTTTTTTTTTCATAATGCTGACAGCCAAAGTCGAATGGTTTTTTCCAAGAGTTCTTTTAAATTGCGCTTCTTTGATACTCCTGGAAACCTGTAAAAATTCACGTTGTTTCGTTTATAGCCATACTAGAAAAAAATCTATGTTAATTAATAATATAATAAAACAAATTAGTTTTGCTAGCCACCACGTCCGTACCAGAATTAAAATTCCATTAAAACCGAAAATTACTATAATTACGTCCTAATACTTTTAAAAAAAACCTGTTAAATATTAAATATTGTTTATTATTAAACATTTTGAAAGTTATTTTACACTCAAATTAATCATAAAATTAACAAACAAAAAATTATTCCCGAATCATTCCTTACAAAAGTGGACAACCACGTACATAATTTCGACAGAAGAAATGTCATCGTTTAATGGTTTATAAAGCAATTGCAATTATCAGTGCAGTTCTATGAACGCTAGAGAGTAGACGTGTATTTTCATCGGCTCCCGGTTTCCTCAGTTTTGATTCTAAGTGATATATCCTCGCAGTTTCACTGGTTGTGGATCGCCCGGGAAGAGTTTTCTTTCTCAATCGTGTCGATTTATTTAGGTGGTTTTAAACTGAAGAATTATTTTCAATAATTTCCTAAATTCAATTGAAATATTGTGTCGCTTAACGAGTGATCGTAAAACGGTGACTTGCTTTGGTAATTGTGAGTCGCTCCCGCTCTTTTGTTACTTGAAGACTGTTTTTGGATTCTTTTTTCTGGTTCTGTGAAACGCTCTTAAGTTTTTGGTTTCTCAGTATGACAAACAGGAACAATAAAAAAGAGAAAACCCTATCTACGTCTAAGGGCTGGTTTAGACGGTGTAGTTTTTGCGTCGCGTGATCGGTTATTCTCTTTTGTTCAAGAAGGGAAAAACTTGCTGTGCGTTAACACGGTATAGTTTTTGCGCGGCGCGCACGAAAACAAGAGCAGTTCTTTAATCGCTTATTTCGTCGTCTACGACATTCTTCTCTGGGTGGCGTTCACGTTAACTGGAAATTATTTGGACTGGTAATATTTTTATTAAATACCTTGCGCATTTTGATAGGTATGTTTATTAACATATAATAATTACATTCAAAACTCAAATAATAAAAAAATTGTTTCAATTTTAGACATGAATACGAGTTCTAGCAGTGAAGAAGATATGGAAATGGCTTTGAGTTTAGAAAATGCCGCCCTTGCTTTAAATGCTTACTCAAGCAGCGATAGTGATGATAATTTAATTGTTACGGGCTTACTAAGCGCTGCCTCTGATCTTCTCCAACTTGCAGGAACAAAAAGGAAAAGAAAATGTTGGGTACAACCGTGGAAAAAGCGCGATGACACAATAACAGTTTTTCCACTAATTGGCGGTCCCACCTCACGCTCATTATATTTTTTCAACACAATACTTTTAAAACAAAAATCTCAATTTAAAAAGAAAAACTTCAAACAATATTTTTACTGTCAATGGTCTAAGGTCTAAGCTTTCACAAATTAAAATCACAAAACACAACAATCACACATAACATTTCCACAGCAATGGTTCACACTTCATTAAATGAATATCCCGAATTAACAATTGCACACAATATTTTTCACCGAAAATGGGTCATTGAATGATCAGCTGATGCTAAATAAATTTCCTGAACTCCCCCGAATGCAAAAACAAGTGAAAGAGGAATTGCTGAAAATAACAATTTTTCGGAACTCGCCCGAATGCATAGAAAACAAGTGAAAGAGAAATTGATAAAAACTTCATGATCGTGCGCGATGCTCAGTCGCTGTTCTGTGCGCGCCCTCCCCCATCTCCGCTCATCCCGCTCTCCTACCATTTTCGTGCGCGGCGCGCAAAAACTACACCGTCTAAACCACCTCTAACTCAGATGATAGCAGCCAAGTTTTAACGAGAAGCGTAACCAAATTATTAGCTGATGACCTTGGATCTCCTGACTCTGTCATGGAGAAATTATTGGAATCCATGGAATCTCGTCTCTTAGATAAAATAAACAGCTTCATGCAACAATCTGGATCCTGCATTACATCTAAAATTGAAACTGCAATCAGTGCAATCAACAACAAAATTGCAGCCTACGATGAGTCGTTGTCTACACTCCAACAAGATAACAACACGCTAAAGTCCCAGATAAATAAAATTCTGCAAACTCAGCGTCTGAGCGATGCAATTGTTAGTGGAATACCTCGCCTGCAAAATGAGAGTGCACTCAGTGTCATCAAGAATATCGCCGCTGTGATCGAGCACCCTTTGTCTTCATATACAGAAGCTTTCCGCATCAAACCTAAGTCGCCTGGCACTTATATTCCAATAATTCTTCGCTTTTCTTGCATTACTGAGCAGAAGCTGTTTATATCTGCCTTCCGAAGGAGAACAGGTATAAAACTCTCCGATTTAGTCGGTTTCTCCTCAGCAAGTCCAGTCTATATAAATGAAAGCCTAACTTCGTATAATAATTCTCTTTTTGGGGAAGCGCTAAAACAACGCAAGTTGGGGAAGTTATTTTCAGCTAGAACGAGGAATGGTATTCTCTATGCCAAGAACAACGAGGTAATAACTAAAGGAGATGCAATCATATGTACGATCCGTGTACATGAGCGTACCCAAAATTGCCCTGCATTTGTGTTTGTTTCACTCCGCCATTTTTGGTCTTCGCTGTCAAATCCATACTTAGGTTTGGATGGTTTTGGGCTTGGTGCATTGACGCAGGAAAACCCGTGAAATAACCGTAGGGGCCACGAAGCAAATATTACTCACAAACTTTTTACCACTGAACTTTTCTTCTTAATTATTAACTTTTTTACGTTCACGTTTGCAAATTCAGTAAATACTTTTGAATATATGAAAATAAAAGCGATTAAAATTGCGCATAGGTTGTACAATTGTGTACAGGTGTACAAATTTTACGGCGCTTATGTACAAACAATATCAGTGTCAATGTATTAGAATTGGGTACGCGATATTTTCTCATTTGCATCTCCTTTAGTTCTTACCTCGTTGGCCAAGAAGAATAAAGATGACATTGAAACAAAAGTTGTTAGCCAAGAGGAGTTGGGAGCGCTCGTATCGTGACGTATTATTACTGATAATCATTACCATATGATTTCCTCTTAGAATATAGAGCAAACAGGAATGGTGATAAGCCAGATTTTGCGTAATGAATTTCTGGTTGTGTTGGTAGTCCATTTTTACATGTATTTACACGCCATCCCTATTCTAAGCAACTTGTCAATTTGCAAAAAGTAAACAAATATTTTGAGAGGAGCATCTGTGGTAAAAAATGTTCTTTTTCTGCTTTATTTTGAAACAATTCACATATTTAATTAATATAAAACTTTGCTTCTATTAACAAAAAAGATAATTTAGATAGTGAAGTTGCCTCAAACGGGATTCCCTAGTTTATAATCCAATTTATATTTGCAATCACTGACCGAACACTTCATTTCTGATTTTTTAATTGATATGAAGATTTTAACAGGCACTAGTGGCACTATCAAACTTTGCACAAAATAAACTTCAAACATAAATAGTTTTGAAAAGAATTACTTCCGTACTTTTGTTAAATTTCGCAAAAGAATTTCAAATTGCATAAACCTGTTCACAAAACAAAATCACATTTGACAATTCTGCACCCAGCTTTGACAAATCTTTCTCCCAGCATCTCACTTACTCCTATGTATAACCTCCTGCTCTTGACAAATTACGCTCATGTACACGAATTTTACACGATTCAACCATTCCTGTTTGTTCTATATTCTAAGGATTTCCTACGCCAAGGGAGCTGATAAATATGTGCTGAAAAGTCATTTGTCAATTTTTGTTTTTTGTTTTTTACAATTCATGAACTTGAAACTGTGCAAATTTTGTTTTTGTTTCTATTTTAAGTTTATTTGAACTTGCAATAATTTTTTTGAATTTTTTTATTCTCCCTGGATTTAGACTTCTGTTAAGTTATAAGTTATTTTTCAAGCTATTTTTTATACAATGTTTACATCTTATACTTTCAACATGTATCTTGTGCTGAGTGTAGCTCTCCTTCTGTTAGGTGACATATATCTATGATTGGTGGTTTGTTGGCTTCGAGCAATGTGAAATCTATGCTGGGCGTGTTTTGTAACCAATCTGAATTTTGAATATCTGCCATCTTAATGCGTGTAGTATACGTGGTAAAATTGATGAGCTCAGAGGAGTTTTTCGTTGTCCTAAGTTGCATGCTATTTTGGTTAGTGAATCCTGGCTGCGAGATGATATCCCGTCATCGCTTATTTCTCTGGATGGATTTCAGATCTACCGTAATGATCGTAGTGGGAGATCTGGTGGAGGAGTTACAATATATGTCAGGCAGGATCTCAAATGCAAGGTTATTAGCTCTTCTGGAGACACAGTTGAGTTTTTATGTGTAGAAATTGACACTGGTGCCGAAAAATGTATTTTGTGTGCTGTTTATTGCTCTCGTAGTTCATGTAGCGTCGATGCCTCACATGTGTTCTGTAATACCGTCGCGTCTCTCAGTCAACGTTATTGTAATGTCGTTATTGCTGGTGATTTCAATGTCAATATTTTAAAAGTTTGTGCTCATACTGATCTTTTCTTGTCTGAGATGCAGCTCGCGCATTTTACTGCAGTGTATTCGTCACCAACGTATTTTAATACTACTAACCCGTCTCGCTTGGATCTTTTCTAATTAGCAACCCTCGTTCAGTGCTCTTCATTAATAAATTATGTCTCAGCATTTTGGACCATGATATTATTTTCATGTCTTGTGATGTAAAACTCCGTTTAAATGTTATTCCCAAATATACTTATTTTAGAAACTTCAATAGTATAGATTTGAATTCTCTATTAATTGACTGTGAGTCGATATCGTGGAACCATGTATACGCAATATGTTCTGTAGATGACCAAATAAAATTTATCAGTGACTCAATAGCATATTTACATGATAAACATGTTCCTTTACTTAAGAAGGTTATTAAACCGAAATCCTACCCGTGGTTTACACAAGAAATTCAGTCAATGATCACCGAGAGAGAATATATTTTTTTTCGTTATCGCAGACTTAAGACTAGTGATAGTCGCATAGCATACACTACGTTACGAAATAAAATAATTTTAAAAATTCGTAATGTTAAGCGAGCATATTACAAGAATAAGTTTGATCTGAGTGTACCCACTAAAACTCTATGGCATAATCTTCGTAGCGCCAACGTTTATGGCAAAGACAAATTTGAAAATCACATCAATCCGAATGAACTTAATTCATATTTTGTTGAAAGCCCTCTACCGCCTGGTGACATACTAGCACCTGAAATCTCGGCTCCAGCTCCAGAGTCTTCTCCTGGATTCTGTTTTCGTGGGGTTGATATGGTATGTCACCAAAATTTATCAAAATAAAGCAATAGAACGCCAAATAGAAAAATGGCTTCGGGATAGAATAATACAACCCAGCGATTCCGAGTTCGCAAGTCCCGTCATTCTAGTTTCAAAAAAGGATGGTTCAAAGCGATTATGTTGTCACATCGTTTATTGTACATAACGAACAATACGAGTTCCTGAGGGTACCGTTTGGTATTTGTAATTCGCCTTCAGTATTTACCCGATTTATCGCAGTTGTCTTTAAACAACTGGTAAATGAAGGCATTTTGCTCACATATATGGATGACTTAGTAATTATTAATGAAATTATTAATGACTTAGTAATAGTTGAGCATTATGACCAGGCGATAGAAAGATTAGAGAGGGTGTTTGAAGTAGCGAGTAAAAGTGGACTGAAGATCAAGTGGGAAAAGTCCCAAATAATGCGAAACAAGATAGACTTCTTGGGGTATCGTATTGAAGATGGTACTATAAGATCATCGCTGGACAAAACTAAAGCTGTTTGCGAATTTCCATTCCACGTGATAGGAAATCCTTGCAAAGATTTCTCGGATTAACGTCATATTTTCGAAGATTCATAGCAAATTATGCGACCATAGGCTGAAATTAAACGAGACTGAGGTTTATTTACGAAAAAAATTGATATTTTTATCCTAAATATATATCACATTCCGTAAGAGTTATTATTATTTAATGTTTTCAATTTTAAAAAGTGGTAAAAGTGAAAAAATTAACAAATGGAAGTTGATGTAATTGAAGATTTGTGCCTTCTACTAATTCGAAGTGCCCTAATGGCATTTTCTGTGTTAAATTTTAAAAAGTGGTAAAAGCGAAAAAATTAACAAATGGAAGTTGATGTAATTGAAGATTTGTGCCTTCTACTAGTGCCCTAATGGCATTTTCTGTGTTAAATTTTAAAATGTGGTAAAAGTGAAAAAATTAACAAGTGGAAGTTGACTTAATTGAAGATTTGTGTTTTCTATTAATTCGCAATACCATTTTTATTCCATTTTAATTTTTACATTGCACTTTTAATCATCTAGTAATAATTTAATTGTTTGGACACATTGCGTTCTTACGGAATGAGCCATTCTTAGCGCACTATACTTATGGAAAATTGGATATTTAAACTTAACGAAAGTTCCCCTCACACGAGTTAAAGTCAATTTGTGTACGCCTGTTAAATTAAAGGGCGCGTTTGCTTTACGTAAGTAAATGTACTTACGTATACTTTTATTATAGTTCAGTCTTATAGCGAAACCATTAAGTGATTTGTTAAAAACAGATGTGGTAATTAAGATGGGAAGTGAGCAAGAAAACGCATTTCAAATATTGAAGGAAGTATTAATTAGATCTCCAGTCCTCAAACTGTTTGATCAAAATGCTTATACAGAGGTTCATGCTGACGCTAGTAAAGAAGGCTATGGAGCTATATTGTTTCAAAGGGAAAACGATGATCAAGAGCTATACCCCGTGCAATTCATGAGTCGTAACACTAGCCGCTCGGAACAACGTTATCATTCATATGAGCTAGAGGTACTCGCTATAGTACAAGCTCTTAAGAAATAGAGAATATATCTGCTGAGCAAAAGGGTTAAAATTGTAACTGACAGCAATGCATTCGCGATGACGATGAAAAAACAAGATTTCCCGCTGAGAGTAGCAAGATGGGCTATGTTTTTGCAGGATTTCGACTACGAAATCGAACATAGGTCAGGTTCAAAGATGAGGCATGTGGACGCCCTAAGTAGAAATGCAATGACAATTATAGATACGATGACTCACAGCATTAGAGAAGCGCAGCTAAAAGATGAATATTTGGAGGCAATTAGAAAGATCTTACAAAGCTCCGAATACCAGGATTTTTATATCAAGAATAACATTTAGTTTAAAGACTCGACGAACCAACAAATTACTATTCCTGCTTCGATGGAAAGGGAAATTATCAGATGCGCACATCAACAAGGACACTTTTCATCGGCATAAACACAAGAGTTGGTCGAGAAAAACTACGTTATACCTAACTTAAAACCAAAGGTAATAAGATTGGTTAAGAGCTGTATACAATGCATAATGGCTGAGCGTAAGGCGGGTAAACAGGAAGGGTTTTTAGAGCCCATTGACAACGAAGATAGACCACTACAGACCTATCATACGAGTATAGATCATATTGGTCCCATGGAGGAGACGAGGAAGAGATATAGTCACATTTTGGTGGTCGTGGATGCTTTTTCTAAGCTTACGTGGCTGTACCCAATGAAAAGCACATCCAGCGAACAAGTTGTGAACCGGTTAAGGAAACAAGCAGCGGTTTTCGGAAACCCAAGAAGAATTATTTCAGATCGAGGAACAGCATACACGTCCAACTTGTTCAAGAGTTTTTGCGGGGAAGAAGGAATTCAACATTTGTTGATTACTACAGGGGTACCAAGAGGTAATGGTCAAGTGGAGACGCTTAACCGCGTCTTAATAAGCCTACTTACAAAAATATCACTTGAGAAGCCTCAGGTTTGGTACAAATATGTCGATCAAGTACAGCAATTCATAAATAATACGCTGACAAGGAGTACCAAGTTCTCTCCCTTCAAGATATTAACTGGACTGGAAATGAAAACGAGTACTCTACCAGACTTTCGGGAAATATTGGATGAAGAGAATTTATGTGAGATAGATAAACAACGGGATGCTATCCGAGGAGAAGCTAAGGTTTACATAACCAAGATCCAACGAGAAAATTATCGAACTTATAATAAAAAAAGGAAGGCACCAGCCGTTTACAAATTGAACGACTTGATTGCAATAAGGAGGACTCAATTTGGCCCAGGGTTGAAGTTGGAACCGAAATTCCTTGGACCATATAAGGTGACCAAAGCTCATAAGCATGCTCGATTCCAGGTAGAGAAAGTCGGCAACCATGAGTGCCCGAGAATTACTACCTCCGCAGCTGATGGAGTGAAGAAGTGGAATGTATCACTCGAGGCGAATGAACCATCAGGAGGGCCGAATGTGGGATCAGTGTCGGACCATTTGCTTCGATCTGGCAGCTCCCATAGCTGGCGCTAGTGTTCTTCTCTTGCTGTCATTATACTTGTGAGGGGACTTGAAAATTGTAAGCGATGGTAGAGTTGGATGTGAGTAGTCAATAGAATAAGACGTAAAAATAGTAGTAGACAAGATTGTGAGGCTTTATATTGGCCGCTTAAGAGTATAAAAACTAGAATTAATTAATAAAGTGATATCGTAGAAAAAAGAATAATCGGAGTTTAATTTAAATCATTGGTGGTGAAATCCTACATATATAATGCGACCCCTATATGTTGGGAAAAAAGAGTCACCCAAGCTGTGTGGGATGTGATATTAATTAATATCAGCATCAGAAACGACCATGACTTCACTTACCGGTGCACTGATCACGGACAGATGAAAAAAAAGGAAGAATGTTACCGTACTGTCCAGCTGGCTGGATGATGATAGGGCATATAAAAGCCCTTCACTTAGCTATAAAATATTATTATTAGAATTCCGTACCCAAAGGGTAACAACGGGAACCCTATTACTAAGACTTCGCTGTCCGTCCGTCCGTCACCAGTACCATATTTACATGCAGGGTTGAACCATGGTTCAACTCGGGTTCAACTCCATGTATACGCGGCTCGAGTTAAAATTGGGTCGACTCAACCACGCATAGCTGCCGCAGTCTTGTGGAAATAGTGTCCTATAAACGCGGATTGAGTAGTCCAGTCGGCAGCTAAAATTTGGGACTTATTTTGTTTGCTCGTTAGTCGAAAGTTTCGTTAGGTTGTATATTTATTGTGACTTTATTTTGTTTATTTAAACTAAATTTATAATAAATACTATACATATAATGTTATGTTGAAATGTATATTTGAATCCGTTCTCAACTCAATCTCTTAATCCTGCGTGCTCAAAAACACGGGTCGAAAACTCTACTTTTATAATCAGATTAAATTGTGACTTAGAACAGTAAACATCTCTGTTTTCATCTGCTCCCATTCACCATACTACACCGATGATCAGGGTATACCCAGTAATTTTTGAGGATATTGATATCTAGTCTATACCCACTAGTTTTTCTGGGTATATTAGGAGTATTTGAAAACACACATGATGTATAAACTGGATATTCCGAATATCGAGATATCGTTACCCAATGTCTGTCATAAGCATTACATACATTCATCACATAAGGTCTGTTCGCGTACTTCTCGTGCAAAAACTTTCTGGGTAAAAAAAAACTTACTCGTGTGGTGGAAGAAAAATGTAAAATGAAAAAGTAAGGGAACGCTTTTCATGCAACTTCGTGGAAAAACAAGAAGAAGAAGTGTGGCATAACATTTGCAAATTGAGTATTTTTTTATTTTTCTTAACTTGTTGCACTCTTGCAAAGTCCCATGAGAGCATTGAATAGTTAAACTATCTTCATCCGACATTTTGATTGAGCATTAAAAACTTTTCAGAAAATTAAAAAAATGAACTTTCCTATGACAGCTGTCAATTTCCCTTGCAAGAATGATGCCAGGTGCAGTCACTAAAAACTTCGGGTAAGTTCATGCAAGAGGGGAAGCTGTGACGTAGGCAAAACTCGTGTAATTTTGTGTACACGAGAAGTACGGGAATGGAAATTGGGTAAGTTCGTGCAAATTCATTGCAATGCAATTTCCAAAACTGAGTACGCGAACAGACCTATATACAGAACATTTCTCATAATCAGAACACTTTTAATATCGTAATCAAGGTTGCAACTTTACGACTATAAGTCATAGATCTACCACTATTTAAAGCCAATATTTTCAATCTACCACTTTATGACCCTATTTGAAAATCTATGACTATTTACCATTACTGCCACTAAAATTTCACATTTCACAATTAGTTCGCTTTTTACGAGCAGATCCTAGCTTAAGTAATTTGTGCGGTAATTTAAACGCTATCTTATATTTACGCGGTGGAACGTCAAGACATGAAATTGCACCAATACCAGAATCAGAAGGGTCAAAGCCAGAGAAAGAAGAAACAGAAGCACTAGTAAAAAAATTAAAGTATAGGCAGAGTTACAGGCAGGAATGGGAAAGTAATAGAAAATTTTTAAGATTGAAGGAAAACAAGGCTTATTGCAATCTGTAATAAAACGCTTTGTATAAGTAGAACTGTAATTATTAGGCATGAAAATAGTTGGGAACACAAGTTAAGATTATCTGAATCTTCAAACCAACAAACTTGATTATAAACATTTAGTGATAGTGAAGCAATGTCAGGTTTGCACAAGAAAGTAAGGTGTGAAATAATTGTATAAGTAGAACTGTAATTATTAGGCATGAAAATAGTTGGGAACACAAGTTAAGATTATCTGAATCTTCAAACCAACAAACTTGATTATGGACGACGAACAAAAGAGTTCTCTGGAGAATTGTCTAGAAACTCGTTTGGAGGATCAGAAAAATTTTCTACTTTAGAAGAACAAAATTTGAAAATTGAAGGAATTGAGCACGAATTTCAACAAAAGGTTTCGGAAGTTCAACAAAATGTCACCGAGCAACTTGAAAACGTTAAAGCAGATCTTGAAAGAATAAAGCATCGACAGCCTCTAAACGTAGCATCTGAAATATCCGGTTCAGGTAGAATGAAGCCTCCAATATTTGATGGACAAAATTCGTGGCATATCTTCAAGAGACAATTTGAGGCAGCTTCAGAGGTAAATGGATGGAATGATGAAGACAAAGCTATAGCTCTGGTGTTAGCAC
Organism: Dioctria rufipes; assembly: GCA_963924295.1. Lineage (NCBI taxonomy): Eukaryota > Metazoa > Arthropoda > Insecta > Diptera > Asilidae > Dioctria > Dioctria rufipes. Next base: position 82,774,042 of record OZ002741.1, on the reverse strand, counting down.
TTCGAGCTCCTGCGTCAGAGCTCTTACAAACTGTACCGATTGAAAATCAACGTGATTACTCTTCATTAGTACAGGCGATAGAATTACGTTACGGAGATGAGCACATGCAGCAAGTATATCGACTACAGTTGCGCAACAGGATTCAAAAGCATGGCGAATCACTACAACAATTGCAGGCTGATGTGGAAAGATTAGCGCATCTTTCATACTCCAGCGTAAATGCGGATTTCCTTAATGAAGTGGCAACAGAGGCATTTGTGAACGCTATTGTAGATCAAAATTTACAACAAGCTAGCAGGAAAGAAATCAACAGCCGAAGCACTAGCCTATGCATTAGCGTATGAATCCGCCCGACAAGCTTCACGGAGTGCAGTACGAGTAAGAGAAATTTCAGTGGAAGAATGTACTTGTAACAGAGTGCAATCATCACAGAGCCCGCCTTTACGTGGTGTCCTTCGATGCTGGAATTGTAATAGATCAGGGCACCTTCAAAGAGACTGCAGAAAACGTCGACGAGTGGAATCACATGAAGAAGGGAAAGAAGAATGCCAAAGATGTCGAGCCAGGGAACAAGCTATTCGTGGAGAGACTAGATATCAAGCAGCGACTAGTCGCATCAGCACTCCTGTTGAGCAATCGGAAAACTAGTAAAAACCAACTTTGTGGGGCAGAAGTTGGTTGGTGGAATCGGCAGCCCCGAAGTCATCATTCAAGTAGGCCAGTTGCAGAGATATAATAGCAGTCTTATTATATATGGTAGTGTAGGAAAAAATGACTGCGCAGTCACTATCGATACTGGAGCCGCAAGATCAATTATTAGAACAGATCTTGTTAAGAACAAATGGCTTCATAATACCACCAAATATCTACTAAGAACAGCAACTGGAGCAGCAGCACGGGTGTTTGGAGAAATAACTTTAGATGTTCAACTAGGCGAACTACTATTTCCTCACACTTTCCTGGTTTCAGACATAATGGATGAATGCATTCTTGGAATAGATTTCATGACCACATACAAAATAAATCTGGATGTTGGAGAGCGGACTCTCAAATATGGGAACATAGAAATTCCTATGAAACTAGGAAAAGGAGCAGATCATCCTGTGAAAGTAAGGACGAAGGTCTGCGAAAATATAACTCTTTCGCCATGCTCCGAGACACTAATATGGACAAAGCTTACTGATGACATCGGGACCTGCAGATTCTATCTGGTGGAGCCTAACCCCACAAAAGTCACATCGAGCATCATTGTGGGGAAGACTGTAGTGAAGGCAGAAGGTGAAACATTAATACCAGTCAGAGTGCTTAACACATCCGAAAATGGGGTACAACTAAAAGAAGGTGCTATAATTGGAAATTGTGAACCCGTTTACCAAATCGTCAATTTGGGTAATGGTAGTAATGTCAAGGAGACAAAAACTATACCAGCTACTACCCAACAGGTTCAGAAACTTCTTTCGTCCAGTGCCTTAAGTAAACAACAACACAACGATGCCAAAGAGGTGATCGATGAATTTTCGGAACTATTTGCAATGAATGATGATGACTATGGTAAAACAAATCTTGTCCAGCATCGGATCGATACAGGAGAGTCCAGACCCATTCGACAGACACCACGATGATTGCCATTAGCAAAACAACCAGAAGTTGCAGACATGATGAACTCCATGAAGAAACAAGGCATAATAGAGGAATCTAACAGCCCTTGGACATCGCCGGTTGTTCTGGTTAGGAAAAAGGATGGCAGCACCCGATTCTGCGTAGACTACCGCCAACTAAATAACGTGACGAGAAAAGATAGCTATCCATTACCAAGGATTGATGACACGTTGGATACCCTTTCCGGAGCGCAATGGTTTTCCACATTGGATTTGAAGAGTGGTTACTGGCAAGTGGAAATACATCCCGAGGACCGAGATAAAACTGCTTTCTCAGTTGGCAGTGGCTTATGGCAATTCAAAGTAATGCCATTTGGGTTATGTAATGCTCCAGCCACATTCGAACGACTAATGGAATGTGTTCTACGTGGTTTAACCTGGAAAACATGTCTTGTCTACTTGGATGACATAATAGTTATCGGAAGGACATTCAAGGAACATAAAAACAACTTACGAGACGTACTTCAAAGACTCAAAGATGCAAAATTGAAGCTCAGTGCGAGTAAATGTGCTCTATTCAAAGATGAAGTTAAATATTTAGGGCACATAGTTTCATCACAAGGAGTAAGAACCGATCCAGAGATGATAGAAGCCATCAAAAATTGGCCAGTTCCTAAGGACAAACATCAATTACGGAGTTTTCTTGGTTTAGCTACCTACTACAGGCGATTCGTGAAAGGTTTTGCAGATATAGCAAGAAGCCTACATCAACTTACAGAAAAGGGAAGGCCGTTCATATGGTCGGATAAATGCAACGAAAGTTTTGAAAATTTGAAGCAACAGCTCTGTGAAGCTCCAGTACTTCATTATCTAAAGCTGGGAAAAACATTTATATTAGACACTGATGCCAGCAATGAAGGTATTGGTGCAGTGCTTTCGCAGGAGGAGAATGGTCAAGAAGTTCCAGTAGCGTACTATAGCAAAGCACTTTCAAAGCCAGAGAAAAATTATTGTGCTACAAGAAAAGAGCTACTTGCCATTGTAAGTTCAACGAAACATTTTCATAAATATCTTTACGGGCAGAAATTCATCCTTCGCACCGACCATGCAGCTCTTAAATGGCTTCTGCAGTTTAAGAACCCTGAGGGACAAGTGGCGAGATGGATAGAGCGACTCCAGTCTTATGATTTTGAGATCCAACACCGAAGAGGTCGTATCCATGGAAATGCAGACGCCCTTTCACGACGTCCATGCAAACTTGAATGCAAACATTGCGCCCGGGTGGAAGAAAAAGAAACAACAGCAACTATACAGTTGGTAACCGTGGAACCATCTACAGGTTGGGACAACGAGGACCTGAGAACAGCACAACGAGAAGATCCGGACATTTCACCTATTCTCGCTTGGAAAGAAGGTATGGAAAAACCAGACTGGAAGGATATTTCGGAACGGAGTGAGAAGCTGAAAAGTTACTGGGCTCAATGGAACTCTCTTCATGTTGAATGTGGTATATTAAAACGCAAATGGGAAGCACCTAACGGCGAATATTTCCGAATGCAGATAGTCGTGCCAGCATCAAACGTCAAAGATGTTCTAGAAGAAATGCACGGTGGAACCTCTGGAGGACATTTGGGAGTGAACAAAACCATTTCCAAAATACGAGAAAGGTTTTATTGGCTACATATGCGAGAAGATGTGGAGGAGTGGTGCCGCAGGTGTACCGTCTGTGCTGCTTGCAAAGGGCCGCAACACAGAAGCAGAGGAGAAATGCATAAGTATAACGTCGGAGCACCCTTTGAAAGGATAGCTGTAGACATCGCTGGACCTTTTCCTGAAACGGATGGCGGTAACCGTTATATTTTAGTTGCCATTGACTATTTCAGCAAATGGCCTGAAGCTTATGCAATCCCTAATCAAGAGGCAACCACAGTTGCGGAACAAATAATAACGAATTGGGTCAGTAGGTTTGGTTTGCCTCACGAACTTCATTCGGACCAAGGACGGAACTTCGAATCGCGGACTTTCCAGGAGATGTGTAAAATGTTGGGAATAAGAAAAACTAGAACAACTCCTCTACATCCACAATCTGATGGCATGGTAGAGCGCTTCAACAGAACATTGATCGAGCATCTAAAGAAAGTAGTTGACTATCATCAACGCGATTGGGATCGACACATTCCTATATTCCTAATGGCTTATAGATCAGCTATTCATAGTACTACCGGACAAACCCCAGCTAAAGTCATATTCGGAAGAGAGATGCGTTTACCTAGCGACCTCAAATTCGGTACCCCCAGAGGTGAACAAAAGTTACCAGAAGACTACGTATCGGAGCTCAAACAACAATTAGCTGATGTGCACGAGGCCACGAGGACGAAATTAGCAACAAATACTGATCGGATGAAGACCCGTTATGACCTACGTGCTAATTCCGCAGGATTTAATGAAGGTGATCTTGTTTGGCTCTACAATCCGAGACGACGTAAGGGACGTTCTCCAAAATTGCAATAACACTGGGAAGGACCGTATTCAGTAGTAACTAGAATTAATGACGTGGTATACAGGATTCAGCGTGGCACAAGAGGCAAGCATAAAATTGTTCACTTGGACCGCTTGTGTCAATACTACGAGCATCAAGACCGTGGACCACCTGTTGTTCGGGACGAACAAATTTAAGAAGGGGGCAGTGTTACGTGCAATAGAAAGAGACAACTGGTGACATCTACTGGCAATGAAGAAGTAAACAACTTTAAGTTCGGAGAATTGATTATGGTATCTACAGGAAGGTCAGGAATAGAATGAATAGAACAGTCAAGAAGCTTCTGGAAAATAGAACACTCGAGAATAATCTGGAGAGTTTCTAGGGTATAAATATAACAGTTGTCATAGCCAGAAGAAGAGTCTTGTCTTAGACGTTGCAGTGTTAACAAGTGAAAGTAATAAACGTGCGAAAGTGTTGTAATTAGAATGCGATAATTGAAAGTACAGTATTAGCGATAATTAGAGTTGAGTTGATTAATAGAAAGTTTATGAATTTTGTATGATTAGAGTGAAATAAAGAACTTGTATAATAAGTATTTAATATTGTGTTTTAAAGAACGAACCGCGAGTAAAAACAGAAATCGCTTAAATGTTAAAACCGTGGAAAGTATTATGTATGCGAAACAGTTAATAAGCAACCCCAACAGAGATATTTTTGAAATCTCCGTCAACCTTATTAAATATTTTGTTAGATTTAAATTCATAACTGGAAAATGTATGAAAAAAAAAAAATAATTAGATCTGCAATATTAAACAAGTGAAAAAAATTTCTAAAATGCGTCAATTGATAGTCAAAGCTTCGTCCACTCAAACCCAAAAGGCCTGTGTGGACGCAAGCCGGCGAAAACCTGACTAATAAGCTAACATAGGACGGAAACGCTTTGACACATGTTCAGCATGTATTAGAAAATGCGTTGGGAACAAATGCCTACTTCTCATGTTGTATAAGAAAACCGAAAGTTCCAAACAGTCCCTGCAACTGATGCGGCTAGAAAAAGTTATGATATAAGGAACTCCAACTCATGTGTGAATTTGAGCAAGCAATTGAGTTGATCCCCTCAAGTAGTCCGCAAAGAAAGTCTCAACGAAGATTTCATGCGGTAGTATAAGTGGAAGTCTCAAGTCGCCCGGTTTAAAAAGTACAAAGCATACACATTTTTTACTTATGTATAATGTGTTGAATCCAAGTGACATATCACCAATCATAGGTTGCAATGAAGTATTAGTTACAAAAATAAGCGAAGCATAACTCGTTAAAGACAGTGAAGAGCCAGTGCTAAGAACAAAACTTATTTAACTATTTTATATGATGATATCAAAGAAAGTCCTTTATTTCTTGTTTATTTAAAAGCACCATACATATAGGTATGCTTAATATGCTTTTTCATTTAACACGAAATTCGTTTCTGCACACTCCATCGGATTTAACATTTTTCAAAGTCAAAGTCAAAGTGCATTTATTTCTCAGTCCCCTGCTTAAAGCAACGTATAACGTTGGGCTCTACGGCAATCAAAGTATATGTAGTACATATGCAGGTTAGTTTTTGTAACATAGCAAAATAAACTAAAATCAAATTAAAACTAGAATTACAAGCATATATATTAGATGTGTATATGAATATACACATTTTGCCCGCTCCTAACTGTTTGATTACATTTCTCACAGTTCGGTGGCATTTTTAACAAATTTCAATTTTTCCAATAACCGTTTCTTGGCGACCGTACAAAGAATTTTAATATTTCCCGCCGCTATATATGTCCGTTTGATGAATTTTTTTTTCCCGTTATTATTACTATATGCACCCGCTGTACGCTTATTTGTTCGAATAATTAAATCAGCTAATTTATAATATTTTCGAAATATTTGCAAGGGCTTATTCAATCACCCTGGAGCTGGATTCCGCATCGATGAGTTCTCGCGTGTACACAAAATTTCCGATTACGCAAAACTTGAAATGAGTTTTTCTGTCAAAATTGTGTACACTTTATTTAATATTTTCTCATGACCATTTTTGGTCGTGTATTCCGAAGAAGTACCTGTGAGTTTTTGTCAAGCGGTATTTTCAAAATTATTAGTTATGTTATTGATTTTACCATTCACTAAACCGTAGTCGCCTTAATATTAGTGAATTCATATAACTCATTTCTTATAACTAAACTTAATTAACTTCTTCAAAAAGACTATTTTCCAGGGTACGTAAAAGCTCGCTCGCGAGCGGCTCTTGAAAGAGCACTCCAGAAAAGCTCTTTGTAAAATAGCTCCCGCTCGCGAGCCGGAGCCCTAAAATTTTTACTTAAAAGCTCTCGCTCGCGAGCTGGAGTCAAAAAAAATTCTTACAGGCTCTCGCTCGTGAGCCCGAGCCGTGAAATCACTGACATATGTATAATAAGAATGGACTGAGCGTTCTTGCTTCAAAAATGGCACAAATATTGAACAGGCTGTGAAAACCCTTTATTTCGTACAATTGCACACCGATTTATAATTAGTTATTATTTGTAGATTGGAAACACTAAAGATGTTGTAAAATCGTATTGCATTAAATGAAAATTGTTTAGGAAGTTAAACTGGTTTTATTTAACAACAAAAATTAATTTTTAATATTACTGAAAAATGTGTTCCTCTGCAGATATGATGTCAAATATTATTGAGTTTGTAAGAGATAGACGTACATAAACAATATATTTGTTTGAAATTTTATGTCAATTCCGATGCATTCCAATAAACACAGCCGTACTGTTTCCAAAATTGGTTACAGTTCAGTGTACATTTTGAGCTTGAAAGAGACAAATAAATCTTAGTAAAAATGTGTGCCATTTTTGACTATAGGAATTAGATAGGATGGCTCAGTCCATTCTTATTATATGTCAGTGCGTTAAATAGCTCGGGCTCGCGAGCGAGCCATTGTACCGCTCCAGCTCTTCATCATTATATTGTTACGTGCAATAGAAATAGACAACTGGTGACATCTACTGGCAATGGGGAAGTAAACGACTTTAGGTTCGGAGAATTGATTATGGTATCTACAGGAAGGTTCAGGAATAGAATGAATAGAATGAATAGAATAGTCAAGAAGTTTCTGGAAAATAGAATACTCGAGAATAATCTGGAGAGTTTCTAGGGTATAATTGTAGCAGTTGTCATAGCCAGAAAAAGAGTCTTGTCTTAGACGTTGCAGTGTTAACAAGTGAAAGTAAATAACGTGCGAAAGTGTTGTAATTAGATTGCGATAATTGAAAGTACAGTATTAGCGATAATTAGAGTTGAGTTGATTAATAGAAAGTTTATGAATGATTAGAGTGAAATGAAGAACTTGTATATTAACTATTTAATATTGTGTTTTAAATAACGAACCTAAAGGCCACGCTCGCAACAACTGGTGTCAGAAGTGGGATAAATTCGCGAAATAAAGTCGTGGCAATTGACTTTAAAATTCAAAGCGTGATTAATTTTGTGAAATTGTGTTAAATTTTGAAAGTTGTGGAAAATAATTTATATTCAACTTAAAGTGAATGACTAAAGTAATGGGGCGAAAATTCGAGGAGCTTCGAACGCAGGATTTGAAAGTGGAGTTAGGGAACCGGTCATTACAAACGACAGGTGCAAAGAAAGTTCTAGTCGAGCGACTCAGACAAGCTTTGATAGAGGAAGGAAAGAATCCTGAAACATTTGTTTTCGAAGATAACTTGGAAGAAAGCGAAGTTGAAGAAGAGCCTACAATGAAAATGGAACAGCTTTTGAGTGCTTTAATGAGCAAAATGGAAGCTCGTTTTGATGAACAGAAAAATTCCAATGAGGAACAAAAGAATTCTCTGGAATCCCGTTTAGATGAGCAAAAGAAATCTATGGAAACCCGTCTGGACGAGCAAAAGGATGCTTTTGAGCAACAAAAGAATGCTTTCGTTGAACAAAAGAATTCTCTGGAATCCCGCTTAGATGAGCAAACGAATTCTCTAGAATCCCGGTTAGATGAGCAGAAGAAATCTATGGAAACCCGCTTGGACGAACAAAAGAGTTCTCTGGAGAATTGTCTAGAAACTCGTTTGGAGGAACAGAAGACTTTCCTGAAAAACTCGTTAGACGAACAATATTTAAAAATTGAAGGAATCGAGCAGGAAGTGGCGGAAGCTCAAGAAAAAGTCACCGAGCAGCTTGACAGTTTTAAAGCAGATCTAGAAAGAATAAAGCATCGTCAGCCTCTAAACGCAGCAGCTGAAATCTCCAGCACAGGTAGAATGAAACCTCCAATATTTGATGGACAAAATTCATGGCATATCTTCAAGAGACAATTCGAGGCAGCTTCAGAGGTAAATGGATGGAATGATGAAGACAAAGCTATAGCTCTGGTGTTAGCACTTCGAGCTCCTGCGTCAGAGCTCTTACAAACGGTACCGATTGAAAAGCAACGTGAATATACTTCATTAGTACAGGCGATAGAATTACGTTACGGAGATGAACACATGCAGCAAGTATATCGTCTACAGTTACGCAACAGGATTCAAAAACATGGCGAATCACTACAACAATTGCAGGCTGATGTGGAAAGATTAGCGCATCTTTCATACTCCAGCGTGAATGCGGATTTTCTCAATGAAGTGGCGACGGAGGCATTTGTGAACGCTATTGCAGATCAAAACTTACAACATGCATTAAGGATAGCAGGGAAGAAATCAACAGCAGAAGCACTAGCCTATGCATTAGTGTATGAATCCGCCAGACAAGCTTCACGGAGTGCAGTACGAATGAGAGAAATTTCGGTGAACGAATGTACTTGTAATAGAATGCAGCCATCACAGAGCACTCCTTCACGTGGTATTCTGCAATGCTGGAATTGTAATAGACTGGGACACCTACAAAGGGACTGCAGAAAACGCCGACGAGTGGAATCCCTAGATGAAGAGAGGAGAGTGGAATTGCAAAGATATCGAGCTGGGCAGCAGACTTGCAATAGATTGCAGTTATCACTGAGCAACCCTTCACGTAGTGTTCTTCGATGCTGGGATTGTAATAAATTGGGACACCTTCAAAGCGACTGCAGGAAGCGCCGTCGAAGGGAATCAACAGAAAAGAAAGAAAGAGAAGAATGTCCAAATTGGCGAACTAGGGAGCAAGCTGTTCTTAGAGCGACTAGACTCCAACCTTATGGCTTTGAGATGCAACATAGGTAAGAACTTATTCATGGAAATGCAGAAGCCTTTGTACAACGTCCATGCAAACTTGAATGCAAACATTGCGGCAGGGTGGAAGAAAAAGAAACAACAGCAAGTATACAGTTGGTAACTGTGGAACCATCAACAGGTTGGGACATCGAGAACTTGCGAACAGCGCAACGAGAAGATCCGGACATATCGCCTATTCTTGCTTGGAAAGCAGATATAGAAAAACCAGAATGGAAGGATATTTCAGGGATGAGTGAAAATCTGAAAAGCTACTGGGCTCAATGGAATTCTCTTCATGTTGAATGCGGTATTTTAAAACGGAAATGGGAGGCACCTAACGGTAAATCATTCCGAATGCAAATAGTCTTGCCGGCATCAAAGGTCAACGAAGTTCTAGGTAAAATACATCGTGGAACATCTGGAGAACATTTGGGAGTGAATAAAACAATTTCTAAAATACGAGAAAAGTTTTATTGGCTACATATGCGGGAGGATGTGGAGAACTGGTGTCGCAGATGCACTGTATGTGCTTCTTACAAAGGGCCGCCACATAGCAGCAGAAAGAAAATGTATAAGTGTAATGTCAGAGCCACATTGGAAAGGAGAGCTGATGTACAAGAAGCCACGAGGACGAAATTAGAAACAAATACTGATCGGATGAAGACCCGCTATGACCTACGTGCTAATTCCGCAGGATTTAATGAAGGTGATCTTGTTTGGCTCTACAATCCGAGACGACGTAAGGGACGTTCTCCAAAATTGCAACAACACTGGGAAGGACCGTATTCAGTAGTAACTAGAATAAATCACGTAGTATACAGGATTCAACGTGGTACAAGAGGCAAACGAAAAATCGTTCATCTGGATCGCTTGTGTCAATATTACAAGCATCAAGACCGTGGACCACCTGTTGTTCGGGACGAACAATTTTAAGAAGGGGGCAGTGTTACGTGCAATAGAAATAGACAACTGGTGACATCTACTGGCAATGGGGAAGTAAACGACTTTAGGTTCGGAGAATTGATTATGGTATCTACAGGAAGGTTCAGGAATAGAATGAATAGAATGAATAGAATAGTCAAAATAGAATACTCGAGAATGATCTGGAGAGTTTCTAGGGTATAAATGTAGCAGTTGTCATAGCCAGAAAAAGAGTCTTGTCTTAGACGTTGCAGTGTTAACAAGTGAAAGTAAATAACGTGCGAAAGTGTTGTAATTAGATTGCGATAATTGAAAGTACAGTATTAGCGATAATTAGAGTTGAGTTGATTAATAGAAAGTTTATGAATGATTAGAGTGAAATAAAGAACTTGTATAATAAGTATTTAATATTGTGTTTTAAATAACGAACCTAAAGGCCACGCTCGCAACAATATATACAAATTTTGGGTTTTTCACTGTGTAATTTTAGAGTTAGGGATATATGAAAAAAAAACGTTTACGAAAGCTGCGCAAATCAACTTTATGACATGTGTTAATTAGGTACGCGTAAGTAACAAAAACATTTTCTTTAATTCTTGGTAAATAATGTATTGTTGCGAGCGTGGCTCTTGCGGTTCGTTATTTAAAACACAATATTAAATAGTTAATATACAAGTTCTTTATTTCACTCTAATCATACAATTCATAAACTTTCTATTAATCAACTCAACTCTAATTATCGCTTATACTGTACTTTCAATTATCGCAATCTAATTACAACACTTTCGCACGTTATTACTTTCGCTTGTTAACACTGCAACGTCTAAGACAAGACTCTTATTCTGGCTATGACAACTGTTATATTTATACCCTAGAAACTCTCCAGATTATTCTCGAGTGTTCTATTTTCCAGAAGCTTCCTGACTGTTCTATTCATTCTATTCATTCTATTCCTGAACCTTCCTGTAGATACCATAATCAATTCTCCGAACCTAATGTCGTTTACTTCCATTGCCAGTAGATGTCACCAGTTGTCTATTTCTATTGCACGTAACACTGCCCCCTTCTTAAAATTTTTCGTCCCGAACAACAGGTGGTCCACGGTCTTGATGCTTGTAATATTGACACAAGCGATCCAGATGAACGATTTTTCCTTTGCCTCTTGTACCACGTTGAATCCTGTATACTACGTGATTTATTCTAGTTACTACTGAATACGGTCCCTCCCAGTGTTGTTGTGAATTTGGAGAACGTCCCTTACGTCGGTTCGGGTTGTACAGCCAAACAAGATCACCTTCGCTAAATCCTGCTGAATTCGCACGTAAGTCATAGCGGGTCCTCATCAGATCAGTATTTGCCGCTAATTTTGTCCTCGTGGCTTCTTGTACATCAGCTCTCCTTTCCAATGTGGCTCTGACATTACACTTATACATTTCCTTTCTGCTGCTATGTGGCGGCCCTTTGTAAGAAGCACATACAGTGCATCTGCGACACCAGTTCTCCACATCCTCCCGCATATGTAGCCAATAAAACTTTTCTCGTATTTTAGAAATTATTTTATTCACTCCTAAATGTTCTCCAGATGTTCCACGATGTATTTTACCTAGAACTTCGTTGACCTTTGATGCCGGCAAGACTATTTGCATTCGGAATGATTTACCGTTAGGTGCCTCCCATTTCCGTTTTAAAATACCGCATTCAACATGAAGAGAATTCCATTGAGCCCAGTAGCTTTTCAGATTTTCACTCATCCCTGAAATACCCTTCCATTCTGGTTTTTCTATATCTGCTTTCCAAGCAAGAATAGGCGATATGTCCGGATCTTCTCGTTGCGCTGTTCGCAAGTTCTCGATGTCCCAACCTGTTGATGGTTCCACAGTTACCAACTGTATACTTGCTGTTGTTTCTTTTTCTTCCACCCTGCCGCAATGTTTGCATTCAAGTTTGCATGGACGTTGTACAAAGGCTTCTGCATTTCCATGAATAAGTCCTTTCCTATGTTGCATCTCAAAGCCATAAGGTTGGAGTCTAGTCGCTCCAAGAATAGCTTGCTCTCTAGTTCGCCAACTTGGACATTCTTCTCTTTCTTTCTTTTCTGTTGATTCCCTTCAACGGCGCTTCCTGCAGTCGCTTTGAAGGTGTCCCAATTTATTACAATCCCAGCATCGAAGAACACTACGTGAAGGGTTGCTCAGTGATAACTGCAATCTATTGCAAGTCTGCTGCCCAGCTCGATATCTTTGCAATTCCACTCGCCTCTCTTCATCTAGGGATTCCACTCGTCGGCGTTTTCTGCAGTCCCTTTGTAGGTGTCCCAGTCTATTACAATTCCAGCATTGCAGAATACCACGTGAAGGAGTGCTCTGTGATGGCTGCATTCTATTACAAGTACATTCGTTCACCGAAATTTCTCTCATTCGTACTGCACTCCGTGAAGCTTGTCTGGCGGATTCATACACTAATGCATAGGCTAGTGCTTCTGCTGTTGATTTCTTCCCTGCTATCCTTAATGCATGTTGTAAGTTTTGATCTGCAATAGCGTTCACAAATGCCTCCGTCGCCACTTCATTGAGAAAATCCGCATTCACGCTGGAGTATGAAAGATGCGCTAATCTTTCCACATCAGCCTGCAATTGTTGTAGTGATTCGCCATGTTTTTGAATCCTGTTGCGTAACTGTAGACGATATACTTGCTGCATGTGTTCATCTCCGTAACGTAATTCTATCGCCTGTACCAATGAAGTGTAATCACGTTGATTTTCAATCGGTACAGTTTGTAAGAGTTCTGAAGCAGGACCTCGAAGTGCTAACACCAGAGCTATAGCTTTGTGTTCATTATTCCATCCATTTACATCTGAAGCTGCCTCAAATTGTCTCTTGAAGATATGCCATTAATTTTGTCCATCAAATATTGGAGGTTTTATTCTACCTGCGCCAGATATTTCAGCTGCTACGTTTAGAGGCTGACGATGCCTTATTCTTTCCAGATCTGCTTTAACGTTTTCAAGTTGCTCAGTAAATTTTTGTTGTTCCTGCTCGATTTCTTCAATTTTCAAATTTTGTTCGTCTAATGAGTTTTTTTAGAAGATTTTTCTGTTCCTCCAAACGAGTTTCTAGGCAATTCTCCAAAGAACTCTTTTGTTCGTCCAAGCGGGTTTCCATAGAATTCTTCTGCTCATCTAACCGGGATTCCAAAGAATTCTTTTGTTCCTCAAAAGCATTCTTTTGTTGCTCAAAAGCATCCTTTTGCTCGTCCAGACGGGTTTCCATAGATTTCTTTTGCTCATCTAAACGGGATTCCAGAGAATTCTTTTGTTCCTCTAGAGAATTCTTTTGTTCCTCAAAAGCATTCTTTTGTTCCTCATTGGAATTCTTCTGTTCATCAAAACGTGCTTCCATAGATTTCTTTTGTTCCTTAAGAGAATTCTTTTGTTCCTCGAGAGAGTTCTTTTGTTCATCAAAACGGGCTTCCATTTTGCTCATTAACGCACTCAAAAGCTGTTCCATTTTCATTGTAGGCTCTTCTTCAACTTCGGTTTCTTCCAAGTTATCTTCGAAAACAAATGTTTCAGGATTCTTTCCTTCCTCTATCAAAGCTTGTCTGAGTCGCTCGACTAGAACTTTCTTTGCACCTGTCGTTTGTAATGACCGGTTCCCTAACTCCACTTTCAAATCCTGCGTTCGAAGCTCCTCGAATTTTCGCCCCTTTACTTTAGTAATTCACTTTAAGTTGAATATAAATTATTTTCCAGAACTTTCAAAATTTAACACAATTTCACAAAATTAATCACACTTTGAATTTTAAAGTCAATTGCCACCACTTTATTTCGCTAATTTATTTCACTTCTGACACCAGTTGTTGCGAGCGTGGCTCTTGCGGTTCGTTATTTAAAACACAATATTAAATAGTTAATATACAAGTTCTTTATTTCACTCTAATCATACAATTCATAAACTTTCTATTAATCAACTCAACTCTAATTATCGCTTATACTGTACTTTCAATTATCGCAATCTAATTACAACACTTTCGCACGTTATTACTTTCGCTTGTTAACACTGCAACGTCTAAAGGGCGCCATACACCATCAGTTTTGCGCTTTCACATTTTTTATCTTTATTCATAAAAATTTTAAAGAGTTTGATTTTTTTTTTATTATTTTTTTCTTTCTTTCTTCCTTTTCTTGCCGTGTACATTTAAATGTACAACACTCAGAAATCTCGCCTACTCCTAAGCTTATTATTAAGTTAACTTTGATTATGAACAAAACAAAACAGTAAAACCACGGCAAAACTGATGGTGTATGGCCTTGCCCACGTCTTGCCCACGTTTTGAGAAAGATATTTCTGGCATGACCTGAATTCTGGTTTTAGTAGATATCCGAACCTCAAAACGTGGGGTTCGCCATACACCATCAGTTTTGCCGTGGTTTTACTGTAAAACCACGGCAAAACTGATGGTGTATGGCCTGCTTAAGAGAAGACTTTTATTCTGGCTATGACAACTGTTATATTTATACCCTAGAAACTCTCCAGATTATTCTCGAGTGTTCTATTTTGCAGAAGCTTCTTGACCTTAGAACATAGAGCAAACAGGAATGGTGATAAGCCAGATTTTGCGTAATGAATTTCTGGTTGTGTTGGTAGTCCATTTTTACATGTATTTACACGCCATCCCTATTCTAAGCAACTTGTCAATTTGCAAAAAGTAAACAAAGATTTTGAGCGGAGCATCTGTGGTAAAAAATGTTCTTTTTCTGCTTTATTTTGAAACATTTCACATAATTAATTAATATAAAACTTTGCTCTATTAACAAAAAAGATAATTTAGATAGTGCAGTTGCCTCAAACGGGATCCCCTAGTTTATAATCCAATTTATATTTACAAGCACTGACCGAACACTTCATTTCTGTTTTTTTAATTGATATGAAGATTTTAACAGGCACTAGTGGCACTATCAAACTTTGCACAAAATAAACTTTAAAGATAAATAGTTTTGAAAAGAATTACTTCCGTACTTTTGTTAAATTTCGCAAAAGAATTTTAAATTGCATAAACTTGTTCACAAAACAAAATCACATTTGACAATTCTGCACCCAGCTTTGACAAATCTTCTTCCCAGCATCTCACTTACTCCTATGTATAACCTCCTGCTCTTGACAAATTACGCTCATGTGCACGAATTTTACACGATTCAACCATTCCTGTTTGCTCTATATTCTAAGTTCTTGACTGTTCTATTCATTCTATTCATTCTATTCCTGAACCTTCCTGTAGATACCATAATCAATTCTCCGAACCTAAAGTCGTTTACTTCCATTGCCAGTAGATGTCACCAGTTGTCTATTTCTATTGCACGTAACAGTATTTTAGTATTTTTTTTCATTTAATTAATACTGTTACGTGCAATAGAAATAGACAACTGGTGACATCTACTGGCAATGGAAGTAAACGACTTTAGGTTCGGAGAATTGATTATGGTATCTACAGGAAGGTTCAGGAATAGAATGAATAGAATGAATAGAACAGTCAAGAAGCTTCTGGAAAATAGAACACTCGAGAATAATCTGGAGAGTTTCTAGGGTATAAATATAACAGTTGTCAAGCCAGAGAAAGAGTCTTGTCTTAGACGTTGCAGTGTTAACAAGTGAAAGTATAACGTGCGAAAGTGTTGTAATTAGATTGCGATAATTGAAAGTACAGTATTAGCGATAATTAAAGTGTAGTTGATTAATAGAAAGTTTGTGAATTTTGTATGATTAGAGTGAAATAAAGAACTTGTATATTAAGTATTTAATATTGTGTTTTAAATAACGAACCGCAAGAGCCACGCTCGCAACAATATATATAACTATAGTTTAAAAAATAAAAAGTTAAAAAAACTAAATATAACATAGTGAATTTTTATTCCATAATTGAGGAGTCAGAGCTGTATAATTAATGGCTCGCGCTTGCGAGCCGGAGTTATTTAACGGCTTCGGCTCGCGAGCGAGACGTTTAAAAAAACTTTTTTTTTGCTCCGGCTAGCGAGCGAGGAGCTGGGAGCTGGGAGCCCTGGGAGATGCATCAGGAGCCGCTCGTGAGCGAGCATTCACGTACCCTGCTATTTTCTCATTCAAACAACATTCAGCACAGAAGAATTTTAATTCAGCACTTAAGTGTACACAGATCCTTACGCAATCGCTTGAAATTCAAAAGGGTACACTTGCGCTCACGTGAGCTTTTCAAATCGTGTACACTTGCCAATTCTTCACAGTTGCGAAATCCAGGCCCTGTACTCGACGATGACTCACTCATTAAGATATAAATAATTATTGTATCACAAGTTCACAGCATATAATGAGAATTGAATTATTATAATATCACCTAAATTGCATGTAAGAATTGCCAGCCGTCCGATCTCAAATTTCAAAATTGCCGAAACCATTTGCTTGTATCCTATGCTGCCCGTGCTGCAGCTTAGTAAAGTGTAGCAGCCAGTTCCCCCCCCCCCCCCCCCCGAATGTCAATCCTATGCGGAAGTTTTTAGGCGGTTATTACGAGTGGGAAGTATTCGGGGGTAGGAAAAATTCTGTCCTACCAAGTTTCGTTCGGGAAGCATTACCAATAGTACTGCACTGCAAGCAGAATTACCTCCCGCCATTTTGAAATTGCGAAATTTCTGAAATTTCTGATCGGACGCCTGTACGATTTGAGGTGATAATAATAATTTAATAATTATAACGTTTTGTGAATTTGTGATATAGATATTGTTTATATCAAAAACTGACTTAATTGAACACGCACACAATTAATTTCGGTAATCATATAAAGAAATGCGCGGAGCAACATTATTGTGCCGACACATTTCAGTACAAAGAGAGTAAATACCTTCCTTTCTTAAAATCTTCCCGTGTGGGAAGGCCCTATCATCGACAAAAGTGAAGCACACTGATATTTTATGATTCGAGTCAAACTTTAACTATACTAAACTGGCTTAAAGACTATTTGAATCTGAATAACGTCAAACGCACATATGACTTTGACATTTCTAGTTGTTGAATTTGTGCCTTTCTTTGCAACTTAAAATAAAGATTTAATCTTTTTGGTAGTAAAATATAAGGACTGGAAATGACTTCCCGAAAGAGAAGTGGGTCGGGATCTTCAAAAAGACCAAAGGAGAAAGTTGTCTATATTTACGAAGTGTTTCTGCACGGAGAGGATCCTACAATCCAGAATGCAGAATTTTGGAATGAATTTTTTCTCTTGCAACCAAATGTAGAATGTTTAGAAAATGAAGTAATAAAACTTACAGCTGAACAACTACTGCTGGTGAAAGGGAATTTAAATTTAATATTTTCAAAATGCATTGAAATGCTTGATTCAAGTATGTTAGCCTGGAAACTTATTTAAAAGAAGTGTAATTTCTAAACCTATTATAGCACATCCAAAAAGACTTGTTAACAGTCTTCAGACACTATGTGCACTTTTTCATTCAATATATAAAAAATCATCATCAGAACCAACCTTTGATGTGATACGGACTATATTTGAGTTTGAGCAGATCGACGAGAAGATGAAGCTACTTTTGTCGCAGTGTAACAACATTTTATTAGGTATTTAAGAAATTGATATACATTTCGCCAGTTAATAATTTTTATGTGTTTCAGGAGATGTTACAGAAAATGCACGGTATATGTGTCTTAAACTTATTTTGATTATAGTAACTGGGACCGATAATGTTAGCCAAAATGTTCTAGTGGAGTATTTAATGATTCACAGTTTATTTGACGCATTTGTAAGATTGCTAAGCGATTCAACTTTGAGGCTACAACACGGACACGACATAGTGATATTACTTACACTGTTAGTCAACTACAGGAAACATGAAACCACAAATCCTTATATCGTTCAATTATCGATATTGGCCGATGAATTGGCACTAAATGGGTAAGAAACTGGATATGCAATTAAAAATTTGATTTTTTGTTTAACTTGGATATTTGGATATTATCTTTATGTTTAACTCTTACAGCATTTAAATATTGGTTATTTACAGAGAATTTTCAAATCGAGTTTAGTATAAAGAGGAATAAATTCAAAGTAAATCTGTTAATTTAGAATTAGTAGTGAATTCTCTAAGGAACTTTTTTGTTTTTGAGACAAGAAAGTCATACGAAATCTTACAGTTCATTCGATATTATCCAAATCTATTAATTATTAATCTATTTTTGAATTCTAATAATACATATAAATAAAAATCCGATGGGTAATTCTCTAGAAAAATAAAGCGGGCTTTTACTTGGCTGCTGGTAAAATTAGGAATCAATTTTTTGTTTAGCGGTCCGATTCCAAATTTAGTCGAACTATACTATATAGGTATATCGCTAACACTTTAATGGCCGCACGCTTCACGCAATCAAACGGAAGTAAAACTTTTTTACTTTTAGCATTATATAAAAATATTAATTACTTTTGAACGGAAGCGTATATTGTGTGTTTGTGTTTTAGTTTAGTTTTAAAGGAATGTTCACGGGGGCTACATTGAACAGAAAAAAAATTATATCCTTGCGTAAAAGTTCTACGGGATCAAGGATAATACAACAAATTTGAACGACTTTTTTTTTTCAAGAATTCATTTTTAAGGTTCGATAACTGAAGCGTTTGATCACAAAACTAACATGTTGGAGAGTGTTATAAGGGTGAAAGAAAGGTCCTCTTTTGAGCATCTGCTCAAGTTTGATTATGCAATGTGTTCGATAGGACTTACGAGTATTTAAGTGAATACACTTCCTTGAAAATAACGAAACATTTTCATACATAAATTTTTGGGAGAGGACTGATTGGGGGGGGGGGGGGGGCTACTAGAGCAAAAGTGTGATCCACTTTAAGGAAGTTCGGTATACTCCATCTAACTTGCTTGCTTTTTTTTCAATAAAATTCTGCGCTACAAGGGAATAAAAACAGGTTTTTTCTTTTGTGTCAGAGCCATTCAAGTGAGAAGTACTTTGTGTCGTGTGTGTATGAGTAGAATGGACTTACATAAACAAAGTGACTTTCGAATGTAACGTAATTTCAGATTTGAGGTAGTATTTTACGGAAATCGGCACAGATTCGGTAATTATAATTGAAACTGGATTTGGTTAAAAACAATTATTTTAAGAACAAATAAGGGTTGAAATTAACCCATTTACTCTTCTTTGTTAATTTCGGTATTAAAAAGTTGATTTGAAATTGAATTATTGTTAAAAAAATCCGAAAATGTTGGCGGTTTTACTTCCACCCAAGCGGGCTCGCTGAATGTACACTTCTCGTATTGGTGCACATCCGGCTAAATTAAAAAAAAGAAAAAAATTATGGAAATTCAAGTAGTATTTGCAAAGAAATATGAAGAATTGATGCGTCGGGGATAATGACTTCCTATGAGAAAAATATTCACTACAGAGCACTAATGTCTCGAATCGGGAAAAAGGACACCAGTGGATAGTACTCGGCGAGACCTTTAATTTGATATGCAACATCCCATATTGGAACCACCCATGCGCCGGGGGCTTCTACCTGCCCCCAAAAAGTACCCTCGATAAAATATTTATTCTGCGGATTGTAGCGAACTATGTGAAATCCGTTTTCCGATCAGACATAGCCATACCGAGTTAGAGACGATCTAAGGTGCGAACAATCTAGTACTTCAGTTAGAAAATTAAAAGGGGAGTACTATAAAGAATGATAATAGTTTTTTTTTTTAATAATTAGAAAATATACTGCCGTGTCATTGTTTTTGATTTTTATACATAAACTCTCCTTGCATATGTTACTTTTGTTTCCGAAAGCTATGCAAAACATTTTATCTGTATTTAATAATTTATAAATACCAGTTATGTATAAATTAGATCTTAAATTCGCTATGGATATTGCGTTAGTCCAGCTTTCCCGTTTGAAGTGTACTTCCGTTTCATCAACAAAAGCAACAATATGGCCATTGACGCCATTATCCTCGAATTTACACAAATCATTAAATAAAAAGTCACAAACAATTAATTAATAAACTAACTTTAATTATCGATGGTACTATACTTCCAATTAGAGTACTTTCGCCTCTTTATTACTCTCACTTGTAAACACTGCACTGTCTAAGACAAGACTCACTCCCTGGCGGTGACAACTGCTATATTTATTGTGAGACGCCACTTCGAATATTGCTCCACCATTCTTTTCATGGGCGGCCAGCAAATGTTGCAAAAACTGCAGACCTTACAATGTGAATTATTCTCAGATGTAGCAGATATACAGCTATTACATTAATGTTGGAGGCACTGAAATGGCTTAGTGTAAGGCAAAGAATAGCTGCGAACGTGTTTGTATTCATATTCAAAATAAGACAACATGCTACTAGAGTATTTAACTGGACAAGTAAATTATGTGCGTGATAGCCAGCCGTATGAACTGAGATCTGCAAATGACTTCAGACTGCCATCTTTTCCGAGTTCAGGAGCTCAGAACAGCATAATGTTTAGAGGATTACGTATGTTTAATGAGCTGCCGGATAGACTAAAGTATGAAATAAATGTTAGAAATTTCAAAAAGAATATTATATCTTATGTAAGAGAGGAAATGTAAATTATTGTTGTAAAAGTGGCTTTGTTAAGCTAATCAATTTTTATTATTATTATTATACCCTTGTGTATAGAACTATACTAATACTTTATGGTATTGTAGAGGCGCTACTACTGCAGAAGTAACTAAAGGGTAGGCCAGTAATGCCTCGCTCCAATATAAAATCAACGATTCCTCGGCTCGACCTGATGTAGGGAAGGCGGCAATTTTTTCCTAGGCTGACAACAGCACACTTTGTATCTGACTAACTCCAGTCGGCCACCAGACTGAATAAAAATGCTGTGAATTTCTAAGAAGGAATGAATGCTTATTGCCAAAACCCTCGACAATACTTCACAAGCCATGAAACAGACTCCCTCACTAACACATGAGAGCCCCAACGGAGTCCTGACATTCTAAAATATTTGCAGTGTTCTAATGTAAAACTGACAAAATTTTAATTTTAATAGCTCCTCCGCCTCAAACTACTATTCATACAGAAAAATGATCTTCTGATAATCTAAGGCTTGCTTTCTTATCTTCCGAACCGAAAAAATTTTTATGCCTTTCCTAACAAAATTATTTAAAAAAATTATCTGAACCAAATGACTACGATTCATAAACAAAACCTCTCAGCTGAGTAATCATTGTATATGTCGCTGTGCCATCATGGCATGCCGTAGTCTGATGAAAATGAATGTAGCTGCCTACAGATTCGGACTCCGGCTGCACATATACACATGCAATTATTACTCAGCTGAGAGTTCGTGAGCGTAAAATAAAAAGATTACTTTGTAATCAAAACTATTTTATTATTTTGTTAAGTAAGGTATATAATAAGTGTAGCCTTTGGGAAGATAAGAAACCAAGCTTTAAATTACTAGAAGACTATTTTCCTGTATGGATAGTAGTTTAGGCACTATAGCATATATAAAGTCAATGTTTGGCACTTTTCCATAAGTATTAATATAGAACATTTCAGAGAACGGACTCCCAACGCACACATATAGATTTCTATTTCATGGCTTGGGAAATATTCTCGAGGGTTTTGTTATTGCTCATCTACATGTCGTATGATAATAAAAAAATTTAGTGACCCAAACACCGGTTGTCGGCTTCCAATAATGCATAACAATTCTAAGGAAAAAATTTGCATTAAATTTCTAAGAACAAATTACGGCCTTCCCTACATCAGGTCGATGCATAGTTGGTTTTATATTGGAGCGAAGAATTGCTGGTTTGTTACGGCATCAAGTTAAGACGTCGAGCCATCGTTGATTTTATATTCTAGCGACGCTTTACTGGTTGTTCTACTGCACTTTGAATGTTATTAGTTTGTCTATGCTCTTAGGGCCTTCCCACACGAAAATGTTTTAGGGAAGGAGCAATTTCCTTCTCTTGTGCTGAGACGTGCCGGCACAATAATTGTGTGCGTGTTCAATTAAGTCACAGTTTTTGATATAAACAATAATTGTATCACAAATTATTAAATTATTATATTATCACCTCAAATCGCAGGCAAATATCTGTACAGCCGTCTGATCAGAAATTTCGCAATTTCAAAATGGCCGGAGCTAATTTGCTTGCAGTAGTAGTATTGTATGCTGCCCGTACTCCCGATCGAAACTTGGTAGGACGGAATATTTCCTACCTCCGAATACTTCTCACCCGTAAAAACTGCCTAAAAACTTAAAAACTTCCGCGTGCGGGCTATGGCGTACGGCTTATCCCTTGAATCCCTTGTCGATACTTCAGTTGCAGAGCTTTTACCGACTGAGCGTCAGCAAAACAGTTGAAAATGGTGCAAGTGGAGGCATCTGAAGGAATTATTTTTGCAATTACTATATACTATTCACAAGATTTATACTGTACAAACTCTCAAGAACTTTCCATTTCAGAACCTTCTCAAAGATTCCATACAAGAACCATCGATTACCCGAACTTTCCATTTCCAGTAGAAATCATCACTTGTCTCTTTTTGTTGCACGTAACAATATATACTAAGAACAGAATAGGCCGATCACACCGAGCCTTGAGGCGCACTGCATTCGGGACATAGTGGCGCAAGATTAATGTATCTTAAAACTTCGAGATCTATCAATGAGATAAGATTTCATACGAAGCAATGCTCTTGGTATACCTACTTTCCAAAATATTTCAAAATGTAAGCTATGATTTACACTGTCAAACACTTTTTTTAGGTCAAGAAATACAGCAAGCATTTCTTCGTTATTGCCCTTGCATTTCTTATGTATTTTGTATAGAGCATCGGATATACCACAATTTGCTTGAAAGCCAATACCTGGTTACTATCCACATATTTTATCAACCTCGTTTTTATACATTTTTCAAAAAGTTTGCAGATGATTGATAAGAATGAGATGGGCCTATAGTTTTTTTATCGTTACCTTTGTGTTTTGGGGTAATTGTTGCCGCTTGTATTCTACGGGGGAAGATGTCTCTGACTAAAGATAAATCAAAGATGAAAGAGAGTGGTTGGACAATAAAATTTGCGACATTCTTAACAATCCATGGCCGGGTGCTTTACCAAGTTTAAGAAGAGTCAGTACTCAGCAAAAGTTTCAATTTAGATACCAGCGAGCCTGTAGGCAATAAAATTTATTATGCTTAGGTTTGTGTCCTGAAAGTGAGAAAATTCATATAAAATTAGCCTAGATTTAGAGAAATCTAGCGTAAAAGACAGAAACCCAACATAATTTGAAAATTTTTAACGAAAATTAACTCTGTTAAATTTTTTTTGCACATAATTGTTAAATATACTATTTGCTTTGTATTTCAACAACTTTCAACGAAATATTGCAATTTATCATCAGTGAAATATCGGGAGAAAAAACAAGTACTATTAGAGTCAAATAATTAAAACAAGCGAGACTAAAAATGAAAAAACTACAAGTTATTTTCTGGATCTAGGCTTTATCTTTCTAAAACAGTCACATCTAAAGAAATGAGAATACCTTCTAACAGGAACTTGTTTTAAAAAATTTCAATTTTTACCATTTTTACGAGTTTTTGAGCTAATATCTCCATTCCAATACATTTTTTTTTAAATTTTTGCCGACGTTATTTACTAGAGTTTTTCGTTATCCTTAATTTAAGATATAAAGCAGTATTCTGCTATAAATAGTTTGCCAGAAATTCGCATTGAAAGTGTAAGAAACTTGGAAATCTTGGTACTGACTCCTCTTAAGGTTTGCTATGAAGATTAGTTGTTCCTCAGAAACAATAAGATCTAGCTCGGACAACTGTTGTATGTTAAGGGTTGGAGATGAGAAAAATCAGTTTGCGTAGGGTACTCTGCTGCGTCTGATAGTTGCTTACCTATATGGACAAAGTGTTTCCAAATCTTTATTTATTATGCGACCGCTTTTGTTCTAAGATGACCAATTGAAGAATTAGTTTTACTCTTAAAGATTATTTCGTATATGTATTTGTTCCACAGTTTTCGAGGATTGCATTTCACTTTTTCGATTTCCTTACTGTAATAATAGTTTTTTGCTGCCTTAATAATACAGCTCAGTTTATTGTGAGTTTTTAAAAAAGTAAGGAAGGAAGGAAGTTGAAAGGTTATTGCTTCACTTTTTCCCTAACTTGTTTTGATGTCGTATAGGAACTATAATCCCATTCGAGGTCCATTCTTTTAAATTCCGTTTAATTTTTTCTTTTGCGGTGGTAGCATCTTATAATGTTTTTCCCTGATGGGAATCGAACCCACACTTGTTAGAATCGGTCAAAAATGGAGAATAGAAGAATTTTAAGAACGTTTATTTTTAACGATTCTAAACTCTGGGACTTCTTAAACAATGTTTCGTATTTTAATGAATCCCCGAAAAAGCACTACTTCGATGAATGCAATATCTACTTCATCGCAAAGGAATATGAAAGCACTACTTCCACAATAAATTAAATCTAAATTCTCTCAGCATAATATTAACCATAATTAAACGTAACCAAAAGTAGCTACCGTACTCTTTCTTTAGCTCGAGTGCTTATGATTCGGCGTAGCGAAGTGGACCTCTGGTTAAGCTCAAGAGCAGAGTGAACTCTGACATGCTCTCCACGTCCTCTGAAGCTGTTGTCTCAGGACCTGATAATGTGAGTTTTCGCTTCCATTTGCATCTTATGATTATAATAAACCTTGCTATGATTAATATTGTTGTGGTTGAAATGCTTGCACCGGTGATGTGGTGATGAATGATCTGCCAGCTTCCCTCAACGTGAAGATTTTCGCCTTCAGATTCCAATGCCTCATAGATTTGGTCGAACGTCTTTATAACTGGTTCCATGTCTGTCGATGTTGTCAAGCTGCTAATGGTTGGTAGGTAGACATTGATTGGCACAGGTTTTATAAAGGACGCGATGACTGGTATTTGCAATGAGTATTCGGATTTGAGTGTATTTCGCTTCGTTTTTATTGCACATTCTTGCGAAATTTTGATGATTCCAGTGCCATTTAAAAGGACGTCCTCATGATTTCCATTACACTGTATTGCTGCTGTGGTGGGTTTGTTGGGAACAAATAACCAGGTGTTGATCATGTGAAGGTGTTTCCATAAAACGTTTGTTAGTTTGAATTGTCGGATTGGACATTCATTGCTTTCGTGTCGGTGATATAGTTCATATATGATTAAACTCGTATATGATTAAACTCGGATGATTCTCGATGCTTCGTATGACTGTTGGCGTGCTAACATATGCTTTTTGATATTTACGCAACTATCCAATTCCATCTCAGTTAAACTAAAGTAAGACTGTGTGTTGTAGTTTAGGGCTAGAATAGGACTCGCAAGATCTAGCACCACGTATTGATTGTCTGTTTTTCTTTTAGGTATTGCTGTACATTTTATTAGATTGTACTGGGATAGTTCGGCTATGTTGAGGTATGCTAATACCTTAATATCTTCTACTGAGAATTCTAGCTCAATTTTGTCCTTGGTTCGTATTTCTGATATTTGGGCAGGTTTTAGGAAGTCTACTAGGCTTCCATAATGAAAGTACACCCTTGTGATCTTGTGGTATTTTTCTAATAATTCCTCTAGGTTATTAGCTGCAGCATGGTATGCTGCGAGGAAGTGTATGTTTAACTTGTTTGTATCGGGCCCTGCGAACCATTGTGCCTTCTTCTTTTTAATTGCTGTCAATCCCTGGTTCATCCTATCGGTGAAAGTGTTTAGCTTTTTTACTGTTCTAGCTTCTGTCTCATTGGCTGTTGCGATAGTTGTAAGCATGATGTTCGTTTGATGGTTTGAAGTAGGAGCTTTTGATTCGTCAATATTTTTATACACCTCATCGTTGGCTCCGAATACCGTCTCTAATAGCTTCCCCAGAATTGTTTTTTTTACCCTTTTATTTGTTTCGGATAGCAACACTTCCATGTGGCTTGGTGTTTCCGCGTGGGTTTCCTCGAGATGATGTATTAATCCCTGGCAAAGCGTTTCGTCGGATGTTTTGCAAGTCTCGTCGCAGAGTGTTTTTATTTGATTCATTGTCTGTTTTAACGTGCTTCTATCATTTCTTATTTCTGCTGAAGACAAGCTCAATTCAATTCTGAAGGTGCCTCGCTTAACTTAGACATCGCCGATTTGTTCAACGTACAAACCTGCTTTCGGTTGAGTTAGGTTGTAGGAACAGTGCCCTATTTTCACAAATAGGAGTAGCAGGAGACAGAGTATAGTTGGGTGTATTGTTGTCCACCGTCCTCCACGATTAGTCGGCCTTATATACTCTTCAGAATAGTATCTTTTCACAAAGTTAGGTAACTGTGTTTTATAGCATATTTCGTAAGCCTTGACTGCCTGTAATTGTTTTTCTATAGGTACTGAATTTTTGTACCCTGTTGTTACTGGGTAAATGCGAACACCGTTACGTTTACGTTGCATATGATCGCGTCGAAGTTTATGGACTTGTACCTTATAATTTGATGCCGTGTCTGTGTCTTTTGTCTTGCTTGTCTGCTGTCGAACGGTCTTCGGTTTCATTCTCTTTTGCTGCTAGATCCAGATGTGAGGGTTGTGCGGGCACATTGAAGCATGCGTTATTTACTGCATTGAACCTTCGAGTTGGTTTTGATGAAGCTATGTTTCCTAGTCTTGTTTTCACCAGCTGACTGTTCTGCGAAGGAAATGCTCACTTCGCTCACTTTCATTCTCTTACTGACTTTTGGTCTCTATGCACATTTTGAGCTGACTATCTCCTTAACGTATTTTTCTCTTTATGCAGTTCTGGGTTAGACTATTGGACGTTCTGTGGTATGATCACCTTTGTACTCTAGTCTAGTGTTACTACTCTTACCAAGTTGTCCGATCCTGTGTGTACTTTTATGATTCTTGCAAGTGGCCAATTTGTGGGAGGTGTACCCTCGTCTTTTATAAGTACAACTTGTCCGATTTTAACATTGCTAGTTTTGCTCTTCCATTTTGACCGCTGCTGTAATTAAAGTAGTCTGTCTTCCACGCTTGCCAGAAATCTTTACTCATCTTTTAGATACGTTGCCATCTAGAGAGACTGTGTTGTTCCTTCTCCCATCCTGTTGAATCTGGAGGCACAATTAGTGCTTCTCCCACAAGGAAATATCCTGGAGTGAGTGTGTTTATGTCTGTTGGATCGTCCGTCATTGGGCACTGGCGTCTTGAATTGAGACAAGCCTCAATTGGACAGAGTAAAGTTGACATTTCTGTAAGTGTGCTTTCCCCTATAATTCTCTTCAGATGATACTTAACTGCTTTAACACCGGCTTCTCAAATTCCTCCAAAGTGAGGAGCTTCGAGGGGAGTAAAGTGCCAGGTCGTTCCTTTAGTTGCTAGATATGAAGCTACGCTTTTCACGTTTTCCTTATTAAGTACTTTATTAGGACTAACGAAGGCTTTGGCGTTATCACTGTAGATGTCACTTCCACTGAATCGCTTGTAGGCTGCGAGGAAATCCTCTGTTGTTAAGCCGCTTACAATCTCTAGATCTCTTAGATGCTCTGAATTTTATTGGCCCAGCGTAGTCTATTCCTGTGTGGCTTGGCTGAATGGCTTTGATGGTGTGACCCTTGGTATTTGTAGTGCGCCCATTTGCTGAGATGGGTTTTGCGTCTTAAAACGGGCACAACGAATACATTTCTTCATCTTGCCTCTGATAATCCAAAACTTTCTGCGAATGAATTCTAAAGTTGTCTGGTTTGATCCATGTAGTGTCCGTTCGTGGGATTCTTGAACAATTAATTTGGTTATGTGATGACTCAAGGGTAGGATTATTGGATACTTTTCGTTGTAAGGTACGTTGGAGCTACTGATTCGCCATCCTAATCTGATGAGTCCCTCTGACTCCAGAAACGGATTGAGTGATAGGAGTGCACTTTTCCTTTCTAAATTTCGATTTTTGCGTAAGCTGTGGATGTCAGAGGTGAATTCATTTTGCTGAATGATACGGACTATGCTGGTGAGAGCATTCAATATCTCTGCTGCTGTAATATGCATTTTGCTTATCGGTTTCCTTCTGCAAGCGTTGATAAATCTTTGGCAATAAGCCCACACTCGTAAGAGTTAAGTAACTTGCTGTATTTAAAGAAGATTTTTTCTTGGTACACGTCCTTTTCTGATATGTTTCCGCATGTGACTTGGCGTTTCATTTCCTCCATTGTCGACAGTTCAAGTGATGCAAGAGATGGCCATTTTTTCTTTTTTTTTTAGAAATCGTCAAGCTTATAGATCATTTTGGTGACGATTCGAGATATTCTCTGGTATGGAATCAAAATGGATTGAAGGCAGGCAAAGATTTTGGGTTAAGGTATACGAAACTGGCGACGGGGTGAGGTATGTATAGACATACTGCACTGCCGTATAGAAATTAATTTATATGGGAAGTTATTGAAATAGCGATATGGAAAGAAATTTATATGGGGAGGAAGATTGTTATTGGATTGTGGGATGATGAAGTGTGCTTGGTAGAAACTGGCGACGGGGACGGTACATATGTACATACTGCCGAATATATATATATACATACATAGCTGATTAGATCATTTTGGGGACGGGGTCTTGTACATAAATACATACTGCCAAATAAATTAATAAATTAAATTTTTTTTTTTTTTTTTTTTTATATACATACATAGCTGATTAGATCATTTTGGTTTGATCTGAATGATATGTAAGAAATTAATTTTTAATTTATATTTGAAGAGTTCTTTCGGTGTGAAGAAAGAGTTGGAATTGGAAAACAACCGGGAAAATTCGGAAATTTGGAAAAAAATTCGGGAAAATTGGAAAATTTTGGGAAAAATTGGAAAATTATTCGGAAAATTCGGAAAAATTGGAAAACATCCGGAAAAATTAGAAAATTATTCGGAACAGTTGGAAAACATTCGGAAAATTGGGAAAAAAAGTTATTTGGAAAATTAGGAAACATCCGGAAAAATTTGGAAAACAGCCGGAAAATTCGAAAAAATTCTGAAAAATTGAAAACACAAAAATTCGGAAAACATCCGGAAAATTATTCGGAAAATTCGGAAAAAATTATGAAAATTGGAAAATTATTCGGAAAATTCGGAAAATTATTCGGAAATTTTGGGAAATTATTCGAAAAAATTCTGAAAAATTGGGAAATTATTCGGAAAATTCGGGAAAAATTCGGAAAACATCCAGAAAATTTGGAAAAATATTCGGAAAAAAATCCTAAAAATTATAAAAAATCGCCAAAAAATTATAAAAAATGGCCAAAAAATTATAAAAATGCTTAGAAATCAGAAAAAATTAAAAAAATCGCAATAATTGAAACAAACATTCGGAACAATTGGAAAAACATCCACAAAATTAAAAAAAAAATCGTAATAATTGCAAAAATTTCGGAACAATTGGAAAAAAATCCGGTACAATTGAAAAAAATCGTCATAATTTGAAAAAAAAACCGGAACAATTGGAAAAAATCCACAAAATTAAAAAAAAACCTTGGTAATTGAAAAAAACCGGAACAATTGGAAAATCGTTCGGAACAATTGCAAAAAAATCCACAAAATTAAAAAAAATCGTAGTAATTGAAAAAAATTCGAAACAATTGGAGAAACGTTCGTAACAATTGGAAAAAAACCCGGAACAATTGAAAAACGTTCGGAACAATTGGGAAAAAATCCGAAACAATTGAAAAAAAATCGTAATAATTTGAAAAAAAACTTAATAATTTGAAAAAAATTCGGAACAATTAGAAAAAAATCAACAAAATTAAAAAAAAAATCGTAATAATTGCAAAAAATTTAGAACAATTGGAAATAATCTTAACAATGTAGAAAAAAATTCCGAACAATTGGACATAGATTTCATATTTAGGTAATCAAACCCAATTATTTTCTTCAAAGGCTTCACAAATACTTAATTGAACAAAATTATTGAATTTCTCTTAAACTTTAAATTATATTAAGTAACGAGACACCTTGCGAAAGGAAATGCGTCTATGAAGACTTAATTATTTATTGAAACTAATGGACACCGGAAAACATATATTCATAATCGAAAGACAAATAATTGTTTGAAATTCAAATAATGACCATCAGAAATAATAATTTGGGAATGATTCACCAAATAACGAATAATTATTTAATTATCAAATAATGCACGATCGAATAACAAATAATTATTTGAAACTCAAAATATTTGCACCAAATAACAAATAATTATTTGCGAATAACTTAAAATAAATTTATAATCAAATAAAAGTTTATTCGAATTTTTAAAAAAATCGTTATTTGATTGAAAATTTATTCGAATAATGCCCAGCACTGCCCTCTACATAAAAACCGCTAATATCTTTTAACCAGCTCTCTGTTAAGATGATAATATCAAAGTCTATCTTTATATGGATAAGAAAGGAATTTATATGTCGGTATCAAAAAACTCTCTACATTCTGCAAGATTTACCTAACGTTCTTTTAAGAACATTTGGACTTTGCATTAACATTTAATAATTCGTTCATAATAGAGGTATAATATTAGTTATTTAACAAAAAAGGATTTAAAAAAATTAAAATGTAATCTAACAAATCTATTGATATGTATTGCTCTAAAATTATCTCTTTTTTATATAAATCTTACCATCTTTGATCTATACATATTTGTAATTATTTTCATTAGCTCCTTTCTGTGCTTGAGTAGATTCGAAGTGAATGAGGTCAAGTGTTCTCCAACATATGCACACCCCTCACCTAGTTCTTGAAGTACTTTACATGCTGGCGGTCCAGGTCCATTAATCTGTTTTCTAGTCTCCGATTTGTATTTTTGTAAAAAAAAAGTCCTACAAGCAGCAGGAATTTTTTATATTGAGACATGCAAAGATACTCCAGTTCCAACTTCGGCATCCATATTTGATATTTTAATCCATATCCACGTCTATGGCCACACGATTGACCTACTCCGTCTAGGAAATCCTTTTATTGAAATTGGGCTGAGGAATAGAACGCGGGCCTTGTATAGTCCATAGGATAGGTCACCAGTATTCTGCTGTGACTGGTCTGTTAGTCCAGTCAAATAAGTCGAAAAAATGCTAAAGATCGTATTTAATTTAATTTGTTTCAGGCAGGGTAGGTGTAGGGTCGTCCTAGTAGTATTGTCACAAAATTTCGGCGTCACAGAGCCAAAAAAAGGGTGAAACATAATAAAAACACCACCGAACGTGATAATCTATTTGCCATGCGTGCGGATCGGAAGAGGTAAAGTTTTTAAAAAAATTAAAAATGCTATTTTATTCAGAATATAATTCTAAATAAAAGAGTATGGTGATCAACACCTATCTCGTAAGGGCGCGACAGGAAAAACGGAAGCAGTTAAAGGTAGACACACCGCTGTATCCACTAACATGTGTCAGATTATTTTAATTCTGCAACATTTTGGTTCAAGAGCTAGCAACCTAAGAGGCCTGAATTTTTCTTACAAGAAACAGAAAAATTATATTGAAAAAACTTTTAAAATAAATAAGTTTTGTAAATAAAATGGACTAAAAAGTAAAAAATAATTTTTTTCTTTCTCAGTGATATAAACAAGAAAAGTTTAATGCAAAATAAACTCAGATTAAATCTTAAAATTTTGGGCATGATTTGCAGTTAGACAATTGTGATTATAACTATGGATGCCCAAACTTTTAAGATTTAATCTGAAGTAGAGTCATTCTCTCGAAACTCGAATCTAGAAGGGTGGTAGTTACCACCACCACATCAAAACCCCCCAACACGTGAGAACATTTTACCCCATCGAAAAGCGCATTCTAATTAAAAAAAAAAACCATGTAAATCCATCCACGTTTACGAACGGCACTCTCAGGCGCTCAGACACAAGCTTTCTGAGTCAGGGGTCTGTAAGTTGATAGATAGTTATTAAAAACGAGGGGAGTAAAGAAATTTATCAGACCATAATGTTGCACAATATTTGCGCTGATGTTTTGCTGTGGTGACGTATCTTGAAACATTTTTGATTTTTTCTTAGAAATTTTTGCTGGTTGTGCAAAGCGAAAAGAGATATGACGCGACTATGCGAGTATTTTTTTCCTTAGGCTGCATTCACACCGAAAGTTTAAATCATCCTTCAGTCTTCATTCAATCAGAACGCCACATAAAGTTCTACGTATATCACTCTGCATTCACACCGGTAAAACAAAATGATTTAATCAGCAGTTCTGATAAATCATTAACGCATGATGGTTGTTTTTAGTTTATTTTATCTGCAGTTTTGAACATTCGATGTGGTTTTTGTGGCTTTTAGCTGACTGCGATTGCGATGGAAGTATAAGCAGACGTGATTGTTTGCACCTGATTGTTTGTTTTTAATTCTTATAATGACGGATATATATGGATCGATAGAAATAATGGAGGGGAAGGAAGAATGGATTCATCTAGTCATTCCTTTCATCCATCTGTTCATCCCTGTGAACCATCTGGCAATCTAATGTATCCATCCCATCTCTCTATCCTTTCCATTCCTGTATCATCTCAGATATCCATCCCATCCAGGCTTCGCAGGCATCCCATCTATTTAACCATCCCACCCGTCTAGTCAATATCGTTAATTCATTACATCATATCAATCTATTCTTCCGGTATAGCCAGCCATCCCATATCCTACCCCTTCCGTCGTGAAACAAGTAAGAGGTGCACACAATCACATATGGTTAACTTTTTCCAACCCTTACGCAGTCACAGTCACCTAAAAACAACAACGAAACTGTAGATAAAATGAAGTAGATAAAAAATTCTAAGGTAAAAATACTCGCAAGTCGCATCATATCTCTTTTCGCTTTGCATAACCTGCAAAAATGTCTAAGAAAAAATCAGAAATGTTTCAAAAAACATCACCACAGCAAAACATGAGCGCAAATATTGTGCAACATTAGATCTGATAAATTTCTTTACTCCCCTCGTTGTTTTTCTGTTCCTTGCTAGACAAATTCACGCCTCTTTAGGTTGCTAGCTCTTGAACCAAAATGTTGCAGAATTGAAATAATCGGACACGTAGGGATATGGCGATCCACCCTTAACTTCTTTCGCTTTTCCCGTCGCGCCCTTGCGAGATAGAGGCTGATCACCATAGACTTTTTTTATTTAGAATCATATTCTGAATATAATAGAATTTTTAATTTTTTTAAAAACTTCCTCTCCCTCTTTCGATCCGCACGTATGGCAAACAGATTATCACACACACGTTCGGAGGTGTTTGCATTGTCTTTCATTCCTTTGCTTTGATTTGTATTTTGTATATGGAAAATACGCTCTAGAAATCTTCTCTCTTTTAAGCGTTGTTAAGAGAATGACGTAGGGCTTATAAGTTTGGATTCATTGGCAGCTGGATATCCTCTTCTACCAGAAATACAATGTCTTCTGAAGAATGATACGGGAAATGACATCAAAGAAATGCGTTTTATTGGTGGCTTATTACATGCTCTGTTCCAAGGCAACAGATCGAAGAACGATGTTAGAGCATTTATTTTGAGTAAAGCTTTCAGATGTAATTTCAATATTAGAACAAATAGTTAGTTTTATACATATTTATCAGGGCTGTTGAAACTATATTTAATGAACTGTATCTTTTTCAGTTACGGACAAATGATATCATCATCGTTAATAGACTTCTGTCGCCAATATATGCAAAACTTGTCTAATGTACAGTCATCATCTTGGTTTTCTTCCTTATCCAATATTGTTGGCAATATGTTTGTCTCTGATGAAGGCTGTGAACGTGTTCAACAAATAAAAGCTAACAACGCCCTTCTATTGGCACTATATGAAGCAGTTCATCTAAATAGAAATTTTATTACTACTCTAGCACACACACAAGCTGAAACTAGCACACCTCCCTCTCCTAGCAATACACTTAACGTCAATCAGCCAGTTCCAGACCTATCAACAGCTCCAATAATTGACATAACACAATATCCTACAAATTTATTAGTAGCAGTTTTTCAGTATTGGTAATTGACTACTGCAGTTCAATGTAGCCGAAAGTAATAACAAATTTTTTATAGTTCCATTGTTATGCAGGACAACAAGAATGAATCGAGTGCAACAAACCTGAAACTTTGTTTTCTGATTCTAACTTGCATATCCGAGGATCAATATGCGAATTCTATGATGCACGACAATAATTTAACATTTAAAGTAATGCTGCATAGAGCCCAAATGAGGCACAGAAAACTGAATATCGATCGTTTGGGAAAATCTCAGCCTTTAGCTGCAACCTTACTCGATTTATTGGTCGAATTTATAGTTTCGCATTTAATGAAAAAGTTTCCTATGGAGTTGTATCTCTTGTGCATAGGAGTTATTCATAGGATATTGTGTTATCAGAAGAGATGCAGAGTGCGCCTTACTTATCCGTGGAAAGAATTATGGGCTGCTTTAATTAGCCTTTTAAGATTTTTGGTAACACAAGAACAAAATCTCGTCAAAAAGTGCAACATTTTTTATTTGTCTCTACAGGTATTGGAAGTGTTTTTTTTTTTTTCTTAAAATGGAACTGATAGAAGTCTTATTCGCAGGTGGTTAATATATTTAACCTTTTCATTACGTATGGTGACACATTTCTAGCAACCACAAATAGTTACGATGAGCTTTATTATGAGCTTAATAGAGAAGAAAAAGTTTTCAGTGAACTACATGCCATGGGTATTTTGAAGTAACATGTTAAAATATGATTTTACAGTTATTTATGTTTAGTACTTCGATACACAGCTATGCCAGACTGCGAATATAAAGATGACGTTCTTAAGCTTATGAGTTCGCTTGTTAACATCTTAGCAATTATCAAACATTTCCAGAATAAAATAAAAGAGTGGCTTGCTGAGCAAGGGCTGTCAACCCCCACGGAAGATCAAATCTTAGAAGTTGTTCGTAAAAATTACGATCTAACGCTAAAACTGCAGGATTCGCTGGATCATTACGAGCGATACTCAGAGACCCCAAGGCATTCAGCTTTCTTTACAAATATGGTAAGGGATGTAGTCGTTGATACTAGGAAAAGTATTTACGGGTATGTTAAAGAAGCCCATTCAATACTTCAAGAGCAAGAATTGTTAATCAGTCAGTAAAATTGTTTTGTCTATCAATTATGAAAACTTTTTAAATTTGCATAATTTTATTTTCATACGAAAACTCAATGAAAGTGTAATTTCTGTTAAATGAAATATATCAAGAGAAATGAAAGTTTGTTTCACTAGATTAATGCAATGGAAGAAATAAAGAAACGGAGTGAGCTATGCATTGTTTGTCAGTGTTTTCTATTTTTTTAATCAACTAAATTTATAGATGAAAAATTATTAGGTGTCACGGAAATATGACATAACATTATGTGATGTAATTTTTTCGAATCACTACTGTTTGTAAATCCATATTATTGTATAATTTGACCGAATGGTGAACTTTTATTCTACATGAAATTATGCACAATTTTAAATAAGTCAGTCTTGACGGAGATGACATGATGAAATGATATTGTGCAAGAATACTGTGCTTTATTTTAATTCTTAGCTGGGAGGCATTAAGGCAGCTTGACACACTCCACAGGTGCTTGGAAAGGACCGCCTGCGACGAGATATGGATCCTGTATTAGAACTCTCGATGGTCATGTCATCTAAAGAACTTCATCCTCCACATCACCCCAAGAAACTTTTCGTGACCTTGACAGAAGTATGCGACAGAGAGGTTGTAAAATTAGGAATGAGCACCGTAATGCATGTGTTGGGAAAAATATAACTAAAAACTCCAACTTAAACTACACGTTCGTGTATTGCTTCTAAAGAGTTGTTAATACAAACTTCCTGAAAAGTATCAAGATGCGTTAAGATGTGAGTAAGATTATCATTTTTATACCCTAGATGATGAAATCATAGGGTAGGCATACTAAGTTTGTCATTCCATTTGTAACGCAGAGAAGTAATGCTAGTAGATAAAAATGGGATGGTTTTAATTTTTGCATGTCCGTCTGTCCGTCTTCACGATAACTCGAGGATGCGCATACAGAGAGCTGAAATTTGCATACGGCGTTTAAAAAAAAATTAATTTAAGTTCGTAAATGGAACAAATCGGGTGACTCCTTCGTGGGGTTGCCATACAAAAATTTCGTTTTTCAATATATATTTGAATACTGTCTAAGAACGCATCAACGTAGAGAGCGTGTTCATAAAAAGCACTAAATATAATTTCAAAAATAGGCTATATCGGGATACCCTATCTCCGTGTTGCCGTATGAAAACTTTGGTTTTTTACGCATTCTGTGAAAAGATCAGTCCTGAACTTTTTTATTGTACTGGGAGGTTTTTCAGAATATGAAAACCTATGAAATTGGTTATAATCATTTTTACTGTCGGTTCTAAAAATATATCTGGTAAACCACTTTAAGAATCAAACTGGCACAGATAAGTGGCCATACCTAACTACATATGAGCATTAATTTAGGGGGTATCATATGATTGGTCTTAGATCAATTTTAAATTTTTTAATTGTTTTTATAAATATGGGCGTGAGCTTGCTGGCGGTGGTAGAAGAAAGGAAGAGAGAAAGAAGGGAATGATGTTAGCTTGTTAAGAGAGGACAAGTTGCGTGGTGGTAAGGTAGGTGAGGTTGTGTTGATGCTCTTTAACATAGATGGTTGGATTAGAACTAAATAACATTTCCGGATCAACGAAACGAATTCTCACTGAGATCACCGCGGTGTGGAGCGTGTCCGAAAACCTACTCTCTCTCCCTGCTTTTAACTTACCTTACAACACTCCTCCATATTACAATGGATAAAAGGTACGGCGGATTTGAGAGTAGATTTCAGTATTGACATGTCATTTAGTGACAGATTTTTACCAGGGACTTGTTTTGAATTTTTTGTATTATTTTGTCTGAAAGACGTTTTAAATTGCGCAGTGTTGAGTTTCAAAGACAACACCCGGCTAAATATTTATTAAAAATATTAGTTTCTTCATTATAAATCACTTCGTACAATTGGTAAGAACGATTGAAATTGAGAAGAGCAAATCATCATATCTCGTAAACACCTAATTGATGATTGGATCGGCCATACTTGATAATCTGTTATGGTCGTATCGTACTGCATATAGCAATACGCTACACGGAGAATTACTGCAGCACGTATGCCGTCCGGCTGCCCTACCGACAGTCCGCACGCACCCTAGCTCGAAAAAGCTCGTACCTGTCAGCGGAGAAGAAGAAGACAATCAATCTGTCTTGTCAAACCGTGAAATCCAAAAAAACGTGGAAACGGGCGCTCACGAGAAATTACTTTCTAAACCATCGGCGAATAATTTAACCCCGCACGTAAGTTTAGAAATTTTGTTATCATTCCTAATAACAAAATTTCAATGGATAAAATATTTTTCTAGTAACAATAAAGTAATCCGCCACCTCTTCGTCCAGCAAAAAAAGAACATTCCGTCATTTGGGTTTAAATGCATTGTACATATACAGATCCGCAAAATAAAAATGAGGGTATCATAATGCTGAAGAAGTAGAGCTAAGGAATTTACCGTTATATTTAACTGCGGCTATTTGGCATTACGTGGAACAAATAGCAATTGTCGGCTAAGTTCTGAAAAATATATTTGGTGCGATTACCAAGAAGTCGCAGAAAACAGATACCATATAAACGTTTCGTCAATCCGTCGACTCTTAAAATGCAAAGAGCATTTATTTGTAAGCCCCTGCTTAAAACAATGTACAACGCTGGACATTCCGACATTAAACAGCTTAGAAATAGATCATGAAAATAGCAAGACAAAATAGCAGACATATTCGATTATTAATTAGGAGAGCAAAGTTAGACAGCATCCCGTCCTTACAGACCGATAAAACGGGTACCCCACCGAATTGGGATGCTATTATAGTCTGAGTGAGACTGATTAGATAAACGAAAATGTTATAGGAGACCAGCATTTAATTAAATTGTATGCAGTTTCTTAGATATGGCAAAATCTAAAAGATACGCAACATCGTGCAGTAACTGACAGGTCAATGGGTGCAGTACATATTTAAACTCTTCCAGTCAACCGTTTTGCAGATTGTGTTTGGTATGTACGTAAAGAGTTTAGATTATCATATAAATATATAATTAGAAAAAGGGGACTCTGAAAATATCTGCCCTCAGAGTCAGTTGGGTGGTTGGGGCATGGCATGCAGAAAGGCAGACCATTTGCGCCTTCAATATGGATAAAGGTAAGTGACGTAAAGGTCCCTTCAGGACTGAATGTGTGCCGGCGTTTTGATTAAAGGCACGAGATTTTTTTTGATTATGGCAGGCGGCAGCGGCAGGTTTTTCGTGGAACCTCCCCACACTCTCCGCCAATAGCCGAGGCGGCCTAGCGTGCCGCCCTGCAGTCAACGCTATCCGCCGAGTGATCTGTCAGCTCATGCTGGCAGTCGGTACTTAACGTCCAGTCGTCAATCATTCATCATACTTCCATAACAAATCTTTGTGCTATCATCGGACTCAAAATCAAATCCCGGGAGATATTAACAAGTCGTAAAGTTGAAATTGCGTTTGTAGATAGATGGTCTGATTTGTTTCATTCTGTTCCATATATTCGCCATCAAAATGAAAAATATTGTCTTGAACATGCTCTACCGCCAAGACTATCAATCTTGTGAAAAACAAGAGAAAAAGTTATAATTTGTCTAAGGCTAATAATATTCTAGATAAAAATAAAAGTTAAATAAAGTGAAAAACCAAAGTTTTGTATGGCAACACCAAGAAGGGTCCATTTTTTAAATTTTATTTACTATGAAAACACCATGTATAAAATTTCAACTCTATACGGCGACGTGTTCTCAGGCAGTGCCCAAATATATAGTGAAAAACATTCTTTGCATGGCAGCCCTACGAAATTAAATTTTTTTTTTAAAGCCCGCATTCATTTCAGAACTCTACGCGAGCGCGTTCGCGAGTTATGGTTACAGACGACAGACGAATATGTAAAAATAAAAATAACTTTTATTATGCGTGTCCAATCTATTTTGCTCTACCATCATTATTTCTATGCGTTACAAACGGAAAGACAAATTTAGTATATAGTATTTCATCTAGGGTATAATAATTTCGTACTCCTTAAAGATGATTTTGTTATCTATCTAACAGTAAAGAATTTCGATACCTTATTGAATAAAATCACGAAAATAAGTTTTATTATATATAGAGGGTGTTTCCACCTAGTTGGTCCATTGAGCAGGAGGTGTTGTGATGCAACTATCCACAAAGCAAGAAACAATTAGCAAATCAATTAAAAACGCAAGAATACACATTCAACATAAATACAATTTCAATCAATCGAACTGAAATCGTTTCCCAACAAGCCAATCACAATAAATAAGATACAATTACAATAATGTATTCTAAGCAAAACAAGCGTTTAATCAAATGCAGGTCACATTTAAGCAATTACGCCACCATAAGAAGTGTTTACATGTTTCGCGACATGCTTAAAGTAGGCTAAGTTAGTTGCATCACATAAGTGCATATAAGTAATTTAATTTCACATGCCCTAAATTACGGGCATATGCACACATAGCAATTATCATTACTCTAGCTTTATATCGTTTAATATAAATAAGCTAAGAAACTGGGATTAAAGACAATTATCAGTAACATAAAGATATCGCATGACCATGCTTGGGTTGTACCAGAAAATTGCCTCCATGGATTTGTTAGCAAACCCGTACGGCTCCTTCTCAGACATTTAGAACGCAACTGCACGCATCGCTCTCTAATTGCAATTTCTGAGGATTTTATTATTTTATATTCTTTAAAATAAATAAGAAAAAAAACTTTGCTTGATGTTGGATGGTTTTAGTGGGTGATATAATATGTATGAAGTATAGGTGAAGGAAGTAGGTATAATAAATATATGAATGTATGCTCCAATTTCAATATAAAATTAACGATGCCTCGATCTGATGTAAAGCAGCCCTCAATTTTTTCTTAGAAATTTCCTAGAATTTTTATGAATCCCAAAATAACTCCTGTCGGCCACCAAGAGAATACAAATTCTGTAGAAAAAATGAATTGTTATTGCTTATTACACCACCTAGAGCTTCAAAAAATATAAATGCATTTTTTTTCTAGATAAATTATTTAAGTTTTGAAAAATATTTTAAGCGTTTAAACAAAAATAATATAACATAAAGATATCGCACAACCCATGCTACGCCTGTGTTAAAGTTGGACGAAGAAAATTGTGTTCGGGTTTTATTAGTAGAACCCAGATTCCCCTATTTTAAAAAATACCAACGCCACTGAATACTTTGTTCTCACCTTTGCCAGCTCTCCGGAATTGTTTTCCTTTCTTATCTCTTTGCAAGTCCTTAATATCTATATATGGATGCGCATACAGGTAAGTGTAGCCATATATGCATATGAAAGGCAGAATGCAGATGGGTGGTGTGGTGATTAGTATGTGTATGTATCTTTCGTCTTTCGCACGAATGGGGGAAAAGAACTTGGCTATGCATTATAATAGTGTGACTGAGACAACGTGTTAAAAACAAAAATCGGGAGAGCGTTTACCCGAACGACAAAATCTTATTGAATCCCTCAAAATCCTTTCAAACTATTCATAATAATGTATATCAGGTCACACTACCTCTATTTTTTAAGAAAAAGATAAATTTCGCTTTGGCCAAAGTGCTGAAAGGGGATATGAAATTCTCTCAATGAAATTCTCACTTTTCCCGAAAATATCAGAGAATCCAGCATGAGTTTTTTCTACTTAATCTCTTCAGAGCAAAACGAATGTAAACAAAAGCCCGTGCTGCTCAAATAGCATAGAAAATACACTAACAAACACTGGTTATCCTACAAAAAATATTGGATAATTCTCAAAATATTTCAGCAGAAGCGTTTTTCACAAAACCCCGGGAACATTTTTTGAGAGATTGTTAAGTTAATTTTGGTTTCACGCCACAACGAAAATGGATCAAAGTTTCGAGTGGCAGATTTATAATGATGTGGTACTTTTCCACGTTACTTTAAATTCTACGAAGATTTAATTTTTCGAAAAAAAAAATGTTTTTATGAAAATACTTCAATATAAATATTTATATCTACATAGATAAATTTATAATATTATATTATACATATTTATAACATTATATATATATAAAATGGGAGTCAAATGCAGTTTTGATCATTGCAGAAATTCGAGGAGGGAGACTGAAAATTTAAAAATATTCAAATTTCCTTCAGATTCCTTAAATTTTAATATTTGGGTTAAAAGACGTAATCTAAACTGTGGAGATTTTTACTTTTAACATCTCGTCGTAATCAAATCGGCAAATGATTTTTATTTCCATAAAAAAAAGATTAAAATCAAAAATACTCGTAATTATCCTCGACTATAAAAAATTAAAATTAAAAATAATTATTATTATTATTATATTTTTTATCTGAAATTCGAAAATTAACAATTAAACTTTTGCCCTGATACGTTCTATTGACTCATAAGGACAGTCGTATTAGTAATGAATTCTGCTATAAATTTTGTTATCCTAAATCGCGTGATTAAATCTAATGCCATACAATTACTCTTGTGACCCGATGTTCCATACCTATGCGACGATTCAAGGTCTTATTCAAATATTGATTATGCATATTGTCTACCTAATCCAATAATTCTAATTTCCGAAAAATTTTCTCTTGTACCAATAATGTTCATTTGAAATATAAATACATACAGTGTATGCTATATATACCTACTTCATTTACCTATAAACTTAATACATATTATATCAGGCACGAAAATCATATCTGACGTAAACAATGCATGGCTTTGTCGGAGCCTTCGGCGACTTCATGGCTTGTATTATATTCCGGGGGTTGCAACACAATACAAGTAATGTATTTTTTTCTTATTTCAGGATATTGTAAAGAGAATAAAGTAAAATTCTCAGATAAATTGAAAACCGAGAGCGATATGTGCAGTGGCGTTGTTAATGTCTGAGAAGGGGTCACACGGGCTCTGCTAACAAATCCCAGAGCGCAATTTTCCGGGTACAACCGAAGCATGGTCATGCGACATCTTTATGTTATATTATTTTTGGTTTAACCGTTTCAAATATCAAATTATCTCCGAAAGTCTTTTCCATACTTTTTTCATTGGAGGTTTAGGGAATTCGGCTCAATGTATCCGCATTACTATTCTGCTTTTCAGCCTTATAAATGATCTCAAAATCATATACCGGATGTGGTATCCCTTACCTTAAAAATTCTGCGTAAAGACTGGTAGTTGGATATAACTTTAAAATGTCTACCTAACAGATAACACTTGTAATTTCGCATCGCCCAAATGATAGCCAATATCCCTCGTTCTAGGGTTTAAAGTACGGCTGTCATAGATTAGTTTTCTCTGTTGTTCTAGGACTGCACTTGCATCTGTACTTAATGTGAACTCCTTACTAAAGCCAAGGTAACGCAAGCCAGGTGGCGTTTAGAGCTTCGTTTATAATATGAAAGGACTTTTTGCATTCAGAGCCCCAATTAAATGTTACCCCTTGGCCTTAGAAAATTACGCACTACTTTAACTAACCGTTCGTCCATT
Source organism: Dioctria rufipes (assembly GCA_963924295.1). Classification (NCBI taxonomy): domain Eukaryota; kingdom Metazoa; phylum Arthropoda; class Insecta; order Diptera; family Asilidae; genus Dioctria; species Dioctria rufipes. The sequence goes on along the minus strand of OZ002741.1, from coordinate 82,731,184 downwards.
TTCTGAACATACAAGGCCCAGGTACACAACCTCCTTTTTCAGGAATTGATTGAAAGATGACCACATCGTTTAGATAAACGAAGCATTTTATTCCTTGAAGGCCTGTCAAAATACCATTCAGTAACGACTGAAAAAATGGAGGGGGGGGGGGGAGCTGTTTTAGCCCAAATGGCATCGCTTATACTGAAAGTGATTGAAATTGGTGCTGAATGCTGTTTTTTCTCTATCTGCTAGATAAATTTGTACTTGGGGGCCTATTCTTGAATTACGAATGGTTGATAACGAATCGAATACCCCGTTCGTATTCTTGAACCTCATCGTTATAAAGTCGAAGTGGTGAAAAAGTTTTTCAACATAACGATTGTGGTAGGATTAAATCTGTCAATTTACAAATTGAATATTATCAACTGTTTCATGTTTTAAAATATAATTTGTAAAAAATAGCTAGATTCAGTGAATTGTCATTATTGTTTGCGTCTGTTGAAGAATCTATGGAAAATGAATTACGTCAATCGTTAATCACCAGTACCATGCAAATATTTTTTTGCCACCGCAGATTTTCCTTTCACCTTACATTTTAAATCCTGATATCTCTGGAAATTTTCTATTAGCTTGTTTTGAATATAATATCAGAAAAAAAAATTAATATGAATTTATGTACATTCCTTTCTCCAACTTTTCCAGTCCTTTTGCGCTCCGGGTATGGAATTTAATACTGATGCTAGATTTTGTCACAATTCCGTGGCATCTTTTGAACTGAAAAATTATCATATTTACCAAATTTCAGTTTCGAGTTTTCCTCTAAAAACTCAATTATTTTAGTTTTTTGAGCATTTAGACATTTTCGCACATCTTTAGGCTGAACTACAATAGACGTATACGTAAATACATTTACTTACGTAAAGCCAACGCGCCCTTTAATTTAACAGGCGTACACAAATGAACTTCAACTCGCGTGAGGGGAACTTTCGTTAAGTTTAAATATTCAATTTTCCGTAAGTATAGTGCACTAAGAATCGCTCATTCCGAAAGAACGCGATGTGTCCAAACAATTAAATTATTACTAAATGATTAAAAGTGCAATAAAAAAATTAAAATGGAATAAAAATGGTACTGCGAATTAATAGAAAGCACAAATCTTTAATTAAATCAACTTCCGTTTGTTAATTTTTTCACTTTTACCACTTTTATAATTGAAAACATTAAATAACAAGATACCCGTACGGAATGTGATATATATTTATGCTAAAAATATCAATTTTTTGTAAGTACACCTCAGTCTCGTTGGATTTCGTAAAGTTATTTACGTCTATTGTAGTTCAGCCTTTTTATCTCCCATTACCATCCGTAAAATAGCAGCTGATTCACTCTTCGTTTGTCATAACGAATGGTTGAACCCACTCGTTAAATAACGAATGGCTTACGTTCGGTATATAACGAATGCAGATTTCAGGAATACCACTTGTGTCGATTCCGAATGGTTTTGACAGTACAACGAATACGGAATGTGCCTTCGTTATTCAAGAATAGGCCCCTTGGTCGTACCCTTTAGCTGGATCTAACGTACAAAAGTACCTGGAATGACCCAACGTGTCCCAAATATCTTCTATTCGTGGGAGAGGATATGCGTGAGGGATGCACAGTTTGTTCAGCTCTCGGAAGTCTACGCACAGTCTAAACAATCGATTACCATCTTCATCCATTCCCTTTTTGGGGATAAGTATAACTGGGCAATTAAATGGGCTTTTACTGGATTCTATGATATCCTCTTCTAGAAGCTATGCTAGCTGTTTCTGGCATTCCTCCCTGTGAGGTTCTGGCATCCGGTATTGTTTATAATGTATAGGGCCCATATTTGTCATTAGCAGCAATTTTAAAAGTTTTCGTCTTCGTATACGTGAGCTTATCTCCAGGTAAATAGAAAATGTAGCTATATTCATAGCAAAGTTGAGCAACGGACTCTCCCTCTTGTGTATTAAGAGTTTCCCCCAGCACTAACCAGTCCATCATGAGCTTAAGTCGGTGTTGGCTGGCGTGGGTCTTACTTCTGAGATGTTTGAGATTAGTTTGGGTTAAAAGTTCATAATTTCGACCGGTTCTGTTCTGGGATTATTAATCCCCCGAAGGCCTGTCCATTCTTTGGTTTAATTATAGTGTTCCCACAACATTCCTGGTTTGATTTCGGCCGACATGCATACCAACTCTTCTTCGCCGGCCTTTACCTTTACCAATTGTTTTATCCTGGTTTCTAGTCGTAAAGTGGAACCTGAATTATCTCTGGTATTTATCAAAACTGGTGGCTTCCTCATCTGTGGGTCACTTCGAAGGACCTCCGATATCTTGGGTACAAAGTTGAGAAGTTCCACCTCCATGCGAGAAGGTTCTCACTCTCTAGCTTCACCATCGCTCTTTGCCATCTGTGTCTCACCTCACATTTCCTAAGGCCACATTATGGCTGCTTCTGTTCTAACACTTTTGCCCTTTTATCCAGTTCCCATGCGAGGGGCTATTGGAAAGGTGCTTCTTACGCCCCGCCTAACTCTGGCTCTATACTTGTGTGATTTACTTGCACCACTTCTTCGTTATTTTCTAATTCAGTCACATTTTCCGCTGGATTGTTAAACTCTTTCTTATTGCTACTACTCATACTCACCTTATCTAGGTACCTGTTTATACTATCTGCAGCTCCATTTGCTTTACTCACAATGTCTTTCAATGCTGACATCCGCTCTTGAATCCGATTTTTTATCTCCTCAGCTGAGGTGACCAAGACTTTATTAATCCCCGGTAGACTTGTACTTTCTTCCGGACACTTTTTCAAGACAATGGTTGTATCACATTCATTTCCTGTTATATTCTGGAAAAACTGTTTTTGTTTCACAGTTCTTATCTCGCTTTGTGTTGCCACCTTCAATCTATGTAATCGAGAATGGCCTTACCCCTACGAATGTCCATCACCAGTAACCCATTGAATCCGTATCTTCAAATCTTCAATCGTGTGAAATTCATTTAAAGGCAGAGTATACCAAAGTAATATGTGGGGCAGAGTATGCCGCTATTTGTTGTATTATTTAAAGGCAGAGTATGCCAATGTAATATGTGTGGCAGAGTATGCCGCTAATTTGTATTTAAAGGCAGAGTATGCCGCTTTATAATGAATGGCAGAGTATGCCGCTGTTTGTAGGCAGAATATGCCAATGATAAGGATGTCAGAGTATGCCGATGTTTTCTTGAGAAATAAAAGCACTCTTTCAAGTTGAATTTAAGTCTGATTTTTATTGATTAGTCTCTGCTTATTTATATTAGTTAATTGGTAACATAGGAATTACTGTTTCTTACAAATTCTAGAGAGGGGATTATTGCAGAATTGCAGTACATAAAATTAAAAATCAGAAATTGTAGTGTAAGCATTTCTGTTCACACAATTTCTGAATGAATCACAATGTGTTGACATGGGCTGTTTTCACGTCGGCGACTGCAGTCAAATTAACTCTGCCTGGAGAATGTGTGAGTAAACGTCAAAGAGGTAAAAAGGGAAATGGATGCCAAACGAGAAACTTGTGCTTCAATAATTAATTATTCGTTAAAGCTTCCTCGTAATTTGCAAATAAAAAATGTTATGGTCGTAGCGCACTGCATATAGCAGTATGCTACACTGAGAATTACTGCAGCATATATGCCGGTCGGCTGCCATACCGACAGTCCGCACACCCAATATCGAAGAATTCTTGCCTGCTGTTGGAGAAGAAGAAGACAATCGTCTCTGTCTTGTCAAATCTTTCACCCAGTAAACAAGTGAAGTAGTGAAATTGAGAATTTGTCCAAAAACATCGGCCAGAAAACTAACCCTGCGAAAATCTTAAAAATAGCGTCCGACAGCATCGACACCTCGCGTTCATAGCCGAGATTATATCTCAACAGGTACCTGCAATTAATAATAATAATTCTGCAGTCACTTCGGGATATGTTGAAAATTTCACATCGTGTCAGTATCGTAGATTCCTTTCGAATCAACATTTATTTGAGTGAGCTCTCCTGTCAAAGATCTGCATAATGTTGGGCACATTTTAGAGAGTTGTATGGGATTTACATGACACAAAAATATATATATATAGCAACAAATTCCGTTTTTGCGGTGATAATGACTGCCCTGATTGGGTTTTAGCGGAAATTCATCCAACAGTAGCAGTTTTAAGTTCGATTAAGTTGCGTGCGTTAACTCAATGCGTGGCAAAAACTATAAGCGGAGAGGAGATTGAAGACGACAAGATCAAGGAAATTTTTGCAAATAGCCAGATGGAACTAAGTGGGATAAGGAAAGTTTTGGGATAATGTCTGCATCCTCCTCTTTACAACAACACCACAATATAGACTTACAGTTGGAGCAAATTTTATATGGAAGGCCAACTGCCTGTATGTGATGATTGTTTCAAATCTTACTGTGCATATAAAAAAGGGTTTTGAAGTAACAATAGCTACGAGAGCTAATTGCTATGAGAAAGGTTCAAAGAAAAACGCGATAATGGCTCGTGTATATAGTGTCAAAAACATTAGTCGTAGCTTCCCGGCTCTAGAATTAACAATATTTATTAAATTTTAAAAACCATTTAAGCTAACATCCAGTGACATATTGAAACTTCTCGCGGCGCCTAAGCGAGGAAGCATCATCAACAAAAATGTATGTAAGTTGCTGTCACTCAGTACTATTTAATTATTTCATATTATTATACGGTTTGTGTAAATATATTTGAATTTTTGCTTATATATCTGTCATGAGGAATTATTAAAGTAGTATCTTATTTTTTTTGCTATCACATTCAAAAGATATAAGAGTTAAGTAAGCTATCACTTAGCTTAAATAATTTAATCTGAATTTTTTTCTACTATTTTAATTGGACGATCGAACTTAAAACTGCATTAATACATATTCAATTTAGCTCTTTTATATTGTCGGAATATCTGAATATATTTGAACTTCTTGCATATATATCTTTCCTATAGAATTATTAGAGTAGTATATTACTTTTAGCCAATAATAACTAAATGATACATAAAAGTTAAGTATGCTATCACATAGCTTATTTTTAATTGGATGATTGAATTTGAAACTGCGTTGATACTTATATAGCCTAGCTCTTTCCTAATTTTTTTGTGGTGTTCAACCATATAGCCACGAACTAAGTCAGTATTAATTGATATATTTACCTTAGGTAGCCTTCTGTTGACGGTGACATTGTTGAGTGACCTTTACCTTAACATTACTAATAGTAGGGTCATTAGATGGACCCGAGGTGCCAGGCCAAATCTGAAATAAATTATTACGTTATGATGAACTAACCGTCTTATATTTTTCCGTTCATTCTCCTGGAGCCCTCTGAGCATGAAGGCTGACTAGGTCCGCTACTTCTCTTTTCAGGTCTACAAGGGACTCTGTAAATATCTGCCCTCAGAGTCAGTTGGGTGGTTGGGGCATGCAGGAAGGCAGACCATCTGCGCCTTCAATGTAGATGTAGGTAGGTGACGTAAAGGTCCCTTCAGGACTGAATGTGTGCCGGCGTTCTTTGATTTAAAGGCACGAGATTTTTTTTTTGTATATGGCAGGCGGCAGCGGCAGGTTTTTCGTGGAACCTCCCCACACTCTCCGCCTATAGCCGAGGTGAGCTAGCGTGCCGCCCTGCAGTCAACGCTATCCACCGAGTGATCTGTCAGCTCATGCTGGCAGTCGGGACTTAACGTCCAGTCGTCAATTACTCAACATAGAACCATAACAAAAATGGCGCCCAACGTGGGCCCACTTCGGTGGTCTAATTATGACTTTTACTGGAGACTGGGACTTAGAGTGAGATGGTCATTTGACACTTTGCTAATTTACTGACCTCAAGTCTCATATCCAGTGGAAGTTATATGCAGACCTGGGTCTAATTGCTTTTTTTTGAGAATTTTTGTAGAGTGAAGTAATGTTTATGAAAGCTTTTGCTATTTTGATTTTTGAATTTTTGTATTAAAGTAAATTAAAGTAACATCTTTTTGAAAGTTTTTGTGAAAGGTTGTATGTTCGACTTTAGGTTTGACTTTGGTCAAGCTTCAAGTCTGAACAGTTGTAAGTTTTTTGAAGTTTTTGAATCGATCTTTCCCGCTGGCCTTCTGCTATGGAAATAGTAGGTGGCCTCACAAATTTTTGATTGTGTTCTCACGGAAGCATGTCCTGTTGGCCAACTGGCTGGAGTTATGAGTCTGTGAGACAAATTTTTGGCTTCTAGCTAACTAGTTGACCATATTCATGCTTTTCCCGGCTAGAGGACTAGCTGCATATGATGATCAGGTGAAGAGGAGAGAAAGAGTTTTCGGAGGATGAAGATGATGCTGGAGACCTTCAGTGATCAGGAGTTGGCATACTGCTAGCTGCCTGGCTGAAGAATCTCTAGTAACATTTTCAGTCTTTGACATCTCCAACTCTACTTTTCCCAGATCTCTGTGAGAACACAAATTTTTCTTCATGCACACATTCACGTCACTTGCCTTATATCATCCTACTTCTGATCTGATTAGAGAAGGTGGACTTGGAGGCTTTTGTGTTTTGAGAGTTGGGGAGAGATTGTATGACTTTCTTTTTGCTGATTTTTGCTTGAGTTGACTTTGTGCTGATTTTTGCTTGAGTTGAATTTTTGTAGTTTTTTTATAAAAATTAGCATTTATATCTTGGGACTGCATAATCGAGGTAGTACAAGTATTAAATTCCGAGTGAGAGTACTGCCCATGTTGACATTCCGCTATCTTCTCAAATACTTAGCACTTTGGTAATTATGATATGAATTTTTCTGAACTTGTAGTAACTTTCCTTCGAAAATCTTGTGATCTTTTCTGACCTCTTGGTGAATTTTTTTTCAAGTTTCAAATTGATTTCGGTTATTTCAATTTTAGGATATTTTACTATCTTCTCCGAACCTTTGATTTTTTTAATTTTCTTGGCATTCCTTCCGAACTTTTAGTATATTTTTTAAATTGACACTTCAGTTGTCTCGAGTCCAGTTGGACAAGACCGGCCTTTTCCTTGCCCGGACCGCATAAGATTATCTAGCCGGTATTCCTGGGTTATTTTGGAACATATTGTTTTTACGACTAATCGGTTGAAGTTATATAATGGCTATAGTGCGAACACCATCGCCAGCAACTGATGTACCGATATAGGTGCCAGAAAAGTTCTCCATCTGCCAGAAGGGAGACTGGTCAGGCAAGAGGAAGCCAGTGAAGACGGCCTGTGGATATGTGTTTCACAAAGCATGTCTTAAAACATGGATTGGACAGCACCCAAACTGCCCGATCTGCAGATTCCATCTCACTCCATACGATTTTACTGAGTATACAGGTGCTGTTCCGAAAAAGGCTTTTACGAGGCCTGTTAGTCAGGATCCTCGAAGGGCAGCACCCGTGTTCGATTTGACACCACCATCGAATCAGCAAGTAAACCGCGAATCCTTGTCCCCAGTGAGACGAAACTTGCACTTCATGACCTTTTCGCACCCGAGTTCCCGAGTGAACAGCCCGCTACCTAACGCTCAGGGTCAGAGCTCAGTAGCGACCGAAGCCTTGCTGGCAGGTCTGCGCGTACAGCTGCAAGATTCACGAAGGCCTCGAGCAGAGCCTAAATACCTTGCGAGCTGAACTTGCAACTAGCGTCAGGCAGCAAATATCAGCTGGAATGCCAACATTTGACTTTTCACGGCCACCTCCTTCTGTGGGTGAGCCGAGACCACCGCAAGAGTTCACGACGTTCGTAGGCAGTCGTTTAACAGACCGTCATCACCTCTTGGATAGCCTAGTGGTCATCCTAGACCTAATCTTAACCAGCCTCCACCAGCTCCATCTCAACGTGTCCCGTCGAGTTTAGGACAACGGCATTCCGGTAGTCCCATCCGGAGATGGAATATCGCATACAGTGGCGAAGTTCTCGACTTACTGTCGACGAGTTCGTGTTCAGAGTGGAAGCACTAACTTACTCGGCCTTAGACGGAGATTTTGATCTCCTAGTACGACACATGACCACCTTGCTTTCTGGTCCAGCGATGGACTGGTACTGGTCTCTCCTGAGGCAGAACTCCACGCCTTCGTGGGAGTATGTAAAGACAGCTCTGTTAGCTGAATGGGGAGTACCGAAGGATGACCTCAAGGTCAAGGTCCAGCTGATGTTGAGAAAACAGAAAGCAGGGGAGTCATTTGCTACGTACCACCAACACCTGGTACATCTGCGTGACCAACTGCAAAGCCCCTTGGCGGACGGCGACTTTCTAGATATTGTGAAATCGAATCTGCTTCCAGACATTCAGCAGAAAATCTGCTTGCATCCTACTAACACCATACACCAACTGCGGAGTCTCGTAACTCAGATACAAGCTACACAACAGCGAATCGCGACAGCGTACAGCTAGAACACCTACCGCAGCCCAAGAGTCAGCGAGGTGGATGAGTGTCGTCCGACAGATGCAGAACAGCATAGGTCACTTAAAAACAGTGAAGAAGCCGCAACAGTATCTGCTCTTACAGCACCTACTAACATTAGCTGTTGGAACTGTGACCAGCCCGGTCACTTTTACCAAGACTGCCTGCAGGAAAGACAAATCGTGTTCTGCTATGGATGCGGACGCAAAAAAGTTTTCAAGCCCAATTGCAACCAATGCCGACAGAAAAACCTGAGACGGGTCGGGAATACCACCACCTTTTCTCGACCAGTGTCAACGTCACGCGCACAAGCTGCAATGAACACTCCAGTTCAAGCCTTGAACAAGGAAGAAGGTCCGCTCCATTAGCAGACCTTAATGACGAATCCCTGAATTGTCCACTGATATCATTCAGTGATTCTGTAAACCCCCTGATAGTACAAATATTTCGCTGATAGAGACGGAGAATTTAATAGACTTCTCCGCAGATCTTCAAGCTCCCATTTCCACCTCTGGGGAGCCCATGACACTATTAGACATTTCTTTGGAAGAGTTTTTAATTTTCGATGTCCCGATAATACCAACAGCACCTTTAACTGACAAGGTTACTGAGCAAGAGATTTGGCCTTCTGCCATTTCTGTATTAAAACGGCCATCAAGCTCTGTTGTGACGAGTGGGCGTGAGCCTGTTTTACATCCACTGACGCCGTATCATATGCCTCTGCAGAATTATAATGCCGTAAGAGACCGAATCTTCTCCTCAGTAGCGGAGTTAGCTGAAATCATGTATCCTGACCTGGATTTTATACCAAGAAAGAAAGGATCGACCGTTCGTTGGCGGGAATACTGTCGACGGATGAGACTGGAAAGAAAAAAACTGGCACAGATCTCCGTGTCGATGCCAGACGACATTCGACCATATGCAGAAGTAAGACTGCTCGGGCGAACTGAGACTGGATTACTTGATAGTGGTGCCACTGTCAGTATTTTAGACCAGGGAGCTCTGGAGAAGCTTGCAGAAGCAGAGGTTGAATGGAAGAGGTGTCGGACAAGTAGCGAATGGTGCCATGACGACTGTGCAGGGTCATGTGAACTTGGACATCACTTTCCGTGATAAGACCTAAAACGTGCGTTTTTACGAAGTTCCTGGGCCCACACAGGGAATAGACCGTGGCGACTATTTGGGTTGGCTCCAGACGTCCTAGGAATAGTTGTAGAAGTGACTCCAAGTCTAATAGCTACCTCTGACACCGATTGCCATATTCTTTCCAGTCTAGATCAACAACGTTTGGAAGCTACTAAACAGCTTTTCCCCACTTTCGCCTCTTTAGGTCTGGGAAACACATCCGTGGTCGCTCACAAGATCGAGACGAATGACGCAGCTCCGATAAAACAACGGTTTTATCCAATTTCACCAGCTGTACAAAATTTGTTGGATGCTGAATTAAAGCGAATGTTGTCACTGGGTGTGATAGAGGAGAGCCAGAGTCCTTGGCGCTCTCCAGTCTTTCTGGTGAGGAAGCCTGGAAAAGTTCGGCTTTATTTTGACGCCAGGAAGGTCAACTCTGTTACGAAGAAGGATGTCTATCCGCTACCGCAGATAGACGCACTTCTTAGTCGACTTCCTCCGGCAAATTACATAACGAGCCTGGACCTGAAAGACGCCTTCTGGCAGATCCCACTACACGCTGAATCCAGAGAGAAGACCGCTTTTACTGTACCTGGTCACCCTCTCTATCAGTACACAGTGATGCCATTCGGCCTATGCACCGCTCCACAAACGACGTGCCGCCTCATGGATAAGGTCATTCCATTCGATCTTCGTGAGAATGTTCTCTTCTATCTAGACGATTTATTGATTCTGTCCTCAGACTTTGACTCTCATCTCACGCTGCTATCCCGTGTAGCGGATTGTTTGAGGAAAAATGGCCTCCCTATCAACGTCGAGAAGAGTAAGTTTTCTATTAAAGAGACCAAATACTTGGGTTTCATTGTAGGAAAAGGAGCTATAAGAACTGACCCTGACAAGATTTCAGCCATAGTCGACTATCCGTCACCTAAAACTGTTCGGCAAGCCTGACGCCTACTAGGTATGGCTGGATGGTATAGACGGTTCATTCCGAACTATGCTGACTTAATCTATTACAGACACTTTGAAAAACCCTAGTCAGTTCAAGTGGACACCTGAAGCCCGGACGTCTCTTGATTTGTTGAAACAAAAATTTACTTCTGCTCCGTTGATAGTGAGCCCAGACTTCACCAAGCCGTTCATTATACAGTGCGATGCGAGCCAACAAGTTATTGGTGGAGTGCTGTTTCAACTAGATGACGATGGCCACGAGAAGCCAATAGCCTACGTCTCGAACAAGTTGAACTCAGCACAACGAAATTACTCCTTCACAGAGCAAGAATGCTTAGCTGCAATCTTAAGTGTACAGAAGTTCCGGCCCTTCATAGAACTTATGCCGTTTAAGATAGTGATGGATCATGCGAGCTTGGAATTTCTGATGTCTCAAAAGAACCTCAGCGGTAGACTTGCTCGGTGGAGTTTGAAGCTTCAGGGTTTCGACTTCACCATATAGAACCGAAAAGGAAGCCTGAATGTCGTTTCTGATGCGCTGCCACGCATTCATTGCGACAGCTTGTCCACACCTGAAGATCCTGGCCCGGAAGTTGACCTTAGTGCGCCATATTTCAATTAGTTGGAATATGAACAACTGAGGCATAAAGTTAAAACGACTTCTGGCAAATTACCAGATCTTTGTGTCAGGGATGACTTCGTCTATATTCGGACTGTTCCGAAAACAGGCGATCCAATTCAGGAAGAAGAAGCTTGGAAGCTTTGGATTCCACGAGGGCTTGTCTCCGACGTTATTTTAAGAGCGCATGATCCGCTACTAGCTTCTCACGGAGGTATAAGGAAAACACTGGAACGTCTGAGTAGACACTTGTACTGGCCACGAATGACAGTTGATGTCAGAAACTACGTAGGCACCTGTGACGTGTGTAAAGAGACTAAGTCCCCCAATACTATTCTTAGACCACCTATGGGAGTCCAGTCTGTGACAGAACGACCATGGCAAAAGCACCTGCGAACAGTAGTTTACTCGACGCAAGCAAACGCCTCAGCGCGAGTAAATAGGTCTCTATTGTCAGGAATTAGGGCATACATCCGGAAGGAACACACGAAGTGGGATGAGAAGCTGAACCAGATAGCTAGTTCCCTCAGGAGCTCTTTCCACCATGCGGCTAGTTTCTCTCCCTACCGAACACTTTTAGGTCAGCAAATGATTCAACATGCCAGCTCCTATTCAATCTTGAGGAGTCTTGGGACTCTTAATAAACCTCTGAGAGTAGATGCTGAAGATAAACTGAGATTGATACGTGCGAGAGTGCAGGAGAACTTGCACCATGCGTTCGAACAGGGTTCAAAAGCTTATAATCTCAGGGCGCAGCCTGTTAATTTCAGAGTGGGTCAGGAAGTATTCAGACGGAATTTTGCCCAAAGCAACTTCCAACAGCAGACTAGTGCTAAACTAAATCACGCCAAAGATATCAGCTAGTGATATCCATTCTAGAGGCGTCATCTATCTACTGACACGTTTATTCCTGGTAGCCCTCAGAAGGCATCCAGCCAGCTTAACTTGTAAACTATAGGATATCGCGAAGCCCTCCTATTACCCCGTCAATGGTGGGTGATATACCTGTTGGAATTTAACCTCGTCAACATACCTCTACTTCTTATGAGTAGATAAACTTTATATAGTCCCTTCTGGATCGGCCTCATTGTTGTGACTCAGGTACCTATGCCCCGAATCACAACCATAAAGGAAAATCACCGATGTATTGCCCTATGACACAGTATAATAAAATGCAATTATGCATAAATTGCATTTTATTATCACACAAATTTTCGACTCTCACGGTATGCACACTTACCTACATACAGTGTCTTCTTACTTTTTTTCCACATGTACACTCTACATACGTCCAGTACCTATTTTTTCAATCTAATTGTATGTACATACATACTTACAGTTATCACAATTATTCGCGCCCTCTTAAAAATTTCAAGACGGATATCGGATTACAGTTTTCATTGATGCATATAGCTCGCATCAAAAAAGCTTTTGCATTTTCTCAGGTACGTTTTTTCAACGTCGTGAGAAAACAATAAAAAGAAAAAAGAGCTTTTGAAGGGATCATGGGTACCTGGGTGCAATTTGCCAAAACCTCGGGGAGTCTGTTTTTGAAGCGCCGCGCGAATAAATTTAGAAATCGGTTATCAAGAAAATCTATAAAAACTGAATTGTTAATAATCAGAAAACGGCCTGATAAAGTAAATTTTGAAAAATAAAAATCAATCTAATAAATTTAATGGTAATGATCAGAAAACGGCCCGTTAAAGTTAATAATTTTGAAGAATTAGAAATAAATCTTGTTATGAAACTATGTTGAGTGATTGGCTTGGACGTGAAGTCCAGACTGCCAGCATGAGCTGACAGATCACTCGACGGACAGCGTTGACGGCAGGGTGGCATGCTAGCTCGCCTCGGCTCATTGGCGGAGAGTGTGGGGAGGTTCCACGAAAAACCTGCCGCTGTCGTCTGCCATAATCAAAAAAAAAATCTCGTGCCTATCAATAAAAAACAAACCGGCACACATTCAGTCCTGAAGGCACCTTGACGTCACTTACCTACATCCAATATTGAATGCGCAGATGATATGCCTTCACTGCATGCCCCAACCACCCATGCGACACTGAGGGCTGCAAATTAGTTTCAGTGTCCCTTTGTTGACCTGTGAGAGACTAGCGGACCCGGACGACCCCCATGCGTGACGGCTCCAGGAAAGTGAGAGGAGAAATAAAGACTCTCAGCACATCACCATTACTTTATAAAGGAATATGCTAGTAAGTAAAAACATTTTTTTTTTGGTCTTTCTTCTTGGAATTTCCGAATTTTCCTTCTGAATTAAATTAACATTACAATATATATGTACATACTATAACAATTTCGTAGCAAAATTTTCTGGTTCCGTTCTAAATTAAATTGAACATTATTTTTCAGAAACAAAACAACAAATAGCGAACATTTGGGAAGTAAATATGTACATACATTATGTTTCGTAACTATTTTGATAGATTTTTCTGTTTTTTTTCTTTCTTTCTTTTATAAAATATTAATACTGGTGTAAGAGTGGAGTATTAGTATTGTGCCAATAAAACTGAACTAACATAAAAAAATTTTCAATTCCATTGTTCGCGATTTGCTACTTTATAACAAAATGCCTAATAAACAAGATAATAAAAACGAGGGCTCCAATTCCACAAATCAAAATATTACTAGTGTAGAGACTGGTAAAGTAAATGCAACTGCAATAAATTTAACTAAGCTTTGGCGCAAAAATCAAGACCTGATCATTCATTTGACATGTCTTACTAGTATTCAGTAAGAATTGAATACCCTCTGGACAAAAGCAACCCAAGAATAGTCTAGCGATTTTGTTCTATATAATTAGTATTGAAAAAAAAGTACCTACAGTCAATGTTCCCGACACGTTGAAGCGCTCCAGCTGCCGGCAAGTACCTGTATGAATGAAACAATTAACTTGCATCTCCCGAAAATTAGTCTTGGGGTGCCGTGGGTCAAAAATAGCATTCCGTATACAATTTCTGGCCTAATTAAAGACACTAATAAGCGCACTAATATAACGATGGTCAACACTTTCGGTGCGGTGATTCCGTTTACTATAATCGCCCTTTTTTTCCTTTTTTTTGGTGATGCTGGAGTTCCTGATTTTGATGATTCTGACTTTTCACATTATTTTCTGACAAAATTTTGTTTGAACTTATCCGACAATGTTACTTGCCCCACGTAATGTCAATTTGGACCATGAGGACGGGCTGATAAGCTACCACAACGTGGGCGAGTAAATGCACCCCATTCACTGGTAAAGCTGCCACTTGGGCTGCTAGCAGGTAGATTACTCTTTTATGAACGCTTTCACTTTTAAGTGGAAAAGCGCTACCTTTTGTACAGGTGAATGGTGAGCAGTCCGTGGCTGCTAAGATTTTGTTGTTGTGGTTGAAAATAGTTCTATTGGTTGAAGATGAGTCAGTATGAGGACTGAAAAATATCATAAATCTACTTACAGAATACCTTTTATACTCGCTTCCACGTTTAAGTGGAAGAGCGCTACCTTTTGAACAGGTGAATGGTGAGCAGGTCGTGGCTGCTAAGATTTTGTTGTTGTGGTTGAAAAATAATCCTATTGATTGGAAATATATCAGTATGAGGACTGAAAAATATTCTAAATTTACTTACTGGCTGTATTTACTCGCCAATGATCGCGGAAATTAATTTTTATTCACATCCTGATGTTGCTGCTCGATGATTTTTAAAATGACAGAGAAGATTGTCTTCTTCTTCTTTTCCTTTTCTCGTCAGCATGTCACCCCGAGCTTGAGGAAACGCACTTCTCTCGGTCTGGGTGCATTCGAATATTCTGATTGCCAGCCGCCGGCATACACGCTGCAGCCTTATCAATGTAGCATATTGCTATATGCAAAGCGCTACGACCATAACAATCTATAAAAATTGAATTGTGAATAATCAGAATTTGAAGAATAAAAATCAATCTAATAAATTTAATGGTGAATGACCAGAAAACGGCCCGTTAAAATTAATAATTTTGCAGAATTAGAAATCAATCTTAAAAAATTGAATTGTGAAAAATCGGAAAACGATTTGATGAAGTTAACTTTACAGAATTTGAAAACCTAATAAATTAAATTACAATTAAATTAGGAAAGAATCTAAAAAATATATATCTTATTATTGTTTTAAAAAAAAAAAGAAAACGATCAAATACGTATAATAAACACGATAAGGAGTGATTGTGCGAGTTTTTCTTTATAATAAACACCTGCGCGCGCTCTCTCCATTGGAGCACGGAGCGTGCAACCTATAACATTTTGGTGGCAGCGGTGTACCTATCCAAAAACAAAAAATCAGTGCCAATCAATAATAAAATAAAAAAAAAAAAATAAAAATAAAAAAATTCCTTAATTAATACGTATTAAAAAAAAACCCCGGGCAGCCTAAAAAGGGTGTTTAGGGGATAATAATAATTTGTTAATTGGCACCTAATTGCTGCACCGGTGGACCTTTGCGAGGCTTCATCCCTGCTTCAACAAGACGATTTCCAGGAGGAAGACATCTAGAAATCGTCGTCCAGGACTCGCGACGTATCACCATCATCTATCTTAAGCGCTTTCAACAACATCAGGAAGTCATCAACCTGGATGCCCGACAAATCTTTCCAAAACCAACAGCACTCGGAATATTTAACATCAATTTCAATAACTTCATCAATCATCAATCAACCAACCAACCCAAAAACTTGGACTTATTAATTCAGAACCTAAGTGGTATCCGTAAAAACCTTTAAAATTTTTTAGTACTTATTCATTGCAGATTTTTATAAGTTATTAATATAAAAATATTTACAACACATACACTTTCATATTTGAAATAACAAGTAAAAGTGTAGGAAATAAATTTACGTGAAAACAATTTGTTCATATTTAATGTTAAAGGCATTACATTTTTTATATTTGCGATTGAATTCGTGCAATTTCTATTTACGATCACACTGTTCGTCACATATACGGTTTTCGACATTATAAAACCATTTTAGTGATTTTTTTTTTTTGTTTATTAACTGATATTTAAATTGTTTTCCTATTGCCCACTCCCAAAATTTATTTTATTTTTATTAACTAAATTACTAGTGGTGAAAATAGTGAAATACGCTCTTCCGTGAAGCGACCTCTGCGGCAAGACCTCGTGAGTTTGTTGGTCAGAGGACTTCGTAAAAGATCAATAATCGATCACTTGCGAGAAGACTTTATAAACCTCTCGTCAGGTGAAGATATTGGTCGGAGGAGACGATTAAATTAATTTCATTCATTTTTCCCTTCAGTGTTTACTCATTATTCATATATTTTGCTTACAAAAAAAAAGGCGAAACATTTTTTTTCCATTACTGTGTTTATCTAACATTACACAAAACATTTTTTTTTACAAAATTTTACTTAATTATCTACATATAAAGAAAACCTTACTCCTTTTTTTTTATTGTTGGGAGCCTTTCTATATTTTGATGATATATACTTTTAATTGAGATTAGAACAAAATTAGAAGCCCATTTTGTTTTCTTCCTCTTTTCAATCCCATCTGTTGACTTACTACCCGGCGGCTACAATATACGTGTGTATATACAATTCAAAAAAGAAACCATAAATAATTTCAATGCAATTTAAGCGAATACATACCTTTTCCGCACGGAGAATTTAATTTTTAATTTCACAAATTAATTCATCGTTTTACTCCATAAGAGTTATATACAACCCCAGAGATAATTTTTATTCTAATTGAAATCAAGTTTCTTTGTATTTATTCACACATTTTTCTTTTTATTGTGGTGCTGTGTTTCAAAATTTTATTTGCTGTACTCTTCTCAATTTTACGCCCCACATAATATAACAACATGACAGAGGAAAACAAATCTTTCGACGAGCTTTGCTTGTCACAAGTGCCAAAATCTACCGAAAGCAGACAAATTCTGGCCGATTATCATAGAGCCAATAAAAGCAAAAGGACTTCAGATTTTACTTCTGAGAAACTCCAAAAGTTGGAAGAACTGTGGGCTTCATTCGAAAAAACCGAAACTCTAATCCAAGATCATGAGGATTTTGATGAAACTCATGATTATTTTAAGCAGTCATGCTATGACAAAACAGAGGACTGGTACAATCTTACAAAGGCAACTCTATCTGATAGGTTGAAGTCCATATCAATCCACACAGAGCGCAAAAACAACCCGTTTTACATTCAACTTCCAAAAACTACGCAAAAAACAACTGCAGCTGATAACCAGGACAGCACAGACAAAGATCAATCAAATACAGTACGGTTTCGATTGCAAGAAGATAGACGAAAAACATTATCCCATATTATTCAGTCTATAGATAATAATTCACTTGCAACTGTAACCCAGGCATACTTAAACCAAAAATTAAACTCGTTGCACAAATATTGGGACGATTTTGAAGAAACACATAACGAAATAATCTTGAATGTTGGCCCAAACGACAGAGACAGTGATTACTTCGTAAATGATGTTTACATAAACATGGAAACATCATTCTCAGATACTGTAATCACTGCAAGAACAATTGGACTCTCGATTCCAAAATGCAACAAATAATACAAATAATTTCACAGATCATCACCATAATGTCTCCTTCAGAGACCAACCAAATTTTTCCTTATCAGACGCAAGATCATTAATTCCCAACTTTAATGGAAATCCCAAAGATCTTCACAAATTCATTTCAAGCTGTGATGATATATACGCAACGGCAACGATGGCAAATAAAAAACTCTCCCTCCTTAGCTTAATAAGGAGTAAGTTATCTGCAGATGCATATAATATTTTCAGATGCAATCAAGTCGAAGATTGGCCTACTCTAAAATCAATTTTAAAACAAACATTCAAAGTCAAAATTTCCAGATCCGCCCTACAATATCAATTAAATAATTGCAAGCAGAAAATAGGGGAAAGCGTAATGGATTTTCTCCAAAGACTTAACACAAGTCTATTTAAATTAAATGAGGCGACACACTCCTATACTAGTGATAAAATTCTTTTAAAATCTCTTTTAAAAGATAATGAGTGTCAAGCAGTGAGAGCTATAGAGGACGGATTATCCAATCCACAACTCCAAACTTTAGCAAAAGTGCATTCCGATAAATCCTTTTCTGCATTAAAATCACACATTTGGAGCATGTATCACGCTTAGAGCAGAAACAACTCGATTTCCAAACACAAAACAAGGTAAATCAAACTCCATTTGAGCAAGCAATAAATTCAAATCTTCGTTGCTTCAAATGCAATAGACTGGGGCATGCTACATCAAGTTGCCCAGTCATACAGCGCTCCACGCAAAATTTCAACACAGTTCCAAAACTAAACTCGCAATTGCAACGCCCTCCAGATTTCAATAAGGTTACATCTCCAGATCCCATCTTGTCGATATTGTCATCGAATTGAGCACACCATAGAAGAATGCAGGACCAGGGTGGCAAATAATAATCGTTTTAAAAACAGCTCAGGAATCCAAAATAATTTTCGGGAGATAAAAACAATTCCACTGGCAAACACGGCTAATAGACAGCCACAAAACAGGAACTGGCAACAGCCAGTATTCCGAGAGAATCGAGCTCCACTGAGATATACAAATGCAAATATCTCGGCTAGATCACCTTCTCCAAATAGAAAGGACAACAAAACTTCATCGGCATCCAGGCAGGCAAACTGGATGTAGCGGGGGGTCAACTTCGACAACCCCTCGCAGATAGAAAGAACGGCGCAAGTTCATCGCAATCCCGAGACAATATCGACGAAAAACTAAACAGCAAAAAGTTAATTCGAATCTCCGTCCAGATTAATAAAAATTCTGTAAGTCTTTCTTTGCCTGTGGATATATGCTTTGCTCCAAAACTTACCTTTTTGATTGATACTGGAGCAGAGATCAGCCTAATTAAACTCCATCCATTGAAGCCAGATAGTATCTGCTACAGAGATGCTGTCTGCAATATAAATACTTTGTTTACAGAGTTCACTTCTACGGAAGGGCTTATCTTTGCTAAATTGAATTTAGAATCTTCAAATAATATAACTCCATCCTAGAACACCCATTTCAAATAGTGGGAAATAACTCCATCCTCTCATATGATATCCTGCTTGGTCATGACTTTTTATCTCGATACAATGCTGGTATCAATTATAAAAATAAATACATTTCTTTAGGAATAAACGATTCAAATAAATCTTATCCGTACGAAGAATATTATTCAAATTATCCATATGTTTACTTTAAAAGCGAACATCCAGAAAAGAGGTCCCAAACAAAAAGTCTATTATATACGGAGATAACATTCTCCGATGTAAATGCTAATACAATTCCATCTCCATCAATTGCTTCGAAAAGCAATGCAAATCGATCCCCAGCCAATTCTTCACAAGAAATGAAGCATAACGGTAAAAATCTATCTCCATCTATAGCCACACAAGAGGCTGAATTAAATAAAATTCTATCCCCATCCAAGGCTTCACAAGATATGAAGCAAAAACATAAAAGTATATCTCCATCGTCATACACTTCACAAAAGATGAAATCCAAAAATGAATCAAAGAAGTCAAGGAATTTGGCTAAATGTTTATCTCCTTAAAATTCTATCTAATCGGAATCATCGAATAACTCCTTCCAAATTCCACAAAAGTTGAAATCATATCTCCTTCCTGTTAAAAATCCGAAAAAATTATATAAAAATAATATTAAAATATAAAAATAAATTAAATAAAATTAAAATTCCGGCTCGATCAGAATTCATCATAGAAATTCCAACTCCTTCTATTCAACATCAATCGGTATGTTTCAAGAAGGAAATAAGGCCAGGTTTGTTTCTTGGAAATTCGATAGTCGAACCAGTCAAAGGTATGACAAAAGTCCTAATCCTCAATACAAATGAGGAGGACGCCGATCTGGGCCCTTACGAGGTGAACCCAGTTTACCAAGACATGGCCGACTTTGTGGCTATCTCCACAGACTCTGAAAGAGATCCAATTAAAGGCAGAATAAATAAACTGCAAAACCTTATCAAATTGGATCACTGTAATTCACAGGAGTCTGAGAGTATTCGCAATATCTGTAGGGAATTCAACAATCTCTTCTTCATAGAAGGGGATTTCCTTTCATCTACAGATGCGAGACACTTCAAGACAAACCGCCAATTTATACCAAGCCTTATAGACTTCCTGAAGCAAGCCGAGCTGAGATAAATAGGCAAATACAAGAAATGCTTTAGTCGGACCTTCACATTCTCCACTTCTCCTGGTTCCTAAAAAACCAGATGAGAATGGAAACAAAAAGTGGCGAGTAGTGGTAGATTTTCGTCGTATTAACGACATTACTATTGGCGATGCGTACCCACTGCCTAATATCACTGATATATTAGACCAGTTGGGGAAGTCGAAATATTTTACCACACTTGACTTAACCAGTGGATTTCACCAGATAAAAATAGACTCGAAGGACAGGGAGAAAACTGCCTTTAGCACACCCTATGGCCACTACGAATACAATCGTATGCCATTTGGTTTAAAAGGAGCCCCTGCTACCTTTCAACGAGCCTTGAACAATGGTTTATCTGGACTTTAAAGTATTTATTGCTTCGTATACATGGACGATATTGTAGTCCATGGATATAACCTCAAAGATCACAATACAAGACTCACAGCAGTATTTAGCCATTTCAGAGATTTTAACCTTAAACTTCAACCAGACAAGTTCCATTTCCTAAGAAAGGAAATTATGTATCTGGGGCACATTATTACAGAAAATGGAGTCAAACCAGACCCTGCAAAAATAAAATCAGCTCAATCATATCCCAGACCCAAGAAGGAAAAAGATATTAAAGCCTTCCTTGGTTTCGTCGGCTACTATCGCCGCTTCATTCCAAATTTTTCAAAGATTGCGAATCCCCTTACAAATCTTTTGAAAAAAGATACACCTTTCAAGTTCGACGCAATTTGCGATGAAGCATTTTGCGAATTGAGAAATAAATTAATTTCAGCACCAATTCTGTCTTATCCCAATTTCGACAAAAAGTTTTTTGTCACCTCCGATGCCAGTGACTACGCCATCAGAGCTGTTCCTTCACAAGTCAATGATCAAGGAGATCATCCAAACGCCTGTGTGAGTCGAGTTCTCAATGGTGCGGAGACTTGTTACTCAACAATTGAAAAGGAGCTCTTAGCCATCGTTTTCGCAGTTGAGCAATTCAGTAGGGTGATTCTGTGCTCTTTGTCGTTCTATTTAGTCGTAAATTTTGACATATTTTGTCGAGTTTTTTCTTCAACACAGTTCATTTTGTGTCTTCACTATTATCTACCATAAAATGAACTATAATGAATTTTCGACGAACAAACGTCAAAAAACACGACTAAATAATCGACAAATTAGTCAACTGCTCCCAGAGGTTGTGACAAAAATTTTACACTGGTAAATGGAAATTCTACAGCTAATTAGAGCATTACATGTGCTTAATTCGAAATATTATTTTGAATTTGTAATGTGAAGTGTCATTTTCAGTTCATTCTACGTCATGCAAGGGTTGCTGACCTGAATAAAAACACGAAAAAATCAGTAGAAAAGTTCATTTCATTTAGTCGATTATTTTGACATTTAAGTTCGACAAAACCCACAGAATCACCCTCCAAACCATACGTTTATGGTAGACAGTTTACAATTATAACTGACCATAAACCATTAGTATGGCTCATGAATCTGAAAGATCACTCCTCAAGACTGATGAGATGGAGAATACGTCTTGAGGAATATGACTACAAGATAGTCCATAAATCAGGTAAGCTCAACACAAATACGGACGCTCTCAGTAGAGCTATTCCAGATAGTATCGAAAATTTAGCAAAACCTACCACCTGCGTAAATGTGGTAACAAGGAATCAAGCTAGAGCTCAGGCGAATTTGAATACTCCCAACACGAGTGTCATTAATCAAAACCCAGCTCCATCGTCATCAAACAATTCCTCAGTCATAATAACTGAGACTAATTTTCCTCTTTTACTGACTAAAACTGCGAATCCTAAATTTTTCATCTTGCCAATGCAAGATACAGAACTTGAAAGAGTGTTGGATTCGAAACTAAAATTTTCTGATAAATCCCCACTTTCAGAAACTGAACTGAACTTCTTCAACAAAAACGAGTTCATAATAATTATTTCCAAAACTAATTTACCTTGTCGATACCAAATAGATAGATTAAACCTCGAAAAGATTTTAACTGAGATCTGTTCATACACAGAAGCAAATCAGTTAAAACAAATAAATATCTCCTTCCCTATATTAGATCCACAGAATCTAATAATTATTAAAAAGGCTTTTACCCAAATCTTCGCTACTAAACAAATAAACATAAAGCTCCATCAAGATGCGATTAAATATTTATCCGACATTAATGACATCGAACAAGTTTTAAAAGATTTTCATTCACTACCGACGGGAGGCCATCAAGGAGTTTCCCGTACTATTAAAAGAATAAAAAAACAGTTTTACTGGCCTGGCATGTCAGACGACATCGTAAAGCATGTAAGGAAATGTAAACTTTGTCAGGTGAACAAAGTATCCAGAAATCCGAAACTTCCTATGAAAATCTCGAGCATTAGCTCCAAACCTTTCGAAAGAGTGTACTTAGGTGTTGTAGGACCTCTCCCAATTTCTCATTCTAGAAACAAATACATCCTTACATTTCAAGACGACCTTTCAAAATTTTCTGAGGCTATTCCCATAGTAAACACCGAGTCTAAGACATTAGCGGAAGCCTTCACGACAACGGTAGTTTGTCGACATGGTATTCCACAAAGTACCCTCACAGATAAAGGTTCCAACCTCAAAAGTGGCATGTTCGCCGAGGTATCTAAATTGCTGAGAATTAAAAGGCTCAAAACTACTCCATATCACCCTCAAACTAATGGTGCATTGGAGAGAAGTCACAGAACCTTAGCAGAATATCTCCGATCTTATGTAACAAAAGTTCCACAAGACTGGGATACATGGATTCCTTATGCCATGTTTGTCTACAATACAACCGCTCATTCGAGTACTAACTATACTCCACGCGAACTCCTTTACGGATTCCCAGCCGAAATTCCAAACAATCTGAAATAATCTCCAGCCGTTTGCTATAATTATGACAATTATGTAAACGAATTAAAAGCGCGTCTACAGCATAGCTTCAAAATAGCTAAAGACATAGTCATAGCCAGTAAAGAAAAATCAAAACTACAATATGACAAAAATTCCTTCGAGAAATCTTTTATGGTAGGCGATAAAGTCCTACTTGAAAGCAGAGTTCGAGATAATAAGCTCTCACCATTATGGTCAGGTCCGTATGAGATAATGGGGATTAATTCCCCCGAAAATTCCACTATTAAATTCAATAATAAAAACAAAAGAGTCCATAACAATGACCTCAAAATTTTCTCAGAGTAACAACTTCATCATCTTCAAACATCATCCAGAGATAATTGTGTGATGAACAGATTCGTAATCTCACCCTTAACCAAAACTCCCTCCTATCACTTATGAGAAGCCAAACCGTGATTATACAAGCAACAACTCACATATTTAATAAGACAAAAGCCGCAATAGACAAAGAATTCGTGTATATGCATAAAAGACTAATATCAGTTCAGATAGCCACATCATTGATGGAAAATAGAACACTTGATAATAAGATATCAATCGAACTGGAATCACTCATTTCACTAGTCTCTTTAATGGCATTCAGATATCAGAATACCCAGACAGAATTAATAGATATTTTAACCGATTCAAAGCATGGAAGATTACATCCTTCACTCATATCCCCCAGGAAAATTTAAGAGCTTTTATTGAACATCAGGCAGGAATTGCCAAATTCAATGACGCTTCCCATAAATTCCAGATAAAATATAATTACACAAATATACAAATTAAGTACAATAGCCGCAAATACCTTCAATAATAAAATAATTATTGAGCTCCGAATTCCACTTCCATTCAAGGAACCATACCAAATATTTAAAGCAATGCCTTTACCTACACTCAATAACGGATCGTTGTTGTATATTGAACCATCGAACGAATACATATTAATATACTAAAATCGTAAGCACTATATTGAATTAGCACTACAGGATATTCATAATTGCACAACGTGGGACCAAATGCATTTTTATTGCAAAATTTCAACCCCCATCCTAAACACAAACACAAAAACAAACCAATGTGAGGTTATCCTGATAAAAAAGGAGTTGATTACATCAAAATGTAAAATCCTAACATTAGAATAAGATTGCTATTGGACGCAATTATCACAGCAGAACACTTGGCTTTTCTCCCTAAAAGGTTCCCTCCATATAAATATTATTTGCGAAAATGCCATCAGCTCTCAAGTCCTGCAAGGAACAGGAACAATGTATATCTATCCCGGTTGCTATGTACGAAGCAAAGAATTCATCTTGCACGGACATAGCGTAAACGTTTCCAAATTTAATTCCAACTTCATCCCAACAATGAACATTTCCAATATAATATGGAATATGACGTCACCCCCTATGGAAACACATATAGAAACAAATCCTCTAAATATTACAAACAACAAGGACCTAGAAAAACTTCTCGAACCCATTCGTTTCCAGAAAGATCAAGAATTAATTCCTTTAAACCCAATAAATAACCACCATATCCACCATTATGCACTGTCCGATTTAACAGTAGCTTGTATCATCTCAATAGTCTGTGCCTATCTGTATATTAAATACAAACAAAGAGTCCGCAAATTTAAAAATACACCTCCAGAACAAGAACTGGAAGATATGCACACCCCAGCACCGAGAGCACCAGAATTTAAAATAACCCCTGCCCTCAGCAGAAAAACTGCAGACAAATTCTCCAATTAATATTATAATATATTTTATAAATATATACTATATCCACTAGCATGTATCGAATGAACTCATGCTTTCAGAGCTCCAATGGATCCATAATTTAAGGAAGATATTGACTTTTACAATACGGTCAGAACCAAATTTTTCTTGTCGAAAAGAAGTAATATTTACTTAAATAAATAAGATTGAAAAAAATCTCTATATACATATATGTAAGTGGAGTCATGTGAGGAAAAATGTAAATATTTAATAATAAACCAAAAAAAAAACAATTCCTTCATCAAAAACGTTGACATTCAACAATCAAGCTAATTAAAGACGAGCCCTTTTATTTTCATTATATGTATATATATATGTATCCAATTTTTTCTTCTTCTTTACGGCAAATGAAAAAACAACAACAACGTCAATCACATGGAAACAAAAAGAAGGATTGGATTATAATCCCTGCATCCTTCATTTCAATAGTAGTACATATGTCGTAGACATTTGACGTAACTAAGCATTTCACGAAAAGTCTAGACACTTCATGGAAAGTAGGCAAATAATGTAACGGTTTTGACTTAGCCCCTTTTTACATTATGTGTCTGAAATTTTTAGTCATTTCATCAAATGCTAAAAGCGTTTACGCCGATACTGTAATACCATCCTATATAACAAAATACTAGTAGTGGGAGATGGGTGGTGGAGGGGGATGTCGCACCCAGGCCTGCGACACACATACCCACACACCACACATACACACCCAAATACACACTCATATACACACATACACGCGCCGCTCGTCAACTCAAATATAGTATACAAAGGTATGACATATAATAAATCAGGCAAAAAAAAAACAAAAACAAAAGGCAAGATTGACTTCAACAAACTCATAAGTAAAGCACATAAAATTTAAACAAGGAACTTAAATCGCACATATAAATGCATGCAAATAACCACAATATATGTAGCGATAGCTTTAATTATATAAAATTATTTCAACATAAAAGAAAAGAGAATTGCTCGAAATTGTTTAAAAAAAAAATAACAAAAAAAAATAAAAAACCGCAAATTACCAAATATTGCAGCCATACGGTATAAATATATGTATGTGCTTAAGAAAAAAATAAAAAAAATAAAGCTTACAACCTTAGCATAACACTAAGATTGTATATGAAAAAAAAAAATATACATGTAATAGCCACAAATCAATTAATGTTAGTGCTAATTAATTAATAACCAATAAATAGCCTAAATATAGGGTAAGACACCTACTAGATTGTAATAAAATTTGATTATTATTTTTAATTATTATTGCATTAGCTGCACCATACAAATAGGTACATGAAGCAGTAATATCTTTATAAATCTTCTAAAATTAGTCAACTAATTACAAATAATATATAGAAAAGGAATTATCTTAATATGTATATAAGTACATAACTATAATTTACCTATATATTATGTAAACTTCATTTAAATCTTAAATTTACAAGGAGAAAGTTTTCTTCTCAAAAGAATAAAACTTTCTTTTCCCCAGGGGGGAGGGATGTTGTGACTCAGGTACCTATGCCCCGAATCACAACCATAAAGGAAAATCACCAATGTATTGCCCTATGCAATACATTTATGACTACATGGTGACCCTGAAAAACAAAAATTACTCAATTTAAATTCAAATCGCATTTATAAAAATCCATTCCCACAGTATAATAAAATGCAATTATGCATAAATTGCATTTTATTATCACACAAATTTTCGACTCTCACGGTATGCACACTTACCTACATACAGTGTCTTCTTACTTTTTTTCCATATGTACACTCTACATACGTACAGGACCAATTTTTTCAATCTAATTGTATGTACATACATACTTACAATTATCGCAATTATTCGCGCCCTCTTAAAATTAATATTTCAAGACGGGCGCAGAGGTGCATATCGGATTACAGTTTTCATTGATGCATATAGCTCGCATCAAAAAAACTTTTGCATTTTCTCACGTACGTTTTTTCAACGTCGTGAGAAAACAATAAAAAGAAAAAAGAGCTTTTGAAGCGATCACGGGTACCTGGGTGCAATTTGCCAAAACCTCGGGGAGTCTGTTTTTCAACCGCCGCGCGAATAAGTTTAGAAATCGGTTATCAAGAAAATCTATAAAAATTGAATTGTGAATTATCAGAAAACGGTTTGATAAAGAACATTTTGAAGAATAAAAATCAATCTCATAAATTTAATGGTGAATGATCAGAAAACGGCCCGTTAAAATTAATAATTTTGCAGAATTAGAAATCAATCTTAAAAAAATTGAAATGTGAAAAATCGGAAAACGATTTGATGAAGTTAACTTTACAGAATTTGAAAACCTAATAAATTAAATTACAATTAAATTAGGAAAGAATCTAAAAAAATATATATCTTATTATTGTTTTGAAAAAAAAAAAACGATCAAATACGTATAATAAACACGATAAGGAGTGATTGTGCGAGTTGTTCTTTATAATAAACACCTGCGCGCGCTCTTTCCATTGAAGCACTGAGCGTGCAACCTATAACATCATTAGGATGGATTTTTTTCCTTGTCTGTCCGCCTACAACGTTTCGTTAACCGGCAACCGTCGGCCATGGTAGAACCAAATCTAGATCCTGGTAGCCCTAAGAAGGCATCCAGCCAGCTTAACTGGTAAACTATAGGATATCGCAAAGCCCTCCTATTGCCCCGTCAATGGTGGAAGATATGCCTGAAATCCAACCTGGTCTGCGGTCCCTTTAAATGTACGAAAGAAAATCTGCCACTGCATTACCTCGACGACGCGACGCCTTCAGGGCACACCCTTGAACAAGCGCCGGTCGGAGATCAGAGTGAGATGTCAGTGCTGAGAGAGCTTTGCGATCAGTTGGTTAGGTTATTGACCGCGGGGTCTCTCAGCATCTCGGTGAAGGAAGGCAGAGGGGAACTGACTGGCTGGTTTCCGACACGGAGAATGACGTCGAGGTCTGGTCAAAGACTAGCGGGACTTCAGGGATGTGCCTTCGATTCATCATCTGTCGAGTACATCTGACTGTCGTGGACACTCAGTAGCAATCGCCTAGCGTCAGAATGAGAAATGCTTTCACGTGGGTCGAGCCACACATTGGGCGTCCGCATCGATGAGGCCTATGGTTAAGACCGGCTAGCTCAGTCGACCATTTTTCAGCTTTGTCTGAACCACAGGTGGTCTTGACCACTCTGCCCTGTTATGGTCGTAGCGTAGTGTATATAGCAATATGCTACACTGAGTTAAATACACGTCTAAGCGACCCGTAGCAGCATGAAGTGGGCGCGTACAGTCTTCTATATGGATGGAGATCGAAACGTGCTGAACACCCAAATCGTGAGTCGAAAGGGGACTGTCGTAAAAAAAAAGGAACGAAAAGTGACAGACATCTTACGTTTTGAGTTGTTCTGATGCTGAAGTGAACACGAGCGGCAGAAAAAAAGTTTTTTTAGTTTAAAAGGACGCAAAACTCGCTGGTTAGGGAGAAGTAAAGAAAAGTTCCATATTAGAGAAACGCGGTTGTGAGAAAGAAAGAGAAGAAAATTTTTTCTGAAAAGACGAGGTGTGGGGAGGAAGAAAAAGGGGTCGCGAGATAGGGAGTTGAACTATACTTGGGAAGAGAAAAAAAATCAAAGAGTTGTGGCAACATCCAGAAAGGAAGAAGCGTGGCGTTTAAGGAAGATTCCGAGTAAAATCAGGGCATTTGGAATCCTCCTGCATTTCTTGCCAGAGAATCACAATAGTTCCGCAAAGTCACGTTAAACAATCATCCTGAAAAATTCAAGAATCCTACTGCATTTGTTGCAACATCATCACAATAGTTCCAGCAAAGTCACGTTAGACCAGTAGCCTGAAAAAATTCAAGAATTCTCCTGCATTTGTTGCAAGAGCATCACAGTAGTTCCAGCAAAGTCACGTTAAATAACTAACCTGAAAAAAATTCAAGAATCCTCCTGCATTTGTTGCAAGGGCATCACAATAGTTCCAGTGAAGTCACGTTAAACAAGTAGCCTGAAAAAAAAAATACAAAAATTGTGACAACAGTATTCCAGCTAGTTCCGGCAAAGTCACCTGAGACGAGTAACCTGAAAAATCTTAAACAAAAAAGAAATAGGAAAAACAATCCAACTGTATTTATTGCAATAATGGTCCAGCTGGGTCAATTGAGGCAAAGCAAAAAGCTGTGGCAATTTATTGAAACTAACCATCATTAGGATTCATCTATCTATTCAACATGTAACGCGCAGCTATAATTCTTATATAGTGTAGTAGGATTCAAACCTTAGGCCCTTTTTTTTTCTTCAACATAGTCTTTACTTGGCCCACCCAGTGGCAATGTAAATTTAAAATTCTTTTGATGCATAGGGCATAGTGGCACGGCGGAACCCTCAAGGGGGCGCCTCTACGGTGGACCATACTCAACGATTCAATGTAAGTTGTTGCCGTTTTTAGTATTTATTTTTGATTAAAACTTGATATTGATATTCAAATTTCTATATATAGGTATATTTTATTATGCTTTTTCTTATTAAACATATGGCATTGATATTAAGATTTCTATATATAGCTTGCTAGGCTTTCCTTGGATTAAAATACGAAAAATTTCTATATGTATAGTTTATTATGCTCTTTTTTAGATTAAACATATGACATGGATATTAATTTCTATATAAAGGGTTTTCCAATAAGAGGTGTTATTTTAATTAGCGCGCTATTTCGGTAGATGTTACTTTTGGAGCTCTTATTTTTTGACATTTCACAAGTAGAAACTACGCCATTAATAAAAATGGAACGATACACGATTCAACAACGCATTGAAATTATTAAAATTCACTATAAAAATGGTGAAAATGTGGCAGAGACGGTTCGTAAAACTCGAACATTTTTGGGTCGTCGTGAAGTACCTTGTCGGACCGCAATACAGAAATTGGTAGAAAAACTCGAGCTGTCGGGACAAGTTAGTGATGAGAAGAATAAAACCCGTTCACGTCGCTCAAGAACAGCCGAGAATATTGCTGCTGTAGCCGAAAGTGTTGAAGAAAACCCAGGTTTGCCCATTCCTCGTCGTTCTTTGAAATTAGGCATTCCACAAACGTCATTACACCGTATTGTAGAATAATTTGAATCAAACCTGAATTCCACTCATTACGCTGGGCTGAATTATTATTAAAAGAACATAATATATTTTTATACACTTTACACTATACACTACACTAAGCTTATTGGTCAGAACCCGCCATTGCGCCCCCTTGTCTCGACCTGCTCTGAAACTTAAGGTCAGCACAAAATCACTGCAAAGAACTACTCTCTAGGAGCGCCAGGTAACGACTCTACTTAACAAAATAGTTTTGACGCTTCAAGACACTCGAGACCACAATGACGGGCCACCATATCAATAATTATGTTATTGATGGACAGTGGAGTGTCAGTTTGTTCTCATGCATGGGGGATTTGTAATTTAACGCTTACAGTATTTTGCATAAAGATTTGGGTCTTAGGCTTATAAAGTTCAGTTAACACAAGAACTCAAGCCGGCCGATCATCAACAACGTCGAGTCTTTGCTGATTAGGTCCTTGAAATGCATGAAAATGATCCGGAATTCCATCGAAAACTCGTCTTGAGTGATGAGGCCCATTTCCACCTCGATGGCTTCGTCAACAAGCAAAATTGTCGCATCTGGGGCTCGGAAAACCCAAGAGTTATTGTTGAAAGGCCTCTCTATCCTCAACGTGTGACTGTTTGGTGCGGTTTATGGTCCCGCGGGGTCATTGGACCTTACTTTTTCGAAAATGAGGCTGGAGCAACAGTTACGGTGATTGGATTGCGCTATCGACAGATGATTAATGATTTTTTATGGCCGGAGTTGGATGGTATTGATCTGGACAACGTTTACTTTAAACAAGACGGCGCTTCGTGCCATACAAGCAACGAAACCATTGATCTTTTACGGGAAAAGTTTCCGGACCGTGTTATCTCTTGAAGAGGTGATCACAATTGGCCACCGAGATCTTGTGACTTAACACTTTGGGACTTCTTCCTTTGGGGCCACGTGAAAGAGAAGGTCCACGCCAACAGCCCAGCTTCGATTCAAGACCTCAAAGATGGAATTCGTGAGGCTATCGAGGACATAGGGCAGCCACTTTGCGATTTGGTTATGGAAAATTCCGATCATTTATCTCTAAAAATGGCATTTTTCTTTGAATATCAAAATAACACCTCTTATTGGAAAACCATTTATATATATTGTTACGTGCAATAGAAAGAGACAACTGGTGACATCTACTGGCAATGGAGAAGTAAACGACTTCAGGTTCGGAGAATTGATTATGGTATCTACAGGAAGGTTCAGGAATGGAATGAATAGAACAGTCAAGAAGCTTCTGGAAAATAGAACACTAGAGAATAATCTGGAGAGTTTCTAGGGTATAAATATAACAGTTGTCATAGCCAGAATAAGAGTCTTGTCTTAGACGTTGCAGTGTTAACAAGCGAAAGTAATAACGTGCGGAAGTGTTGTAATTAGATTGCGATAATTGAAAGTACAGTATTAAGCGATAATTAAAGTGTAGTTGATTAATTGAAAGTTTGTGAATTGTTAAGATTAGAGTCAAATAAAGAACTTGTATATTAAATATTTAATATTGTGTTTTAAATAACGAACCGAAAGAGCCACATGCGCAACAATATATATATATATAAGCTTGCTAGGCTTATCCTTGGATTAAAATACGAAAAGTTTCTATATGTATAGTTTATTATGCGCTTTCTTTAGATCAAACATATGACATTGATATTAAAATTTCTATATATATATAGTATAAGCTTGCTACGCTTATCCTTGGATTAAAATACGAGAAATTCCTATATGTATACTTATTATGCTCTTTTTCGATTAAACATACGATACTGATATTAAAATTTCTATATAAGTATATATATTAGCTTGCTAGGCTTACCTTTGGATTAAAACCTGACATACTGGTATTAGAATATCTATATATAAACAAAATAGCTTACGGCGCATACGTATGTTGCGTACTCTTACCACATTCCCGGAATTGGTATTTAAGTGGAGATTCCGAAAATCATACATATGTACAAGAGCGTGTGGAGCATACGTGTGTTGCTTACGTATATGTCGTTAGTAGAGGATATTACCTATTAGTTAGCGTTGAGATCATTAACTTATAAGTATACTAGCACATACCCAATGCACTGTTAGAGTTTATTATTTCTGTAAGTCCATTTATGTTATGCTGTGTTACATGTTGCACACATACTCTTGATTGCTACCTTTCAACCCAATTACACATTCAAGGAGATAATGTTTAGATATTGGATTTAGTACCATTAAGTACAGTTAGTCGAACTCGTTTGGAGTTATTACTGCTAGGTAGCAAGGCATTTCGAAAGACAGCAATCAAAGTACGTTGGAAGTATATCCTAATCTCCTAGTTATCGTTCACTGCAAATGTTAAATGGCCATTAAAGGAAGTTTTTGTAACGTAATGACTCGGTAAAGTTTTTTTTTCTCTCCTTTCACTCTCCTGGAGCCTTCTCTAATCAATGGTTGATTAGGTCCGCTACTCCGCTAATTTCAGGTCAACAAAGGGATACTGTTCAATATCGCCCGCAGTATCGCAGGATGGTTGGGGCAACAGCGATGGAAGGCAGAACATCTGCGCCTTCCCACGGGATGTAGGTAAGTGATGTAAGGGTCCCTTCAGGACCGAATGTGTGCCGGCGTTTTTTTTTTTTGTATGTCGCAGGTGGCAGCGGCAGGTTTTCGTGGAACCTCCCCACGCTCTGCGCCAATAGCCGAGGTGAGCTAGCGTGCCGCCCTGCAGTCAACGCTGTCCGGCGAGTGATCTGTCAGCTCATGCTGGCAGTCAGGACTTCACGTCCAAGCCAAGTCACTCAACATATTTCCATAACAATCTTTCCTATTTTGTTAATAAACTTCAACCTTAGATCAACAAACACGATAGGCTATGAGGAAGAAAAACTTAAGCATTTTTCTTGATGTAGTAGAATCTAATCGATGTATTTGTTTAGTCATGGAAGTCGTAAACTACGATATATTCACATAATTTAGTGGTTGAAATTTTATTAAATAATTGAAGAATTATAATTTTCTGTCGCCGTTATTCAAATTATTTTTCAAAACAAAAACAAAAAAAACTGTGTGGTATAAGCATAAGGAAAAGTACATAGCCTAATATGTATTTAAATTTGTTATTACTCTATTCTATTTTACTCATTATGGCTTTCGATGTGCATCTTATGAATAATTTATTTGATAGAGAATATTATATGTATGTTTATATAATTATTGTGCATATTGAGCAAAGTAGAATAGGTCCTCCTTCTCTTTAGCCAAGTCAAAATGGGTTCTTTTCTGCTTATACACATTGTGACTTGTTTCCAGGGACCACCACGGGGAGGTTAGAGTTAGGAGAATTAGGTTCACGAGTCCCCAGAATACAATATACAAAATAAATATTTGTAAATGCCTCTGGGACGAATCGTGCACCTCATTTAGTCCCCAGTGGCCTTTTAGCTTCTATTGCTTTTGGCATCTTATGTTTAAAAAAAGTTGCGAATAAAACTATATTCTATGATTAAAAAATTTGGTTTGTTATCTCTAATTGTATTTTTCGATTACATACCTTTAAAATGTATTAGTTTATTAAGCTTTTGGCGAATGGAGCATTTCTCAGAAAATTTTTTGGCCAAAAAAAAGTACCTGGTCTGTAAATATTTTTCAATTATTAATTTGAGAAGCGCTGACTTTTGAAGGTATGTAATTAATCCGCCCAATAGCTTCAAGCCATTTTTTACACAGGAACTTATCTTTAGGAAACCTAATTTGCAAAATTTGAAAAAAAATAAAAGTAAACTTGTGAATAAACGAAATTTAATAGAAAATACTCATTATATCGCAACATTTTTAAATTATTTTTTAAATTTAAAATTTTTAAAATTTTTAAGAATCTGCCAAACGCCCCATTTATTTGCTGATAATATTTCTTATCGTTGCCTTTGCTTGACTGACATCAAACAAAAGCCCCAATGACAATTCAATTGTAAGCAAACAAACCGGCATTGGAAAACGTTAATTTTTTTACCACGGCTGTTTATTTTTATAACTATTTCAGTTTTATTTTACTTAAAACACTATAATTTATTAGTAAAACTTTTAAACTTGTGTTGTGCAGCGAAAAAGCTAAACGCACTGATTTAATTTTGGGTGTTTTTTTGGAAATAATAACGCACTGATTTGTTTAATAAAATTTAATCAATCTTCAATCACAAAAGGCAAGAGAGTTTTTGGAAAGATACGACCGTTCAAAAGTGAAAACGAAAACTGACTCGCTAGCCACACTCCACCGACAGTCAAGAAGCTTCAAAAATATGCAAAAACAAATAAGAGGCTCATGTTACCATTTCCCGTGTGCAGTTTGAAGATAAGTACGGGTACTTGCACTGTACACGAGCATGAAAAACTGCATCGACAGCTAATTAATTGGAATTGCACTTATGTGCATGAGAAACTGCATCGACAGATAATTAATTGGAAATGCAACTTATGTTTGCGAATGCAAAAAGAAATTAATATGAATGCAAAATGAATATAAGTTAATATGAATGCAAAAATGATTGTAAGTTAATATGAATGCAAAATAAATGCTGTTTAGGCTGTCTGCAGTATTAGGGCATTGGCTTTACAACACCACCCCCCTTAATTATGAAAGCAGTACCTGGGGTTGGTGCTGGTTTCATTATTCCTTGCCTTAGGAATGGGAATTTGGACTGCCTCTTGACTTTCAGCAGAGCTGGTATTCTCATTAAAATTTAAATTTGGAGTTTCTGTCATAATAACATCTATCTTTGTTTGTTATTGATTTTGAAATAAACGGTAGGGTCTTTCTTTTCTTTACAATTAAACTTATAACTATGCATATCAATACAACTGTTATTAAGGTATATAAAATATAGAAATGCTTTGCATGAGGTGCAATAGTTTTAATCGGAACAGTTTGCATTTGTTTCAATTTATTTAGTTTCATACTTATTTTTCCCAAATCAGGATTATAATGATTAGAAGAAATTTCTGTAAAATCGCTAACATTTATATTCTTATTGTTAGAAAAAAAATCATAAACTTCATTGTATGGTTTGATTTCTGAAATGTACTCTAAGGTCAAGTTGCTTTTTAAGTTGTCATTATTCTTGGAGGTCAAAACAATGTCCTCAGTACGTGCCACGCAAGTTTCAAATAGGTTCATGATGCCTACTGCTTCAAGGGTAATTTTTTTTCTTGCAGTTTTGCAGTTAATATTTACGAGTTCTTTTTGAGGTACAACATATATCCAGGAATTTGGAGTGGCCAA
Source organism: Dioctria rufipes (assembly GCA_963924295.1). Taxonomy (NCBI): domain Eukaryota; kingdom Metazoa; phylum Arthropoda; class Insecta; order Diptera; family Asilidae; genus Dioctria; species Dioctria rufipes. The sequence continues at coordinate 82,695,746 of OZ002741.1, read as the reverse complement.
AGTTAGGAATATCGAATGATGTAGTTCCATTATATGGATTTCACAGGATTTCGGTATATCCGACACCGTTAAATAAAGATTTGCTTCACAGCCTGAGTGCAAATGGTTCATAAAAATTGGAAAATTTTGTTCGCAAGCATATTGGTTATCAAAAGTTTGAATACATTGTTTTAATTCTGATTCACTATATAGGAAATGATGTTGCCTTGAACTATCTATCACCAGTAATTCTTTACGGGGAACTACGAAAGCAAATGTATTATTTTTTATTATGTTTGGAATAGTCGTCATTTTGAATATAGGAAAGCTTACCTTTTACGAAAAAGATATTCGTTTCTAAAAATTTGTAGAACAAATCTACGAAATCTGATTTCGCCGGTATGGGTAAATTCATGTTATCGGGCAAATGTGGTTGTATTTTAGTCAATTCATTCAATAGATTCTTCGCATTCAGAACATATGGATGTATTTTGCCATTTAAAGCAGACATAATAATTTCGACCAAGTTATTTTGAGCGTTTGAGTATTGGTTCACCAGAAGCGAAAAAACAGAAACCAATTGGTTCAAATGGAGTAATGACTCATTTAAGAATTTGCTCATTTGTTTTTCGTTTGTAATATTTTTCATTAAATCTATTAAGAAATTTATTTTGCCCTCATGTTCATTTACCTTCTCCAATATTTTTAAACTAGAATTAAGTTGTTCCAAAGTTGATTCGAAGATCGAAGTTTGTGCCTGTACCAGTTTTTGCAGATGCTGTTCGTTTTCATTCAGAACTTGAATCTGTTCATCATAATATTTCGCGTCGTCTTCATCTAAGACACCGAAAAGAAATTTAGCAGCATTTCCAATGATATTTATTGCGCCGCGCTTCTGAATATCTTGCTTATTTCCTCCCAATAACTCTCTAATAAGTTCATCTCTCAATTTCATATTGTCGATTGTGCTACTCATCACGGTGATATAAGCTTTACAATCTGCTGGCTTAATATTTTTTTCTTTTAAGTAGCAGCAGAAATTCTGAACTTTCTCGTGAAGGTGTATAATCTCTTTGTATTGAAGGTGAAAATTTTCTAAATCTAAGTAAACCAAGAATTTCCATTTGTCGTTATATAGTTTTAGCCCACCAATCTGTTCATAGTAGAGTCCTGATCTGTTCCATAATGGTCTATTAAAACAGAATTCGTCCTCACCCCGTATGCCGGAAACCAGGATTTGAATATAGAGTACGAATATGATATAGTACCTGAAAACAGGAGCATTTTATTGCTTGTATAACCTTAAATGATTATTGTGTACTTTAGTTGCTTTGTTTTTAACTAAAATTAAACTATTTACTTTATTTTTTCGAATAACCTTAAAAGGACCTTTCCATAAGGACATGAGTTTCTTGCATTTTCCTTTCTGTGAGGCTTGGTCTTTCAGGAGGACCAAATCCCCATTTTTGAAATTACTAGGGTTCGTAGCTTTGTCATAAGACTGTTTAGACTGTTCCTTTCTTTTAATAAGGTTCTCACGAGCTATAGCATGACTGTGTTGCAGACGTGATTTTACTTCGTTAGCGTAAATTTCGTAATTATAGCATAATCCTGGAGGTTTGGATATAGTTGTAGGAAGTTCACATTTAGTGCCGAATAATAATTCAAAAGGGGTGAATAAAGTGGATGTGTGTGGAGTGGTATTATGAACAAAAGTCGCATATTTAATCCACACATCCCAATCAGTTTGTGATTTGCTAATATATTGACGTAGGTACTCTACGAGGTCGCGATGGTGACGCTCCAAAGATCCGTTTGATTGAGGTCTGTAGGGGCTGGTTTGAATTTTGTTTATTCGAAGCAATTTACACACTTCTTTTAAAAGATTGCTTAAAAAATTCTGGCCTTGATCGGTAAGTATATTCTGTGGAGTTCCATATTTGAAGACGATCTCCGAAATGATCACCTCGGCTATTGTGCGAGCCTCTTGGTCAGGTATAGGAATTGCACCGGAAAACTTCGTGAGGTCGTCAATGAAGGTAAGTAAATATTTATTACCTTGTTCACTGACAGGATAGGGACCACAGATATCCAGAGAGATTTTTTCGAATGGCTTTTTTGCTGTCGTTGTTACAGTCATTGGTTCCTTTGTCAACTTGACAACTTTGTTCTTTTGACATCCAGCACACTTATTTATGAAACGTTTTATGTTAGAGTACATATCTTTCCATTTATAATATTTACGGATTCGATGAAATGTCCGATTCACTCCACAATGTCCGCCCACTGGAGTCACATGAAATTCTTTTAGGATCCGTTCTATTTCCTCTTCTGAGTCTACGCTCTTGGTATTGCACTGGTATATTGAAGCAGATAATATGGAGTCCTTAAAAATATATCGAAGCATGTGCTTCAAATTATCATAAACTAGGTGACTATACGCAGCAGTTTTGCAAGGATTTTGGAAAGCAAACCTAGTAATATTTTTATTTAAAAAATAGATTTTCAAGTTGAGGTAACTTTTGAAAAAATCTTCATGAGTGGGTGGAGCTGCGCTATCGTTTGTAATTAGGTACAAAAATTGTCTACCGTTTTCATTTATTGGAAGTACCTCATAAATTGGGGAATCTTTAATAAGAGCTCTAAGTTTTTGTTCATGATTAGGGGACAACAATAAAGGTTTGGTTATATTGAGAATGTCATGCCTATTGATGAACACTACGATGTTTTTCTCGTCAGCGTCTTTCACGTTATCTTCCTTTTCTGTAATGGTGATTTTACTAATTATTGTTTCCGATGGGTCGGTTTTCATATACTGCTCGAAAGTCCGACAATGTTGGATTTCGGACGATGAATTTTCTATTGATGTTTTAGAAGCTCCGTTTTCCTCAGAAACTCGGTTATTACTTCGCTGAGAACGGGTGGATAAAGGTATGGACGAAAATGTTTTACGCTCCAGATAATACTCAGTATCTCTAACTCAATCGTGGAGTAGTTCCTTTCACTTTTATTAAGGGTTCTTGATGCGTAAGCGATCGGAAGATCCTTACCAATTAAACCTTGCGAAAGTATGCTACCTATTGCTTGACAGCTGGTATCTGTAGTAAGTATAAAGTCTTTTGAGAAATCCGGGAATTGAAGAAGTGGAGGATTGATAAGCTTTTCCTTGAGAATATTGAAAGCTTCTGTACAAGTTGAGGTCCAATTGTATTTAGCATCTTTTTTTAACAATTTATTGAGAGGTTGGGCAACTTTAGCGAAGTCTTTGATGAAACGGCGGTAATATCCAATTAGTCCAAGAAACTGTTTAATTTCTTTTTGGTTTTTGGGTATTGAAAATTTCTTAACACATTCTATTTTATCTGGATCAGGAGAAACGCCACTCTCACTAATCACGTGGCCTAAATAAGCTAGCTCTCTTCGAAGGAAATTACACTTTTCCGGTTGCAATTTCAAATTATTGATTCTAAGCCTATCGAAAACTTCTGTGAGCTTATCATTATGTTCCTTAAGAGTCTGACCATGAACCACTATGTCATCCATGTACACAAATGTTTTGAGACCTTGTAACCCCACCAAAACGCTGTTCATTAATCGTTGAAAGGACGGTGGGCCATTTTTTAGCCCAAATGGCATTCTCACAAATTCATAATGATTATATGGCGTGCTGAATGCCGTCTTCTCTCTATCCTTAGGATCAAGCGGGATTTGGTGGAAACCGCTTGCAAGGTCCAAAGTAGAAAAAAAATTCGAATTTCCCAGAGAATCGAGAATTTCAACAATATTGGGAAGCGGATAAGAATCGGCGATTGTGACCTCGTTGAGCTTCCTAAAATCAACCACTACACGCCATCTCCTGTAGCCGTTGGAATCTGGTTTTTTAGGTACCACCAATAACGGAAAGTTCCATGGACTCTTTGATTGAGCAATGATATTGTCTCTTTCCATCTGCTCAACTTGTTGTTGGATTTCGGCCTTTTGTGCGAAAGGCAAACGATAGGGTTTAACATAAATTGGACTTTGAGTAACTGTAGGGATATTATGAACTGAAGCGTTAGTACATGTCAACTTATCACCCTCTAGATAGAAGAGGTCTTGATACTCGACACAGACGCCCAGAATTGCTTCACTTTCCTCAGTACTCATATGATCCGTCACGATAAGGCCTTTGAGTTTCCTTATTCTCTCATAATTACGCTTAGAATCGTCATTTGCTTGTATTCTAAAAATATTGAAGTCAGATGAATCTACCAATTGAGCAGTATTAGGATCAAAAAATTTATCCTCCTCAGTAGGATTTATGATAGTTATATAACATATGTTATTTATCGGTCTGGAAATAGCATTCCCCAAAATTAAGCCATTTTCCAACTGCTGCGATAAAGATAAGCACTCTCTTTTTATACTGGTCTTAACTTTTATAATACGCTCAGTACGAGCGGGAATATTAATAACAGGAATGGATGATATCAAGTCTATGGAATGCAGTTTATCAGGAAAAGGTATAGAAACTTGTTTTGTTGCATAATTAATAACTGCTTCATATTCTTCCAAAAAGTCTTTGCCTAGTATCCCGTCGTTCAGTAGAGGGAAATCATCGTTGACTATGTGAAATGGGTGTATGAGGTGATGCTCACCGAATAATAATTTTGCATAACATATACCCAATGTATGGATTGTATTATCAGTTATTCCTTTCAGTTCCGCGTTAAGTTGCGGATAGATTGTGTGATCACCATTTGTCCTAGATAGTTTTAAAATGCATATATCGCTACCGCTGTCAACCAATAAATTTACCATCTTACTTACAGAAAGGTCAGTATAGATATTAATTGAATCAAACTTGTTCGCGTTTGATAGAGAAACTTTGTATGAGCTTTTGGTAGGTATGCTTTTAAGGAGAGGGTTATTTGTTTTAGAATTTAACTTTATATTTTTCATAAAATGTTGTTCATTTTCACAAGATTTAATATTAGTACTAATGCTTGTTCCAGAAATGTTAGACTTAGAACTGAGACAGAAATTTGGATAGGAGTTAGTATTACAATTAGATAAATCATTTTTAGGTTCCTTATTAAAATTTGTGGGACGTAATCTGGAAGCATAGAAATTGTTATCATTTTTGTTGAAAGACTGACTTAAATACCCCTTCAGGTGGTTCGTTGCAAATTTCGGACGCTGGTCGGTCCACCTGTCAGTCCACCGCGTCCCTGAAAATTTCCCGAATCATTACGAACCCTTTGCGAACTTTGCCCTTGACTTGTAGTGACCCTATTTTGTTCATTGTACTGTCGTTTGCGACAATCTCTTATGTGGTGTCCTCGAAACTTGCAATAAGAACATGTTACTACGTTCATTCGGTGTATGTTTGGTGTCTGATATTGTGGTTTTATATTGGAGGGAATATTTGGTACCTTAGGGGAAGAGAAACTTCGAGAGTTCCATTTTAAATAACAATCTCTGGAGAGATGACCTACTTTATGACAATGAGAAAATTTTGTTGTGCGATTTGAAGTTATTTTCATCCTACTAGATTTCTCCTCTTCCACGGCAGCTTCTACTGCATCGTTCAGTTTCTCAAATCTACACGCCTTTATGATAAGCTTAAGTGGATCTTAAAGTCCTTCGACGAAAGCCTTTAGAGCCGTTTTAGAATTTAAATTTTCAATTATAGACGATGCAGCTGCTCCCTCAGAAATAACACAAGCATCATTAAGATCTATTAAGAGTCTTTCAACTCTGTTTGCAAAGGAACGCACGTCTTCACTGAAAAATTGTTTGCAGGAAATTAAATCTGATTGGATTTGGGCAAGTGTTCTTCTTTCAAGGTATTGGTTCTGAAGGATCACCTTAAGTTCATCCCACTTAGAAAAAGTTTTGTATTTAATAATATTGTAAGCAGGTCCTGATAACCTGCTCTTTACAATATTAAGAAAAGTGGGAACATCCTCCGCTTTTAAACCTTTACCAACAATATCACAACAACTTATAAATTTGTGAAAGCTATCCCTATCTCCCTTAAACTCAGGGATAAGTTTCAGAGCGAAATCCTTATCTAAAGCCACGGCCATAATCTCGATTGAATCACTTTTCGTTCGAAAAACTTCGTTCAAGTGTGTTTCTTTGCGTCCGTCAGAAACAACATTCGAATCAGCTTCGCTTGCGAAACTTTCAATTTTAGGATCTGTTATATCAAAACCCAAAAATTCTTCTGAACCTTCTGAAACTTAACAGACCCAGCCAATCTACGAATGGATTACCTCATCAACAAACAAAAACTTTATGTGAAAAGTAAAAATATGGCGCCGTACATTAATTTATAGGCAACTTGTCTAACGAGAAATAATTTTGCATACATGAATAACTATATGTCCATACCAAAGAAGTTGGTAATTTAAGAATAATATCGCGAATTTTTTTATCATAATACGCGAGAAGTTTATGTTTTGCTTTACCATTCAAACTTTTTAACACAAATTAAATTAATTAATTAATATCGCACATCTTTTATAAAAATAAACGAGAAACAATTTTGTTTTTCTTCTACCACCAAAAACTTTTTAACACATTAAATTAATTAATATCGAAAATCTTTTTATCAAAAATAAATGAGAAATATGTTTTCCTTTTAACACACACAAAATATTTGACGCAAATTGAATCTGTTAATAGTATTAACGAAAATATTTTAACAAAATAAATGAGAAAGATAGTATTAGTAAACGGGAAATATTTGTTTTCTTTTACCACTCTTATTAAATTAATTAATATCCCAAATATTTTTATAAAAATAAATGAGAAATATAGTATTTGGTTAAATTAGTCAAAAATAATATCGAAAATATTGTATCAAAATAGACGAAACTATATGTCTTCCTTATGTCGAACAAAACAACAATAAAAATAGGTGAAAATATTTAAAATGCGCAATAGAGTTTACTCACATATTGATAAAAATTAAAATTTTCTCTTTATTAAATTGGGAACTTATACACGTCCAAGATATGCAGCCCTGTCGCGACCACCAAGTATCCAGTAAGAATGTATCCAACACGTCCAAGATATGCAGCCCTGTCGCGACCACCAAGTATCCAGTAAGAATGTATCCAAACAAATTCCAAATTGAAAGGAATCCAGTATCCAGAGATGAATTTAGGAAATAGGCGTAGTGCGTACAACTCCTTCAAAAATAATTCCAACTAGACATCAGGCATCCGGTCAGCAGATTGGTGTACTGAGTAGAACTCCTTCTTGCAATGGTTACTTTTAAGAGCAGAACCTTGAACTCTTTAATCTCAGCAAAAAGAACGTAATACTTCAACTTCAGCAAAAAGAATTTAGGACTTTAATTTCGGCAAATGAAACTTAGAACTTCAACTTCAGCAAAAAGAATTTAATTTTAACAAAAAGAATTTAGAACATCAACTTCAGCAAAAAGAATTTAATTTCAACAAAAGAATTTAGAACCTTAATTTCGGCAAAAAAAGAATTTAGAACTTTATCACGGCGCGTCTTCCAAACTCCCCCTTTTCGCAAAAATACGCTTTATTCCAAAGGGTGAACACCTCAAACAACCCCACACTTGACACCAATTTTTGTTGTGCAGCGAAAAAGCTAAACGCACTGATTTAATTTTGGGTGTTTTTTTGGAAATAATAACGCACTGATTTGTTTAATAAAATTTAATCAATCTTCAATTACAAAAGGCAAGAGAGTTTTTGGAAAGACACGACCGTTCAAAAGTGAAAACGAAAACTGACTCGCTAGCCACACTCCACCGACAGTCAAGAAGCTTCAAAAATATGCAAAAACAAATAAGAGGCTCATGTTACCATTTCCCGTGTGCAGTTTGAAGATAAGTACGGGTACTTGCACTGTACACGAGCATGAAAAACTGCATCGACAGCTAATTAATTGGAATTGCACTTATGTGCATGAGAAACTGCATCGACAGATAATTAATTGGAAATGCAACTTATGTTTGCGAATGCAAAAAGAAATTAATATGAATGCAAAATGAATATAAGTTAATATGAATGCAAAAATGATTGTAAGTTAATATGAATGCAAATTAAATGCTGTTTAGGCTGTCTGCAGTATTAGGGCATTGGCTTTTCAACACTTGCTTGAAAAATCCTTTGCCACGACACAAACTCCGCTTGTTTCTGCAGCACAACACAGCGCACTTCACCACCATAATTATAGACTCCGGAGTCTCGATTATAACAAATCTCTTGCACAGAAAAATTATTTCTACCAGTTTTTCAATATCACAATATTATAAAACACTTTTATTACAAATCACTAAAACAAGACCCGACCTAAGAAATGACAATTGAGAAATGTCAGAAATATCGAACTGACAAAAACTAAAAACCCAGCCCTCTTGTCATTTCCCACCCGTATGCGCAAAAAAATTGCTTATCCACGTACACGAATTTTATATAAGTAGCCTATCCTTTCGTTTTATGATCTAATGGCAGAAACATATCCAGGCCTCGAGGCTTCCTCGAGATGTTGTCAAAATTTCCAACACGGGTTTTTAAATGATGCAACACAAAACCAAGCCAGCATCTAGCCTCAAGGCCTAGCCGCAAAGCTCGCTTTGCTCAATGTTCGAAATTTTTCTCTCTCAGGCCTACTTCTGTCAACAGATGTACTAACAAAATTAAAATGACAGCACCGAGCCACAGTACATATTGTACGGAGGCCGGTGGTATCATTTTGTTTTCATTTCAAGCCTTGTGGTGAGCTGCGAGGAGGCCTGAGGCTTGCTTGGATGTGTTTCTGCCTTGCCTGGTATTGTGTTCATTTCGCGGATAAATTTTGTATGGAAATTTAGCGGTGAAATTTAGTTGCGAAATATTTAGCCAAATCGCTGAAGAAAGTGGTATTGTGGGCGTGTATCTTTTTTCCGCTCCGTAGATCGAACAGATTTTTTAGAACGTTCAGAGCACTCTGGAAAAAAGATACAAATCCGGAGTGCTCTGAGTGTTCTGGTAGTTTTTTTTTTATATTGGCAGCACTTATGATTTGTGAAATATCTATTGAAAATACAAAATTCTTTATAAAAATAAATAAATAATAATAATAAAGTTATAAAAATAAATAAGGGGTGAAGGAAAGAAAGGAAATATGGAATTTAAAAAAGTATTCACATTTTTAATAGGATTTTTTTGCGCTCTATTGGTATTACTGACGGATTGCTCCAAATGCTCCGGGGTTTATCTACGATTAGTTAGAGCACTCTGAGCAATAATAAAGATACACGTTCAGAGCGCTCAGAGTACTCTGAAAGTAAATAAAGATACAAGAAATCGATGTTCAGAGCGCTCGGAGTGCTCTGAGCAGAATAAAGATACACGCCCTGTGTTTTCTCAGCTAAAAGTTTGTTTAGTTTTGACAAGTAGATGGCAGTAATTTCCACAAACATATATTTAGCATCAGATTTATCCGCTCAATACCTTTTTTCCGCGCTAAAATTTTGACGTTTGAAGTTGCAAGAAATTGGAATACAAAAGTGGCAGTGTATTTTTATTTTATTTTTCTGACAAAAAATTCCGTCTTCAGTTAGACAATTCTTTTGAGAAGAAATTAAAATAGTAAGTATAAATATAATTTTCCTTACTATTTCCAGAATGGGTAATTGTAATAGCAATCTAAAAGAACAAGAAATAATATCACAAATGCACGACAGCTGATTGTCAAAAGTAGCCACCTATAGTTCAAAACAATGAACAATTTTAGCCGTAAAAAAGGTTCCTGTTCGATTGCTGCTAAATATTTATCCGCTAAATGAACACAATACCGGGGACACAAATTAATAACTCGTGTGAGGGGAACTTTCGTTAAGTTTAAATATCCAATTTTCCGTAAGTAGAGTGCGCTTAGAAACGTTCATTCCGTAAGAACGCGATGTGTCCAAACAATTAAATTATTATTAAATGTTTAAAAGTGCAATGTAAAAATTAAAATTAAATAAAAATGGTACTGCGAATTAATAGAAAGCACAAATCTTCAATTACATCAACTTCCATTGGTTAATTTTTTCACTTTTACCACTTTTTAAAATTGAAAACTTTTAATATCAAGATAATAACTCTTACGGAATGTGATATATATTTAGGCTAAAAATATCAATTTTTCGTAAGTAAACCTCAGCCTCGTTTAATTTCGTAAAGTTATTTACTTCTATTATAGTTCAGCCTTTTATTCGGGGACCTTTACAAGTAGTAATTGCCAAGTTGGCGTCATTGTATCTCGGCCATAAGCCTGAAATACAATGAATGCGACACGAAATTGTAGACGCCAATTGGCGTCGTCGTTTGTTGCAGACGTAATACATTGAATGCACCATTATTCGTTGTCATTTCAAGATGGTTGAGTTGAGTTTTGCTGTTTTGTGATGTCTATGGATTTTTTTTTACATTTTTTCAGAACAAGTAAAAGTTACATTAAAGCTTATATGCAGTTATGCCAGTTTTAAAAGAAAAGTACTTGAAATGTACCAACACACAAACTGTCAAACTCAAATGTCGCACTGCGCAACGACAATTTTAGATATTTGCTCTACTTTTTGACGACGACATTTTCGCATCGCAGCATTTGCTATACCCTAATGTCGTAGCATGTATTCGAAAATTATTTTGGTGTCGACAAATGCGTGTCGCAGTCATTGTATTTCAGCCTTTAAAGTGTAATCTGTTTCAGTCAGTTTGCGTTACAACGCCAAATTCTGTTTCCCACTTTAGCTTGTTTTTGACATTCATTTATTCTCATATGTTTTGAGTTCCTTGAGAGAAGTGTACGAAGTTATACTAAATAATTCTGTAATCCAAAAAGAAACGCATATTAAATCCTGAAATTTTTTCTATTAAATTTAAATGTCTTTATCAGGCGTTAACCGCGTATTACAGCAACAGCTTCGAAGAACTCAGAGTATTCCAGTAGCACTTTATCATAAAAATGTGAGTATTTTTTTATATTTTTGTTGCGAAATAGCTCTAAAGTTTTCTAGATTAATCCACACCACAAATTACTTAATGATTATTATGCATTACTCACACAAAATACCGAGCTGATTCGTAAGTTCCTCCAAATTAAATAATCTATAAATATGTTGCCGGTTTTTAATGCGCATTAAGATTCTGAACGTTGTAAGATAACTTTTAAACTTGAAAAATTTTAGGTAGTGGAGCATTATGAAAGTCCTCGCAATGTTGGATCGTTGGACAAGAAGGATAAGAATGTTGGGACTGGTTTAGTTGGCGCACCAGCCTGCGGAGACGTTATGAAATTGCAAATTAAGGTTGATGACAATGGAAAAATCGTAGATGCTAAGTTCAAAACTTTTGGATGTGGATCGGCTATTGCTTCTAGTTCTCTGGCTACTGAATGGGTGAAAGGTAAAACGGTTGATGAAGCTGCAACACTTAGAAACACTGACATCGCAAAAGAGTTGAAGCTACCACCTGTAAAGCTGCACTGTTCAATGCTAGCAGAAGATGCTATAAAGGCCGCTTTGGCAGATTACAAAGTGAAACAGCAGAAGGCCAATTAGGATCATAGTACAGCGATAAGCGCTTTAGTATTGCCTGTGTTTAATATAGTTGCTTTATATTTCATTTTGCTCGTTTTTGATTTTTGAGATTGGCGTAAGTGCTGTACTAACATGTGTTTAGATTTTTATTAAATAAAAATAAAAATCTGTAAATCATTTAAAAAATATAAAATTAAATCATATTAGAGAACACAAGACTTTTGTATTAGGGAACTTCAAATTAACTTGTTTTGTCTGCTGAGATGTCGAAAAATTATAGTTCAGAAGGAACTGACAACTTTTATTTTAGCATGAGGAAAGTCTTAAACGTACTAATGGTAGTTTGGGGCCTAACTAAAGCTTTTTGTCATGATTAGCAGAACAGAAATTAATATTGACTTATTGACAGCTTTTCCGCATAGAAAAGGTAATTTCGTCATATTACATATAAACATAAATTGATTTGAGTACCCGTGCCAAAGGCAAGCATAGTGCTGGACACATCTTAGAAAGTTACATAGTAGATTTACACTGTAGCAAAACAAATAGAATAGAATAGAATAGAAAAATACTTTATTAAAGAACCTCAGCTTACGCTACGTTTTACAACGTTAGGTACATCGAGTAAGTAATAGCTAGTTGGTAAAATCGGATACATACTAAGTAATTAGAAAACTAAAGAAGGAGCAATGAACAGACTCATTGCGGTAGAAAGCAATTAAAGTAATATAGTCAGACACAGTCCAACAATACAAAGCCTAAGGCACAGAAAGTATAACAGTAGAAAGGCAAATAACAATAACAACAAATGAAATAAAATATAAAGAAAAGTTAAGCAGCAGTAGATGGCTTTAACTTAAAACTAAATAGTAAATAAAAATACTACTCAAAAAATAACAGTCCATTTTTATACATAAATGATGCGATGTGTGATGGTGAGATAGCTATGCCGTGCACTAAGCACGCATGAGGTGACCCAGGGCCAGCTCTTTAAATTCTTTGTATGTGACAGCTCTTCTAACATGGTCAGGGAGAGAGTTCCAAAGACAGGCTCCTTGCCCAAAGAGGTCATTGGACCCAAATCGAGTACGTGTTCTGTCCAGGACAATTCTGCGATCGTTAAGGTTGCTCCATGAGAGCGATTGACTAATGTAGGCTGGTAGTGAGCACCATCTAGCTTTGTGTATGAAGCATAGCACTCTGAGTTCCAAGAGCTTATCCAGGGGTTCAGGCATGAACAACTGGACCAGAGCGGAGATGTGCGAGTGCCGTTTAAGACGGAAAATGTACCTTACGCATGCTTTTAAAGCCCTATTTAATTTAGTTATATCCGAGGCATGCAGAGGGTACATAACCACATCAGCATAATAGAAATGAGGCATAATGAGGGACATAATAAGGGATTGTCTGATGGTCTGATCAAGATGATGTGACACCGCGTACAAAGAGCGCAGGCCAAAGTATATACGGGAGCAAACCCTGCTGATCTGTGGTCGCCATGTGAGATGGGGGTCCATGAGAAGACCAAGGTTTTTGACGTGTCTGTCAGAGATAGGGATGATGAGATTTTGTATAAGCAGGTCAGGGAGCGTGACATTAGTGCTGGAAGGGTGGCCGCGGATGGCGGAGATTATAAGTAATATTAGCCTAAAATACAGTATAGTCAATACATAGAAAGCAAAAATGAAATACAATGAAAATAGAATACAACTAGGAGCCAAATGTAGTACAACAAACTTAAAATTAGATTAATTTGAATAATTTGATTAGTATGGGGTTGAGTATACATATTTAAAAAAAAAAAAAAGCTCTATACAGATAATCAAAGCTTCTGAATGATGGATAACAGAAAACATATACAATCCCATAACAGCTGTGAAGCAACTGGTGTGAGAAGTATAAAGATGGAGAGAATGCTGAAAATGTACAAAAAAGTACAGAACAGCGCAGAACAGCATGTCGGATAACCCTCATACAGCTGTCGTCAGGAAGTCCAGAGCTTCGGACTTGAATGAATTCAGTGTCGCAGCGCATCTAGTTTCCTCAGACATACGGTTCCATAGAACGGCCCCGTTAAGAAATACGGGTTTTCCGCCAAACTGCGTGCGAACCCTAGGGAGGACAATTCTGTGGTTGTTCAGAGCGCTCCAACTAAAACGTCTAGTAATATAGTTGGGCAATAGTCCATGTCTAGTCTTAAAAATAAGCTTGAGAGCACCAAATTCATACATGTTCGCAAGTGTACACGGGAGAAGCATTTCCAGAAGCTGTGGGGGCACATGTGAACGTCGTTTGAAACCAAAAGCGTATATGGCGCAGACCTTGAATGCACGGAATAGTTTTCAGAAATTTCCATTGGAGATGGGAAACAAGACTACGTCGGCGTAGAAAAAAATCGGAAGAATCAGGGCTGAGAGAAGCCTTGTACGGGTGAACCAGATCAATATGCTGGGAAGCAGCATAGAGGGAGCGTAAACCATAATACACCCTAGAGCAAATCTTATTTATTTGTGGTTCCCAAGTGAGACATGAGTCCATGAGAAGACCGAGATTCAAGATCGGCTTAGTTGAGAGCCTAATAGATTTCCCCAGAAGATGAATGTTGGGAAGATCTGAAGATAGGCTGGTGATGTTTCTGAGACGAATGGAATAGACGATGGCCTGAGTCTTGGAGGGATTGAGGGACAGACCATTGTTAGCAGACCAATCTGCAATCTTGACAAGAGTTGTATTTATAGTTGTCGCGGCTTCACTGAGATTGTCCCCAGGAGCACTAGAGTTTATCTGCAGATCTTCTGCGTATATGTGAAAATGTATATTATTCAAAGCTGTAGTGACATCGTCAATGAATAGCGTGAACAAGAGTGGGCCCAACACAGCGCCCTGTGGTACTCCATCAGTTACGCTCCTCATTGAGGAGTAAGAGTTGTTTCATTTTTCCATAAACAGTCTTATGTCTCAGATAGTTCTTGATCATCCCACAGGCAGATGTTGAGAACTCAAAACGCCTACGAAGCTTGTCAATCAGCAGAGTGTGAGGAACGGAATCAAAGGCCTTACTCAAGCCCAACAGCACATGAATCACACAGTTGCCCATGTCGCAGAGATTGCGAATATCTGTGGCAACTTCCAGCAATGCCGTGCTAGTTAAATGATATCTCCTGAATCCAGCCTGTCGGTCCGATAATAGGTTGTTAGTGCTAACATGAGTGGAAATTTGGTCAGCTATCAAGATTTCAAGGACTTTTGATATAGTTGGTAATATTGTGATTGGTCTCCATTCCGAGATATCAGCAGGGGAGTTATTTTTAGGGATTGGAGTAATTAGACCCACTTTCCAATGTACTGGAAACTGTGATGAAGACAACAGTCTGAGTAATGAGTAATGATCCGCATAATGAATGAAGAAATAGTCCTGTAGAATTTAAGCGGTACGTCATTATAACCAGTAACATTTGATTTGATCTTCTGGAACGCATTCACTATGTTAACTTCTGAGGCATTACTGAAGCTAAAATCATTATTAGAGTTGGATGTACTAGTGTCGATAGGAGCCGAGACACCAGGAGCGGCCACCGGAAGAGGAGAAGAGGGAATATGCTGTACATCCGCGAAGCAGTCTCTAAAAACATCAGGCAGCAAGGCAGTGCTGGGACAGATTTTCAGCATACTCATCCGGATCAAAGTCAGGCTGAACCCTTGCTTTAGAGCCTAAGCCGAGTTCGTTGATCTTATTCCAATTAATTACATTACCATCCCTGCTACCTTTCAAAGTATGATCTCTAAGTTTGGCTCTGATCAAGTAGTCAGCCTATTTTCTAAGTAAATGCAACTCGCGATAGTTAGCAGCTGTTTTGTCCGCCTTCCATTGCCTATAGGCAAGGTCACGGTACTGAAATTTCTGCAGAATTTCCGGAAATTTAAAGATTATATCCTTGACAGTACTGATTTTAATCGTTTTGAGTGAGACCTGTCCCTCCAAAATTGAACACAGTGAATCATAGAAATATTGAACTGCAAAGTTATTATCGGGATTAGTGAAAATGGGAGACCAATCGGTCCCCGCGAGATCTGCCTGAATGGCATAATCTTGAATGGCTGAGAAGGTTTTATAACGGTTTGGAGTTTGATACAGATACTCCCGGGCATTGACCCGAAAATACAGGCAGATAACCTGGAAGAGCAATCAAAAGATCCAGAGTAGTAGCCGACACTGGTCCGTGTAGATATGTAGTATTAATATGACTGCACTTTGAAATACTCATTTGATAAGTAAACAAGTTGAGCGAACACATTGAACTGCTGGTGGGTGTAATGGCTTAATGCGCAATTACCTTTCATATTCTTAGGCCGGTGATAAGAACTTTTGCGCAGGGTTTATATGTGACTTTTTTTTCGATCAGCCCACCGTTGTATGCCGTGGCTGGGGCTTAAAATAAATTTTTCTACGACTATGCCTATTTATTGAAGGATTTTTCAGGACAGATTTTGAAATTGCCTAGGCTGATTGATTCCCTAATCAGTGATGGCACCGCGAGACCCCTGCCCATATACGCTATTGGATCCATATTGGGTCCTTTTTCGGGACTGCGTGTTACAATTGGTGCATCTCCCACTCCACCTGAATGTGGAGTTGACGTACTCAGGGAGTAGCTTTAGCTTGGACCGCCCAAGTTAGCCAAGCGGAATATATATTCCACGAATGCACAATTGATATATAAATTCGTGGTTTTTCGCGGCCTTACGAGAGAATGTGCCTATAAAATAGATATTTCATACATCTTAATATATATAAGATCGAATATACAATGTTCTCCTACTCTCTTCGTTATGAATCATCGTATTATGTATATGCAAAGACGTATTCGACATATATCTTTAATACCTTCCTAGAATGCAAGTAAAAGAACCGAATTAATCTTCGTTGAAGATCGGTGTTACATTCATATTTTTCAGTATCAGTATCAAAATTTAAATTTATTATGAAATTCCTTTAGGAGTACTTTAAAATTTCGGTACTTTTGAATATTTTGATTGATATATCTTATATACATTCTTCATAAAAGAAACAAATATACGTATGATGTTGTAGCGACGAGGAGAACACGACAAAAAGTGACATGAGTCTTGTATAAAGATATATCAAATATATATCCTGAATGTATGAAAGTATGGATTAAATATCTTCAAAGATATATTAATCATATATTTATAATATATCCCGGTCATGAACTTGCACGAAGAGAAGCCGACAAAAAGTGACATGAGCCATATAAAATGATATATCAATTATACATTCAGAATGCAAGAAAGTATGTATCCTCTACTTTAAATGATATATTCGTGATATATCAAGGATATATTTTTGGCTAACTGGGGCATGATATAGGCAGCGCTCGTACATTATAAATGTTGGGAAGCGAGCATGGAAGGAATAAACTCTTTGGTGAGATGTTCTCGGAGCGGCGGAGACCAAACACGAGTCGGCCAAAAGCCTTAATGCCAATTCAGAATCGCGCAGCATGCAGCAGCTGTGATGCTAGGTTTGATATCACGGGATCATATGGCGCAATTGGTAATCGAAGCATCAGATGCGTTGATGCATGGGTTTGGAAAATTTCAAAGTTTGATGCATGCTGTAACAGTTCTGCCAACATACTGAGGTAAAAAATAAATTTCACTTCTTATTTATCTCTCATATTTCCTCCTGATCTAGTTTTTTAAAAAGAAAAACGACTAAATTAAAATTGTGCATAAAAGAAAAACTCGGTTCTGCAGGGGATACATGAATGTCCGCATAGAGAAAATGCAGAATTATTAGTGCTTTAATTAGTTTCATCATATCAATTTCACCTGTGGTCCACATTTGAGATGAGTGTCCATCAGCAGACCTAATTTCCTAACATGATCCACAGACAGAGTCTAGTAAGATCAAGGAGGAGGAGGGTGGGGGGGGATTCGGTGGAGGGGTAAGTGTTCTAATGCATGGGGAGTACAGCATTGCCTGTGACTTGAGTGTGTTGATGCTAAGCATATTATCTGCACACCATCGTCAGACACTCAAGCTTACTATTAAGTGAAGCAATTAGAGTTGGTAGCATCTGACTGACGACGATCATAGATAAACATGGAGAAGGGGAGCTATTATAGCTCCGTGGGGGACACCCGTGTTCATAGCCGCAGAGCGAGATCTCTTACCATTTGCAACAATAATATGGTAGCGGTTCTATAGGTAGCTAGTGATCAAGGAACATGCAGACGTAGAGAAGCCGGAATATCTAGCAAGCTTGTTGACCAATATATAGTCCGGGACAGAGGCAAATGCTCTACTCGCCACAGAGCTCGCGTATATCCGATACTACCTTGGACAATGCTGTCGAGGTCGAATATTTGTTTCGGAGTCCTGACTGAAATTCAAACAATAGCTTATTAATTTCGAGCTTTGGGGAGATGGCAGGCAGTGTGGTAATGGGTCCCCAGTCGGACAGAGCTTTAGGCGAAGTAATGTTGGGTATGGGGTCCTGTTTTCCAGAAGTAAGGAAAGTGTGAACAGGTAATAAGCTTATTGAAGAGGTCAGTGAGCTGTGTCAAGATAAAGGAGAGAATGATTTTTAGAAATTTTACAGGAATTCCATCTGTCCCCACCACATTTTAATTGGCAGCCATAACCTCACTCTCGGTGAACTTTGCTAGCGAGAAGGCCGTGCCAGGGAAGACAGCCGAGTCAGTCATTCTGTCAAGTGCATCATTGCCTTCTGCCGCCCTGTTGTTGGATATTAAGAAAGGAGTATTCCTGCTAACATTGCCTGCAGGCGGATTCCTGCTCGATGATAAGGGGGAGTATACGTGCTAACATTGCTCCGCGGAGTCTGTGGTGGCATGTTCGATGAATGAGAGAGGAAGTCATTAAACTCATCAGGATCAACATCCGCATTACACCGAGCTTTGGAACCAAGACCGAGCTCCCTGGGCTTTCCCCAGTTCATTGAACAAATTCATTTGGAATTTTGTTTGGGCGGAAACGGATGGAAAAATAAATATTTATATCAGTTGGAAATCTGGAAAATATAAAAATCCAAGTTAATTGGGCAATTTTCAATTTCCTGTATCTTACTACGTCTATGCGTCATGTTCCAAAAAAGAAAAACAAAAGTACCAAAGTACCAAGTTGTTATGGACGCAGCGTGCTGCATGAAGCAGTATGCTGCACCTGCATCACTGACAACTAAGATGGTGCTCATCGTCTGCCCACAATGGGATTGTGCTGCTAATTATGCCAGGCACTGTGCGTAAACCCTGGCTTGTAAGTAGTACCCACAAATAAATTATGACAAGAAAAAAGAAGAGTTTTGTTTGATGAAGGAAAACTGCAGAAGTAGTGACATGTCCTCAAGTGGTGAAAAGAAAATCAAGGAAGATTAGCGTCATCTAGAATAGGCAAGGCTATTTTATCGAAAGTAATGTGTGGAAATCCACTACATTTTGCTTTTTTCGGAAATTCTCGTTATTTCGATACGAGTAAGACTGCTGGGAAACATCGATAAGTTAGCGGTATAACTTGTAAGATTTGATAGCAATTTCGTGTATTCATACTGGAATTGCTCGCCCCCGAAATTATTTACACATCTGGTGAGATTAAAGAGCATCTTCCGCGCACAAATCCGCGAAAAAAACGCCGTAGCGCGAAGTACTTGCATAGTCCGCAAATCTAACAGCCACCCTAATTACATATAGATGCGCTGGAATTATTGGGTGTCGGAGAAGGCTCTACAAAAGAAAAAAAAACAAAACAATAGTATTTTCTTTTAATTATAATCTCGCTGGAGCAGAGCAGCACCGTCCAGTAATAATGTAGCCCCAAATGGGTCTGTGTGTACTACAACTAGTTTGTTTCATTCTAGCGTACTAGAAGTCAGACAGCCGTCATGCTTGTGAGATTTTATTTTAGTAAATATGTATCCCACCAAATGGGTTTGCTAATTTTCTCAACTTAGAAATGGTTTAGCGAAACACAAGGGGGGGCCTCTGCGGTGGATCCCTCAACCTAAATCCACGTAAGTCGTTGCTGTTTGTATTATGTCTTTTTATATTTACATGACTCGGTAAAAAGAAAACAAATATAATTTACTACATTTGAATTTTAGCTATAGCATACATCCGTTTTATAAAATTTGAATTGGAATTTTGCTAGAGTATACATATATATGATTTGCCTGTTTGAATTTTAGCTATACTATACTTATATATCTATACATCATTTACTATATTAGAATTTTAGCTATAGCATACATCAATTTATAATTTATAAATTTGAATTTTAGCTAGAGTATACCTATCTGTACACATATATTATAGAATTTATTATGTTGGAATGTTAGCCATGTTATACGAAGGACGCTTAGTTCCTATATATGAATCGTAGGCAAAACATGAGGTATTTAGATTTCCTAGATGTACTATAAATGATATCAAGAAGATGCAACGTGACGATTATGTCGGTCTCTGAATCTTAGCTGAGGTAGGCGCTGTGTATAATTCACTTGCTTGCATTACCAAGTGTAATAAAAAGAGACCGAGGTTCAAGTTAATCAAAATGAGAATGTTATAACGTAATGGCTTCATAAGTTTTTCATATCCTCCTCTCACTGTCTTGGAGCCCTCTTGAAATGCAGGTTGTATAGGTCCGCTACTTCGTTTCATTTCAAGTCAGGTTATCAATAGGGATACTGTACCAATCTCGCCCGCAGTATCATTGGGTGGTTGAGACATTGGCGGATGAGGGCAGTCCATCTGCGACCTCCTTGTAAGGTAAGGTAAAGTGGTGTAAGGGAGTAATGCAGCTAGGAGAGTTCTGGGGAGGGGGAGTGGGGAGGGGGCTGAGGTCGCTTTTGTACTGAAATTTTTACATTATCTAGAAGTTTTCTTTTAGGAGGATACTGATGCCAACAACAACAACCAATGTAGGTAGGTATGTTGACTTGGATATGTCCGATAATCAAATTCCGAATAATGTAAACAAAATCCCAGCCGAGTAAAGTAAACAAATTGAGCGATATACACACACACACTACGTCATACTAAAAGATTTTCTACCAGGCGTTATTCAGTACCATGTTATTAAATTAACAACAACAACAACTAACGTAGGTAGATATGATGACTTAGAGATGAAATAGCCTAATTTGTGATCTTCAGATGTAATGCTTCTAATTTTATTCATTACATAAACAATTCGTACAGCCGAATAATGTAAACAAAATCGCAGTCGAATAATGTAAACAAAATTCTTACAGAGCCGAGTAAAGCAAACAAATTTATGAAAGATTCTCAATAGCTGAAAAAAAATAACAACTGATATGTTGTCTTAGATGTGTAGTTATAACGGAAAATTTCTTTTGCTGAAAAAAAACAACAACTGCGGATTGAAAATTCAAGAGTGATCATGATATCTAAAAATAGATCACGGCTGATTGTAAGAAGTAAACAATGGTTTTTGCATCTAGGAGTGTGTATTGAAAAGTCGTAAGTTTTATGAAAAATTGTTTTTTATTAATATTTATTCGCATAAATTTTACTATGTTTAAATCTTAAATTATAAACCTTTTCTCTGTGCTTCATATCCAAAATTGGCAATAATATATCTGAAGTTCTATTAATCCTATCTCGGAAGCGAAAGCGATCCAGAGCATATGTCTCCCATGGTCCTTTTCTTGGGGTTCATAATCAATCATATAAACTCGTGGAGCAGCAGTACTAAACTTGACCTTCATTATCACGACTAATTGAAAAAAACTATTTTCACATTATCCCGTTTTTATTATTCAACGGTTATAATAAATAATTGGATACAGATTAATATCATTCTGAAATTCAATTTTATATGATTGCCCGATTGGTCCTCTGTTAATCACCGAGATATCTCCCTGGGCATTTATTTTACTCAAAGTATCGTCCGAAATTGTGTTGTATCGTGAAGTTGATAATTCTCCAAATCCAGAACCACACGAGCTCCAAATGTAGTTGTACACCTTCTCGCTCCAAGAATCTTGTACTCTTTATCCAACTCCAACTTCTTTAGTTCATCCACTGCGTTTGGCATTATTATTATTTTCTCCTTGCTTCCTATTTGTTTGAACTCCGGAATGAAACTGATAGTTAATCTGATTCAGCTCCTTAATTTATAGACAATCTTCCAAAACAAGTTTAATCCTGTTGTAACCAATCCGCGCAGCTGAATAAAGTAAACAATGAGTCATCCTTATGTAATTTGATATCACCCCACTTCCTGTTTACAAATTCGCATTTAAGCTGAATGAGTCATGTACACCTGTGTAAACAAATTTAATTGAATGAGCCATCCTCACGTAATTTGATATCACTTCACTTCCTGTAAATAAATTCGCTGAATGAGTCATGCACACCTGTGTAAACAAATTTAATCGAATGAGCCATCCTCACGTAATTTGATACCACTTCACTTCCTGTAAACAAATTCGTATAAAGTAAACAGCGAGGTGTTCCTATAAAAGCGCAAGCAAACCGCTAGGAGCCATCATTCAGTTTCAGTAAGTCTCAGTGTTAGTGTCTAATATAAAAAAATTAAAAATGTCTTCGGTTTTAGTAAATAAAAGTTTTTCAATAATTGAAAATTTGTGAAAAGATGTGATGGAGTGTTTAAAAAATTCAGTGAATAAAAATAATACTGTTAAAAAGTGCAATAGAATCATGCATAAATTTCAAGTTGCATTTCGAGAGTGTAAAAAGAATGCTAGGAAACGACATTTCGAGAGCTGCATCGAGCAAATTAAAGCATTGAGAGCGCTATTGAGAGCTCCCCGCCGAAGGGCGGGAATTACTCTCGTAAGAAGAAGTGATTTTGTCAAGTGGGAGGAAATAAAGACAGCGTTCGCACACAGAATTCGACAAGGTGTTATTGCAAATTTAAAACATATCGATCCGAAGCTAATTATGAAAGACGCTGCCAAATTATTTACGCGTCGTGTTAAAAATACCTTAAAACATTATTTTAATATTAAAGTTTCTACAACGTTTTGCTTTGAATTTGTTAAAGAAACTGGTGACAATGAATTGATAAAAGACGTTAAATATTTCCAAGCGAGAACTGCTCCAATTAGTGCAGATGATAACTTAGAGGAGTGGTTTAAATCAAACATTTTGGATCCAATACACATTCAGCTGGAAGAATTCCAGGAAAAAGACAGTGGCTGGGCACTGCACTCAATAATACATCTAGCAGTACACATCAACAAGTTTGAGCAGCTTCGAGGAACTTCGTATATACCCCTACCAAAGGAAATTGCATCAAAGAAAGCTTGAATCAATGTACAAAATAATGATGAGGCATGCTTCGCGTGGGCCGTAATCTCAGCGCTATATCCTGCAACTGCCAACTCCGATAGGACCTCATCATATCCACATTATTCTACTGTACTTAATTTAATTGGAATAACAATTCCCATGACGTTTAAGCAAATTACACAATTTGAAGACCAGAATGATTTATCAATAAACGTATTCATCCTAGAGAAAGAGCGTTTCTTCACCACAGTTCCAGTTAGACTTACGAAACACAGGATGGAGCGACAGTAAATCTCTTAATGCTACAAGATGACTATGACCAGGATGATGATCATATGGATGATGATGATGATGCCAGCAGATATCATTTCTGTTGGATTAAAGATCTTTCCCGACTCATATCGAAGCAAACTTCGAAGCGTAATGGTAGAAGTATATATGTGAGAGATGTTTGCTCTACTTTCGCTATGCTGAAAAATTAGAATCACACACTCCCGAATGTGAGAAGCAAAATGATTGCAGGGTTATGTTTCCATCAGAAGATAAGATATGGCTAGAATATAAGAATTATAACCATAAAAATCCAGTCCCGTTTTGTGTGTATGCAAATTTTGAGTCAATTTTGAAGCCGATTCAGGGAAACGATCAAAATACACAGCGAATCCAGGAGCATGAAGTTCACAGCATAGGATTCTATTTCCACTGCAAACATGATGCTAAGCTCTCATATTGCAGAGCGTATCGAGGCAAGAATTGCCAACAATGGTTTGCATTAGAATTGCAAAAAATTGCATCCATAGCTGTACAAGAAAAGCTGAACATCAGGCCAATGCAGACCCTGACCAAACAGGAATGGCGTTCACATATGGAAAATAATTGCTGTCATATATGTGAAAAAACGTTTGCAGCTGATGAGGAACGAGTTCGGGATGATTTCCACTTAACAGGAAAATATCGAGGGCCAGCGTATAATGCATGCAATCTCATGTATCAAGATTGCTCCATAGTTCCAGTAATTTTTCATAATTTATCCGGATATGATGCCCACTTCATTATTAAGGATATAGCTACATCTTTCCCAGGAAAAGTTGATCTCTTACCAAGAAACAAGGAAAGATATATCTCGATCACCAAGCACATGGAAGGCAGCCACATAAAATTCAGATTCATCGATTCCTTCCGTTTCATGGCTGAATCTTTAGATAAGCTATCATCATTGCTGCCAATGGATAAATTAAACACTACAAGATCAGTATGGCAGGGATTGGATGATGACACTATCAAACTTCTTACACGCAAAGGTGTCTTCCCATATGATTTTATTGATGACTGGGATAAATTGGATTTCTGGAACTTGCCAAAACAGAAAGCGTTCTACAATAAACTGACTGACAGTGCTATATCCCCTGATGACTACAATCATGCTGGAAAGGTCTGGCAGACATTTGAAATACAAACACTTGCTGAATATTCAGATCTATACCTTAAGACTGATGTTCTCCTATTGGTCGATGTGTTTGAGAAGCGATCATGAGAAGGACAGCTATAAGAAGATGAATAATGCAGCTTTTGGTAAGACCATGGAAAATGTTCGCAAATATAGCGATCTAAAACTTTGCGTAAAGTGGGAAGGTCGCTATGGTGCAAAAGCTCGGATTGCGGCACCCAACTTCTACAGTGCAACGATATTTGATGAGAATTTAGTTGCTGTGGAATTAAGGCGACTCAAAATCTTATTCAATAAGCCTCTCTATATTGGAATGGCAGTTATGGAAATTTCAAAGATATGTCTCTACGATTTCCACTACAGTTTTATGCAGCGTGAATCTGGAGATAAATGTAAAGTCATGTATACAGGTACAGATTCTCTAATATATGAACTTGAAGATAAAAATGCGTATGAGTTTATGGCCGAAAATATAAACAAATTTCTTACAAGTGATTACCCAGAAAATAATCAATTCAACTTACCGCTCATGAATAAAAAGATTCCTGAGCTAATGAGGGATGAGCTGAATGGGAAAATTATGAGTGAATTTGTAGGCTTGCGCTCGAAAATGTACAGTCTGCGTATAAACGATGGTAAAACTGTAAAAAAAGTGAAAGGAGTAAAGGCTAATGTAGTCCATAGACATATTTCGAAGACTATGTCGAAAGTTTGAATAACAAAGGAATATTAACTGCTAATCAGAGCTCCATACGATCCCATAACCATAACGTGTACACTGTCAGTCAAAAGAAGATCGCATTGAGTCCTTATGATAATAAGCGACATATTATGAACGACGGATACCTTACCATGGGGGCACTACTCCATTTCATCAGATCAACAAGTGGCAACCGCAGAAAGTATCTAAGTCTAGTGTAAATAATAAATGTATTATAGTTTTTAGTTTTATTTATTAAAGTAATTTGCATTATAACTACATGTATAAAGTATTAAAATTATTTTAAATTGTTAAATGTTTTTTCAAGAAATTATAAAACATCTTTGTAATTAATCCAACAATTGTGTTTTGATGAAAATCCGAGCCATTTAACGTAAGCTTTGTCTCCACTTTTCTTTAAGATTTTCTCTACGAGATATAGGTTTGGGTGTTTAACATTCAGCATCGTATTCGTAAAAGCCTCCTGTGATTGGATTTCCTTGATAATCTTCCAGCCGACATGTGATGGGGTTTGTGTTTTGAACTTTAATAATTTTAAAAATCTCACCTGTCCAGTTTGGTGTATAGCCTTTCTCAAATATATGCTTGTATTTGCAGATGCGTACAAAATCTCGAACTTTATACTTTGCAGGAACAACAATGTTTATATGATTGTATACAGTTGAAAGCAGTTGTTTCTCATTGGAGGCGTTGATACCACGAGGTCTCATTTTCGTAGTTCGATGTATTCTTGAGTTGTATTCAGTGAGCAGTTTCTTTACCATACCAATCCACTGAAAAGTTCCATTAAAGCTGAACTCCTTCCACATCATATCCTTCAGAGTTCGGTTAAATCGTTCCACTATTGATGGTTTGAGGAAACTGTACGTAGAGTAATGATTATTTGCATGCTTCATCATTAGATTTTCAAAGAGGCTGTTGTAGAATTCGTTTCCATCATCAGTCTACAGGTTCTTAGGTATTCGTCCCTCGATTAATATAGATTACATGGCATCTCTAACTTCTGCACCAGTTTTTATTTTAATTGGAATTGTCCATGCATATTTGGAGAAGGTATCAATTACTGTCAGCAGATAGCAGGAACCCTTGTTCGCATACTTGTAGGGATCCATTTCAACCAAGTCTGCCTGCCACAAGTCATCTAGTCTTTTGATAATCACACGACGTCGTTTAAAATTTTTTCTCACTGGTTTATGCAGCTCATTTACCACTCGTCTCTTACTCATCGTAATTATAAATGAAACAGATTTCTCAAGAGTTTTTACTCATATACACCATCTTTCGGTGTCAAGTCTTTCTT
The DNA here is from genome assembly GCA_963924295.1 of Dioctria rufipes. Taxonomy (NCBI): domain Eukaryota; kingdom Metazoa; phylum Arthropoda; class Insecta; order Diptera; family Asilidae; genus Dioctria; species Dioctria rufipes. The sequence goes on along the minus strand of OZ002741.1, from coordinate 82,669,441 downwards.
ATTTATTACTGAAGTAAACAGATAGTTTTCAGTCTTCGTGATTTCATCATTGATATATAGCGTTAAATTTTTCACCTCTATATTAATAGTTTTTTTTATTTCTTCAACACTCATTTTAATTTTCTTGTCAACATAGTCTTTGGTAGTAGCATCATCATTTTCAAGGGGTTCACCAAGTCGTTTTATACACTTTAAATCCAATACCCCGCTCTCCTTGTTCACTAGCTGGACCCTGAGCTCCTTGTTTACCATCTGGTCCTTGAGTTCCTTGTACACCGGTTGATCCCTGAGCTCCTGTTGGCCCACGTTCACCTGCTTTCCCAAGATATCCCCGCTTAGAGAAACGTCCAAACTTGTCAACGCTCATCTGTAGATTGTGTAGAAGTATGGTAATGGAGTAGTATTTAAACTATAATATCTGCTTCTCGCAACTCCTCCAGGATAGATACAATTTCATTGTTGTGACTGGTGTTTCCAGCCTGGTTTGATGCCATTAGAAGGCGCAGTTTGTCCACTTATTCTTTTGGATCATCCCAGTAAATGTGATCAATGTTTTCCTTAGGCAGACGCATTAGTCCCATGCCTTTATGCTGTATAAGTTTACTGATTATAGCTTTATACTTAGCCGCTCTAGTACCTTTTATTTGTCCATCCATAATTAGTTAAATCATCTTTAGTATATAGACTTTTTACAGGATCTTTCATAAATAGCAGCTCACATAACCCAAAAGTTGTTTTATAGCTCTTCCCCTTGATAACAATATTTCCTACATGATCATCATCAAACGTTGAATTACCGATTCTCCACGCGTTGTCATCATAGTAAACTCCATAGGTTGGATCAATTTTAGGGCTATTATCAGTGAATAGCTTTAAATAGTTTGAAACTATGTATCCAGACGTATCGGGGGAGGTGACAGGACACCTTCCTATTAATGTTCTTGAATGTTTGGGTGTTGCGAATTCTTCTTCTTCTTCAGAATAATCTCCATAATTTATAGGTGTGCTACCAGCCTCCATTTTAACATATTTTCGTTTTGGAGGAGTAAAAGGTTCCACAATTTCGTTGTCTTCTTCTTCTTTTTCTTTTGGCTCCAACTTGACTGGTGGCTCGTTTTTGACTCTTGTAACAAACTCTTTTAAGGGTTTGGTGATTGGCTTGAAAGGTTCTTCAAGTTGAGCTTCTGCTTCATTCTTTCCCGTCTTTAGAGCTTTAAATTCTTTCGCACTGCATTCCTTGCCTTAATGATTTTTTTTAATAGATTTTCATTCATCTTCGATATTAACAGCTTTTCAAACTGCTCTTATAACAGGTAAACAGCTTTTCAAACAGCTGTGATAACAGCTTAATAGCTTTCCAAACAGCTCTGATAACAGCTTTCCAAACAGCTCTGATATCAGCTTAACAGCTTTTCAAACAGTTCTGATAACAGCTTTTAAACAGCTCTGATAACAGCTTAACAGCTTTTAAAACAGCTCTGATAACAGCTTAACAGCTTTTCAAACAGGTCTAATAATAGGTGAACAGCTTTTCAAACAGGTCTGATAACAGGTGAACAGCTTTAATCTACTCAGCAGGTCCACAGGATTCGGTGTGCTTTCGGCTGAGTTACAACTTCGACTTATGAATATTTCGCATGTTTCATCCTTTTATAGTACAATGATGGTATCAAATCCTTTACGGTAGCGCCACTTGTTTAATGGGCTATCCTTATCAATCATCAAGAAACCATATTCATCCTTCCAACATGCAGCACAGGCTCTTCGAAATTTATCAAACTTCATGTCTGTATTCACATGATCATTATAGATATGTTTAAAATTCAAGTTATTTTGCTTGAATAAGATGATTAAATTAGCATTGTCACGTATTAAGTGCTTTGATATATGCGCATATGTTTGACAGAGATAGTAGCTGTCTATATCTTCGTGGCGACCCATGCAAAACTAGAATCGCACATTATCTTGCTTTTCACATGCTACATCATTGAAAATAAACACTGAATGTGATTTGGCTTCCTCTGGAGGTAGAACGTCGCAGTTGTTTGAGAATGTATAATACCCCAATCCTGATATGGGAGTCATCACTCGCTTCAAGTATTCATACTTTGGTTGATGTAAAGATTTGGAATATATGTAAATATATCTTAAACCATTGGGATGTTCCAGCAAACTTATCATAACATTAGTTTTTCCACAATTGGATGGTCCAACAATGATGCCCCTTATACTATTAGGCAATAGGCGGCCATGCTTCTTTTTCACCTTCATAACAGCTACATAAGCATTTCGAACAGGAAAAGCTTGTTGTTGTTTAATGAACCGCATATTGAAGACTAACGGGATTCCTATAAGTACACCTGTTTATATTACATTTCAACAGTATCGTCGGAACCATATAAGATGTCGGATCACAAATCGAAACGCTCCAGAAAATCTTTGAAAGGGGGCAGAGGACTATTAAATTCAATCATCAACAAATTACCTGTAGAATTACATCTACCGAGATACCAGTACTGTGGACCAGGAACAAAGTTACAACAAAGATTGGAGAGAGGAGATCCAGGCATTAATCCACTGGACGCAGCCTGCAAGGAACATGATATAGCATACTCGCGACATAAAGATACAAGTGATCGACATATAGCTGATAAAATATTAGCTGAAAAAGCCTGGCAGCGTGCAAAATCTACGGACGCAAATTTGAGTGAACGTGCCAACGCTTGGCTTATAACAAACGCAATGAAGGCTAAAATTAAGCTAGGTATGGGTCTCAAGGCTAAAAATAAACGCCAACCCACATTCCGAGAAGCAGTACGAAATGCACGTAAGATTTTAAAAGTAAAAGTACCAAAAGACTTGATGGAAGCTACAAAAATAGCTCTTAGTGCAGCTAAAAATATTGTGAAAAGAAAGAAGAAATCAATTAAAACTCCACGAGTGATACCTGTACCAAAGGTTGGTGGGGCACTTCCATTCCTCATCCCGTTGTTTGCTGGGCTTTCAGCATTGGGAGCACTATCCGGAGGTGCAGCAGGCATAGCTAAAGCAGTAAATGATACCAGTGCGGCAAAGGCAAAATTGGAAGAAAGAAAACGTCATAACCAAGCAATAGAGACTATAGCGGTTGGTAAAAATGGAAACGGAATGTTCCTCAAACCGTACAGAAAAGGACTTGGACTCTATCTACAACCTCAACCAAAAAACTATTAAAGACGCTACCCAAAAGACCACTGAAGGAGTTGGATCTTCACAAATATACCACACACTTGCCGCACTTCAGAGGAGTATTTATGCGTGATAATCTACCTAGAAAACCATGGAAGCAAGAAAGCGGAATTGTTAACTTGGACATCTCAACTGGAGCAGGTATACACTGGGTAGCGTACTACAAAAAATGTGAAAACATCGAATACTTTGATAGCTTTGGCAATCTCCAACCACCAAAGGAGATCATAAACTACTTGGGTAGTAATATTACATACAACTACAATTCTTATCAGAACTATGATGCAGTAACTTGCGGTCACTTATGTTTAGAGTTTTTATATAATTGTAATAGCCATTAATTATTATCTATAAATAAATGTATCTATATTGAAATTGTGACAGTTCATTATCAACCGCCATGTCATTAACACTTACTCTCACGGGAAATTCATCTCTACTCACTGCTGAGTACTTTCCTCCGCTGGAGCTAGCAACGGATTATGTTTGTGGATTAATAGATTTTCAAACATACAACTCTATACCAAATATTGATGTGAGCAATAATCTGGTTCATGTAGGGAATGAGGTTGTTGAGATACCTGTTGGATCCTATGAGATTGATGATATAGCAAAATATGTACAAGGATACTTGGATAAACAAGGGAAAGGGATAAAGGTTACGATAAAGGCTAACAATAATACATTGAAGAGTGAAGTTAAGGCAACTGAAGAAATACATTTTGAAAAACAGAGATCTATAGCTCCTCTGCTAGGATTCAGTAAAAGAAACTTATCTGCTAATATAGTGCATACATCAGAGTTGCCAGTCAACATCATTAAAGTAAATACTATACGCATCGAATGTAATATTATATCAGGATCATTCTTCAACAACACATAAGTACACACTCTCCACGAGTTTTCACCGAACGTGGGGCCTGGGTATAAAATAGTGGAGGTACCCAAAAATGTAATCTATTTGCCTGTGAACACCAAACGTATAAGTTCTCTAACATTGAAGCTCCTTGACCAAGACGGTGACTTAATCAACTGTAGAGGAGAGACTATAACCATCAGGTTACATTTGAAGCCACAGCATGTTGATATACAATAATGATAAATACGAGTTCGGAGCAGACAAGATCATTAGTCAGCAGAAAACCTTGAAGCGGTCAAGACCTACATTAACACCTGGAAACATAGCATATTTACAATGATAGGCTTAACGCTGAAACAATGAATAAAGGAATACTAGATATTGCACCAGATGCTCGCTTTTATAACAGTGTTACTAAATTTGAACATCACTCCTATTCATCATTTCTAACATCATTTAAAAACAGCGATGAAATCCGTATCTCTGTACAACATCAGGACTTGAATCTTCTACCCAGCGGGAGTTTTCTTTACATTGAGGGGTCGCTAACAATGCGGGATGGAACCATTTCAGCAACCGCAAAATTAGCTAACAACGCTCTACCATTTCTTTTTGAGGAAATATGCTATGAATTGAATGCAGTGGAAACCGATCGTACAAGAAATCTTGGGACTGCGACAACTTTAAAAACTACGTATCGCTAAATGCAAATGTAAGCAGGATACTACTCAACGGCAGTTGGTCACCAGATTCATCCGTTATGCCAGCCAATGGACTGTTTAACTATTGTGTACCTCTGAAATATTTATTGGGATTCGCTGAAGATTACAAGAAAATTCTTATAAATTCCAAACATGAACTCATATTGATCCGGAGCAGGACAGACGATAATGCCATTATATCAGCCACAGATGAGTAAGTAAGTAAGTAAGTAAGTATTTATTTCAGAAGAGTGCAATAAGACAAAAGTCTTTTAATTAGTACTACTTAAACTAACATTTTTCAACACTAACTAATTAGAATAAAAAAGAATATTTCGTGAGTTTGAGCATATAATAAGTGATGGTAATAGAAATTAAGAGGAAAAAGAAAATAATACTTATATAGATAATAACATCCATAATACTATTTCTAATATAATAACAAATGTAAAAGAACTAAATATTAAGACTAAAGATAACTAAATATAAAGAAAATCCTAAAGCATGTGCAGTCAACCGACTACATATAATAATAGCAATTAATCTGGGTGTCATCACCCTAATGATGTGTGCTGCCAGAGTAACCGTTTAAAGGAAGTGGCCGAGCTCGCTCGCTGGATTGAAACTGGGAGAGTGTTCCAAATGCGAACAGTATATACAAAGTAAGAAGATTTCAAAACCAGATATTTGAAGCGAGGCAGTAGCAAGTCATTACGTCTATCACTATGCAAAAAATTTATAAATTCGTGTAGGTATGCCGGTTTACATATGTTCAGTAAGTTGAACAGAAAAAGTAATGCTCTGCGTTGTAAATATGTTTCCAAAGAGCAATCCAGGATTCGGTGTCGAAAGGGAGAAATGTGATCATATCTACGAAGCCTGAATGCGAACCTAATGGAATCATTGAAGGCAACTTCGAGCTTACGCCTACACCGTGAATCGAGTCTTGGGAAAATATTGGAACCATGTGACAGATGCAGGAGTATCAGTGTCCTAACCAATCTTATACGCAGGATTGTGGGGAGCAACAACCAAAGTCGGCGAAGTACCCCATATATCTTACCTAGTTTCATTTTGATATGGTCGCAACAGTCCATTTGTGAATTTAACACAATGCCTAAGTTTTTAACTTTCTGTACATATGGTATAGTGGTGCGATCGAACTCTATCGGGGGAAAATTGGTGGGATCGCAGCTTCCTTTGCTTACCGCTAGCGCTTGAGATTTTTTGGGGTTGAGCTTTAAATTATTGTCGTTTGACCATTTTAATATATTATGAAGATCTTCGTTAATTCTGCTAACACAGTCCTCTAAGAGCCCCATGGGACGATCAAGATATATTTGCACGTCATCAGCGTACAGATGAATGGAGCTATTTCTTATAACAGTTGGCAAATCATTAATAAAAAGGCTGAAGAGCAGAGGTCCCAGCATTGACCCTTGTGGGACTCCGACAGACAAAGAGAGCCTAGAGGAAACAGCTTCGTTCACTTTAACTCATTGTGAGCGTTTCTCCAAAAAGCTTCCAATTAATTTCAGTGCCGGCGAGCCGAATCCGAAAAGGCTCTTCAGCTTGTTAAGAAGTTTCTTGTGATCAATGCTATCGAAAGCTTTCGTGAAATCGAGTAAGACTAAGAGCGCAATGCGGTCATCATCCAGAGCAGTTCTAATGTCCGTAGTGATTTTTAAGAGAGCTGTCTCACAGCTATGCCCGGGACGAAAACCTGACTGCCAAGGACTCAGGGAATTCATTCGATCCAGGTACTCGGATATTTGATTTGGCATGATTTTTTCTAGTGCCTTCGCTAGAAAACATAATAAGCTTATAGGTCTGAAGTCTTTGACGACGCTAGGAGTGGAATTTTTGGCGATTGGAACCACTAGCGCTTCCTTCCATAGAGAGGGAAATTCGCTGAACGTTAAGCAGCTATTGAACATCTTTGTAATAGGACCAATAATGAATGGTAAGATAAGTTTCACGAATCGCGGTGGGATTCCATCGGGTCCAATAGCATCGGATTGGATAGATAAGACAGCTGTGGCGGCCTCAATCTCATCAACGCAACGAAAACTGAACTCGGATCCTGAGTGAGCGGTAGGAGTGTTCAGAGAGGATGGCGAAGCGCTGATAAAACACCCATTACAGGTAGTAGCAGTAAAGAACTTATTGAGCTCATCTGCGTCAAGGTCACATACTGAGCCATCACCACCATTAACTCCTAAGTCACGTAAGACACTCCAAAGCTTCTTTGGGGGGACCCTGCAATCTAACTTGCAAGTATAATATAAAGACTTTGCATCTCTCACTTTTTTGTTTACAAGATTACGAGACTTTTTATATAAAGACAGGTTGGTGGGAGTTTTAATTCTTCTATACTGCTGATATAAAAAATCGCGTTCACAGATTAATTTCTTTATCTCAGGTGAGAACCAGGGACAACCTTTTATTTTTATACTTTTATTCTGAATGGGGCATATTTATTTAGTAAGAATGATAGCACTTCATTGAAAGCGAGTACTTGTTAGTCTAGAGCGCGTACCGGTGTACTAGCGTTCTGCTCCAAAATTACGTTCCAGTCTATATTACTGCATTCCTCAAATAAGCAATCGGTATTTATAGATTTGAAATTGCGATATTTAATAAGGCGAAAAGGAGTTGATTGAGATGGAATAGGTAAATTATACTTAAGGTATAGGATGTCGTGATCGAGAATTGCAGGGGGGATAGTTGCGAATGGCGTATTATACATGAGGGGTCGGTGGTGAGTAAAAGATCTAACTGAGAAGGCGACTCAGTATTGAAATATGTGGGGGAGGAATTAATTACTCTGAGATGTAAAGATTGGATGAAAAATTGCAATGTGTCGGATTGATTGTCATTACGGAGGATATTAACGTTAAAGTCGCCAGCAACAATAATGTGAGAGTACACATGAGATAGAGCTGACAGAGAGACATAGAATGTGCCTACACTATCGGGATGAAATAACTTTGGCGGACAGTAGACTGAGCATAGAACGCATTTATCAAGCTCCGTATCTACCTCCACACAAATATACTCCAGTGCACTATCACGGGAGTGGCATAATATCTTGGCTTTAAAGCTTTCCCGAATATAAATTGCAGCGCCTCCCCCAACTCTCCCCTCCCTGTCACAACGCAAGAGTTTAAAACCAGGTATTGAAACAAAAGCTGAAGGGATACCTGGTGTAAGCCATGACTCACTGATCAGAATCGCATGTGAGTCCGTCCCCGAGAACATCTCTCGTAACTCATCCATTTTCGACCTGAGGCTCCTAGCATTCAAATAGCAGACATTAAGGCCCGCCACACTTCCATTCAGTATGTTCATCATAGTTCTTACTCTGTTTTCTCTACTGGAGTTTTTACCCATAGTCGAGCAGTTTTACGCAATCGAGTCGACCACCAGCTTCACAGTCACGGATATGATCAAAGCAGCAGGGAGATGAGGCATAAAAAATTCGTATTACCTTCGGCAGACCAGCACATGCATTAGTAATAACAATCAAAAATCTAAATTCAATTATCAGGAAAGAAAAACAGTAAATAATAAGATTGAGCACACTAATTTTAGGAGAATAATTCATGAATTTTAACTTTAAAGTATACTTCAAGTAAAAAGTTACTACCAATCTAATAACTATACTGCATAATCCAATATATTCTAAAGCAGAAACCTTAAGACTAGGAAGATAAAAATTCAATGAAAAAGAAAAAAAACTAAACTAATCACTATAGTACTAATTGACGAAAGGTTGAGGCTGTAGGTCATTACCACTTATGTAACCAGAGTGAATATGATTGCTGAGTGATTGTGGTTACTGAATTCGCTGTTTTCGCGTCGTAATGTCGAATTTGTTAGGGGCTAGTTACCTTGATAAGTGGTCCATTTTCTCTCCGTCGTAGATGGACGTATCCGTTTCTGGTTGTCACAGCCTTCACAACACCCCGGCGGAGCAGCTGACGCGCATCATAGAAAAGCTTACTATTCCTAGGAGTGAGGCTCTCATTCAAATATATCATGGAATCGCTTGTGAAGCCATCAATGTTTTTAAGGCGAAGGCCCCCCGCTGCACGTACAGCTTTTAATAGAGCAGTCTTCTCACTGGGACAAGTAAACCTAACCAGTATCGGCATGCAGTGCGAATGATCAGATTTACGTTCCGATGTTTGAGATCGTTTAGGCTGCAGACGAAAAGCATCAACAAATTTGGATAGGGGGCAATTAACAGCAGCAGCAATTTGATTCACAAGTTGGGGAACATTCTCATTATCAAATTGTGGAATGCCGCTTATAATAGCATCTGTTAATCTCTGGGTGCGATGTAAATTCTCATTCAGCTCAGTAAGCTGTTGCTTCTCCCCCTCAATCCTATCAACGTCAGCCCTGACTAGATTCAATTTCTCCTCTAAGCTATCGATTCGACTTGCGAAGTTCGCAACTATGCAATCATACTTGGTAGAGATTGATTCGTTCAACAATTTGATAGAGGCATCGATGTATTGTTTCAGTCTAATTTCTAGTTGAGTGTTGGTGATGTCGCAGATGTCCGTACACATTTCTGCTTCACCACTACTAAGTGCCCTGATAGCGCTTCGAGTGTGCACAGTAGCAGTAGGATTTGCATTATCTGTGCCCTTAACAACTTTAGATTTCTGAGTGTTAGTAGGAGCCATGATGATAACTTTAAGCCAAATTACCCAGACGAAACAAGGTGTAACTCAGGAAATACACTTTAACTTTTACACTTTTCAGTAATCTAGTAATTAATGACTGAAGATTGAACACTTATTATGAAGATAGCGTAGTTATTCACTTGATTAACTGCCCGAATACTGCGGAAAAATATGTATAACGCGGAGCAAATTACTAGCGTGACTCACTGATTTGACTTACACATCTCAACCCAATGATGAGGTGAAAATTGAAATTACCAAACTTCAATGGAGCATTCCACATGTTACTGTATCCGATGATGAAAAGCTGCAACTATTTAAAATTATCGGGAGAGGTCGCCCAATACAAATACTATTCCGCAGCTGGGACATACATATATGAGTATCCAGTACTACCAGAATCCACGCATCAAACCTGGTCAGTTAACACTTCCACTCAACTAGAGAAACCTCGATTTATCATCTTAGCATTACAAACGGATGAAGGAATGATAAAACCAAGGATGCAAGCAAGTTTGATCACTGCAAACTCACCGATCTTACAGTTCATTTGAACTCAGAATCATATCCCTATGATGATTTGAATTTGAAATTTGATTTGAATAGATACGCATTGCTGTATGACATGCATATAAAGTTTACACAATCATACTATGGCCATCACTATCAGCCGTTCCTCACATAGGAGAAGTTCAAAACCGATGCTCCGATTACTGTCATTGATTGTTCACATCAAAATGAAACAATGTTATGGAACTATGTTGAGTGATTGGCCTGGGCGTGAAGTCCAGACTGCCAGTATGAGCTGACAGATCACTCGGCGGACAGCGTTGACTGCAGGGCGGCAACGCTAGCTCGCCTCGGCTATTGGCGGAGAGTGTGGGGAGGTTCCACGAAAAACCTACCGCTGCCGTGCCTAAAACCAAAACGCCTGTACACATTAAGTCCTGAAGGGACCTTTACGTCACTTACCTGTATTCACATCGAAGGCGCAGATGTTATGCCTTCCTTGCATGCCCCAGCCACCCATTTGACTCTGAGGGCAAGATTTTTCAGAGTCCCTTGTTGACCTGTTAAGAGACTAGAGCGGACCTAGGCGACCTTCGTGCGAGAGGGCTCCAGGATAGTGAAGGAGAGAATAAAAACTTTAGCGAGCCATTACGTTATAAAAAGTAAGGTTTTATTCATTCCAGATCACTGCACTTATCGTGGGCAATCGGGATTCATATTAAAAGTAACAATGTTTCTTAAATCTTAATTTCACCCTCGTAGCATTCTAATAGCACTAATCGTTATACAAGGCAAAAACTTATTATATTACTAGTAAGCCTTTTCAAACTGGCTAGAGAGAGACTAAAAGTTATGACAAAATCAATTTTACCGCACTACAAAGAAATCTACTAAAGAACGCTATTGAGAAAATCCCAGACAGTCTTCTTTTTCATTTTTTTTTTTCTTTAATTACCTTTGGTACCAAAAATTTCTAGTGCTATTACTTTCATTAAATGAAGCAATTCCCTCCGCGAAGGCCTCCTGGATGGTAACTGTGTTCCTGTAAATAGATAATCTAACAAAACAAAAATTTTGAAGTTGTCGGGATTTTCCTTACAACAAGGTAATAATAATTTTCTGTCAAAAATCTGATAATAATAATACACTGACAAGAATTTTCTGTCAACATCTAAGGGTAATAGTAATTCAGTGATGATTTTCTTTCAAAACTTAATAATAATGATGATTCAATAAATTTTTATGGAGCCATGAACGTTATTTCTTAATTTTTTTATAGTTTCTATTGTAATTACGTTACAGGACAATGCGATAATACTGAATTTTACCAGAAGAGTAAAAAAAAAATTCTGGAATAAGTTACCTAACAAGTTAATCGCTAACTATTAGTTTGCATATGTACTTATTAACGAAAAATAAAATATAACAATCCCGCAATAGATTGAACAAATATCCTCAATTCAATTGATTATTTAATTATGTACGTAATAAGGCTCGTGACGACATTTTAGAAATTGAAGAATGAAAATATAAAAATCAATATAAAATTAACAAAATTCATATATTTGGATGGAACTTTTTCGCGATATAGTACAACATACGCTTGTATGTCTGTATGTATGTCTTTCCGACTGGAGTTATCGAAATAAATAATGCTTGAAGAAATACCATACTGAAATTTTCAGGCAATTCCTTTATTTCCGTTTTGTTAAATATTTTACTCGTTGACATCGAGCGTGCTTTGAAGGCTGCTGCATTTATCAGGTGTCTTTCTAATTTTATTTGTTTGTTAGCGTTGCCAATTGAATTCTGTACCACAATGGCATTTTTATTGAAGAACATCATGTACAAAATCGTTCTCTGTTAAGTGTGGAGTCATTCCAGGTCCCATGTGGACCTTTAACCTCGAAAAACTTTTGTATGAAAAGGTGGGTAGACGTCGGATGCGACAAACTGTATTTGCTCAGGAGTATATATCTCCCAGCATTTCGCACATCATGACTTAATTAAATGATTGTACGATACCTTAAAATTATTGTTGTGGCTATACTTTCAGCTGGCTAAACTTCGTGGTCCGATGAGCCCTCCTTCACAGGAAATTTTCTTTTAATCCCCGGTTACCTCTTGCAATTTTCGTTCACCAATCACTGTTCTTAGCTTTTCGTCGTACTTTTTTTTAAATATTTTCCGGTTTCTCTTTAAGTTTCCTCGGTTTTTTGATTTAAAATAAAACTGTTGATTCACACGCTATTTCTCAGCTCATTTCTTTTGTTGAACTCCACCACATCACATTTCTTTGACAGCCGGCTAACTTCCCTCTTCTTTTTTGCCACCGGCATGCCGCACCGAGCTCGTTCGTCGAGTTTTGGGTGTGTTCAGCAGTCGGTTTAACTAAAGGCCGGCTGCAGTATTTCTCGACCATAACAACAATAAAAACTGGACCTGTTGACATAAGGCTAGAATTCAAGACATTTGAAAATATACCGGCTAATACAACAGCATATTGCCTGCTTCTACACGATCGAATAGTGGAATACAGCCCGCTGACAAGCAAAGTTAGAAAGTTACATTAAGAAGATGGCTGTCATCGTAGACGTCCAAGGATTCAAAACAAACCTCAATGAATTTATCACTAAAAAACTGGAAATTTTAACCAATGAAAACCAGATACAGCACTTTATATTTCAACCACCGTTCAGATACAAAAATTTGACTTCAGCAAAAAAGAGACAAGTAAAATGGCTTCAACACAATTTTCATGGATTCCGCTGGGATGATGGCTACATACCATATCACAAGCTGTACACTATAGTTGAACCACTGCTTCGAAACAAAACCATATATGTAAAGGGAGCTGAAAAAGTTCATTGGATGCAGAAGATAGTTGGAGAGGGTGAAATCATTATCAACGTCGAAGATGAATATAACTGTGGAAAACTAATTGGGATTAACACAAATGCGCCATCTTGCCAAGTTCATATTGGACAATGTGCTATAAGAAATACTTTTATAATAAGAAATTTTATGGGAAAAAAAAACAAATTTTTGTAAAAAGAAACTTTAAAATAAAAAATAATTTTCATAAAACTTACCACTTTTCAATACACACTCCTAGATACGAAAACCATTGTTTACTTTACTTGGCGGTGCGAAGAGACGATATCAAATTACCAGCCACCTGGCCACCGAGGCTTTAATTTCCACTACTTCTTACAAGCAGCCGTGATCTATTTTTAGATATCATGATCACTCTTGACTTTTTAATCCGCAGTTGTTTTTTTTTCAGCAAAAGAAACTTTCAATTATAACTGCTCATCTAAGGCAACATATCAGTTGTTGTTTTTTTTCAGCTATTGAGAATCTTTCATAAATTTGTTTACTTTACTCGGCTGCGATTTTGTTTACATTATTCGGCTGTACGAATTATTTATGCAATGAATAAAATTAGAAGCATTACACAAAAATTAGGCTATTTCATATCTAAGTCATCATATCTACCTACGTTAGTTGTTGTTGTTAATTTAATAACATTGTACTGAATATAGCCTGGTAGAAAATCTTTTAGTATGACGTTGTGTGTGTGTGTGTGTGTGTGTGAATATCGCTCAATTTTGTTACTTTACTCGGCTGCGATTTTGTTTACATTATTCGGAATCTGATTATCGGACATATCCAAGTCAACATACCTACCTAAATTGGTTGTTGTTGTTGGCATCAGTATCCTCCTAAAAGAAAACTTCTAGATAATGTAAAGATTTCCGTACAAAAGCGACCTCAGCCCCCTTCCCGCTCCCCCTCTCCCTTCCAAGAACCCACAGTGATCCAGAACTCCCAAAAAAGTTTGGGAAAAAAGTTGCCACTTTTTGTATGGAAAAAGTGAGCCAGAACTCTCCTAGCTACACTACTTAAGGGCCGACTCAAGGTTGGATTGTGTGCTATTACAGTTTGTGGTATAGGCACAATGGTTTTTTGTGTGTGGGCAGTTACAGCGGCAGCATTTCGGGTAACCACCCCACTAACTATCCCGCAATAGCCGAGGAGCCAGCGTACCGCCCTGTGTTATCTCTGGTCACTGAGTGAGCTGCTGGGAGGGAATTCACGTCCAAAAGTAACTCACTCTCAAGCTATGCTTCCATAACAAAATGGCGCCCAACGTGGGCCCACCTCAGTTAGACTTCGGTGGTCTAAAAACTTTTGCTGGAATATTTTTGCAAGTTTAAAGTTTTTGAGTAATGTTAAAGTTTCGCGAGCTTTGAAGTATCAGATTAATGTAAAGTTTTTGTTGATTTTCTACTTTAGGTTTGACTTTGGTCAAGTCTCAAGTCTTGGAAGTCTCGAAATCTTTGTATCTTTGATCGTTTTGCATTTTTAATCTTTCCTGCTGGCCTTCCGACATGGAAATGGAAGGTGGCCTTTCTGTTGTGTTCTAACGGAGGCATGTTTCTCTGGTCGTTCGGCTGGACAGAGTCATGAGTCTGAGATGACCTTTCGGCTTGAGCTAACTAGTTGACCAAACTCATTGCTTTGCCCAACTGGAAGGTTAGTTAAGTATTGTAATCGAACGAGGAGGAAGGAAGGATTTGCTGAAGGATTGAAGTGATGCTGGTGACCTTCAGTAATCAGGAGCTGGCATACTGCCAACTGCCTGGCTGACGAATCTCTAGCAACATTTTCAGACTTTGGCATGTCTAACCGGACTTTTCTGAGATTCCATTGAGAACTTCAACTTTTTCATGCACACATCCACACTACCTCCCTGCATTTGTTTAGTGGACCTGGAAGGCTTTTGTTTCGGGATTGGCGCTTGGAGAGAGGAGGAGAAGTTTAATGAACATTTTTCGATTTTGTTTTGAATATTTTGAGAGTGGCTCATAGTAAATTTTTGATTTTGATTCGTTGAAAAAAAGGAAAAATTTCAAGTTTATTTCGTGGTGAATTTCCACTACAGTTTGATACTGCACGTTTACGGTTTATTTTGTTAATACTTATTTTGCTGGTGGATATTTCGTTACCGACTTTCATTTTAAACTTCGTCCTTCACTACGGCCTCGATGATTCTTCTGAGCACAAGGTACACTCAGCTTCTTGAATGTAGCTGTACTTTCTGAATAGTCTTAGAGATTCTTATTATCGTGGCAAGATCGAGTTTGTTGAAATTTGAAAGCTTATTACCCATATTAGGCATGAATTAAAACCCTATATCTAATAGTGCTTTAAGCAGCAACCTTGAAGTTGCTCATCACCCTTTAGTTCTGGCATCAATCCTCAGTTAATGAGAAAGTTTTTTTTTATATTGAATAGAAGAACTTTCTTGTCTCGATTTAGTCTGAGAGTATTTACTTATCTTTGTATTACGTACAGCTTCTGCCCAACCAGCGGATTTATCCAGACGTTGTTCACTCCTGTATTGGATCACTTTTGTATTTCTTGTTGAGTTAAAATTTTAGAGGATGGCTACCTTACGAACACCACCTCCTACTGAAGTCCCACCACAGATGCCGGGACAGTGCTCCATCTGCCAAGACGGTGACTGGTCTGCTAGATGAAAACCTGTGACTACAATCTGTGGTCATAGGTTCCATAAGTCATGTTTACAAGTATGGATAGGAAAGCAAGCCAATTTCCCCAATTGTCGATACGCGCTCACACAGCAAGACTTCATTGCGTATACCGGTGCGATTCTGAAGAGGTATCCCACTCGACACGGAAAACTAGATCATACTCAACAGCCTTCACATCTTGAAGTGCCTCAACCGGCGCTTCCACAATCAGGTCGCAAGTCATTACCTCCTGGTCTTCGTTCAGCATCTAGCTCTCATGCCAGTTCAAGAAGAAATAGTCCATCACCTGTACCTTCGCTACAAGGCATAGCAGCTACAGACGCCATAATAGCTCATCTTCGAGATTTGGTGCACACAGAGATCTCTCAAACTATGTACGCGTTGCGGACATAGATTACAGACGTTCTTCAACGAGTCTCAGCTGTCATTCAGCAGGCAGACGTTTCCCGTCCTCCACCATTTTTTAGAGATCGTGTCACTCCTCCCAGACATTTCACGGATCCCCCTAGGGATCCGCGTAATCAACATTCATTTTCAGCTGGCCAACAGAGATCGCCATTTCCACCTACAGCGTCTCTTGCTCCTCCGGCATATTCACATTCCAGCAATCGAGTCCAAAAAAATTCTTGGCATAGACGCTCCGGCCGTCCTATCAGACGTTGGAGCATAACTGTCATTGGATGAACTTATTTTTTGAATAGAGGCCTTCACCCATTCCGCTCTAGAAGGAGATTTTGATCTCCTTGTCAGGAATATGCTCATGTTGTTGACAGGACCAGCTAAGGACTGGTACTGGTCTCTATTAAGACTTCACACTTTTCCTATATGGAAGTATGTCAAGACTGGATTGTCTGTCGAACGGGGAGTAACCAAGGATGACTTGAGGATCAAAGTGCAATGTCAGGAAAGCAAAGGCCTGAGGAATCATGCGCTATGTACCACCACCATCTGGTGCAGCTACGTGACCAACTGCAAATGCCAGAACTGGAATTCCTGGAAATTGTAAAGTCTAACTTACTGCCTGAGATTCAGATTTGTCCACTGTTTATGAGAACCCGATCACTGGATATCTCGCTCTTAAGTTTCCTGAATGTAGCTTCACATGAAGCTGTCCATAAGAACTTTGAACTTCCTTTCAGAAGTTTCCTTAGGAGATGTGTTTTTGTTGAACAGTCTGGAATAAATCTTGAATAATATGTAACTAATCCTAAGAATCTTCTGACTTCATCAGCATTAACAGGTCTCGGCATGTCCAAGATCGCTTTGACTTTTTCTTGACATTTTAATATTTGATTATTTCGTATTGTATGACCCAAGTATTGAATTTCTGTTTTGAAAAAATCGCATTTATCTTTGTTAAGATGGAGATCATACTTCTGGAGTTGAGAAAGACATCTTTCAAGTCTAAGCTGACATTCTTCCTTTGATCGGCCGTGGACGATAATGTCGTCGAAATAAGATAAGGTTCCTTCCAGCCCCTGAAGTATTTGATCGATAATCCTATTAAATTCACTCGGTGCAGTCTTGATTCCGAATGAGAGGCGATTCATGATGTAGGTTCCTCGGTGTGTTGAAATCGTTTGAATTTTTGCACTCTCCTAGTCCATTTTTACGTGAAGATAAGCCTTAAAAATGTCCAATCGGCAAAAGTAGGAAGAATTTCGAAGGTTATTAAGAATCTCGTCTATTCGTTTAATTGGATAATGTGCTGATTGAAGTTGTTGGTTTACACCAATTTTGTAATCGACACAAAGGCGTACTTTCCCATCTGATTTTGGTATGCAAACGAGTGGTGATCCCCAATCACTGTGATCAACCTTAGAAACGATGCCATCAGCCTCAAGGGCATCAAGCTCCCTATTGACCTCTTCTCGTAACGCATACGGCACATCACGTTCCCGGACGAAAACTGGTTTGGCTCCCTCTCGAAGATGGAGAGAACATGTGATTCCAGGAATGCATCCAACTCTTTGTTCGAATATTGGAGCATATTTTAAGAAAATGTTGTCGATTGAATATATGTGTGGCTCAATTGTCTTATTGGAGCTAGAGCGATCCAATTCGTTGAGATCAATTTCGAAATGACGCATCCAGATGCGACCAAGTAATGAAGGAAATTCGTCAGGAACAACATATAGGTCTTCGTTTGATATCTTGTTTTTATATTGAACTTTGACTTTTAATTTACCATAAGGCACGAATACGTTTTTTGTATATGATCGAAACATTATATCAGTTTTTTGAAGCTGCATTCCAAGCTGCAGTTCTTTAAGTCTTGAATATGGCAACAGAGTATACCCTGCACCAGAATCCACTTCGAAACGCTGTGGACGATTTTGAATATTAATGGTTACAAAATACTTTGAATGATCGTCTGTAAAATGTTCTTGCTCAAAAATATCCACTACATTGTAAATACCATAATTTTCCACATTTTCTCGAATATTACTTACGGTATGGATTGGTTTTGAATTTAATAACTGTCCTGCCCTTGAAGAAGTCAATGAACGTATGCACACCCTTTGTACATGACCTGATTTTGAACATGATTTACAAAGAAGTTTATTTCTATCGACTCGGCAATCCATGACTTTGTGTGTACTTGAAGCGCATCTAATGCACAAATCCTCAATTCCTAATTCTCGAAAACTTAAACGTGACTTTGAACGCGGTTGAAAATTCTTTGAAATGTTGCAATTACTTCTTGAATATCCTTTACGGTGAGAAGATGAATTGTTGAAGTGAATTGATCTTGAAATTTTATTTATATCTGTAGTGTCTATTCTGTAAGGTTGTTTTGATTCAAGAAGTCGACTATTTAATTTTGAAGCTTCGATAGCTAGTGCTTTTTTTACTAGTTCCTCAAAAGTTGAACCGTCGCACTGTAAAACCTGTTCCCTCATTGAATTGTCATGAAGTCCTCGTATAAATTGTGCTCGAAGAAATATGTCGGCAATGCTACTTTTACAATCGCAGGGTGAAACAAATTCGCAGTCTTCAATATCTCTACGCAGAGTAGTAACGTAATCAGCAATTGATTGACCTTCCTGTTGATATAATGACAGGAATATATGCTGGGCCACCAGTACACTTTTTTTAGGACATAAATGCCCTTCTATGGCCGTCGTGAGCTCTTTGTAAGACAGCTCCGATGGTGTTTTTGGTGAAACTATTGACACAATTAGTTGGTAATGACTCGAACCGATTGAGTTCAGTAGCATCTGACTACAGAGTGTCTTGTTTGAGAACACCCCCTTCATTGTCAGATAATTTTCGAAGCGTTGACGATACATTTTGAAATTTTGCCTAGAAGAAAGAAAATTCTCGAAATTTGGAATCAAAGAAGTTACTGTTGTTTGTCCTTGTTCCAATGATCCACTTGGGACTGTTTGCGCTCTTGTAGCAGCAACACTTTCGAGTAATTGTTTCTGGCTGTCGCTGAATTCTCGCATCAACTGTGCAAACTGTTCAACATCCATTTTGAAATTTTTCGCACAGCAATTGAGGATGATGAAATTACTTATTAAAGTTGAAGGCAAGAGTAATTCACCTCACACTACTGTACGTGAATGTTTTTAATTAATCGTAAAATTGAAATTTTATTCTCGTCGCTAATTCTTTGTTGTGGCCTGGAAAGGTTTTAGGAGGGAACCGAATTGAAAAGACGTATTTGCACGCGTTATACTTTTAATGAATCTTCTTATACATGAGTTACAGCTCAGGAACTTATATCTAATTGACATGTTAGTACTTAACCTATTAGAATCCAGTGACTCCTGGTTGAATTAAAGGTACAGTCACAACAGTTCTCCCCCACTAATAAAAACGTTACTGGTCGTTTGAAGAATGTTGATCCAGAACATAATCTTTAAGGTATCCTGGTGGTTGGCGAGTACGTTTCAAAGGTTGAACTTTAACGGTTGGTGGAGACTGATTATGTTGTGAGCACGGTTGGTAGTCACCTGGTAATGGTGAAGTAACTGGTTCCGGATGTGTCACAATTTCCGGTGACATTTGAATACTTGTTTGAAAAATAAGTTCGGGATACTGGCCTTTCAGCAACGCTGGTACTCCTAAGCTGATCTGTATGGCGTTTATATACGTAGCCATTGTCGAGTTTAATAAGGTAGTTTAGATAGCCAAACTTCCTCAACACTACGCCAAATCGCCAAGCTGGTTTGTTGTTAATGTAATAACGAGACTGAACTCGATCCCCAATCGTGAAGGAACGAGCAGTGCTAACCACTGGTCCTTGAATGTCCATCTCATGATATGGCTTAATTGCATCAAGTCGAATGCGAAAATTTCGCTTCAAGTATAGTTCAGCAGGTGTTCTCCCCTCCGCAAGAGGAGTTGCTCTATATCGATGCATAATCTTTTGAAGTTTTCGATGAAGTGTCAGGGGTTCATTCTTCATTGCTTGTAAGCGGTTCTTGATTGTTCTTACATTTCGCTCAGCCAGACCGTTTGTGGCTGGATGGCTAGGTGCGGAAAACTTTTGAAAAATTCCATTTGAAGTGCACCATTTTTTGAAGGTCTCACTGGTGAAAATTGTGGCGTTGTCGGAAACTAACACTCTTGGCAATCCATGAGTTGCAAATATTTCGTCAAGTAGCTCGATAGTCTTTGCAGATGAAGGTGCATCATTTGAAATTAGAACTTCTACCCATTTTGACTTAGCGTCTACCAAGATTAGAAGATGTCTTCCTTCATAAGGTCCTGCATAATCCATGTGGACACGATCCCAGTTTTCCTGTGGCTCCTCCCACGGGTGAAGTGGTGCCTTCGGCGGGGTTGATTTAGTACCGGCACAAATTTCACATGATTTCGATATTTCCTCAATTGCTCGATCAATACCTGTCCACACACAATATTGACGAGCCAGCTGTTTCATTTTTGTAATTCCTATGTGCGTACTGTGTAATTCTCTTAATATGCTGGCTTGAAGAGAGCGAGGAATAACGACTCGATTCCCTTTGAAGAGAACACCACTATCTAGTGTATATTCTTGGTTGTTTTTTGAATTATAGTTGATGAGATCATTTTTAATTTTTGAAAGCTCCTGGTCTATACCTGTTTCTAGAGCTATAGTTTCTGATGTGATTTCATTTGAAGAAATTTGTAGAATTGAAAAGGAACAAATGTCATGAACCTCTTGATTTATTGAAAAATCCATGCCCTGTATTCTTGAATTGTGTAGCACCCTTGATAAGCAATCGACATTGGTATTGTCAGTGCCTTTTTTGAATTTCGTCTCGTAGTTGAATCCTGATAAGAATGATGCGTATCGAAGAAGACGAGCTGATGTCATTGCTGGAAGCTTGTTTGAATGATGAAATATTCGAATCAGTGGCTGATTATCTGTAATAAGTTGAAAATGATGTCCATAAAGGTACATATAGAAATGGCTGACTGAGAAAACAATTGCCAAAGCTTCTCTGTCGAGTTGACTATAGTTCTGTTCAGCTGGTGTAAGAGAACGAGACGCGAATGCAACCGGTCTCTCCTGTCCATTTACCAAGTGTGACAGTACACCTGCGATTCCCGTTGGACTCGCGTCACATGTTAGGAGGACTGGCAGGTCTGGATCGAAAGGTATGAGAACCCGATCACTGGATATCTCGCTCTTAAGTTTCCTGAATGTAGCTTCACATGAAGCTGTTCATAAGAACTTTGAACTTCCTTTCAGAAGTTTCCTTAGGAGATGAATGAGAATGAGAGGCGATTCATGATGTAGGTTCCTCGGTGTGTTGAAATCGTTTGAATTTTTGCACTCTCCTAGTCCATTTTTACGTGAAGATAAGCCTTAAAAATGTCCAATCGGCAAAAGTAGGAAGAATTTCGAAGGTTATTAAGAATCTCGTCTATTCGTTTAATTGGATAATGTGCTGATTGAAGTTGTTGGTTTACACCAATTTTGTAATCGACACAAAGGCGTACTTTCCCATCTGGTTTTGGTATGCAAACGAGTGGTGATCCCCAATCACTGTGATCAACCTTAGAAACGATGCCATCAGCCTCAAGGGCATCAAGCTCCCTATTGACGTCTTCTCGTAACGCATACGGCACATCACGTTCCCGGACGAAAACTGGTTTGGCTCCCTCTCGAAGATGGAGAGAACATGTGATTCCAGGAATGCATCCAACTCTTTGTTCGAATATTGGAGCATATTTTAAGAAAATGTTGTCGATTGAATATATGTGTGGCTCAATTGTCTTATTCGAGCTAGAGCGATCCAATTCGTTGAGATCAATTTCCAAATGACGCATCCAGATGCGACCAAGTAATGGAGGAAATTCGTCAGGAACAACATATAGGTCTTCGTTTGATATCTTGTTTTTATATTGAACTTTGACTTTTAATTTACCATAAGGCACGAATACGTTTTTTGTATATGATCGAAACATTATATCAGTTTTTTGAAGCTGCATTCCAAGCTGCAGTTCTTTAAGTCTTGAATATGGCAACAGAGTATACCCTGCACCAGAATCCACTTCGAAACGCTGTGGACGATTTTGAATATTAATGGTTACAAAATACTTTGAATGATCGTCTGTAAAATGTTCTTGCTCAAAAATATCCACTACATTGTAAATACCATAATTTTCCACATTTTCTCGAATATTACTTACGGTATGGATTGGTTTTGAATTTAATAACTGTCCTGCCCTTGAAGAAGTCAATGAACGTATGCACACCCTTTGTACATGACCTGATTTTGAACATGATTTACAAAGAAGTTTATTTCTATCGACTCGGCAATCCATGACTTTGTGTGTACTTGAAGCGCATCTAATGCACAAATCCTCAATTCCTAATTCTCGAAAACTTAAACGTGACTTTGAACGCGGTTGAAAATTCTTTGAAATGTTGCAATTACTTCTTGAATATCCTTTACGGTGAGAAGATGAATTGTTGAAGTGAATTGATCTTGAAATTTTATTTATATCTGTAGTGTCTATTCTGTAAGGTTGTTTTGATTCAAGAAGTCGACTATTTAATTTTGAAGCTTCGATAGCTAGTGCTTTTTTTACTAGTTCCTCAAAAGTTGAACCGTCGCACTGTAAAACCTGTTCCCTCATTGAATTGTCATGAAGTCCTCGTATAAATTGTGCTCGAAGAAATATGTCGGCAATGCTACTTTTACAATCGCAGGGTGAAACAAATTCGCAGTCTCCAATATCTCTACGCAGAGTAGTAACGTAATCAGCAATTGATTGACCTTCCTGTTGATATAATGACAGGAATGTATGCTGGGCCACCAGTACACTTTTTTTAGGACATAAATGCCCTTCTATGGCCGTCGTGAGCTCTTTGTAAGACAGCTCCGATGGTGTTTTTGGTGAAACTATTGACACAATTAGTTGGTAATGACTCGAACCGATTGAGTTCAGTAGCATCTGACTACAGAGTGTCTTGTTTGAGAACACCCCCTTCATTGTCAGATAATTTTCGAAGCGTTGACGATACATTTTGAAATTTTGCCTAGAAGAAAGAAAATTCTCGAAATTTGGAATCAAAGAAGTTACTGTTGTTTGTCCTTGTTCCAATGATCCACTTGGGACTGTTTGCGCTCTTGTAGCAGCAACACTTTCGAGTAATTGTTTCTGGCTGTCGCTGAATTCTCGCAGCAACTGTGCAAACTGTTCAACATCCATTTTGAAATTTTTCGCACAGCAATTGAGGATGATGAAATTACTTATTAAAGTTGAAGGCAAGAGTAATTCACCTCACACTACTGTACGTGAATGTTTTTAATTAATCGTAAAATTGAAATTTTATTCTCGTCGCTAATTCTTTGTTGTGGCCTGGAAAGGTTTTAGGAGGGAACCGAATTGAAAAGACGTATTTGCACGCGTTATACTTTTAATGAATCTTCTTCTACATGAGTTACAGCTCAGGAACTTATATCTAATTGACATGTTAGTACTTAACCTATTAGAATCCAGTGACTCCTGGTTGAATTAAAGGTACAGTCACAACAATTACCTTTTATTTTGGGGTGCAGGAAAAGCTTAAGGCCTGAATTACAATTACAACTGATCAGACGACTACGACTTTGCCCAAATGGTAAATGCATGTGGCTAGATACAATTGCAACTTCGACTTTGACTGCGACTCCGTCTGAAATTGAACTTTGCTCAAAGTGCAAAGTTGGTGTTGGCTGCGGCCAACTTCAGTTCAATCACAGAAGTCGTGACTTCTGGTTTGTTCAAGCAGTTGAAGCTTTAATTTAATTACAAATTTCACCTCAGCGTCGACTTCGACTTAAAATCAAGTCACAGTCGACAGATCAGACGGAATTGTAATTCACGTTTAATTCTAATATGTGGACATAGGTTTCTCTTGCACTCAAAAAAGCTACTGGTTTTTCCGTGACTTTTTACTTACGACATGGACTTAGGATAGTTTTATTATTAATCTAATGTTTTGATTTAGCTGTGTGATAAAAAAAATGGCTGATATAACACGAGCGAAACGGATGGTAAATTTGGCCATTCAGAAAAGTAAAAAAACTGGTAATTTTCTTAATATGAATCGGAATAAGGGCCTTATTCTTGAATCCGTCGTGTACCTTTCGCGCTGATCTCAATTCAAATTCAAGAATAAGTTCCAATATTTAATTTAATTCAATTTATTTTATTTTAATTTAATGTTTATGACATTTAATATTTTTACAAATGGGTTCTTAGAATTCAAGTCAACTTGAAATCTTTTACAATATGGATCAAACGAAGGTCTTTTTTTTTATTAATTAAAGTGAATAAACCAAGAATGGAAAAAGCCGAGAATTCTCATCTTACTGATATAAATGAAGGTCTGTCTACTGAAAAATATCGAAATGGTAATCGGAAGGAACTACGACCTGTTGTTGGAGTAAAGAAAGACCCCTCTAGAATTTCAGCAATAACAGAAAAAAGGAAAGATAAAGGGAATGGTAACTTCAAATTCAGTATTATATTACTAGGAAAAATGTTTTTTTTTTTTAATTTTGATAGAGCGACAATGTTCAACTGTTGCGCAGCATACTGATCTACCAGAAAACGAATCTAATGAGGATACTGAAAGTGAGGAAAATCCCTTTCAAACGGATGAGTCTTCAGAATATTGGCCGGTAGAATATTCAGAATCATCACCCTCGGAATCGTTAGAAGACAAAATATCCCCACAACAGAGCACATTAAACTCAAGTGATCTTCAAATAGAACGACTATCCCGAAAACGAAAGCGGAATGAAAATAATTGGAGACGAAAAAAAATAGAAATTCTTAAAAACAGTGGCAAAGCATATACGAACTGGAAAAATATCTCGGTTGCAGAGAAAAATATGAAACTTCTACTTGCCCGCGCAAATGCGCCTTAAATATCAGCGAGCATGCAAGAAAGCACATTTTTGATCAGTACTGGAATCTCGCAGATATTAACAGACAGAGAAGCTTTATTGCGAAATATGTTAATATCAATATGAAGAGTCGACAACGACTAAGAAAACCAAGCGATCATGACATTAACAATGAAAATATGAACAGCCGCAGAAAGTTAACATACCTATTACTTACCCGATATATCACAACAAAGTCAGAGACGGAGAGTTTGCCAAAAGTTTCACTCTATCAATCAGCCATCAAATGATCAAAACTATTGGGAGGAAAGGTCAAGAAAAAGGACAAGCTGTGCCTGAAATCGATAACCGAGGAAGATCTAATTTAATCAAAATTACAACTAGTAAAAAAGAGCGACTTAACTAACCGACAATCAAAAACTACTAACTAAAAGAGATCTTCATTAAAAAGATCTTTACATTGAATTACTTACGTAGGCAAAAGTGGTAAGTGCAGATGAGATTTTCTTAATAAAATTCTATCTGATGAAAATTAAATACTTGAATAAAGTCACGTACAGAGAATTGCAGCGGATAAATAATTATGTTTCCACGTACATACATATATATCATATATACATATACATCTTGTCCTCTGCTTACATATCTCTATATGACTTTTGGATTGGGCATTCTTGGTATGACATAACACGCGTACAAATATTTATTATCGTATTGCTAGCGTGCCGGACAGTTTTTAATTAAGAAAAATTGATAAAAATATATGTGTTCCAGAATTTTATTTAATTATTAAAAAAAAAAAGAAATTAGTATACAAAAACTAAACTAAACATATATTATGCTTTTATACATACATAATTATTTTACCTTGTAACTACATAGTAGCAATCTGTGGATGTATAAATAAATTTAAAATAATAACAAGTAAAATAGCTAGAATTGGTCTAAGACCAATTCTTATGATACCCTAGATGAATGCTCGTATGAAATTCCATATGATCACCCATTTGAGCAATTTTGATTTTTGTACTGGCTCTTCGCATATATTTCTAGAACGGTTCGTCTAACAGAAAAAATGATTATAAGCAATTTTATAGGATTTAATATTCTGAAGAAGTTTTTGGTACAATAAAAATGTCTAGCACTGATAGTTTTCACAGTATCCGTAAAAAACCTAAATTTTTATATGGCAACACCAAGAAAAGGTTGACCGATTTATTCCATTCTTTAAATTTTAGTTACTATTACTATGAAAACACCATGTACCAAATTTCAGCTTTCTATGTCAACGTGTTTTCAGGCAGTGTCCAAATATATAGTGGAAAACGAAATTTTTGTATGGCAACCCCACGAAGGAGTTGCCCGATTCGTCTCATTTCCGGACTTAATTTAATTTTTTTTTAAAGGCTGTGTACAAAATTTCAGCTCTCTAAGTACACGTGTTCTCGTGTTATCGTACGTACCTACGGACGGAAGGACGGACAGACGAACATGCAAAAATCAAAATAACTTAATTTTAGGCGTAGGTATCCAATCCATTTTGCTCTGCCATCATTATTTCTGTGCGTTACAAACGGACTGACAAACTTAGTATACCCTATAGATTTCATCTAGGGTATAAAGATTACCAACGCTACAGAATACTTCAATTAAAAATATTTTTAATTTACCACGTACAGGAACAAACGGACTATGCAAAAATAGGAATATGTTACCACTATCTTAGAATAATAAAATTACAAGAAGCCACAAGAAGAACACAAAATGTGCAGCCATTTCTGTTCGCACCTTGTGCCACATCACCTCCAGCTGAAAAATATTATACTTGTAAGTCATCAAAGTTGAAAAAAGTTGAATTGTTGGCGGCCCAGGCAAATTCTAAGGAACAAATTTTCAGTAAATTTCTAAGAAAAATTCAGAGCTTCTCTACATCAGGTCGTGCCGATTTTATATTGGAGCGAAGCATTGTTGGTTTAGAAATGTAAGAAAAGCAAGATCCTCCCAATCGAACCAGTCTAATTTTCTGCTGTGTTGTGTAATTCAGTTTTCGCTTTTTCTTGGAGATACATTATCGGATATTTTTTTCATAAGTTGCCAACAAATGGATGGATAAAAGATATGATTAGATGAAAGGGGTGGGGATTCAAGGATCTTTGGGATTACTGAAAGGATGAAGTAGATAGATTGAGTGGATGGATGGGAGGAATAACTGGATAAGAGAATGGTGGAGAAGGATGCCCGTAACAGGGGAAGAGCGGGAAGCCAAGGGTGGAGCTCTGGTCGACACTCACAAAAATTCAATACAACTTTTAAAAATTGATTGAAAATAGGAGCATGTAAATATTCCAGAAAATAAAAGAAGATTTCTTCTCAGAACGATATGCTCTATTTCTTTGGACACACATTCTATTTACATTTGATCTTAGATTCCTTGGCTAGCTTGGAAGCGTTTCGACATATTTCTTGTTTAATTTGCGTGCTCCGAAATGCCTTTCGAAATATGTACATAAAACGCATTCCTTCAAATGCTCGATTCCTTGTGGGAAGTCATCGGACAGAGTACATAAGGGTTTTCCAATAAGAGGTGTTATTTTGATATTCAAAGAAAAATGCCATTTTTTCGAGATAAATGATCGGATTTTTATTTCATGATAAAGAGGAAGATATGCCGTTAATAATGGAAAACAACATCAGCCAAATGACCATCACGACCACGCCTACAGGACCATATCCTTTTCATGAAATTTTCCATAACCAAATCGCAAAGTGGCTGCCCTATGTCTTCGATAGCCTCACGAATTCCATCTTTGAGGTCTTGAATCGACGCTGGGCTGTTGGCGTAGACCTTCTCTTTCACGTGGCCCCAAAGGAAGAAGTCACAAGGTGTTAAGTCACAAGATCTCGGTGGCCAATTGTGATCACCTCTTCGAGAGATAACTCGGTCCGGAAACTTTTCCCGTAAAAGATCAATGGTTTCGTTGCTTGTATGGCACGTAGCGCCGTCTTGTTGAAAGTAAACGTTGTCCAGATCAATACTATCCAATTCCGGCCATAAAAAATCATTAATCATCTGTCGATAGCGCAATCCATTCACCGTAACTGTTGCTCCAGCCTCATTTTCGAAAAAGTAAGGTCCAATGACCCCGCGGGATCATAAACCGCACCAAACAGTCACACGTTGAGGATAGAGAGGCTTTTCAACAATAACTCTTGGGTTTTCCCAGCCCCAGATGCAACAATTTTGCTTAATGACGAAGCCATCGAGGTGGAAATGGGCCTCATCACTCAAGATGAGTTTTCGATGGAATTCCGGATCATTTTCATGAATTTCAAGGACCCAATCAGCAAAGACTCGACGTTGTTGATGATCGGCCGGCTTAAGTTCTTGTGTTAACTGAACTTTATAAGCCTTAAGACCCAAATCTTTATGCAAAATACGGTGTAATGACGTTTGTGGAATGCCTAATTCCAAAGAACGACGAGGAATGGGCAAACCTGTGTTTTCTTCAACACTCTCGGCTACAGCAGCAATATTCTCTGCTGTTCTTGAGCGACGTGCACGGGTTTTATTCTTCACATCACTAACTTGTCCCGACAGCTCGAATTTTTCTACCAATTTCTGTATTGCGGTCCGACAAGATGCTTCACGACGACCCAAAAATGTTCGAGTTTTACGAACCGTCTCTGAAACATTTCCACCATTTTTATAGTGAATTTTAATAATTCCAATGCGTTGTTGAATCGTTTATCGTTCCATTTTCATTAATGGCGTAGTTCTACTTGTGAAATGTCAAAAAATGACAGCTCCAAAAGTAACATCTACCGAAATAGCGGGCTAATTAAAATAACACCTCTTATTGGAAAGCCCTTTATTATATATGCATATTGTTTGAAATTAAAATAGCAAAATAGTCACACAAGCAATTTCATAGGGACAACATTATCCAAAATTACTGTAGTTTCATGATAATATTATTGAAATTACAATGCTGCAATTTTCAAACGCATAGCACAGGGAAAGCAGTTTTAATAATGCCTGCGAGTCCCGAAACTGTCCGAGGTGCTCTCTCCGGAACGGGTGAAGGTTGATCTATTTTGTTTCTAAAGAATACTTATTGTTAAGATCTTATTTATTGCCGAATTTTTTTTAGTTTTAAGTGAAAAGTAATCTAGAGGCAATCTGGAGCTCTTGGTGGCATAGTCGTAAATTGTTTTATTACCAACGTTATTCCAATGAAGTTTCATAGCATTCCCGTACATAATGTTTTATAAATATTTAGAGGTATGTATAAACCTTAAGTCAGTTAGGATAATCATCAATATGCATACATACATATGTATATAAATTTAGCCAAGCAAACCCCGGGATAATGCCGGCTTCAAATCATAGTGAAAAGAGCAGATATTCTAGATTAAAATTCCGCTATAGTTACGAAAAATTGGAATAGATATTTATTGTAGTAAATCGTAAAGCGAATAACTTAAAAATATAAACTTTTTTATTAAAAAAAAAGGAATGTTAAAAGTTTACATAACTTTGATTTGTCAATAAAAAAACGATGTATCTGTATCTGAAAATAAGTCTAGTCGGCCACCAAAATGAATAAAAATTCTACCGAACCACCTTGTGTAAATTTCTAAAAAAAAACAATTGCTTATTGCTTGTCTAGCGTCTACGCTCATAAATATTGTTGTCGCCCTCCAAAAGTGCGTATGAATTCTAAGGAAAAAATTTCCAGTAAATTACTAAGAAAAAATTGCGGCCTTCCCTAAATCAGGTCGAGGCATCGCTGTTAGATTTTATATTCGAGCAAGGCACAGCTCTCGGCCCGGCCAATGCATAAAAATTCGAAGGAAGAAATTTCCAGTAAATTTCTAAGAAAAACTTGTGGCCTTCTCTTCATCGGATCGAGGCAACTGTGATTTTGTATGGAGCGAGGCATTGGTGGCTTACCCTTTGAGCACGTCATCAAGTGCCAAGTCGAGGCATCGTCGAGGCATCGTTAATTTTTATATTCTAGAAAAGCGTTGCATATTTTTGTTCTACGTGTCCAGTCTTTGTATGTTATTAATTTGTCTATGCTACAGCTTTAATATTTTTCAACTGGAGGTGAAGTGGCACAGAGTGCACTTTTGTGTTCTTCTTGTCATTTCTTGTTATTTTATTATTCTAAGTCAGTATCAAAATTGACAGAACAAACATTATATCTATTAATTTGCAGAAAAATCAAAAATTTTTAAAACATGGAAGCAACTCAATTGCAACAAGGACAATCAAATGAAATCGGATACTTAAAAAATAACGGATTGACATTAAAAAATAATTAAAAAAATACTAATTCATTGGATAATTATAACAATCAATAGGATTTTCGTTGTTGTTTATTGGTAGACAAATTTTTTATGTCAAGATCATATTTTGATACTTTTAATTAATCACATGCTGCACTGGATTCTTCAGTCAATCTTTCTATTTCTAAATTTGTTTTTTATAAAATTCAGTGCAAAAAAAACTGATTCACACGCATATGTGGAAGAAAAAATTGATAGATAGCTATCGCCAGTTTTTTTTGAAGAACTAAATGTTGAATCAAATGTCAAAAAATGACGGTTTCAAAAGTGACATCTACCGAAATAGCGGGCTAATTAAAATAACATCTCTTATTGGAAAACCCTTTATATGACATTATTTGCTTCTTTCTAGAAAACAAGGAATATTTCCATCTTTGTTCAGCTTTGTCCTATCTTCTTATTAGGTTATCTTTGATCTAGAGTCTAGACTATATGACTGGACGCTTTTATTTTACAAAAGCACACACAACTTCATCCAAAACATGGTTTAATTTTAAAATTAATCTATATTAAATTCGTACGTGCCATAGGTTGGCCACCACAGATTTAGGATATCGTAAAAATTGGTCTAATGACCAATTCTAGTTTTTTTACTTATTTGTTTTCCTCGTTTATTGTGCGCAAACACCACCACCAACAATTTTTTTTGGTTCAACGTCAATCCCTAATCAAGAGACAACCACAGTTGCGGAACAAATAATAATGCATTGCGTTAGTAGGTTTGGTGTGTCTCATGAACTTCATTCATACCAGTGGCGAAGCTCCGAATCACAGACTTTCCAGGAGGTGGGTAAAATGCTGGGAATAAGAAAAACCAGAACAAATCCTCATACCCGCAAACTAATGGCATAGTGGAGCGCTTCAACGGAACATTGATCGAGCATCTAAGGAAGCGATTGGGATCGACATATGGCTTATAGACTAGTTGTTCACAAAAAGACTGGAATAACCCAAGCTAAGGTCATATTTGGAAGGCATATGCGTTTACCTGGCGACCTCAAGTTTAATACTTGCAGAGTTGAACAAAAGTTATCAGAAGACTATGTATCTGAGCTCAGAGAACAATTAGCTGCGGTGGACGCGGCCACAACGAAATCAGCAGCAAATACCGATCGGAGGAAGACCTACTATGACTTACGTGTTAATTTCGCAGGATTTAACGAAGGAGATCTTGTTTGGCTGTACAGCCCAAAACGATGTATAAGACGTTCTCCAAAATTACAACAACACTTGTAGGGATAGTATTCAGTGTTAACTAGAATTAATGACGTGGTATATAGGATTCAGCGTGGCACAAGACGCAAATGAAAAATCGGACATCTGGATCGCCTGTGTCAATACTACGAGCAGCGTACTACACTATGCAGTATGCTACAATTGAGCTACATAGTAAAAAATAATTCCCTAAAGTGAATGGCAACAATTTGTGCCACAAGGGTTAAGTATTTGTCGATAAGATTAGGGAAAGCTCCATATTGGAAAACGTAGATTAGGTTTTTATCCCCAAAATGTAGGTAGGTTTTTCTCCCTCAAATGTAGGGAATTTTTATTTCTTTCCCCTAAAATTTAGGGAATATTTCCTAAAATGTGGTGAACATTCCCTAAAATGGAGGGAACTTAAAAATTGTTTTTTGTTTTTCCTAAAATTTAAGGAATATTCCCTATATATCACCATACACAGTAAAAATAAAAAATTTGCATAGCTTAGGTATTTTTTTAATAAAATGAAGGGAATATTCCCTAAAATGTAGAAAATTTTACCTAAATTGTATGGAATATTCCTCTAAATTCTAGGAAATATTCCCTAAATTTTAGGAAAACATACCTAAGCTTTGTGGCAACAATTTGTGCAATTTTTATCGTGTAGACGATAGAACACCACCTCCTTTAAAAAACATAAAGCGTGAAACACAGTGCTGGCTTTTCCAACCTGGCCGGCCTCACCAACTTTGACAGTTCTGTAGAATATATGAGATCAGGTTATCAAGTTCCCAAGTTGGTGAGGCCGGCCAGGTTGAGGTTGAACTCGAGTAGGTCTACTTTCTAATCTGCTGGAACTTTGTCAGCTTTGACAGCTAATTTTTGTTATTATTTGATGCCAGTATTGTTTACGGGAAAAAGTGTACGGGAAATTTGTTGAAAAAAATTGGGAAATATATTTAACGTGAAAAGTTATTCCTGCTGTAGTAAATTATTACAAAATAATTTGAATTTTCGAGCCAACAGCGCAATCAACTGCTATCATATAGAAGTTGTCAAAGTTCGTATTGTGAGTTGCAAAAGTTTGCAAGGCTCATCAGGTTGAGGTTCTTCAGGTTATACTGAGGTCGAGGTTGGAAAAGTTAGCACTGTGTTTCTCGCTTAAGATTGAGCCAAATAGCTCATTTCTTATGGCCCATACTACTAAGTGGTACGGAAGTTATGTTGGTGCGCTGGACCCGCTCAAACACTCAAACAAAATATTGAAAAACAATATATGACTTGTTTTAATAACAATCTGTGAATTATATAACCGAAAAAATATTTCCATAAAAAATGTAGCATAATACTTAATTTATTGAATGTTCTCTTCTTCTTTTACGCACTTTATAGATTTTCTGGTGTCAAATACCTAAATTCATTGAATGTTCCATTGATTTGGGGAAGTTAAACTGATTTTCCCTTTATATTAGAGAAAATTACATTTATTTTTAGGGAAAAACGTGTCTTAAATTTAGCGAATAGTATTGTTCACAGTGTACTGACAGATAGTAACAGTGCTCATGTTGTCCCCACCTGTTGTGGAATTGACATCTGGCGGTGGGCAATTCGTTGAAAAAGTTCCTTAAATTTACAAATTGTGAATATCGCCGGATACCGCAAACTATCGGGCATTTAAGCAAGCAAGTTCTACCCAAGGTGAAAAGTGTTACGTACATCCCTTACCAAAAGAAATTACATACGTTACATACCCAATTTGATTAGACAATTGAGATTTGTTATATATATATACATGCGTACATACGTACATACCAACATTTAAATTATCGAAGAAATGTATAGCAAGCATGAATATACATAGGTACCTACATTTAAATTATCAAAGAAAAAACTAGCAAGCAATGAATATACATACGTACATTTCAATTACCAAAGAATTGCTAACAGGCATGAACAAACATATCTACATTGTTTAAGTTCATCATAATTTCACTCATTACTGACCTACACCACTTACTTACTCGTTTGAGGAAATAAGTGAAGGTAGATCGAGTGACGCCATACCACAGTATACATAGCCATACCCCTGCGCGAAAGAATTCACACACTGCAATATGATAACCTTGCCTTGCGCCAGCGGTAAAGCACAGGTGACCAAATTGATGGTTCACGATTTGAGTACGGTGTAGAAATAACAAGACAAAATGAATATTTACGGATGTACGTATGACAACGATGAATGACGTGATGCATGAAAGCCGGCTGCAAGCATCGAGAATAGGTGTTGCTTATGTATGTACATATAGCAAGCGCTGTGAGGAAATAAATTAAGAACTTAAGCTTTACTTCCTATAAGCAGTTAAGGTTAAATTTTACTATAAATATGTATTATAACGATTTAATTAAAAAGATGAGTTGCAATCGTAACTCACAACACACAACAAGTTGTTTTTACTAGGAGCAAAGCTATTCAGCTACTCCAATACACCACACTAGGAGCAAAGTTACATTAGCTACTCCACTACATCACGGAGCAAAGCTACATTAGCTACTCCACTCATTAAGATAGGAGCAAAGCTACTATAGCTACTCCATTCACTAAACACAGGAACAAAGCTGTTTAGCTAAATCAACGTACCTACAGCCATCGTGCCGTTACGAAGGAGAGCTAATAAGGTATCGCAGCAGTCAGATCAACAAATAATGTGCTTGTATGAGAGTACTTGTCTATAGTTTTATAGCAAGTACTTCATAAACTCGAAACAAGTTTCCTCGCAAAGAAACTACTAATGGGCCATCCCAGACGAGTATTCTTGATGCAAAATGCAAACCGGTTTAACAACAGAGTACGCGCCTCCGCATGGGTATTCTTGCTGCAGGCTTTCATTTATATAAGAATAGGGGACTATGAATGTGTGCGTGCAAATCAAGAATGAAATCAGATATTTCATGATAATTCTCGAACCCCACTGAACAAGAAATATTTCGTTGCGGTTGTATTAGTGCGGCACAACAAGTGAATACCATTTGATTTTTGATGCAAAATTTCTCTCCAAAGTGCAGCACAATTGTAGAGATTTCTCTCTGCTTCTTTTACATCTTCCCTAAAAAACCGGTTTGCATTTTGCATCAAGAATACTCGTCTGGGATGGCCCAATAGAAGGAAACGTGCTCTAACGGCGCATCTAATCACATATTCCCTCCGTCTGCATTATCTAAGCAGCGACGAAGTTTTTCCTCTGAAAATTTTCGTCATTCAGCCACAGCCTGCACTCTGGCACCAAACAGAGTGAGACTTGGCCAAAGCAGGGCCACGCAGGCCATAGTCAGAAGGTCAAATAAACGTAACATGACAATCATCAAATAAGATCAAAAAGAATACATAGATTTTCTTGGACTATGTACAGTCAGAAAGCGCCCACACTAAATATTCCTGTTCCTTTAAGGAAAGCCTATGTGTACCACGAAGGTAAAAAGAGAAATTAAATAATTAAATAAAGAAAAGTAATGAAAACCGCGACAAGGCACAATTTTTTTATGAGATTTAAATTTAATTTGCATAATATAATGAAGTAAACGATTTTCTTATTAACTAAAATACATACATAGTAACTGCATAACTCTGTGGCGACTCGTGGTCGTATTAAATATGTTTTATGCACTCCTCCGATTCCTCTGGCACTACCTTGCAATCAAAATTATTTTCGTCAAAAAATTATTTCGTTAAGCACTGCGTTGCGTTACGTGTTCGAAGTTTTGTGAGTAGGCCAGATTTTTTAAATTGTTTTTTAATTTTTCTCCATTGTCACTCTCGCTTGGATTTTGTAAAAAGATAGATAAAAAAATTGATAAAAGATTTAGAAATAAAGAGTATACTGATATTTCATTAAAATAAAGCCGAGAATAAGTTGTGTTATTTAACAATAAAAATAAATATAAAAATATATCGAACCGTATTTAAAAGTGTTGTTATTTTTGGGAAAACAACTAAATTCCCATATTGGTGACCCCGACGTGATTAATTGTAAGCGACTTCTGGTTTCCCCCCTCCAGCGGTAAGGGACCGAAGAGTTGCCTACAAGTGTAAAATAGCCCTAATTGGAGCCAGGAGCAGTTTTTTCTGTCCTTATCCCGTTTCAACCAAAGGTGGTAGCATCCAGTTTCGCAAATTTTCAAGAGGAGGCAGCCTGCGCTACAAAACGCACAGAGCTTATCAAGATAAGTGTTCGAGGCTTCCCGAAGTAGGCATCTAATTCCGCAAATTTTAAGAGGAGGCAGCCTGCGCTACGGAACGCACAGAGCTAACCAGGATAAGTGTTCGAGGCTTCTCGAAGCAGAAAATATTTTATATGTTATTTATTGATTTTTTTTCATATATTTATTTACATATACATATAGACATTAAGTTTTGCAATTTTTGTTCGAATATTATCTCTGCATATATACGTTTTTCTTGCAATTCTTTTCAAATTTTGTCTCTATATATTCTCGTTTAACCTGTCACGTTTTAAGAATCTGTTTTCTTTCTCTAAGTTTTTCTTAGTATAGCTCCCTTGAGCAGTGTAAAAGTTTTGTTTGTAACGTATACGTAACGCATTCGGGTTTTGTTAAGTATCGCGAGTTTTTGGTAGAGTTTTTGAAGTGTTGTGTTGTGGTTCCAGAGTTGGAGGAAGTGCTAATTTCAAATCATGAGTTTGACCAACGATTCGTCGATCGTCTCCAACGATTCACAGGTCGTCGCCTCTCCACCGGCGAATCTCGGGGCGGTTGCTGTGAGGCCTACTCCGTTCTGGAAGCAAGCACCGGAACTATGGTTTTGTCAACTGGAAGCTCAGTTTGAGCTTGCAGCTATTACACAAGACAGGACCAAGTTCAACATAGCAGTCAGTGCGTTGGATATGGATGTGGTACGTGTGGTGAGTGACGTGGTCTTCAACCCGCCGTCTGTGGATCGATACAAGATGCTAAAGGAGATGTTGATTTCTCGCCTGTCCGGTAGCGAGCAACAGAAGATCCAACAATTACTCACAGAGATGTCTCTTGGTGATCTCAAGCCCTCGCAATTGCTTCGTGAGATGCAGTCTCAAAATCAAGGACGATTAAGTGACCCAGTGCTTAAAACGCTGTGGCTTCAACGATTGTCATCACAGATGCAAGCTATCCTCGCCTGTAATCCCGGATCTCTCTCTGAACTTGCAACATGCGCCGACAAAATTGCAGAAGTCCGGCCATCTCCAGAACTGTATTCCGTGCGTAACCCGTTTGCAAAATCTGGCGATGCATCGCTCGGCTTGTTGGTCAACCGGATTAACGCCTTGATGCAAGTCATCGAAGATAAAGTCATTACTCATCATGGGCCTTCTACCAGCAAACCCCGTAGTAGGTCTACAAGTCGTCAGCGAGACCATCATGGTTTTGCAAGTTCTGCCAATCGGCAGGGCTTATGCTGGTATCATCAGCGTTACGCTAGCAAGGCCAGCAAATGCATTCCTCCGTGCAACTTCAACAAAATTAATGCAGGTAAGCAAAATTCTAATCTGTCTTCACACTAATCGGCCCCCCAACCTTTGGCGAGTGGAAGGCAGGCCTCTTACAACAATCGCCTATACATTTTCGACCAATCTTCTAGGCAATACTATCTGGTGGATACAGGAGCCGATATTTCAGTTATTCCGGCTACAAAATTTAACAAGAGCTTTCGCAGCGATTTTTACCTTTCGGCAGCAAACTCGACCACCATTTTTACTTATGGTAAAAAACTTTTAACTTTAGATTTGGGCTTACGTCGAAATTTCCAGTGGCAATTTGTTATAGCTGATATTCCTAAGCCTATCTTGGGAGCTGATTTTCTTGGCCACTACGGACTTCTGGTGGATGTTAAAAAGCGTCATCTCGTTGACCCTCTAACGTCACTAAAAACTCCTGCTCGTCTT
This sequence comes from Dioctria rufipes, assembly GCA_963924295.1. Lineage (NCBI taxonomy): Eukaryota > Metazoa > Arthropoda > Insecta > Diptera > Asilidae > Dioctria > Dioctria rufipes. The sequence continues at coordinate 82,632,056 of OZ002741.1, read as the reverse complement.
GTAAAAGCCGAAAATTTTTTGTTGTCAATCTTAATCACACCCACAGTTGATCCGCAGGTTCAAAAGTTGCTGCAAGAATTCAGATCGATTACCATCGACAATGGCTTCACTAGACCCGTGGCACACAAGGTAACCCACCACATTGTTACTACTGGACCTCCTGTGGTCTCGAAAGCACGTCGTTTACCTTCAGACAAACTTCTCGCTGCCAAGAAGGAGTTCGACTTCCTGCTCAAACAAGGCATTTGTCGACCCTCCGACAGCTGCTGGTCCTCACCATTGCATATGGTGGCAAAAAAGAACGAGGAATGGAGGCCTTGTGGAGATTATAGGCGTTTGAATGCCTGCACTGTCCCAGATCGCTATCCTATACCTCATATACAGGATTTTGCACATCAGCTCGAAGGATGCTTATTTTTTTTTCAACTTTGGATCTAGCGAAGGCGTATCACCAAATTCCAGTTGAACCTAAAGACATCCCTAAGACTGCAATTTGTACACCTATTGGTTTATACGAATTCGTTCGTATGACTTTCGGACTTTGCAATGCAGCACAAACGTTCCAGAGATTTATTCACTCTGTACTCCGCAATTTACCTTTCTGTTTTGTCTATCTTGATGATGTTTTAGTTGCATCAAAATCAGTAGAAGATCATTTTGATCATCTTAGGCAAATTTTTAATCGTTTCAAGGAACATGGCTTATTTATAAATATGGATAAATGCATATTTTTACAGAAACAAATTCTTTTTCTTGGCCTTATTATTAATCAGCATGGTATCAGACCCTCTCCTGAACGCGTGGAAGCTATATCCAAGTTTAAACGTCCCGAAACTGTTAAGGAACTACGACGTTTCCTTGGTATGGTGAACTTCTACCGTCGTTTCCTTCCTTTCGCCGCACATCACCAAGCTAAACTTAACGCCTATCTTACTGGTTCCAAGAAGGACGGCGCTCGAAACGTTGATTGGTCGGAGGAATCTATGAAATCATTTGAGTTGGTCAAACAGCAGCTGAGCCATGCCACTCTGCTGGCACATCCTTCAACTTTTGCAACTATAGCTGTTGTGGTAGACGCCTCTGGCGTCGCACTGGGAGCAGGGGTTCAGCAGAAAAAAGATGCTGGTTGGCAGCCCTTGGCTTTCTTCTCAGTCAAGCTCTCTCTAGCTCAGGCCAAATACAGCGCCTACGATCGAGAACTTCTCGCAGCATACAGTGCCATTAAATATTTTCGATTTTTCCTTGAAGGAAGAAGTTTCGTGTTATTCACTGATCACAAACCTTTAACTTTCGCTTTTCAACAAAATTCAGACAAAGCATCACCACGCCAATTGCGACACCTAGACTTTATGGGCCAATTTACCACCGATATTCGGCATATTTCCGGTAAGGATAATGTAGTCGCCGATGCTTTGTCTCGTGTTGACGAAATTCAGGTATCCAGTGCCATCGATTTCAAAGGCATTGCTGAAAAACAATCTACCGATCAGGAACTTAACCAACTGATGCAAAATTCCTCCCTCAAATTCAAAAAGGTCCTCATTTCTGGTTCAGACATTTTCTGCGAGGATTCCCCTAAAGGTTTGCGGCCTTTCATTCCTGAAATTTTTCGGAAACAGATTTTTAATTTGGTACATTCTCTTTCTCACCCTAGTATTCGATCGACAACCAAGATGACCACTGCTCAATATTTCTGGCCCTCCATTAAGAAGGACGTCCGCAACTGGACTCAAAATTGCCTCTCTTGTCAGAAGAGCAAAGTGTCTAGACACGTTAGGAGTTCTTTTAGTAAATTCCCCGTGTGTTCAAACCGTTTCGAAGTAATCCACATTGATCTAATTGGCCCTTTACCACCTTCACAAAATTTTAGGTACTGCCTAACCATCATCGATCGGTATTCACGTTGGCCTGAAGCTATTCCTATTTCAGATATTAGCGCCGTCACTGTTGCTGAGGTGCTCTGTCAAAATTGGATAGCACGTTTTGGCATCCCTAAAATTATTATTGCTGATCAAGGTTCGCAGTTCGAATCGCAACTTTTTACCGAATTAGCTAAATTTTACGGTTTCAAGCGTTCTAGGACCACTGCATACCATCCTCAGGCAAACGGATGCGTTGAACGTTGGCACAGGACCTTAAAAGCAGCAATTATGTGTCACCAGAATAAATCTTGGTCAAGGATTTTACACCTCGTCTTGTTTGGGCTACGTTCCGTTTTCAAGGAAGAATTCGGTACTACGGCAGCAGAGATGGTTTACGGAGAGAATATTCGATTACCTTACAATTTCTTTCAAAATTCTAAAGTTTTCAAACCCCAAAGCGATTTTGTAACAACTCTGCGTGATTCTATGGCCCAAATCAAACCTATTCCTGCTTCAAACCACTCTTTAACAAAATTTTTCAGATTCAAAGAAGTAGTTACACTATGTTCATTCTGCGACACTTTTTCCATACAAAAAGTGTCCGGAAATTTCAAACTATTTTGCTGGCTCTGGACTGGGTTCTGGGCCACTGAGGGGGATTCCGTCTAGTGGTATACGTCACAGGGCATGCCTGGAGAATTCCTTTCCTACCGTATGGCTGACCAGGAGATGACGCCAACCTTTTGTTTGATCTGGTCTTGGAGGCTACAATTTGACCTTTGACCTTTCCTGTGTCTGGGTGCTGGAGGTTGTCTGAGAGCTTTAGTGACAATATCTGATATCGGGGCTGTATACTTGTAAGCATGAGTTTGTTGTTAGTTGTTTACTTTAGTATGAGTGCCTGTGGTGTGTTGGGCTGGGCTGCTTGGTGGCTGAGTCTGGACCACTTTTTCCATACAAAAAGTGTCCGGAAATTTCAAACTATTTTGCTGGCTCTGGACTGGGTTCTGGGCCACTGAGGGGGATTCCGTCTAGTGGTATACGTCACAGGGCATGCCTGGAGAATTCCTTTCCTACCGTATGGCGGACCGGGAGATGACGCCAACCTTTTGTTTGATCTGGTCTTGGAGGCTACAATTTGACCTTTGACCTTTCCTGTGTCTGGGTGCTGGAGGTTGTCTGAGAGCTTTAGTGACAATATGTGATATCGGATATGTATACTTGTAAGCATGAGTTTGTTGTTAGTTGTTTACTTTAGTATGAGTGCCTGTGGTGTGTTGGGCTGGGCTACTTGGTGGTTGAGTCTGGCCCACTTTTTCCATACAAAAAGTGCAAGGTAGATTCCAACTATTTTGATGGCTCTGGATCGTGGTTCTGGGGAGGGGAGAGGAGAGGGGAGGGGAGGCGGCCGAGGTCGGTTTTGCACTGAAAAGTTGACATCATCTTGCAGTTTTCTGAGCAATCTTGAGGTGGTTCTGAGGCCGCTTTTGTACTGAAAATTAACATTATACTGTGACAGTACCATACAAAAAGTGTCCGGAAATTTCAAACTATTTTGCTGGCTCTGGACTGGGTTCTGGGCAACTGAGGGGGATTCCGTCTGGTGGTATACGTCACAGGGCCTGCCTGGGGGAATTCCTTTCCTACCGTCTGGCTGAAGCTCTAAACATTTGTGAAGGGGTGCGTAGCTTTATTGGTGGAGGTTTCTAGTTAAGTTGATCTGGTCTTGGAGGCTACAATTTGACCTTGAGATGCCCCTCCTGTGTCTGGCTACTGCAGATTTGCTGAGAGCTTTAGTGGGAATATCTGATACTATGACTAGGACTGTCTGGGGCGTGTTGGATTGGGCTACGTTACCTGTACCAAGGCTTGGGTGGAATGTGTGTGTATGTGGCTTAAGTAATGATGTGAAATGCCCTAAGCGAGCTTATATCGGGGCTGTATACTTGTCAGCTTGAGTTTGTTGTTAGTTGTTTACTTTAGTATGAGTGCCTGTGGTGTGTTGGGCTGGGCTACTTGGTGGCTGAGCAAACGTTACCTAAGGCGTGGATGCATGTGTGCAACTGTGTATTTATGTGGATGAGAAATGTTATGAAATTCCCTAAGTGAATTAGTGTAATTACTATAAGTAATAATGCAAGTTAATCCTAGAATATTTTTGTTCATACCAATAGATTCTAGAAGGTGTCAGTGGGGGTCTTAGTAATAGGGGTGGACAAATTTTTTATCAGAAATCCTCTACGGGCTATGGGTTTCGAGATATTAGTGATCTTACCTTTTGAGGTATAATTAGTAGTAGTAATAATTCAAGTTAACCCTAGGATATTTTTTGTCCATGCCAATAGTATTAGTACTATGGGGTAAAAATTTTCATCAGAAATCCTCTACGGGCTATGGTTCGAGATATTAGCTATCTTACCTTCTCAGGTATAATTAATATTAGTAGCTCAAAAACAAACAGAAAACAACAAAAAACAACAACAACTATAACCTAAGTTGTGGATTAAAGATTTGATGATATTAATCTGTAGGTGCCTTTTATAAACATGATTGCACCATGTAACCATATATCTAAAAATAGATCAGGTGAAGCTGGTTGGGGTGAATGTAGGTAGATATGTTGACTTAGATATGTAATGGAAATTAGTAAATGCTTAATTTTGCTCTTCAGGTGTAATGCTTCTAATTTGATTCCTTGCATAAACAAATTCGTACAGTACAGTAAAGTAAACAAATTCGCAGTCGAATAATGTAAACAAATTCGCACAGCGGCCGAGTAAAGTAAACAAATTGAGTGATTTATGACAGATTCCTAATTTCTTTAGTTGAAAACAACAACAACTGATATTAATCTGTAGGATATGATGTTTTAGATGAGTAGTGGAAGTTATAATTGAATATTTCTTTTGCTAAAAAAAAAACAACAACAACAACTATAACGTAAGTTGTGGATTAAAAATTTTTTATAAACAAGAGGGAACATGCTATGATATTCGATATCTAAAAATAGATCACGGCTGCTTCGGATGTTAAGAAACATGAAGTAATAGAAATTAAAGCCTTATCAGAAAATTTTCGACGTAGGTGTGTGTATGTGTATGTATTGAAAATTCTTAGGTTATATGAAAAACTGTTTTTTTAATTTCAATAAAATTCCTTTTTGGGCAGGTTAAATTTAAAGTTTTGATCACCTATGATATCAATGTGAGGTGATACTAATATAGTATGATATGTTGTCTTAGAAGAGTAGTGAAAGTTCTATGGGTATAGCAAAAGACTTTTCATCAAATTTTTGGTGATAAGGTGTAATGGCATGACCAGTGTTGCAGGTGGAGGTTGAGCGTGGGTACTGTAAGTTGTGTATATATTAATTGTGTTGTATATTAATCTAGTAGGATATGAAAGCTTTAGTGAAGAGCGTGGAAGAGGATAGTATTATGTGTTTACCTTTAAATCTTAAGTTAGGTTGAGAGTGGGTTAAATTAAAAGCATTGATGATAGAAGATAGTGCTATGATATAAGTAATGGAAATTGTATGGGAGCAGTAAAAGAATAATTTTTGGTTGTCAGGTGTAATGTGACTCGGTGGCTAGATAAGAACGTGTTAATTTCATGTTCATAATATGATCTTGTGGTAAGCATATGAAGGTAGCAGAGTTTTTTTTATAAATCAAGCAGTTACGCTGTTATGAGATTTGATTGTCTCCTATATCTAAAAAAATATTCCACATGAAGCTGATATAGTTACTATTAGGGCAGATACATTCTTTACTTACCATTAAGTTGAGAGTGGGTTAAATTAAAAGCTTTGATAGAACAACGCTGTGTTATGATATTAATGTAGTATGATATGTTATTTGAGGTGAGCAGTGGGAGTTGTATGGGATCTATGAATAAGGAGTACAATCCTAATCAGCAATCTCGCTGGATATTTATCTCCTCAAAAGTATCATCCAAATGGTGGAGTATGAAGGAAGAAATAGTTGATAATTCTACAAGCCCATAGTGAAGATCGTGGTGCGGGGTTTAGAGTGGGTACTGTAAGTTATGTATTAAGTTAAATGGATGGTGTTTGGTATTTATCTCCTCGTCTTGCTTCAATTATCACTATTAAGCGATGTGTGCCGCAGAAAATATATTAAGTCTAGCCTAGTCTAAAATATGTATTGTAAATAAAAATTGTATCATGGTTATAATGCCATTTATTGAAATAATTTGTTTTAATTGTATTATAGCTTAAGTCTAAAGTCTTTTTTCTTTAGTTCAGCAAGGCCAAGATTTCATAGATATAGATTGATCCTTATAATGAATATTCCTTATGCCTTTACACCAATGTGGCGTTAAAAGGTTCGTGGTGCACCACTTTCACAAATAACATCTCTCCATCTTTACTTTTTGCGATCTTTGTTGGAATATCCTGATTTTTCGACCTGTTGGTAGGGGACAGTCGACTCGTTTTTGGATGAAAAACTTTCTTCTTTATTTCTGGAAAGCGTCGATTTCATAGATGTAGACTGAGCCTTATATGAATATTCTTTACTCCTTTCATCCGTAGGCTTTAGGCTTTAGAAGGTTTGTAGTGTCCTTAGAGCTCATGTTGAAATTATTGCGTAATTAGCTTGCCAAGAAACAGTGATCTGTTTGGATAAAGAGCAAAATATGAATTGAAAAAACAAGTTATGAAACTACTATTTATATGTATTTGGCACATTGTCTTGACCTCTGACGTCACCTTAACCTTTGAAACCGAAAGTGTCTGCTCTTGGGTTCAGTTGGATGATGAGTAGTGCAAGTTGTATGGGAGATTATAATTAGCTGTGAGTAAACTGTAAAGAAGAAGATTTCTGGTAACAGTATGTTCCATACATAATCTTACAGGTGCAAGAAAATTTTATAAAAATCTGGTAACTGCATTTCCTTATAAACCTTATATAAATTCATATGTGACCAAACCGAGCTATAGATTTTTGTTCTAGATGAATGCACATTATATATAATATCTGAAAATAGATAGCAGCAATATGAAAGGCTATAAGAATTTGGTTGCAGTATATTCTATACAAAATCTAATAACCATAAGAAAATTTTATAAGAATCTGGTACCATGCTCAGTTCACAATTTAAAAAGTAGAAGAAAATTGTATAAGAATCTGGTAATAGTATGTTCCATACAAAATCTAACAAGCGAAAGAAAATTTTATAAGAATCTGGTAAGAATCTGGTAACAGTATGTTCCATACAAAATCTAACAGGCAGAAGAAAATTTTATTAGAATATTGTACAGTATGTTCCAAAGAAAAATCCAAGATTTTATGCATTTCCTGATGGGTAAGCCTTATATAAATCCATATGTTCTATATAAAAAATCGGTATATAAATATCCGTTAAAAAATTAGTTAGGGTATACAGTGATTTTAAAAAATTCGTATCTCCAAAACGGTGCCGAGAACCAAAATCCAAAATCTACTAGGTAGCAGGCAATTTTATAAGAATCTGGTATGTTCTATACAAAATCTAAAAGGGGAAGGGAAAATTGCACGAGAGTTTGGTTAGTGGTTAGTGTATTCCCGAATGCTGAACTGTTAAGATGGATATTGAAGAGTTTTTAGGAGAATATAATAACATTTTACTCGATGAGCATAAGAAACAAATTCAAGAATGCTATAACTTTTTAAAATTATATGAAAATATTGAAAACGTCGAGTCAAAATTTGGTGAACACTATATAAGCTGCCCTTGGTCAAGAGACGATTCAACGGATGGACCAGATACATGTGAATGTTGTGGTGTTGCTAGATGCCTAAAACAAGTTGTGAAGCTATATAAATTCTACCAAACATTGACAAAAAGTAATTACGAGCCATGCCTTAAAAAGTGCGATTTAACTTAGCACTAGAAATTCCCATTTTGTATACTTGGAGAGCTCATAAAGAATCATGTAAACTTACACTGTATGCGGATGTTGATTTCAACAACAGATTCATCAAACACAGGAAATTTTGATTACATACAGCTCTGTACCATAAGATTATAAGAATTAATACTTTTTAATTTTTAATAAATGATATTTTATATATGGCCTTCTTTTTATTCAATTTCCCATACTAAGTCCGGAACTCCCGAATAATGTTTGACCACTACAACGGGTGGAGGTGGCGGTGGGTGGTGGTGAGTGGTGGTGGTGGGTGGTGGGTGGAGGTGGTGGTGGTGGTGGTGGTGGTGGGGTGGTATTGGTTGCGGTGGTGGGTGCCTGGTCTTGGATGGCGCTTGAAACGGATATTTGACGCGTGGCATCAATGTGACGTTGACCTCTGACGTCACCTTTACCTATGAGACCAACCGGAAGTGAGGGCAGATAACAGCTTAACAGCTTTTAAACAGCTCTGATAACAGCTTAATAGCTTATAAAACAGGTCTGATAACAGCTTAACAGCTTATAAAACAGGTCTGATAACAGCTTAACAGCTTTTTAAACAGGTCTGATAACAGCTTAACAGCTTATAAAACAGGTCTGATAACAGCTTAACAGCTTTTTAAACAGGTCTGATAACAGCTTAACAGCTTATAAAACAGGTCTGATAACAGCTTAACAGCTTTTTAAACAGGTCTGATAACAGCTTAACAGCTTATAAAACAGGTCTGATAACAGCTTAACAGCTTATAAAACAGGTCTGATAACAGCTTAACAGCTTTTTAAACAGGTCTGATAACAGCTTAACAGCTTATAAAACAGGCCTGATAACAGCTTAACAGCTTTTAAAACAGGTCTGGTAACAGCTTAGCAGCTTATAAAACAGGTCTGGCAACAGCTTAACAGCTTATAAAACAGCTTTTTCGAAAAAGCTGTTTAAAAGCTGTTAAGCTGTTATCAGAGCTGTTTAAAAAGCTGCTAAGCTGTTATCAGAGCTGTTTAAAAAGCTGTTAAGCTGTTATCAGACCTGTTTTATAAGCTGTTAAGCTGTTATCAGACCTGTTTAAAAAGCTGTTAAGCTGTTATCAGACCTGTTTTATAAGCTGTTAAGCTGTTATCAGACCTGTTTTATAAGCTGTTAAGCTGTTATCAGACCTGTTTAAAAAGCTGTTAAGCTGTTATCAGACCTGTTTTATAAGCTGTTAAGCTGTTATCAGACCTGTTTAAAAAGCTGTTAAGCTGTTATCAGACCTGTTTTATAAGCTGTTAAGCTGTTATCAGACCTGTTTAAAAAGCTGTTAAGCTGTTATCAGACCTGTTTTATAAGCTGTTAAGCTGTTATCAGACCTGTTTAAAAAGCTGTTAAGCTGTTATCAGACCTGTTTTATAAGCTGTTAAGCTGTTATCAGACCTGTTTTATAAGCTGTTAAGCTGTTATCAGAGCTGTTTAAAAGCTGTTAAGCTGTTATCTGCCCTCACTTCCGGTTGGTCTCATAGGTAAAGGTGACGTCAGAGGTCAGCGTCACATTGATGCCACGCGTCAAATATCCGTTTCAAGCGCCATCCAAGACCAGGCACCCACCACCGCAACCAATACCACCCCACCACCACCACCACCACCACCACCACCTCCACCCACCACCCACCACCACCACTCACCACCACCCACCGCCACCTCCACCCGTTGTAGTGGTCAAACATTATTCGGGAGTTCCGGACTTAGTATGGGAAATTGAATAAAAAGAAGGCCATATATAAAATATCATTTATTAAAAATTAAAAAGTATTAATTCTTATAATCTTATGGTACAGAGCTGTATGTAATCAAAATTTCCTGTGTTTGATGAATCTGTTGTTGAAATCAACATCCGCATACAGTGTAAGTTTACATGATTCTTTATGAGCTCTCTAAGTATACAAAATGGGAATTTCTAGTGCTAAGTTAAATCGCACTTTTTAAGGCATGGCTCGTAATTACTTTTTGTCAATGTTTGGTAGAATTTATATAGCTTCACAACTTGTTTTAGGCATCTAGCAACACCACAACATTCACATGTATCTGGTCCATCCGTTGAATCGTCTCTTGACCAAGGGCAGCTTATATAGTGTTCACCAAATTTTGACTCGACTTTTTCAATATTTTCATATAATTTTAAAAAGTTATAGCATTCTTGAATTTGTTTCTTATGCTCATCGAGTAAAATGTTATTATATTCTCCTAAAAACTCTTCAATATCCATCTTAACAGTTCAGCATTCGGGAATACACTAACCACTAACCAAACTCTCGTGCAATTTTCCCTTCCCCTTTTAGATTTTGTATAGAACATACCAGATTCTTATAAAATTGCCTGCTACCTAGTAGATTTTGGATTTTGGTTCTCGGCACCGTTTTGAAGATAAGAATTTTTTAAAATCACTGTATACCCTAACTAATTTTTTAACGGATATTTATATACCGATTTTTTATATAGAACATATGGATTTATATAAGGCTTACCCATCAGGAAATGCATAAAATCTTGGATTTTTCTTTGGAACATACTGTACAAGATTCTAATAAAATTTTCTTCTGCCTGTTAGATTTTGTATGGAACATACTGTTACCAGATTCTTACCAGATTCTTATAAAATTTTCTTTCGCTTGTTAGATTTTGTATGGAACATACTATTACCAGATTCTTATACAATTTTCTTCTACTTTTTAAATTGTGAACTGAGCATGGTACCAGATTCTTATAAAATTTTCTTATGGTTATTAGATTTTGTATAGAATATACTGCAACCAAATTCTTATAGCCTTTCATATTGCTGCTATCTATTTTCAGATATTATATATAATGTGCATTCATCTAGAACAAAAATCTATAGCTCGGTTTGGTCACATATGAATTTATATAAGGTTTATAAGGAAATGCAGTTACCAGATTTTTATAAAATTTTCTTGCACCTGTAAGATTATGTATGGAACATACTGTTACCAGAAATCTTCTTCTTTACAGTTTACTCACAGCTAATTATAATCTCCCATACAACTTGCACTACTCATCATCCAACTGAACCCAAGAGCAGACACTTTCGGTTTCAAAGGTTAAGGTGACGTCAGAGGTCAAGACAATGTGCCAAATACATATAAATAGTAGTTTCATAACTTGTTTTTTCAATTCATATTTTGCTCTTTATCCAAACAGATCACTGTTTCTTGGCAAGCTAATTACGCAATAATTTCAACATGAGCTCTAAGGACACTACAAACCTTCTAAAGCCTAAAGCCTACGGATGAAAGGAGTAAAGAATATTCATATAAGGCTCAGTCTACATCTATGAAATCGACGCTTTCCAGAAATAAAGAAGAAAGTTTTTCATCCAAAAACGAGTCGACTGTCCCCTACCAACAGGTCGAAAAATCAGGATATTCCAACAAAGATCGCAAAAAGTAAAGATGGAGAGATGTTATTTGTGAAAGTGGTGCACCACGAACCTTTTAACGCCACATTGGTGTAAAGGCATAAGGAATATTCATTATAAGGATTAATCTATATCTATGAAATCTTGGCCTTGCTGAACTAAAGAAAAAAGACTTTAGACTTAAGCTATAATACAATTAAAACAAATTATTTCAATAAATGGCATTATAACCATGATACAATTTTTATTTACAATACATATTTTAGACTAGGCTAGACTTAATATATTTTCTGCGGCACACATCTCTTAATAGTGATAATTGAAGCAAGACGAGGAGATAAATACCAAACACCATCCATTTAACTTAATACATAACTTACAGTACCCACTCTAAACCCCGCACCACGATCTTCACTATGGGCTTGTAGAATTATCAACTATTTCTTCCTTCATACTCCACCATTTGGATGATACTTTTGAGGAGATAAATATCCAGCGAGATTGCTGATTAGGATTGTACTTCTTATTCATAGATCCCATACAACTCCCACTGCTCACCTCAAATAACATATCATACTACATTAATATCATAACACAGCGTTGTTCTATCAAAGCTTTTAATTTAACCCACTCTCAACTTAATGGTAAGTAAAGAATGTATCTGCCCTAATAGTAACTATATCAGCTTCATGTGGAATATTTTTTTAGATATAGGAGACAATCAAATCTCATAACAGCGTAACTGCTTGATTTATAAAAAAAACTCTGCTACCTTCATATGCTTACCACAAGATCATATTATGAACATGAAATTAACACGTTCTTATCTAGCCACCGAGTCACATTACACCTGACAACCAAAAATTATTCTTTTACTGCTCCCATACAATTTCCATTACTTATATCATAGCACTATCTTCTATCATCAATGCTTTTAATTTAACCCACTCTCAACCTAACTTAAGATTTAAAGGTAAACACATAATACTATCCTCTTCCACGCTCTTCACTAAAGCTTTCATATCCTACTAGATTAATATACAACACAATTAATATATACACAACTTACAGTACCCACGCTCAACCTCCACCTGCAACACTGGTCATGCCATTACACCTTATCACCAAAAATTTGATGAAAAGTCTTTTGCTATACCCATAGAACTTTCACTACTCTTCTAAGACAACATATCATACTATATTAGTATCACCTCACATTGATATCATAGGTGATCAAAACTTTAAATTTAACCTGCCCAAAAAGGAATTTTATTGAAATTAAAAAAACAGTTTTTCATATAACCTAAGAATTTTCAATACATACACATACACACACCTACGTCGAAAATTTTCTGATAAGGCTTTAATTTCTATTACTTCATGTTTCTTAACATCCGAAGCAGCCGTGATCTATTTTTAGATATCGAATATCATAGCATGTTCCCTCTTGTTTATAAAAGATTTTTAATCCACAACTTTCGTTATAGTTGTTGTTGTTGTTTTTTTTTTAGCAAAAGAAATATTCAATTATAACTTTCACTACTCATCTAAAACATCATATCCTACAGATTAATATCAGTTGTTGTTGTTTTCAACTAAAGAAATTAGGAATCTGTCATAAATCACTCAATTTGTTTACTTTACTCGGCCGCTGTGCGAATTTGTTTACATTATTCGACTGCGAATTTGTTTACTTTACTGTACTGTACGAATTTGTTTATGCAAGGAATCAAATTAGAAGCATTACACCTGAAGAGCAAAATTAAGCATTTACTAATTTCCATTACATATCTAAGTCAACATATCTACCTACATTCACCCCAACCAGCTTCACCTGATCTATTTTTAGATATATGGTTACATGGTGCAATCATGTTTATAAAAGGCACCTACAGATTAATATCATCAAATCTTTAATCCACAACTTAGGTTATAGTTGTTGTTGTTTTTTGTTGTTTTCTGTTTGTTTTTGAGCTACTAATATTAATTATACCTGAGAAGGTAAGATAGCTAATATCTCGAACCATAGCCCGTAGAGGATTTCTGATGAAAATTTTTACCCCATAGTACTAATACTATTGGCATGGACAAAAAATATCCTAGGGTTAACTTGAATTATTACTACTACTAATTATACCTCAAAAGGTAAGATCACTAATATCTCGAAACCCATAGCCCGTAGAGGATTTCTGATAAAAAATTTGTCCACCCCTATTACTAAGACCCCCACTGACACCTTCTAGAATCTATTGGTATGAACAAAAATATTCTAGGATTAACTTGCATTATTACTTATAGTAATTACACTAATTCACTTAGGGAATTTCATAACATTTCTCATCCACATAAATACACAGTTGCACACATGCATCCACGCCTTAGGTAACGTTTGCTCAGCCACCAAGTAGCCCAGCCCAACACACCACAGGCACTCATACTAAAGTAAACAACTAACAACAAACTCAAGCTGACAAGTATACAGCCCCGATATAAGCTCGCTTAGGGCATTTCACATCATTACTTAAGCCACATACACACACATTCCACCCAAGCCTTGGTACAGGTAACGTAGCCCAATCCAACACGCCCCAGACAGTCCTAGTCATAGTATCAGATATTCCCACTAAAGCTCTCAGCAAATCTGCAGTAGCCAGACACAGGAGGGGTATCTCAAGGTCAAATTGTAGCCTCCAAGACCAGATCAACTTAACTAGAAACCTCCACCAATAAAGCTACGCACCCCTTCACAAATGTTTAGAGCTTCAGCCAGACGGTAGGAAAGGAATTCCCCCAGGCAGGCCCTGTGACGTATACCACCAGACGGAATCCCCCTCAGTTGCCCAGAACCCAGTCCAGAGCCAGCAAAATAGTTTGAAATTTCCGGACACTTTTTGTATGGTACTGGCACAGTATAATGTTAATTTTCAGTACAAAAGCGGCCTCAGAACCACCTCAAGATTGCTCAGAAAACTGCAAGATGATGTCAACTTTTCAGTGCAAAACCGACCTCGGCCCCCTCCCCTCCCCTCTCCTCTCCCCTCCCCAGAACCACGATCCAGAGCCATCAAAATAGTTGGAATCTACCTTGCACTTTTTGTATGGAAAAAGTGGGCCAGACTCAACCACCAAGTAGCCCAGCCCAACACACCACAGGCACTCATACTAAAGTAAACAACTAACAACAAACTCATGCTTACAAGTATACATACCCGATATCACATATTGTCACTAAAGCTCTCAGACAACCTCCAGCACCCAGACACAGGAGAGGTCAAAGGCCAAATTGTAGCCTCCAAGACCAGATCAAACAAAAGGTTGGCGTCATCTCCCGGTCCGCCATACGGTAGGAAAGGAATTCTCCAGGCATGTCCTGTGACGTATACCACTAGACGGAATCCCCCTCAGTGGCCCAGAACCCAGTCCAGAGCCAGCAAAATAGTTTGAAATTTCCGGACACTTTTTGTATGGAAAAAGTGGTCCAGACTCAGCCACCAAGTAGCCCAGCCCAACACACCACAGGCACTCATACTAAAGTAAACAACTAACAACAAACTCATGCTTACAAGTATACAGCCCCGATATCAGATATTGTCACTAAAGCTCTCAGACAACCTCCAGCACCCAGACACAGGAAAGGTCAAAGGTCAAATTGTAGCCTCCAAGACCAGATCAAACAAAAGGTTGGCGTCATCTCCTGGTCAGCCATACGGTAGGAAAGGAATTCTCCAGGCATGCCCTGTGACGTATACCACTAGACGGAATCCCCCTCAGTGGCCCAGAACCCAGTCCAGAACCAGCAAAATAGTTTGAAATTTCCGGACACTTTTTGTATGGAAAAAGTGTCGCAGAATGAACATAGTGTAACTACTCAAAGACTTGGATTAATGCCATTCCGTTTTCGTACGCACGGACGCAGTTCGTATCTCACTGCAACCTCCTTATGAAGGTCCTTACAAGGTTCTAAAGCGAACCGAAAAATTTTTCACGCTGCGGATTAAGGATAGAAAAGTCAACATCTCCGTCGATCGTTTGAAACCTTGCTACGAAGAGGTCCTCGATGAGGTTAGCTCAACTGAGCAAACCCCTTCCTCGTCTCTTAGTAAAACTCCAGAAGAACACGTTGCTCAGCAGGACGCCACGAAGCAGCCACGCACAGTTACTTTTGCCGAAACTGGAGTTGATGATGGTGCACTTGCAGAACGAACTTCTCGAAGTGGACGACTCATCATAGTTCCCGCTCGATTTCGCTGAAACCGTCACGGTGTCGCTGGTGGGGGAGTACTGTGGCGACTCGTGGTCGTATTAAATATGTTTTATGCACTCCTCCGATTCCTCTGGCACTACCTCGCAATCAAAATTATTTTCGTCAAAAAATTATTTCGTTAAGCACTGCGTTGCGTTACGTGTTCGAAGTTTTGTGAGTAGGCCAGATTTTTTAAATTGTTTTTTAATTTTTCTCCATTGTCACTCTCGCTTGGATTTTGTAAAAAGATAGATAAAAAAATTGATAAAAGATTTAGAAATAAAGAGTATACTGATATTTCATTAAAATAAAGCCGAGAATAAGTTGTGTTATTTAACAATAAAAATAAATATAAAAATATATCGAACCGTATTTAAAAGTGTTGTTATTTTTGGGAAAACAACTAAATTCCCATAACTCCTCTTAGAGCTTTTGATGTCTAATAGTACCTAATCATTAAATGGAATAATTTGATTTATCAAAAGTTTTTAAATAGAAAGGTTTAAAGTGTGTCGATGAACAGAGCCATAAACACATATAACGAAGTATATTATTGCATAAATAACCTTTGTAGAGATATACATATATAGGTATACGTAGATAAATACTTAGATATATACTAAACCTAATGAATGCTAAATTAGCTTACCGAGTAAAAGTAATGAATATTTACATATAACATTTAAATAAATGAATACACGCGAGCATCTTAAACTATGCAGTTTTAATAAGCAAATTGAAGTATGAACTAATATTGCTAAGAAGGTTAGGCTGTTTAGTTGTGAACTTACCTTTGATTAAAGATGAATTCTTATAACGTTATGGCTAGCTCTGGTTCTCTGTTCCTTGGACTGAAACCCTTCGTATGCATCGCCACCTCAGTTATCGGGTCTCTCCTCAAAGCAATAAACTTTTTCTTGATTGGCCCAATAGCAATTATTTTGATATTCTCTGGGGTTCGGAAGGAAACAATGTAGAGCTGTGGCGAGCATCATCACTGGCCCCAGCTTACTTCACGCTCATCTAACAATGATGGGAGTTGTAGACAGCCCTGAGTGTCTGTCCCGCGTGGAAGGAGCGCCTGAGACGACCGAGCGCTTTCTGTGTGCTTGTCCAACCTTTATCCGGAGGCAGGCTGGATATGCTCGGGCCTGCCCTCCGATCTGTGGATGAACCACTGACTTATAACAATGGACTGAGCGATTTGCTATTTCATGTGGAACAAAAAATATTGTGTTTCTGTATATCACCGTTAGAGCACCCTTTAAAACGTTTACTACATAAAAATATGTAAAACTCAACCAATCAAATGAAATTTTACACCCGTAAATCGAATTAAATTAAAAAAAAATTTCTTTTTTCCAAGTGATATTTTAATCGGTTATAAGCACTCTTATAAGAAATTAAACTAATTCCGACTTTAATTTTCAAAAGTTGATTCTTAACTGAATCCTGCGTATGGGCAAGAGAGACAGCGCATGGTAAACACCATCTTTACCTTATTCTTTCTGCGGTGATTCATCTGCAGCCAACATAAAAACATCAAATGGCGTAAGTAAACGTTCAGTAAGCAATATTTTGTGTTGGTAGCTCCAACTCTGCCATAGGGCGAAAGAGAGAACTGTAAAACTTGTGCCATTCTTTCCTATAGGAAAATGGCAATACGCTCAGTCCATTGTTTTAAGTCAGTGGGATGAACTGAAAAACTTACCTCACCAAGACCTGCTTTGCTTCATTAAGAGGACTGAAAAGTTTTGGTGAAAGGGATTCAATCAGGTTAGCACAAAAGCAGGAACACAGCCAAGCAAGCCTCAGGCAAAGTTAGCATAAGAACAAGTTTGGAAACAAGAAAGAGATTTCCGACTGTTTTTTATTTAAATATTAAAAGAAAGGAAGGTAAGAAGAAAAAAATAACAAAAAAGTCAACTTCCTTTAAATTATTTTCGAATAAAGACAAACATTGCATGCAACGAAAAAGATTGTCAAATGATATGTTGTCGTAAATAAATGAGAATAAATGCGAAAGCACATTTTTACTGAAATTTCGAGAGCTGTCACACAAATTGGACCCTATGTTATTGCTGTTATCCCATGATATTTGTATAGAACGTGCCTCTGTTTACCTTTACTATGCTCTAAAGATATTAATAGGTGCTGCTCATACTGGAATCTCTGCTGGTTTTGAGAGTATGAGAATCTTATTTATTATTTCACATCTCATTTCAGCACGTTAGCCAAAGCGAAATGTCTCTTCTTCTAAAAAAAAATGAGGTAATGTGAGTGTGACACAATGTAGGAAAAATTAATTGTAAAGAAAAGTTTGAATGGATTTTGAAAATATTCAAGGTAAGTGTATATTCATATAGTCTACAGTGGGATGTTAAATTTATTCACAATAGTTGACAATATTAGAGACTACATATGAGAAGGGACACTAAATAATATCGACTTGACAGCTCAAACCACTGCTTATTCACTCTAAAAATATCTATTGCGAGTCTCTGAACATGGCCCGTTATGATGATAGTCGTATTCTGAAATAAAAGTCATGGTAGGCTTTGAAATATACTACGTATTACCGATTGCTACTCACTGCTCAACTTAAATAAACAATTGTGGTTGTCAAATTCACATCGATTCTTAAAAGTCCGTGTCAGCTCTACCAAACCAATTGTATCACGAAGTTTCCCACAAATAGGTTGTTGTTCCTGCGAACATTCATTAAAGCAGTCGTTCGAGCCGCGAATATGAATGTTGGGAACATTTGTCGGTTGCATTATGATCTTTTCAAACTGTGGGCATTCGCCTTCGTGCTCTACTTGGTACTCTGAAATGGAGTTAGAATAGAATTACAACACTTCCAAATTATTTTTTTTTATGCAATCATAATTCCTACATTTTTCACACCACACAGAAATTAGAAATGGAAAGCTTACGATCGTTTCTGGATTCACAGTTATGGTTATTCAGCTTGCATCTATTTGAAAACGTAGCTCTAGGTCCTACCCTACTTTTCGGGGATGCACACACTGGTTTATAATCACATTCGCAGTCTCGTATGCATGTTGCCGTTGGATACGTACTGATTGAAGAATGGGTGTTGATTCCACATTCACCTTCATGAACCACGTCATATGCTGAAAATCCTTATTTTTGTACTGAATTTACTTAAATTGTAAATATTTCTTACGATCTAGGTAGTTTTCACAATTGTAGTTGTCCAACTTGCATATATTCGTAAAGGTTTTTCTCAAACCTCTCGATAACCGTGGTTTAGCACAAACTGGCTTACGGGTACATTCACAATCTCTAATGCAAGAAAGTCCTAATGAGGACTGCGGTAAAGCTGATTTGCAGACACCATCGTGTAAGAAATTATATTCTAGAATAAAAATTTATTAAGCAATATCTATAAAATCATTTTCGTACAGAAAACTGTTAAAAAATATCCGCGGTGACAGAGAAAATGCCCAAGCAGCATTTTACGTCCCGGGTACGTAGTTGGTAAAAAATGTAGAACCATTTAGAGGCAATGACCTGGATTAGGAACGCAGCGGGCACTTACCGGGTACGTGCCCGGTTCCAAAATGGGGAATGATTTTCAGGTGGTGATTTATGTGTCTGCTTCGTGGCTAGAACTAATGCAGGAACGTTCCGATAACTTGCCCGATACGTTTCAGCATCGTCCGAAACACGCCACGACGACTTTTTTACCAAATAACAAACTACCACCTTTACAAATTGCATATGGATTCATTTTTTATTAAATGATAATATAAATACTTATACATATAAATGATGGTCGATTTAAGCTTTCAAGTAGAAAGTTTCATTTACTTTTTAAATACTAGATATTAAAATATATACATATGTACTTTGATTGTAAAATTAGTCGATATCTGTATCGAGAAAATTGATGCGGAAGGAATTTGTCGTCAACCGTAAGGCCGATACCTCGAAAAAGTACAACGCCCCGCACATAAAATCTAATATAAAACTTTTTATTTCAAAATATTTAGCTACAAAACATTTGCGGTAGAATTCCCAAAAGTCAATGACTAAAAAATCTAAAAAAACTACAAATTATGTCTTATTAAATTTTCCCTTAAGCATGTTTTAGTTATTCTAATTTAATGCTTCCAATTTATCCCGAATATAATGACAAAAGGGAGACATTTCATGTTAAAAAATGTCTTCCATGAAAAAAGACCACCTTATTGTCCCATTCAGTAAATATAGCCACTGTATGGTCGTGGCTTAAAAAGTTTTCATAGCTGGAACCATGATTTGCTAGTTTGAGGATGCAGCTACTTCAAAGCTCCAAATGAAGAACATTATAGTTCCAGAATGCCATTTCATCACCCCGAAACGGAACTTTATTGTATATATCGGGACCTTAAAGTCCCCGCCACAAAAGTGTGACAATAAAACGGACGAATAAAGCTGTCAAAAGTTTATTACGAATATGGGCGTAGATGATGTTGTAAGATGTATTTTTTTTAAAGTGGTAGCAGCAAAGGAAAAGAAAGGATTTTATTTTACTGCGGTACCCAATCAGTGGGAATCGAGTGCAGTTTTATATTGGCCAGAGAACCTTAATCATTCGCAAAGGGAATTATTATGCTCAAATACACCTAATCACCCTAATAGACGCGTGTAATACTGTAATGTCAATGAATGTTATTATATTGTAACAGGATCGTAGCACTTAGTTTGTAGTAACACGCCTCAAAGTTGTCTACGTTATAAAGTCTCGCGTGAGAGTTTCTGCCACCAAGAAGATTTTTTCACAAAATTGGGAATCATAAAGTTCCAATTGAAGGTGACACAAGCTACGTCGCCACTAAAAAGGCCACTATAAATACTTCTACTATAAAGTAGCAGAGAATAGTTCTTAGAACGTCGCTACATCTTTGCATTGCCTCCTCCGCGAGGCAGGAGCCTTAAGGTAGACAAATAAATGTCACTGGGATGATTTGGGAACCTCGTGAGGAACTTGTTCCGCGCGGGACTGCCAAATGGCTTACTGAAGTGGCGTTTTGGTTCCAAATACTATAGAATGTATTTACAAGTAGGCCATCTATACTGAAGTTAGTATTTTAGTCACTGTAACGTTATAGAAACTTTCTTTATGTCCCAGTCCACCTTAACTTAGTTGTTGCCGGCTTAAATGCTGCTTGGGTGGCGGCCTTACTTCGCTTTCTTTTCTCGATATGTAAAACTGTAAATAGATCAAAATACAGGCCCAACTGTATGGAGCTTGACGGAAGATGAGACAACTTACAACTAGATGTGCAAAACTCCATATAAACCTGGATCACTTTTTGAAAGCTCTTTTACTTTTTATTCAACCAAAGAAAGCTACCATTGCGAAGAATTTATGTGGCATACTACAGCAAGAGAGAGAGAGAATGTGTAGAGCTTTCTATTAGAGGGCCATTAGCTCGTTTAAGTTGGACCGCGGTTTTGTGAGGTTTTGCACATCTAGATGTAAGTTGTCTCAGACGGAAGAGTCCAACAATTCGCATTGGCACATCGAAGTATGAGCGAGGAGAATACTTAATAGAAATACTAGGAATAAAGTAATATTTGTTCTAAGACGTTGGTGGTGCATTTTCTGTATTTTACATTATGTTTATGCTCCATACCGGAGAATCCAAATAAATTCCTTCTTAAGCAAATATTATGTTTATGGGTCGGTCGGCAGCTCACAAAACCCTCGTTTGCAGTGTTTGGTTAGGTTAGGTTAAGAGTAGAGGCGAATAGGCCACC
The DNA here is from genome assembly GCA_963924295.1 of Dioctria rufipes. NCBI lineage: Eukaryota > Metazoa > Arthropoda > Insecta > Diptera > Asilidae > Dioctria > Dioctria rufipes. The sequence goes on along the minus strand of OZ002741.1, from coordinate 82,610,861 downwards.
AGAAGCATGCGGACAATGTGACAAGAGTTGATCTATTGTGTTCTAAAGTTTTTGCCTAAACACTAGTCTTTTTAGATTGTAGTTAGATTGTAAACCTTATTAGGAGAGATAAGTATTTCTTCAGTGATTCGCAACCTTAATGTTGTAAGCGTGAGACACTCACATATAATATGCTTCGAGCACAGACAATAAATACATAGATATCGACGGTTGTACTAACAAAGTGATGTATGAGAAGAGCTCTTAGCAATAACTCACTGATCTCGGCTAAATATATCATGAGTTCGAACCCAAATTTTTTGTAAAAATGTTTTCAATGTAGGCAAGAATTAATTTTTTATTAGAATTTTAATCTACCATATTTCTTCAGAATTTTCGTATGGTAACCCCACGAATGAGTTGCCCGATTTGTCCCATTTTCGAAATTAACCCTTGGAAGGAATGCCGCCATATTCGCGATATTATAAATATTCTGAAAAAATCGAATGCTGCCATACAAGCGGCATGACGTGATATTTCAAGAAATATAATATATCTGCAACGAAAGCTGTGCTATCAAGGTCAGGGAAATTTCAGTTTGAGGTTGCCGCTTTACCAATTCAGCCTGAGCAAAATTTTGTATTTTTTTCCAATTAAATTAAGTTATTTTATTGCTTTTCTATGAAGTCGGATAAATTTTATCCTCGCAAAAATGGTTTATGTCGTGTGACTTAAGTTAGAGAGTTTATTTACAAATAAATTTGCTTATTTTAATCAGTTATATGCTGACATTCTTACTGTACATCTGGAAATACGCTACAGATATTTCTTGGTCTGGTCTTTGATTACAAAAAATCCCTGCTTTAATTTTATCTTCCATTCTATGCCAAAGCCTCTTGAGATTTTATTAATAAAGTTTATTGATTAATATTTTTTCCTGTTTTTTTTTGATTTTGTATTTAATGGGTGGTCAGCCTATCTACATATTGCATATACAGGGTGTCCTAGACTAAAATGTCTATATTTTGCCAAATGATTCCTCTCGTTCAAACAAATAAAAAATTGTATGGCAGCGGGAGGGGGGGGGGGGGCAAAATGTTACCCTACCGAGTTACAGGGTGATTAGTAAAATATGCTCGTTTTTCATTAAACATCCTATATCTTGCAGAACTTTGGGGTCTTTCCTATGAATGTCAAATCACCCACGTACCACTCCCCACTCCAGCGTTACGCTTCAAATTCAAAGTTGCTGTTTTTAATATTTTTTTTATTTTTCCGCTATTTTTATAAAAATACACCACTAACATATTTTTGTTACAAAATGTCGAAAGCCAAGAGTCTCATCTTTAATTAAACCTGTTACACTTATGTTCTATCTGGAAATTTGTGCGTGAAAAGCTCAATCAGGCACAAGAAAGCACAAGCAAGATGCTTGCTTATTTTGTGTGGGTTGCCTGATTACCTCGCAACTATTTTATGACACGAGCAGACATTTTTATTCTTTGCTTGTGACTACTGAACAAGTAGTGTCGGTTCAGTCTAAATGCATAATTTATCTTGTTAAGTTAGAAATCTTTAGCCATTGCAATCTAATCAAGCTATACATATATGTTTTCTAAAATATATATACTCACCATCGTTGCCATGTTCACAGTTGTAAATATCCATCATGCACCGATTTGAAAACGTTTTATGCAGACCTAAAATTGACCGCGAAGTCCCACAAATTGGCACGTACTCTTGTGTGCAGTGAATACTTAGACATTTGCCTACGACGATAGGAGCACTAGGGTTGTCTGGCCTACATTCGCCGGCATGTATCACCTCATATTCTGAAATTTTATTAGTTAATGACCAGTTTCTAAAATATTTTTAGGGCTATTCACGCTCTTATTTATTGGTGCACAGATTTCAAAAATTGACAAACGCCAAGTGAATTCATGATTGGAAAACTATTACAAATCGCACTTGATCTTAATCAACTTTAGTATTTTTCGCCCCGTTTTTAGGGTTCCGTACACAAAGGGTAAAAACGGGAACCCTATTACTAAGCCTCCGATGTCCGTCCGTCTGCCTAGTATTTTTCGCCTCCCTTTTAGGGCTCCGTACCCAAAGGGTAACAAGTAAAAAAGCTAGAATTGGTTTAAGACTAATTCTTATGATACCCTAGATGAATTTACTTATGAAATTTCGTATTTTCACCTTTCTGTGCAAGTTTGATTTTTCAAGTGGTTTCTCGCATATATTTCTAGAACGGTTTGTCGGACAGAAAAAATGATTATAACCAATTTTATAGGATTTCGTATTCTGAAGAAGTTTTTGGTACAACAAAAATGGCTTGGACTGTTCCACAGTATACGTAAAAAACCTAAATTTTTATATGGCAACATCAAGGAGTTGCCAGATTTAATCCATTTTTGAAATTTTATTTGCTAGTATAATGAAAACACCATATACCAAATTTCAGTGTCCAAATATATAGTCGAAAACGAAATTTTTGTATGGCAACCCCACGAAGGAGTTGCCCGATTTGTCTCATTTTCGAATTTAATTTTACTTTTTTGTTCTTAAGTCCGTGTACAAAATTTAATATTATGCATGGGTATAAAATCCATTTTGCTCTACCATCATTATTTCTAGGTGTTACAAACGAAATTACAAGCTTAGTATACCATATAGATTTCATCTCGGGTATAAAAACGGGAACCCTATTTCTAAGCCTTCGATGTCCGTCCGTCTGTCTGTCACCGGGCTGTATCTCATGAGCCGTGACAGTTGAAATGTTCACAGAGTGAGTATTTCTATTGCCGCTATAACAATAAATAATAAAAATTAAATTAAATTAACAATTGAATGGGGCTCCCATACAAGAAACGTGATTTTTTAGGCGTTTTTTGCGCGTTTTCTTCTCATTCATTAATGTCATAAGCAGGCATTATTTTTTCAAATGAAGCCTACTCTCATTTGAAAAAATAAATAAAAAGTACATAGTATTAAATTTTACGATGGTACAGAACCCTTCGTGCACGAGCTGGACTCGCACTTGGCCGCTTTTTTGTTGTATGGAGAACTATGCAGTGGCAAAAGTAATATACCCGGTTAAAAACATTAGATTTTCAGCAATCATATGTACGAGAAAAGTGAATATCAGCAGCGCGAAGCAAAGATATTTCCAATTAAAATATACCCTTTGCACTTTGGTGAGAGTGATTGAAAATAAAAGGAGCAAAACGCTCACCGTATGACGCGGCTCCAAGTTGAGAGTTTGGGAAGGTCTATAGACAAACTTATAACATAAAAGGACTGCACATATATAACAAAAACCAGTAACGCCTCGCTCGAATATAAAATCACGATGCCTCGGCTTGATAACGTAACCAAAGCGTATGCCAGGAAATTTATGTATGGCAACTCTACGAAGGAGTTACTCGATTTGTTCCCTTTTCGAACTTAGAACTAGAATTTTTTTAAAAAGCCCGTGTACAGCTCTCTAAGTAAATGAATTCTCGATTTATCGTGCGAACGGACAGGCAGACAGATGGACTTGCAAAAATAAAAATAACTATTAATATTATGCGTGGGTGTCCGATCCAAACGGTAAACACACTATCCTATAGATTTCATCTAGGGTATAAAAAATCAATGATGCCGCTTGATATAGGGAAGTCCTCAATTTTTCTTAAAATGTTACTGAACATTTTTTTTTAGAATTTCACTGGAAATGTTTCCTAAGAATTTATATGCATTATTTGAGGCCAACAATGGCACACATGACAGTATTAGTTCCAATAGGTAACCAAGAGTGCATAAAAATCCTGCCGAAACATTTTCTGTAAAGGGGAATGGCCACTTTTCATACAACTTTAGGCCCGACACCTCCAGCATGAGAGCTGTCTTAAACGATGCTTTTTGATACTCTGAACATATTTTATTAACATTTAAGCATTGGAAACCTTTGGCGATCGGATGTAGCTTGAGCGACTTTCATGTGTGAAAAAGTGAACTTTTTTCCTTCCCGTGATTGCGCGGAATTGGTGAGGCGTGGAAAATGACTTGAAATTCAAATTCTTTCTACGAGAAAAATATTCACAACACAGCACTAATGGTCAATAATATATGCTAAATGTAGTAACTAGGGTGTATGTGACCCAAGTGCATAAAAATGTTTTTTCCGGCTGCAAAAATGTCCTGAGAAAGTTTTCTGAATCAGGAAAAAAGTATATCACCCGATAGTATTCGCCGAGACCTTTCATTTGATATACAACATACCGATTTCCTACTACAAAATAAGCTGATGCGAACAGTGAAATCCGTTTTCCGATTGAACGTAACCCTACAGATCTAAGGTGCGAAAAATCTAGTACTTCAGATCGAATAAAAAAGAGAAAAATACCAAAAGTGAGTATGAGGATAGCTATAAATATCTTTTGAAACCATACTCAGAGGTTTCAAGTGTGTGTTTTAATCTAGCATTAATTGTTTGAACTTTCTTTCTTTCTTCTATAAGTACCTACATATTGTTGTCATATTGTTTTGTTTTTGATTTCCTTATGTGTGTCGTAATTGTACAACGGAGGGGAAAAGGTGAAAAATATAATAGGTAATTGAAAAGATCCAACGATTATCTATCTATAAATTTTAACCCAATTTCATAGGGTGTATCGTTTTAAAGTAATATGTCGTAAAATCTTTTGCGTGTCCTAATCTTATTTAGACCTATGCATAACTAGCTAGTTGTTAGCTATGTGTAGAACACCCCGTATAGGTACATAATTTAAAAAGGTTAAAAAATAAAAATTTGTGAACTATTTTGGTATTATAAGGTTTCATGTTCAAATTGTAAAATCATCATGATATCACTTTGCAAGGATTTAGTAAAAATATAGAATGATACAACGATAAATCAAAGCCTCGTGAATAGCCCTATACTTATGTTTTAAATTTACTCAAGAGAAAGTGTTCGCAGTTATAGTTATCCAGGTAGCAGAGATTATGAAAAGTTCTCTTCAATCCCAAGCCCCAGAGTGGTGAGGCACAAACAGGTTCGTATACTCCAGAGCAATTCTTTCGACATATAGGCTCAGTAATTATAGGTGAACTAGGCTCTGTTTCAGAATTACATTTACCTGCATGCAAGTATTCATACGCTAAAGTAGATTGAAAAATTTAATTTTAACTTTCTCAGGCTATAATTGAAGTTAAAAGTACTTCCGAGAATACCATGATCACAGTTGTAATTGTCCAATTCACATATATTTTTGAACGTTAAAGTTGACTTGAAGAACTTAGATATGCCGCAAACATGTGATTCAACATTTCCACACGGCTTTTTGCAAGCCACTAGAGATCCTGTCGACGGAGGTGCAAAGGTACATGATCCGTCATGATAATAACTATATTCTAAATATGTACATATATTAAATCATTAATTGAAAATCGTTGAAAAATATTTCTTGTTTAGTAATCAAAACAGAACTTACGTGCATAAGAATGAAGGCAGTTATAATTTTGCAGCGAACAGTTACCACTAAAATCTAAATGTGGACCAATACCATTTCGAGGAGTTGCACAAATTGTGGATTCAATTTCATTTGAGCACAGTTGAATTCTGCAACTACTTGCAGTTTCATTTTGCCATACGCTGTTTTCGCACCGACCATCGAAGATATAAAGATATTCTAGAAACAGATTACGTATAAAAACTCAATAAAAAAAAAAAAAAATATAAAAAAAAACTACCGTCACGTGTCTCAACACAATTGTGATTTTCCAACTCACATCTGCTGGAAAATGTTCTTCGCAAATTTGGGTTACTGCTGGATGATGTACAAACAGGACTTACTGTTTGTGAGCACACTTTTCGGCAGCCGTTTGGTGAAGATGTTGTTGAAGATTGTATCTGGCATTCTCCCGGGTATAAAAACTCAAATATATCATCAGCTGAAAATGCAAAAGATGAAGATAATACTATTATTATAAATTATAAATTTAATCCGCAATGTGTTAATATGAATCCGCATACACGGATCTACGGACGACCCGATTCCTGAAATCCGGAACGAGACTAAGCACAAAATATCTTTCAGAGTGCTTTATAAGATTTCCATTTTTCAATGAAACAATGCAATCTGGGTGGAAGTTTTGAACCTTTTTTGTTTAGTCTGGATCCGGAAACCTCGGATCCGGATACTAGAATCCAGATTATTCGGATACCCGGATTTGAGGAATCGACCCCTAATTATTCCGGACAATCGGGATAGAGAATTATCCACAAAGAACAGTATTCATCGTTGATGAATTGGTCAATAAAATGTTTAAGTAATGTTCTGATTCTGATGTCTTTTTTAAGTTAATGAACATCAAAAGTTCCCCTAACTCCTCAAATTCGTGGGAAAAGTAGCTATCAAACGCAGTCTTTCTACGTTTGGTAAGATTAGAAAGGGATTATATAAAATCCACAACGTAGCAACAACGTAGCAACATTGACTGCTTTCAAATGTCTTCTGATACGTCATCATAAAAATTTAGCAAATTTTGATTAGGAGCTATTTTTGACTCTCTCCTGTTAGCCGAAAGTAAAGAATATATCTCGACAACCTCGAACTATGAACAACCTTGAATAGACTTTGATCTAATTTGAAATTCAATATTGAATGGGTCGAAACATTCCATCATATCCTTTCGATTTTCAGATCTCAGTGTGAGCCCTACGTTTGTGGCTAGTTATCTCGCCTCACCAGCCATTGGTTTTTTTACGACGAATTCTTCTTCCTGTTGGAATGTCGTAGTCCTCCGATTTTTTGGCTAAAGGATCTATTCCCCCTTCTATAATATGATACTGTTTATCTTGAGTATAAAGACTTAGAGCTGTTATTTGTTAATTGGTCAAGGTTGAAGCCTGTACTTTGCCATACAATTTGCTTGCCTTAGAGCATCGATCGTCAAATGTAATGATTAATGAAAGTGAGAAGAAAAGTGACTCAATTTTATTAAAAAGAAGCACAAGATTAGGCGATCGGTGCTAAGTATGCTTGTTGGGTGCTGACCACAGAACATTATCAAACGATTACACCAGTCAGTAAGACTGACGGTCAGTACTCACTTCAAAAACGTTTTGCGTTCGATCAACTGACTAGTCAGTTCATTATAAAAATGTTGGCAAGTGGTACAGACATTTCTCATCTGTATGCATTTATAATGATTTCTTCCTTATTCCGTCATTTTTCTCTAAAACAAATTAAGATTAGAATGTATATTAAACTCTTTTCAGTCATTTCCCACTCATTTCCACTAGAATCTACTCTTTATTTTCCATTTCCGACATTTTAATTTTACGTTTGACAATTTACTAGCTGGCCAGAAATCTAGTTAGTATTGACTAGTCAGTTAAAAAGACTAGTCAGTAGGAATTTACAAGGGTCTGTGTCATTGTTAGTGTCAGTTCTACTGACTCCTGTAATCCCCGGTTTCGCTACTGCTGACAGAGTCACAAAAGCTTTAAATCTGCGGCCGAAAGCTCTAAGTTGCCATGAGTGCGTATGGTGCCTCACACATCAAACGTAGCTGTTTGATTTTATATTCATGAATTAAAGACGGATCAAAGTTCGGAATGAATGTTACGCTTGATGAGTGGTCGACTGTACCGTGTCATAGATACTTTAGAGACTAGTTCATTTCCTAAACGGGTGACATCCGGGGCGGGCCACCCCATCGCCCCTTCTAGCTACTCCCATATACGTTTCTCATAATGCCAGGTGCTATTAATTCGAACACTGACCATGCATCGGACATATGGAAGTCAAAATCTTATCTATTATATCGAGCTTGCTACACGAAGCTTGTAATTGAAGCCGTTCAGATGGAGCTATATATTATTTATATATTTATTTGCCACTGTTTATTCTTTAACCCGCACGCTAGAATATTTTTTCCATACAAAACCTATTTTAGAATATAATTTCTAGAGTTTTGAAAAAGAAATTAACTAGTGAAATTGAAAAAAAAAAGTAACTATGTAATTTGTAATATATAAATAATAAAGAGACATAATATGGATTAGATGATTTTTCCCCAATAATTTTACTTTATAGATTCCAATTGTATTTGAGACCGAATCGTTGATTTAAAAAAGTACAAGTACTTACATTGGGATGTATCAGCTTCACAATTATGGCGATCTAGAAAGCATCTATTATAGAATGTTTTCGGTGGTTTATCTCCTCTCAGAGATGCTGCACAGGCAGGCTTGTATGTTTGAAGGCAGGTGCTAGTACAGCTTTGTACACATCTTCCATCAAGCTTATATTCGTAATCTAAAATAGTCCTTAATTGTACCTATTTGAAGCAATGCTTATCGACTAATTAATTACTTGTGTTGTGCAGACAATTAAATCTATCCAGCTCACACTGATTTGCAAAAGTCTTGCCCACATCATTTCCTGGAACTTTTCCACAGACAGGACGAAACTCTAAGGAGCAAGGTTGGCATGGTGAAACTAAGCTTGAAGAGCACGCTCCAACATTAATGAGATCATATTCTGAAAAAAAATTTTAATTCTTTAGTTCTAATTTTAGTTTTAATAATCTTGAACTTACCATTTGATCTGTGATCGCAATTATAATTTTCCAAGTGGCATTGATTCTTGAATGTTTTTAAATCATCAGTTCCGTCCCTTGGTGCAGCACATATTGGACTATCATCAGACGAACAGCTTTTGTGGCAAGAATTATCTTCACATCTGCCCTTAGATACCAGTCTATATTCTTAAATAAGCAGCTGCTACTAAAACTTTAACTAAATAGTACAAATCTGAATCCTTACTGTTATCGGTATAATCACAATTGTAGTTTTGCAACTCGCACACATTTGGAAAAGTAATATTCGGTCCTGGCCCACTTATAGGACCTCCGCAGACTATTTTATCTGAATTGAGACAGACATGTTTGCAGGAGTCGTTAGGATTATTGTTGCAAGGACCATCATGTCGATAAATGTAAGCTGAAACGAAATTGTTGAATGTAGAAAATGGTAAATTTAACACGTTGTTTTATTTACGTTCACTTTTATGTTGGCAATTATATGTAGCTAAAGCACACCGACTGGGAAATGTTTTGTGTGCTCCAATGCCATTCCGTGGGGAAGCACATATGTTTGATATATTTTTCCCAGTTTCAGTTAAGGCATCAGTATTGGCAGTACAAGGTGCTTCGTCGTTTGCTCTGGCGAAGTAGACAAAAGCTGTAAACAAAATTTTTTTAAATTTCCAATGACAATGAAATAGAATCAGAAGCAAGACGTAAGGTTATTATGATAGTCCGTTTGTTATTGTCACTGCTTTTTTTTCAGAACGAGAGTCATTTGCATGCTTGTAGTTCTAGCTCTCTTTACATAATCGTTGAAACCGCCATTTGCATTGCTGTTACCGTCATATTTAATTTCGTGAACTTAGGCAGCATAAAATGCCGAATATTATCTTTGACTCATTTTCTCATCCCTAAACACATTTAGAACTTAATACCTGACAATGTATTTGCAAAACTTAACATATAATATTAATATTTAACAAATCCTAACTGATAGCCGCATTATACAAATTTTGGTCCGAAGATAATGTCATTTTCGAGGGTTTTTTATTTTTCTATTTATGATTTACAATCATCATTATAAGTGTTATTTTGTTACCAGGGAAAAAGTGAGCTCTATAAATATTTTTTTAAGAACATTTGGTGTGGTAATGATAATAAATTTAGTAAATTTTGTATCTAGCAGATAATTCATTAGTAATGAAGAATCAATCGGGATTCAGATAGAGACCCACTTGTGAAACACTGATTAACATAGTTTTAGCAGCATAGAAGGAACAAATAGCAATAAACAAAAGGAATAGGTGTGTACTTTAGAATTTTCAGAGAGCCATCAAAACTATAACTAGGCAGGTGCTTCTACGAAAGCTGAAAAAGTATGGAGTATGGTATGGTATGGCTATATAACTGTAAATTGGGATTTGAGAGTACCTCAAGGATCGGTTTTGGGAACACTACCCTTCTCACTGTATATAAATGATGTAGGCACAGCAATTAAGCAATCGTAATTAGTATTGCTTGCAGATGAGATATTAGTATAATAACAGGTAATAATTTATTTATTTATGACTTTATAGCTATAGCCTACAGACTAAAGTCTCGATTAAAAGCTACCGGTTAATTGTGATCACCAAATATTTGATTATTTCATATTTTATTGAAAAGAAGACTAAAAATTAAAAATTAAAATTTATCTATAAGATTAATTACTAACTATTACTATGGACTAGTTATGTACAACATAATTAGAATAACTTAAAAATAGAGCAAAAGAAATTTGTTCTTTAAAATTAAGAATTAAAAAAAGAACAACAAAGAAAAACAGAATAATATATTGTACAAAAATTAAAAAAAGGAAAAGAAAAAAAAAATGAAATTAAAAAGTAATAAGGATGCAAGAATAATAGAGGAAAAATATATTTAATGGGTAGTGCAGAGACTAAGACCGAGGATGTCAATTTCGTTAAATAGGTCGTTATGAGTTTTTTGAACTCTGTAAGAAGTGGACTTATACCCTAAATTGGTCCTGGAAGTAGTAATTTGAAAAAACGTGTGAGCCATGATTTCAAAACGGAGAGAAGGAGAAAAAAAGTTTATAGAACATTGGAAAGGTCTAACAATTATCTATCTACCAAAGTTTAAATAATCATCATAGGGTGTAGGCGTACAGAAATTACAGGGTGATCTATAAAAACATACCAAAATATCTTAAAGTATTGTCATTAATGTATTGTCATCTCGGAAACCGTTAGGATTTCCCCCTCCCCCGCCACCGATACAATTTTTTGCTCATATAAGCATGACCTATCCCTAGACTACGGAATCGCGCGATAGAGTCAGATGATAATGGGTTTTCCAATAAGAGGTGTTATTTTGATATTCAAAGAAAAATGCCATTTTTTGAGATAAATGATCGGATCTTTATTTCATTATAAAGAGGAAGGTATGCCGTTAATAATGGAAAATAACATCAGCCAACTGACCACCACGACCACGCCTACAGGACCATATCCTTTTCATGAAATTTTCCATAACCAAATCGCAAAGTGGCTGCCCTATGTCCTCGATAGCATCACGAATTCCATCTTTGAGGTCTTGAATCGACGCTGGGCTGTTGGCGTAGACCTTCTCTTTCACGTGGCCCCAAAGGAAGAAGTCGCAAGGTGTTAAGTCACAAGATCTCGGTGGCCAATTGTGATCACCTCTTCGAGAGATAACACGGTCCGGAAACTTTTCCCGTAGAAGATCAATGGTTTCGTTGCTTGTATGGCACGTAGCGCCGTCTTGTTGAAAGTAAACGTTGTCCAGATCAATACCATCCAATTCCGGCCAGAAAAAATCATTAATCATCTGTCGATAGCGCAATCCATTCACCGTAACTGTTGCTCCAGCCTCATTTTCGAAAAAGTAAGGTCCAATGACCCCGCGGGACCATAAACCGCACCAAACAGTCACACGTTGAGGATAGAGAGGCTTTTCAACAATAACTCTTTTCTTCAACACTTTCGGCTACAGCAGCAATATTCTCGGCTGTTCTTGAGCGACGTGCACGGGTTTTATTCTTCACATCACTAACTTGTCCCGACAGCTCGAATTTTTCTACCAATTTCTGTATTGCGGTCCGGCAAGGTGCTTCATGACGACCCAAAAATGTTCGAGTTTTACGAACCGTCTCTGCCACATTTTCACCATTTTTATAGTGAATTTTAATAATTTCAATGCGTTGTTGAATCGTGTATCGTTCCATTTTTATTAATGGCGTAGTTTCTACTTGTCAAATGTCAAAAAATGACAGCTCCAAAAGTGACATCTACCGAAATAGCGGGCTAATTAAAATAACACCTCTTATTGGAAAACCCTTTAGAAGAAATGTGTCAACATACATACATGACAATTAATATCTATGTATTGTTACGTGCAACAAAAAGAGACAAGTGATGACATCTACTGGAAACGGAGAGTAAACAACTTCGGGAAGCTTCAGGAATAGAATAGTCAAGAAGATTCTGGAATAGAGCAGTCCAGCAGAATCTGGAGAGTTTCTAGGGTATAAATATAACAGTTGTCACTGCCAGAAAAAGAGTCTTGTCTTAGACAGTGCAGTATTTACCAGCAAAAGTAATAAACAGGCGAAAGTGTTCTAATTGGATTGCGATAGATTGCAAGTACAGTATTTGCGATAATTAAAGTTGAGTTGATTGTTTGTGAATTATATAGGATTAGAGTGAAGTAAAGAGCTTGTATATTAAATATTGTGTTTTAAATAATGAACCTAAGGCCATGCTCGCAACAGTATAATACAATTGTCAAAAAGCACTTTGAATACTGCTTCACGGCATTGTTCGTGAGCAATCAGCAAATAATAAATAATCTTCAGACGTTGCAAAATAAAGTGATTCGAGTCATTTTGCGCTGTAATAGGATTACTCATATAACATATATAATGCTGGATTCTCTTGAGGACCGGGAGATAGCGTTGCAAATAAAAAAGTCATAGTATACCGAATAATGTTGATATCGGTAAAATTGATCTCGTATAACTAATCAGTGAACCGACCATCAGTGGTTCAAGTAATGGTGGGTGTAGGTGTGGGAGTCTGCGAAAGTGGTAAAAAAGTTTTTTTTTAAGTAATAGTACGCCGGCTGAAACTTTTTTTATAAACAGTTGACATCATACTGAGTTGAAAAAAAAATAGTCAGCTGCATCGCGGAGTATGAATTATGCGTCAGCTGCTTGCATGAACTTGTAAAAAAAACACCTAAAATAAAGTAATAGTAATAGCCTGAGAACGCGTCAACCTAGAGAGATGAAATTTGGTACATGGTGCATAAAATGCAACGCTACCGCCCTGACTATTGGCTTAGTGTGAAAAGAGAATAATGAAAGATGTTTTTATCTGCATTTTTAAAATAGAGTACAATATGATGCCAAGTTACTCAGAAGTGTATGCCAAATAAATCAGAGATATTATACCATATGTTTTAAGGTCACCAGAGGATTCTATATTACATCATTTCCTAATAGTCCAGTCAATAGGGACTAAAAAGGTCTTTTCCCTGCAAATGTGGGATAGAAATGATTTTGATAGGTATGTTATTTAGTTCCGGGCCCCAATGAAAAATCCAAGTTTTCGACCTTGGGGGTGTCCGCACGGTCCGCTATCTTGGATTAAAGGTACAAATAATTGGTTTTTTCCAAATAATTCCTCAACGGTTGATCCGACGACAAAAATGTAAAAACATAAATTTGAAGAAGACTAAATTCCTTACATTTTTTTGTAAGTCTGATGTGTAAGTTACAGCGGCGGAAATGTGAACATTCGTGCAAAAAATCGTCCAACTTAATCTTTTCACGGTAAATTTTGTAAACAAATAAAAATATTAATAATTTTATCACATATACAAGGTGTCCCGTAAGTCGACGTCAAGCCGGAATCGGGTGATAGACCAAATCATAACAGTTACCAGAAAAATATTTAAAAAAATCTAATCTAATCTGTATTTTTCAAATTATAGACATTTTTTTTGTTTTCGAGAAAATGTACATCCTGTGATGGTTTTTTAGCTCTTATTGCTACAAATCTTTACTTTTTTTTTTCAATTTTGTTTTTCTTATGTAATCCCGAATAGTGTTTATGTAACCTGTTGTTTTAAATTCTAAGTTGGAAGAAAATGTCACATTTTGCCGAACCAAGAATAGAAAATTAATTATTAATTATTATTATTATATAATTAACTTTAAAAGTTGACGCATTTCATAATTTTCTTCAAGAAAGAATTTTTTGGGATATCTCCGGTATATAGCAAAAGCTAAAAAAATGTTCTAATTTGTTATTTCATCACACAATCCATTAATTTTTTGGTGACAAGTTTCAAGTCTTGGTTTGACTCATCAACAGGTCCCAAATAGCGAAATTGGGTGATTAGAAAAACAAATGAAAAAATGAAAAAAGAAGAAAGAAATGAAAAGTTTAAGAAAAATAGAAAAAAACAATTTTTTTATTTATTAAAAAAATTTAAAAAATTTTAAAGAAACAGATTCATTCGAAGCGAATCGAACCTGTATACGCCACGCAGTGGGCTGAAAAATGAAGAAGAAAAAGGAAGAAGAAGAAGCGTTTCGTGTCAGCAGAAAACCTTCCACTCATCGGTGCAGCTTGGTTTTCTGCCTGCTGCAGACGCTTGAAAATAGATCAAACCGATCTCTTCTCATATAAACTCAGAATAAATTCTGGGTGTGAATTATATGAGGAAAAAGGATTCTAAAATGGTATAACACTTGCTACAATATTTCTTAGATTACGGAAAAAACAACTTTTTTCTTCAAGAAACCCAGTTTCGAAAAATTTCTTTTCACCTACTAAAAATGGTTCTAGTGTACCCAAAGCTTGCCGTAAGACCGTAACTTTAACTCGGGGGTTACACTTGCAAGTACAGCTTGCATGCAACTTGCACTGCCATACTTCTTGTACGTGTAATCCAACTGCCATCCAACTTTCAGCGAACTTGCATGATGAAAAATCATGGCAGCTTTAAGATAGTAATTTGACATTTATACAGTCTTCAAAATGGCGGAAACGAAATGCTTGAGAGAGAAATTCATAAACTTATACCGGGAAAATGAAATTTTCTGGGATCATTTGCAGTACATCATTTACCAACACCTTCATCTTCCTTTTTTCTGGGGTTTTTATCATTGTGATACGTCGTTTATTACCATAATTTTCCAATATACGCAACAGTGAACTTGCATGCAAGCTGATAAGACATCAACTGAATTGCCTTCCGCTGTCAAGTTAAAAATCGTGTTGGAGGGCTTGCATACAGGCTATACTTGCAGGTGTAACCCCAGGGTAAGATTCTAGTTTGAATGAGACGGAGAGTCATTACATGAAGTATGAGTGAGACTGATAGCGACGCTTTCAAGTTAGAGATCTTAACTTTTTGTTGAATTTAGGACAAATTTTCCTTAAGTTTAAGATTAAACACCAATTATTTGGATGCTGAGATTTATTATTTACAAAAGATGTTCAAACTGCCTTCCTCTCAGCTGCAATACAAGTTCGACATCCTCTTAAAAATGATTGGGTTATCAGATGGGCATTTCTTCCATCGTTGACAAATTCAACTGCTTCCGTAATTCTGGAACTCACGTTTTTGTAAAATTCCGTGAGCTATACTTTTAGGCACTCCTGCACTTTCCTGGATTGCACGTACCGAAGTACTTGGGTCTTCTTCAACTGTTTGAAGTACTACGTCCTCGTAAGGTAATGAACTCTTTCTTCATCATGTACTTGGTTTGGAAGTCGGCCCTCTGTGGAGAGTAGACGATGCACATTTGTAAAAACTCAATGATTTGACGAGCTAACGTCACTATCTTGCTCACTCACATTTCATGCAATGACTCTCCGTTTCACTCAAACTAGAATCTTAAAGTTACGGTCTTACGGAAAGCTTTGGGTACACTAGAATCAGTTTTAGTAGGTGAAAAGAAATTTTTCCAAACTGGGTTTCTTGAAGAAATTTTTTTTTTCCGTAATCTAAGAAATATTGTAGCAAGTGTTATACAATTTTAGAATGCTTATTAAATGCGTCAACTTTTAAAGTTACTTGCCAAACTGGAATAGTACATTTTTTTTCATTACAGTCAGTTAAAGTTGGGTGAAATATTAATTTTCTATTCTTGGTTCGGCAAAATGTGACATTTTCTTCCAAGCTGGAACAGTTGGCTTAGAATTTAAAGCAACGGATTACATAAGCACTATTGGGGATTACATAAGAAAAATAAAATTGAAAAAAAGTAAAGATTTGTAGCAAAAGGAGATAAAAAACCATCACAGGATGTACATTTTCTCGAAAACAAAAGAAATGTCTATAATTTGAAAAATGCATGACTTATATTTTTTTAAATATTTTTCTGGTAACTGTTATGATTTGGTCTATCACCCGATTCCGGCTTGACGTCGACTTACGGGACACCCTGTATATCAGTCGTATTATGGAATCAATACATTTTTTACAATACTACAATAGTAATTAATATAACTTGTTTGAATAAGAGCCTACTGATTAGACGGTTCTTTTATTCATAATGCAAAATCGAGCTCGCTTTTGGGATTGAAAAAAGACACATAATGGTGCTATTAAATAAACAAGATAAGAATTACCAGCCTATTGCTTGGCGGAAGGATCAATTAATCAATCCAGCTTTTGTGGCTTGACACTGTCACCAAAATTGCTGGAATCAGCAATATTTACAAGGCCATTCAATTCCAATAGTAATTATCAAAAATATTTAAATTAGTTAGGTGTTTTTGAAACCGGGCATCTATCACAAAACAAATGTTGACGCATTGCTCATAAAAACTTTCTCAAACTTCACTTAAATGTGAAAATAATATTTTTTTAATTTTCTGTATTAAAAAGTGTCATATCTAGTTCATTCTTCATTCACACCAGTCATTCTGGTATGGAATACATCACAGAAGAAGAGGTAGCCGTTCATTTTCTTTGTCGCACATTCTGACATTTAAGTAAGACAAAAGATCAAAATCTGTCCCCCTCTCCCCCAGGATTCAGCATTTTCTGGCATTTGTCAGCGCTGATGAACTCTGATGACAGTCGCGTTCTGTCTATACCTTTTGTCAGGCAAAAGATGCGGAAGCTATTCAATAAAGCAAGTTAGCAATACACAGCAAAGTAATACTTGCCAGAAGAAATTAACAAGTATGGCCAGTTCATCTGTCAATTGGGAGCTTACGTCATTTGGCGACCCATTTGTTCGTTTCAATTTCAGTCATTATTACCAATTTTCTAATTGGGAATTTCTTTACTTTCCCATCAGAACTTTTTTAATTAGTTTTCCCAAAGGGATTTACATAATTAAACCAATGCTAACACTACACAATTCAAAACGTCTTCCAATTATTATAACATGAAAATCGCAAAACATATTCGCTGGAAAAATTCTGATATCAAATGACATGTCAATACTCAAATCGCCATAACTTGTTAATGTGTTTAGTTTACCATGACTGAAACCTAAGAATAGTTTAGTAATTCAGTCTGGCATTCTGTTTATGCTGCACTATTTCGCTTAATTAATAATGACAAATGATGGTTCAGTAAATTATGTAATGGATACGATGATAAAACTAGGACTTGTTTCTGCTGGCGAACCCATTCACTAAACATATTTTGCAGTATAATGTTACAACAATTAGTTCTTATCCGACCTAAAAAATGTTTAAATAAAGAGTAATAAATTATAAATAAATTATTCCTACTGGGTTTCATTTAAATTATATAAACTTTTCCTTTTTATACCCTAGATGAAATCTATAGGGTATACTAAGTTTATCATTCCGTTTGTAACACCTCGAAATAATGATGGTAGAGCAAAATGGATTGGACACCCATTCATAATATTAAAAGTTATTTTGATTTTTGCATGTCCGTCCGTCCGTCCGTCTGTGCGCACGATAACTCGAGAACGCGTATACTTAGACAGCTGAAATTTTGTACACGGACTTTAAAAAAAAAAGTAAAATTAAGTTCGAAAATGAGACAAATCGAGCAACTCCTTCGTGGGGTTGCCATATACAAATTTCGTTTTCCGCTATATATTTGGACACTGCCTGAGAACGCGTCGACGTAGAGAGCTGAAATTTCGTACATGATGTTTTTACTACATTAGCAAATAAAATTTCAAAAATGGACTAAATCGGGCAACTCCTTCTTGGTGTTGCCATATAAAAATGTAGGTCTTTTACGTATACTTAGAAAACGATTAATCCAAGGCATTTTTATCGTACTAAAAACTTCTGCAGAATACGAAATCCTATAAAATTGGTTATAATCATTTTTTCTGTGCGACAAACCGTTCTAGAAATAAATGGGAAAAACAACTTCAAAATCAAACTTGAATAGATCGGTGACCATACGAAATTTAATACGGGCATTCATCTAGGTATCATAAAAATTGGTCTTAGACCAATTCTAGCTTTTTTACTTGTTTTTAAATAATTTCTGTCATCCCAGAAATTTTCAATGTTTCTTTTAAAATGTTTTCTTTTAAATTATTCCTGATTTTATTTAACTTTTTTAAAGTTTCGTTTGACAGGGTCATGGTTTCGTCTAACTCGGAGAAAATTTCAATACAAGTGGGAATGGTATCTCAGTCCAGGTAAAATTTTTTTTTATTAATGACATTGAAAAGATAAATCTAAAAGAGAAAAACTATGTAATGAATTCAATAATCTACAATTATTAAACTAAAGAAATAATTAAGAATCTTTAAGGTTTTTAGGCGAAGTATCTCAATCTCTCACTGTTCTGGTAACAACCAATTTAAACTTTTGTTGATTTCGCGAACGTTTGTTTAGTAAAATAAATATTGTAAAAACAGAATTAAAGAATCGCATCGAGATAAAATTAGTAAATTCAATTACTATTGATATGAGACTAAAGCCCTTTGTCCTACAAAAGGTAGGGTAGAAACGATTTTGATGTTATTTAGTTTTCGGCCACGATGAAGGAGTTAGACGATTTTGTGGAAGAATGTTTACGTTGCTGACGATGTAACTTGTTACACATTAGACTTATAAAAAAGGGTTTATATAAAAATTATAGGAAATTTAGTCTTCTTCAAATTTATATTTGTACGTTGAGGAATTATTTTGGAAAACCCAATTCTTTGTACCTTTAATCCTGCGGGGACCCCAACAATTTTCAAAGCTTGGATTTTTCATTGGGACCCGGACCTAAATAAAATATATCAAAATCGATTCTACCCCACTTTTTGTAAGGCAAAAACCCGTATTGAGTGGACTATTAGGTGAAAGTTAATAAATAAAATTGGGATAAGTACGAAAATAATAAGAAAATATTGGAAATTATTTAAATATATTGACGATGAAGAATTCGGAGTACTTTTAAGAAATTTTGCAGCAATTAGAATTTGACAATTAATATCCTACATTATGTTATATACAGCATTTTCGTTTTTTTTTTCGGAAGTCAGAATTTATGAATCAAGATTTCAGACAGGCTCTTATTTTATATTTTTGTTATGTTTACAGAATTAATATTATTATCCAGCTATTTTGCGAAGAAATAAATGAGCTTATGGAAAAAATTGCTAATTTAAATTTTTTAAATAATGAGAAATAGCATTTTCTTATTTCTGACAGCTCTGCGTCCAAATCATGCTTCTGTTACTCATTTTCTCATGCTATAACTGATCTTAATTACTTGCTAGTTTTCGTGATAGTCGAACAAATGCGGCTTAGGGTAGTTTTAACAGAGTGCTTGTCATTTAAGTTTAGTAAATATAGATCCCAGCCAAGGAATATAATCGCAAACAATATATTTATTAGTTCAAATGTTAAAGAAGAATAAAATTCTACATTCAAAAATTTTTTTGGCTTAATTCTATCGACAATTTTACGATTTTTTTCTCGACAATTTTACGATTTTTTTTTCTCTTCACAAAACCACTATAAGATTTACTGCATCAGTCCTTGCTTCGAAGCCCTAACAATTTTGTGACAACTTGTCGACAAATTAAAAAAAAATTCATCAGGTTTTTATCTGTTATGCGAGTCAACTTTTTTGTAAATTTTATTTTATTTTCATTTCACTCGACATACGCTCTTTATTAATAAAACTGTACTTCCACACAACGTTTTTAACTCTTTAATTCCCAATGGTTCCATGTGACATCATTCTATTCGAGGAATCCCAAATGGGATCGGAAAACTGGAAGCAATTTTATTTTTATGCCGATGAAAATTTCATGGTTTTCCTATCGGCTTTGCTTCATAATGCAACGATGCATTCGATATTTTACTTCAACTGGGTTGAAGAATTCAGTGTGATTGGTGCTCAGTAATTGAGCGAAAACGAATCGAAAGGAAAGTATTTAGAAACGACAAATATAAGTATATTGGATTTCTGATGAAATTTTTCATTCGAAAAGCAGGTAATTGTTATAATTATTTCGATATTTCATATGACTTGCAATTTGATTTGTTAATATTTGTATTCAAACCAATGCTACCGTATGGTACCATACCATTGACATGCAATAGTAACTTCACGATATACATAAAAAAAAAGGTATTCCACAAAATGATATAGCAAAATTTCCACCAGATGGGCCACCCCACACGAGTATTCCTGATGCAGTATGTAAACAGGTTTTCTGGGGAAGAGGTGAGAAGAAGCAAAGAGATATCTCTCCAAAGTGTAGAGATACAATTTTGCTTATTCTCATCTCTTCCCTAGAAAACAGGTATGCATACTGCATCAAGAATACTCGTGTGGGATAGCCCAATGACTTTAAAGTAAAGGTTATGTATTCTCAGAGAATGGGTTCAGTCTGCCACCAGTATTTCTGGGGAATGTTCAGCTGAGTTTGATTCCGAGGACGATATTCCACTTGTTTATTTTGCAAAAATGAAAAAATTTATGAGCCCGAAATGTAGATCGAAATATATAGAGCATATTCCGGTCGATTTTCCGCAAGAGTTTAATAAACCAGTACGCCTTACACTAGTTGGATATTTCAAGAAATATTGTGGGAATACCATGATTGAGAACATGGCATACCAAACAAACCTTTATTCAACGCAAGTCGCGGTCCATTCAATAAACACATCATTTGAGGAAACGAAAAAATTCGTCGAAATAAATTTATTAATGGGCATTATAAACTTCCCAGATTATACTGGGCTGAATCAACAAATATTCCCACTATTTCCTCAACAATGCGCCGAAATAGATTCGAGTTAATCTAGAGATTCCTACATTTAAACGACAATAGATGAAAGCTTGTAATCAGCCAGGGTAGATACGATAACTTGTACAAAACTAGACCATATATTGATTCACACCGACATAATATGTTACACACTAAAGCTGAAGAAATCAATGCCATTTGTGAAATGATTGTCCCATTCAAGGGCAGAAGTAGTCTTAAACAATAAAATGAAAAATAAGTCACATAAGTGGGGTATAAAAATTTTGGCACGAGCTGAAAAAGTGGGATTATCTACGATCTTGAAGTATATTTAGGCAAGCATACAAATACACAAAAAGTGAGCTTGGTATTTGTGGTGATATCGTTGGTTCGCCTTGTAGAATATCTTCCGAAAAACTTTAACTACAAAATAAATTCTGATAATTGGTTTACGTGATATTAGTTCAGCAGATTAAAATCAATGGGATTGCAGGTAATTGGTACCGTACAAGTAAATGGACTTCAAGGATGTAGTTTTCGAAGTGATGCTTAAATGAAATCTGAAGGCCGTGGTTCTATCGATCATAGAACATAGTTGCGAACTAACATTTGCGCCGTTAAGTGGTATGACAATAAGCCTATACATCTTGTTTCAACTTACATAGGTAAAGACCAGCTTAAAATGTCGACAGATAGTCAGCAAAAGAAAAGAAATATGTGTCAATAATTTGTGCTGCTGTCATTACGGAGTACAATAAAGCGATGGATGGAATGGATTTGCATGACATACGTGGAATTATATCGGAATAAAGCCTTATGTGAGGCTGTTTTACCATCTTTAAGGTATGGCTGCGGTTGACGCTTGGATGCTATATAGACGGGAATGCGAGCAGCTAAGAAAGAACACTCTTCGCTACTGGAATTCAAAAGTGATGTAGCACGGGGCTTAATATTAGCAGGAAAAATTAAAACGTCAAAAAGGGGTCGGCCTTATAATAGTCCATCTCTATCACGATCGTATTCACCCAGAGTTGTTGCACCTCTAATTGGAGACGACGCACGGTATGATTGCACTTGACGCAAAAATACGTTGTAAAATACACGGCTTAAATGATCTAAATATAAGGTAGGATTATGCTTACCTAAAAATAGAAATTGTTTTTATAACTATCATAATAATGATAATTGAAACCTGACTTTTTCACTTTTATATCACAACATTTACCATACTGCAACCCAATGGTGACATATGGAACCACCCACTTTCAAAATCCATACTATGACTACTTTAACATAATTTCCATCACTTTTTCATATTGGAAGTTATTTCAACTGATTTACACAGAAAAAAAAAATTCTTGGTGTTTCACACACATTCGTGGGAAGTAAACGATTAACAGAACCTTGAAAGCTGATAAAAATCATTATTCCGGACAATACACACAGCTTCTAAGAAAAATAAGGATGCTTCTATACACAATAGTACACATTCAATATTTTTATCCTTTTTCTTTAACAAATGTAGAATAGATGTAAATATACAAGTACATACGAATGTATTTAATCTAGTAGCAGTCAAACGCACTTCTGTATCTACGAATATTCATATAGGTAGATGCAAGAACCGATACAACATTTAAATCACCACTTACGGCATTTTACACAAAAATTCGAAAATCCTGCTCAATTCTCAATTTACGAAGCGAAATTTTATTTAACTCGTATGACTGATTTACATAATATTTACCACATTTGTACATACATATTTCTTTTAGTTTGAATGTTATCTCTGTTATCAGGTAAAATAAATAATTTTTTTATTTTTAAAACACCTCACTTTCCTTATTTTGATAGTTTTTACGAATCACCCTGCCTCAAAAGCTTACCTATAAAAACTAAGCTGTTCCACTTCATTTTAGATTTATTCACTTTCCAATATTTATTAATAATATTTAAAAATAAAATTCGCTCTGATTATTTTTGGAAGTATAACTGAAAACTAATAGAAAATCTTCTATGTACGTTGTTTTATATAGACAACAAGGTCTTAAAAAATTGAAATTTTGATAAGATTTTGGTCTGCACCTGACCATATCCAGTGATTTAATTTCAAGACCAGTCACAAACTTGGTAGTGATAAGTGTTAAACTTTGGGTCAACAAAGGCTATCTGTTCAGATTGATGTAATAATATAGAAAATGAAGAGTTGTTATTTAATGACTAAAATTGGTTAAGCCATAAAACGATATGAATATGCAATAAATATTATAATCGTCGCGAATAATATAATCATTGCGAATCATACGTAGAAATCCAAAACTTTACCATATTGAATGAAGAAAAATTTAGTCATAGAGTTGTACGTTTTGTACTTACTTACGGCTTATCATTGTTCAATTAATTCTTTTTTCGTTAATATGTATGTAGGTATGCGTATATACGCAAAAAAAAATCACATGGTGTGGCAGTTAACATGAATTAATTTCAAAGTAAAGATCAAGGCTTCTAGCAATAATCAGCTAATCATTTTCTACTTTGACGAATATGATCAAAAATATAAACATCGAAATTTAAGAATTGGTAGTAACGTGCGCGATTAGCACATCCGGCTCAATGATATGCAGCCATATTTTAACGGCGGATAAAGATAGTTAAAGGAAACGTACAAAAATTCGAACTGTCTTAGTATAGCTTAGCAGCAATATATTGAATGCTCCCAACAGCTATAATTCTGGCGGTTATCAAAGAATTTTCCGAATTATCATAAACGAATAAAAACCAGACGGAGAATCACCTAACTAAACAATACTCCCTATTTTGACAACAGCCAACTGTTCACAGCCAAGTAAAAGCAAGTTTTACCACACATTTTAGTGATTAGGTGGGTATTGTAAAATTTTGTGGTAATTTTTTATCAGACGATTCTCCATCTACTTATTATTATTATTATGGTGAGATCTCCGCCTGAATTTAAGATCAACTATGAATGAATCTGTTTCTTTAAAATTTTTTAAATTTTTTTTTAATAAATAAAAAAATTGTTTTTTCTATTTTCTCAAACTTTTCATTTCTTTCTTCTTTTTTCATTTTTTCATTTGTTTTTCAAATCACACAATTTCGCTATTTGTGACCTGTTGATGAGTCGAACCAAGACTTGAAACTTGTCACCAAAAACTAATGGGTTGTGTGATGAAATAACAAATTAGAACATTTCTTAGCTTTTGCTATATACCGGAGAATCCCAAAAAATTCTTTCTTGAACAAAATTAAGTTTAACCCGGTAAAAAGTCCAAACGTAATCTGTTTATTTTTCCTCCTGGGCATGTATAGGAGTGTTTTTTCCTCATATAATTCACACCCAGAATTTATTTCTGAGTTTATATGAGAAGAGATCAGTTTGATCTATTTTCAAGCGCCTGCAGCAGGCAGAAAACCAAGCTGCAGCGATGAGTGTAAGGTTTTCTGCTGACACGAAACGCTTCTTCTTCTTCCTTTTCTTTTTTATTTTTTAGCCCACTGCGTGGCGTATACAGGTTCGATTCGCTTCGAATGAATCTGTTTCTTTAAAAATTTTTTTAAATTTTTTTTAATAAATAAAAAAATTGTTTTTTCTATTTTCTCAAACTTTTCATTTCTTTCTTCTTTTTTAATTTTTTGATTTGTTTTTCAAATCACACAATTTCGCTATTTGTGACCTGTTGATGAGTCGAACCAAGACTTGAAACTTGTCACCAAAAATTAATGGGTTGTGTGATGAAATAACAAATTAGAACATTTCTTAGCTTTTGCTATATAACGGAGAATCCCAAAAAATTCTTTCTTGAACAAAATTAAGTTTAACCCGGTAAAAAGTCCAAACGTAATCTGTTTATTTTTTCTCCTGGGCATGTATAGGAGTGTTTTTTCCTCATATAATTCACACCCAGAATTTATTTCTCAGTTTATATGAGAAGAGATCAGTTTGATCTATTTTCAAGCGCCTGCAGCAGTCAGAAAACCAAGCTGCACCGATGAGTGTAAGGTTTTCTGCTGACACGAAACGCTTCTTCTTCTTCCTTTTGTTTTTTATTTTTTAGCCCACTGCGTGGCGTGTACAGGTTCGATTCGTTTCGAATGAATCTGTTTCTTTAAAATTTTTAAACATTTTTTTTTTAATAAAAAAAAAATTGTTTTTTCTATTTTCTCAAACTTTTCATTTCTTTCTTCTTTTTTCATTTTTTCATTTGTTTTTCAAATCACACAATTTCGCTATTTGTGACCTGTTGATGAGTCGAACCAAGACTTGAAACTTGTCACCAAAAATTAATGGGTTGTGTGATGAAATAACAAATTAGAACATTTCTTAGCTTTTGCTATATACCGGAGAATCCCAAAAAATTCTTTCTTGAACAAAATTAAGTTTAACCCGGTAAAAAGTCCAAACGTAATCTGAAATCACAACGAAATCTAATATTTAAATCTTTATTGAAATCACAACGAAATCTAATATTTAAATCTTTATTGAAATCACAGCGAAATCTAATATTTAAATATTTATTGGAATCACAACGAAATCTAATATTTAAATCTTTATTGAAATCACAACGAAATCTAATATTTAAATCTTTATTGAAATCACAACGAAATCTAATATTTAAATATTTATTGGAATCACAACGAAATCTAATATTTAAATCGTTATTGAAATCACAACGAAATCTAATATTTAAATCTTTATTGAAATCACAACGAAATCTAATATTTAAATCTTTATTGAAATCACAACGAAATCTAATATTTAAATCTTTATTGAAATCACAACGAAATCTAATATTTAAATATTTATTGGAATCACAACGAAATCTAATATTTAAATCTTTATTGAAATCACAACGAAATCTAATATTTAAATCTTTATTGAAATCACAACGAAATCTAATATTTAAATCTTTATTGAAATCACAACGAAATCTAATATTTAAATCGTTATTGAAATCACAACGAAATCTAATATTTAAATCTTTATTGAAATCACAACGAAATCTAATATTTAAATCTTTATTGAAATCACAACGAAATCTAATATTTAAATCTTTATTGAAATCACAACGAAATCTAATATTTAAATCTTTATTGAAATCACAACGAAATCTAATATTTAAATATTTATTGGAATCACAACGAAATCTAATATTTAAATCGTTATTGAAATCACAACGAAATCTAATATTTAAATCTTTATTGAAATCACAGCGAAATCTAATATTTAAATATTTATTGGAATCACAACGAAATCTAATATTTAAATCGTTATTGAAATCACAACGAAATCTAATATTTAAATCTTTATTGAAATCACAACGAAATCTAATATTTAAATCTTTATTGAAATCACAACGAAATCTAATATTTAAATCTTTATTGAAATCACAACGAAATCTAATATTTAAATATTTATTGGAATCACAACGAAATCTAATATTTAAATCTTTATTGAAATCACAACGAAATCTAATATTTAAATCTTTATTGAAATCACAACGAAATCTAATATTTAAATCTTTATTGAAATCACAGCGAAATCTAATATTTAATTATTTATTGGAATCACAACGAAATCTAATATTTAAATCGTTATTGAAATCACAACGAAATCTAATATTTAAATCTTTATTGAAATCACAGCGAAATCTAATATTTAAAACTGTATTGAAATCACAGCAAAATCAATATTTAAATCTTTATTGAAATCACAACAAAAACTAATAATTAAAGCTTTATTGAAATTACAACAAAAGCTAACGAATTAAAGTGGTAATAGCTTACGCGACCGGAAGCCACGCTGCCAAAAGGTCTAGGAGGATGGGGAAAATACAGAGCCCATGAGTAAATGGAAAGTTTTATGAATTAATTGTGCCACCAAGAATAATTAACGAAATTTTTAAGTAAGTGTCTGTTTTTATACCCTAGATGAAATCATAGGGGTATACTAAGTTTGTCATTCCGTTTGTAACACCTCGAAATAATGATGGTAGAGCAAAATGGATTGGACACCCATTCATAATATTAAAAGTTATTTCGATTTTTGCATGTCCGTCCGTCCGTCCGTCCGTCTGTCCGTCCGTCCGTCCGTCCGTCCGTCCGTCTGTGCGCACGATAACTCGAGAACGCGTATACTTAAAGAGCTGAAATTTTGTACACGGACTTTAAAAAACAAAAGTAAAATTAAGTTCGAAAATAAGACAAATCGGGCAACTCCTTCGTGGGGTTGCCATATAAAAATTTCATTTTCCGCGATATATTTTGACACTGCCTGAGAACGCATCGACGTAGAGAGCTGAAATTCCGTACATGATGTTTTTACTATATTAGCAAATAAAATGTCAAAAATGGACTAAATCGGGCAACTCCTTCTTGGTGTTGCCATATAAAAATTTCGGTTTTTTACGTATACTTTGAAAACGATCAGTCCAAGACATTTTTATTGTACTAAAAACTTCTGCAGAATACGAAATCCTATAAAATTGGTTATTACCATTTTTTCTGTGCGACAAACTGTTCTAGAAATATATGCGAAAAACAACTTCAAAATCAATACTTGAATAGATCGGTGAAAATACGAAATTTAATACGGGCATTCATCTAGGGTATCATAAGAATTGGTCTTAGACCAATTCTAGCTTTTTTACTTGTTCGTATAAAGATTTTAAGTGCTCCAAAAAGCTGAATTGTCTTTGTTTTGTCCGAAATTAGAATGAATAGGCGAATAAAAGACATCAAGCAGGTTAGGTATAGGTGCGCGATTATTAAGCATGTCAAGCAGGTATACTGATGAGGCATTATAGTAAAAAAGGTATCACCCTCTTGCTGCTTTAAGCAAGTGAACCGTCCCAGCAGTCGACATGGTCGAGGAAGAATTTTTCTGTTATATACATATATATATATATATATATATATATATATACATGCATACATACCTTAACACCTTACATTTTCAGAGTGCGGGCGGCGTCTAAGCATCTCTAGGGAGCTCCTTCGGGGGACTAAGACACGTAAATCAGATTCATCATAGTTTTGCTTTTTTATAGAGTTGTAAGTCATTAAAACAAATTTTTATTCATCATAATTTAAAATTTGTGGAATTGCGCATACTTAATGAATTCACGCGTTTACAAATCCGTCGCCTGTTCGGTAACAGACAACTAAAGGAGGCTCACGATGGTCCTGCTGGCTCGGCTTTTATATTTTCTCTAGGCACCAGTTCAGTGTTAGGTTCCAAAATAATGGAGTGGTAGAATACAGATTGGAAGGCCTTGGTGGTCAGTCCTATTTCCTTTAATTATTATAGCCATTAGTATTCTAATTGGTTGTTGCTTATCAGAATGATTAATGTTGCTTGTTGTACAAAGTATTGTTGCTTATCAGGTTAAATATGATTACTTATCAGGAAATCATTACTGCTTATCAGTATACGTAGGATTGAATTAGATTATTACGTAAGCCACTGTGTAATTATGCTCTCAATTAGTACCATGTCAATCAATAATAAAATGATGTATATAACGTAGTGTTGTGCTAAAACAGTTTCCTTTCATCCCTGACTCTCCTGAAGACCTCTTGATGTAGGGGTAGAAAAGGTCCATTACTCCTCTCTTTTCAGGTCAACACAGGGACACTGGGAATACTCTGCCCTCAGTGTCGATTGGGTGGATGGGGCGACGGCAGCAGAAGGCAGAACATCTGCACCTTCACATGGTTTAATGGTAAGTAGTGTAAAGGTCCCTTCAGGACTGGATGTGTGTGACGGCATTTGGTTTGTCAGGCACGATTTTTTTTTGTATATGGCTGCTGGCAGCGGCAGGTTTTCGTGGAACCTCCCTACATTCTCCGCCAATAGTCGAAGAGAGCTAGCGTGCCGCCCTGCAGTCAACGCTGTCCGCCGAATGATCTGTCAGCTCATGCTGACAGTCTGGACTTCACGTCCGATGTCAATCACTCTACATACTACCATAACACTCAGCTGCACCGCGAGTTTATTCTATGTATGAAAAAAGAAATTCTTAATCTAAAAAAAAAAATACTACACTTCGTCATCACCACCTCATTAATTCATTTTGTAATTAAACAATGAATATATCATTATTTTTGTATTTACAGTCAAATCTTTCTAAGTCGAACTTCCTCTATTTCTCTTTAAGTCGAAATTTTTGCACTTAATTCGGCATTCCCTTGGATTTTTTGTAGAAAACTATTCCCCTAACTCGAATTTCCTTATCTCGAAAACCTCTCTAAGTCGAACTAATTTTCAGACATTTTTGGCATTTTTGTTACTATTCGCCCTCCTCTAACTCGAATAAATTGAGATAATCCCTTCCTACGTGTTTGGACAGTTTTCTTTGTCTTAATTTTTTATTTTTAACTTTTCATCTTATTTTCTTTATGCATTTGAAATTCTACTTATAATAGTTTTGTCGCGAGCCTATATTTCTGGATCTGCATTCGACGAAAATAGTTATTAAGTCAAAGTGCGTTGAAGTTGACTTCTTTTGAAAACCTATAAGTTTTTATAGAGACATAACCAAAACAAAACTTATAGATTTAGATCTCCAAACAAAAATAAAGTTGATGGACCTAATTGAACAAGGGGAATAAAAAGGATATCGTATTTAAATTTAGCTTACCGCCTAGTAGATTGTCAACTATATGGATCAAAAGAGAAGAACTGCGAAAAAGTATCAATCTATTGCTATTAGTGGTCGCTTGAAACGAGATAGAGCTTGCATGTACGATGACTGTTACCGCTTCTATCGAATAACAACAAAAACCGAAACAGGACCTATTTACAAGTGTTTACCAAATCAAACATTGGCATTGAAGGGTGCAAAGTGCCTGTTTAGTTGGAGCGAATATGAGCGGCTCTGAGAAATTAAAATTATTCGTAATTAAGAAGAGTGCCAAACCTCATTGTTTCCGCCATTTCAAAACACTTGTGATTGAATATGCTGCAAATAAGCAGGTCTGGATGTCCGAAAATCTTTTCAGCGAATGGACAAACAATTTTTCAAAGAAAAACGTCGGGTATTGTTTTTTTTATAGACAATTGTCCAAGTCATCTTAAAGAAATTGCTCCTAAACTGAAAGCACTAAAACCTCTATATTTTCCATCTAATATGAATAGGTTTGTTCGATGAAAACACCGGGCTTCACTATCTTGCTTTTTGAAAACCCTGGGCTTACACGGGGTTACAGAAACTTGTTCGATGAAAGCCCGGTGTTTCTGATTTCGTGCCCCGAACTTGCACTAAAAATTCCTAGGGGTAAACATTTGAACTGTGAACTGTCATATGGAATTTGTTCGGTGATTGCGGTTGAGTGCTGTATATAAAAGTGAAAAAATCGTGGAGCTCATACCAAATTCAGATTATATAAGGAAGTTGGATAAGAAATTAGATGAAAAAATACCCATCGATAATATGCACATAGGAAATTCGAATAAAAATTATAACGAAATATTTGAGGAGGCGATTAAGGTCGTAGAACATGGATGAAATCTTAAGATCTGCCTTTCTAGTAAGAAATTTGATCGTAAAAATGTTTCTTTGCCATTATTAACAAGTAATTTTTATAGACTTCACGTTATCCCTGCAGCTACCAAGCAAATAGATTTGAAGCAAACAACATATAAGAAATTCTCTAAATTCTTAAATGAGATGTCAGGAAAGGGTTTAATAGTGGCTCGAGAAGAAGCCAACGGGATTGAGAAAATCATTTCTGTAGATTTTGATCATCCAAACTATTAATTTTATACCTAGAAACAAAACTTCCGATAATAAAAGTGAAAATAGTGCAGCACAACTGTTTCTTGCAGAAATGATGGAGCTATATCTGGTCACAGATGAACCAATTGTCATTTTTTCAAAATAAAGTTACAGAAAAGGCGTTAATATCGATGTAAAAAAACTAATAAAAGAATATGTAACTAAGAAAAAACTGAGAAATATTTTTTATGCATTTTAATATTTATTTATTCTTAAAACTTTAATTATTTCACCTATTTTATAAATATATTTTCACAAATCAATGGAAATTATTAGTTAAATTATGCTCAGGAGAACTGTCAGAGAAATGTCATTACATTAGATTTACCCGGTGTTTTAAAAACTTGGTCGATGAGTGCACAAAACCCCGGTTAAATTTGGGGAAAATTGTAGGGGACAATTTACACGGTGTTTTTACATGGTGTTTTCATCGAACAAACCTAATAGTAAAGTGCAGTCGATGGATATGAGGATTACTCAAACTTTGAAACAACACTATCGCCGAAGAATTTAAAACAAAATTTGAATCACTGCGAAACTAAGAAGAATGTTTTTCATTAACTTTGCTAAATTGTGTAAGAGAGATATAAAGTATGGACTCACGATGTTGGATCCTCGACTTTAAGAAATTGCTTTCGTAAATGTGGTTTTAAAGAATTGGAGATGAAGAAGATGAATTGTGGCTCATTATAGCATTTGTAGAACGTAACGTGGAGGACGAATTAGAAGAAATTCGGAAAATTCTGATTGAGAACGACTATAGTGAAGGCAATTGCAACTGGACGGATTATGTTAAAATTGATAAAGACGTGTTAAAAATCCTTTTTTTTTTTTGGAGATGATTGATTTCATAAATAATGAAGATTCTGATGACGAAATACCAGAAAGTGAAAAAAATAACGTGATTGTACCTGCGAAACATTAATTAGGGAAGTCATCAAAATTTTGCAATATGCAATGGAAACAACAACGGACGTTCCAGATAAAGTTGAAATATCCTTAAAAACCATTGAATAATTTTTCAATAAATAAATTGTACTTAGAAGAGACAAACAAAAATTACCGATTTTTTCAATACATAATTCTATTAATAATAATAAATAATTCAATAACAAAATGAGAACATCTTTAATGAAAACTTCTCACTTCGAAAATGCCCCACCCTCTTAACTCGAAATTCCGCAAACCCTCCTTAACTCAAATTGATTTCACTGGCAAGTGCGATTTCGACTTAGAGAGGTTTGACTGTATTTCACATTGAACCATTTCTGGTATCGATATGTTGTGACATTTAATCCGACTTAATTTCTGCAAAGTTATTAATGCAGGTCAGATTTATTATGTCACATTGTTTTGTGATCTTGTGATGATGACAATTGGAAGAAATACCGTAACTCTATTGTGTCGGAACACAGCAAAAAATTTACGGTAGTTAGGATGAAGTAAGTGAACTCTCTTTCAAATTATCCTCCAATTCACCAGCAATTCTTTAAGTCTTTCCATGAAAATTTCACATATTGGAATTTGTCGTTAATTTGTCGTGAAAAACTTAAATTTGTCGTGTCCTTTTTTCTAAAGGAAACTGGTCGCGGTGCTAAGTTGACGTAAAGTTAGACCGGTACTCACTAGAACCCGGCCAAACCTTATTGGATTGGAAAATTTTACATCTTGGAATTTGTCGTGAAAACAAACACTTTTTCGTGTACTTTTTTTTTTTTTAAATTGAATGAGATGCTACGTTATCCTGAAAATAAACAAATACTCTCTTTACATAATAATAATAATTTTTCAAAGGGTTAATAAGTCTTGGCGGAAGCGCGTTTTAAAGTCGAAATATATATATATATATAATATATAGTCTAGTGGATCATTAGATCTCCTATCTGCAGACGTAACTTATCCTTCTTGACTTGTTAGTTTTCCCGGGGATTTTGGCTGAAAAGAAAATTTGAAGTTGTTTGTGATAATATGCAGGAAAAATTACATAGAAAATAGAGAAGTTTAGATGCTTTATTGGAACGGTCCAAATGATTGTATTAGTTCGGGCGCCCTGCCCACTACAGATATTTAAGAATTGGTTTTTTTTTACTATACTTGTTTTGTTAGAAATTTATTTAGCTAGAATTATTGCAGTCAATTCTCCTTTTTTGAATTTACATACCTACCTAGTTCCTAGCTTTGAATAAACAATATGTAAGTTAAATTTCTTTGCCTCAAAAGTGTTTCAGGCAAAGAGAAGAAGAAAAACGATAAAAAAAAAGAAAATGAATTATTATAGTTGCTAAGCTAGACAATTAGATAAAATATTGAAATTAAATGTTACAAGGAGTTTAAATTAATTCTTTTTTGTAAGCACTTATCAATAAAATTCTCTACAATTCCAGAAAATTTTAAAATCCTAAAAATCCTATATATGGTTCTTCCTGCGGGAATCGGACATTATTTACTGCGTAACTATGCCTAAGTAGTACAAAGGAAGTCCTGTCGGAAAAGCACAAAAAAGGCAAATCCGAACAGCGCACATTCGGCATAGAGATACTCTAAGTTGTTAGTGATAACCGGACGGGAGTTTCTAAGGACAATTTATATATTCCAGCAGGATTTACTTTTACCATACCACGGATGCATACATCCGTGTTGTGTTGGAAAGCCGCCTTGAAAATAATATAGATAACATAAAGATCTGACAAATCGAATTTGAAACTTAGTCATTTTGCCTACATAAATCCGTTGTTACTTCCCTTCCATTAGATCCATTAATACCCGTAATTACAACAATTAAAAACAAAGAAGAGGTGCAAGCAATCACGTCTACTTATCATTATCCCACGCTGACGCAACCGAAATCGCCCAAAAATCATAAAAACCACATAAAGTTTTCTAAACTGCAGATAAAATGAACTAAAAACAAGAAATTCTAAGGAAAAAATCATCATATGTCTTCCCGCTTTCACATCCTACCAAAAATTCTAAGGAAAAATCAAAAATATTCCAATCACAACAGCAAAACATGAGCGCAAATATTGTGCAACATTATAGTACGATAACGTTATCTTTATCTCTTGTCTTCCGAGTTCGTTAATATTTTTCCTAATTTTCTTTAATAGATAGAGTAATAGTATGGAAATAAACATTGATTCTTAGGCACTTTCTAAACAGCCTTTCAGAGAGCTCCTTATGAAATAGTAATTTTGGGTTTATTAAAATGTGGATGTTAATATCTTTATCTTTTTAACTAATCTTAAAAACACATTGCTTCCGAAATTGAAGCATTTTTTATCATACGTGATAAAACAGTAACATGTTTCCAATAAGTAAAAGCATGTGTTTTGATTTACAAAAATTTATAAACAAATGCAAAAGTTATTCATAATAATTATGGACCACCCTGTACAAAAAAATTAGCTATACTATACATATGAAATAAAAGTACTATTCCGTTAAAAATTTTCTTTATTTTGTGTGGCATGCATGCAATTCTTCCCATTTTCGATTTAAATAAGTTCGTTTGTAAATATTAGTTTTGGGTAGGGTTGCCATCCGTCCGGGTTTCCCCGGATTAGTCCTAGTTTGGAGGCCGTCCGGGGAGCGTCCGGAGGATATTTTCTATACCGTCCATTGGCCGGATTCTGTAACATGGAGAATTTCGTTTTCTTAGAATTCCTAATTCCCTAATTCTCCATTCCCAATTCACTAACATGGTTGGAGAATTATGGAAAACGTAACAAATGTGAAAAAGTGCGAATCGCCTGGGACGATTAAGGTTATCACTTTTTGTTGTGGACGGTTGGACTTTTTTTTCATATTTGAGGTACATCTGTCTATTATCTTCCACTGTCGAAATAAATTGAAATTCCTTTTTTGTAGGGGTAGTTTTTGAGGGATGTAGGAGAGTAGGTTTTCTCGAGTTTTTCCGGGATCACGACAGAATGGAGAGATGGAGAATGTATGTGGTATAAAAAAAATAGGGGCTCAGGGCGAACAAAATAGGTGGAAGAAATAGGGCGGGGAGAGTGCGGGGTAGAAATGGGAGCTGATTAACGGAAATTAAAAAAAAAATTAAGACAATATGAGGAGCTGCAATAATTCGCAGAATTCCCGAATTCTCCATTCCACTTGTGAATTCTCCGGTATGTTGCCCGTGAATATTGCGACAATAAAATTTACCGCCGAGGCCGCTCAAATCTGCAAATTATCGTTGATCGAAATAAAACATAGGCTATAATACCCATGCATACCTAATTAGATGCGAATTATTGCAGCTCCTGATATTGTCTTTATTTTTTTTTAATTTCCGTTAATCAACTTCCATTTCTACCCCGCACTCTCCCCGCCCTCTTTCGTCTACCTATTTTGTTCGCCCTGAGCCCCTATTTTTTTGTACCACATACATTCTCCATCTCTCCATTCTCTCGTTATCCCGGAAAAACTCGAGAAAACCTACCCTCCTACATCCCTCAAAAACTACCCTTACAAAACAGGAATTTCAATTTATTTCGACAGTGGAAGATAATAGGCAGATTTACCGCAAATATGGAAAAAAGTCCAACCGTCCACAACAAAAAGTGATAACCTTAATCGTCTCAGGCGATTCGCACTTTTTCACATTTGTTACGTTTTTCCTAATTCTCCAACCATGTTAGTGAATTGGGAATGGAGAATTAGGGAATTAGGAATTCTAAGAAAACGAAATTCTCATCTCCTAAATTCTCCGTGTTACAGAATCCGGCCCCATGTTTCAAAATTTTGGAAACAAATTGATTAAAAATTAATTTTTGTGTGTACTGTACGTGTACGGTGTACCTGATAACGTTGACAAACAGACCGATGCGACTCTCAAGTGGTGTTGCCACTTGGATCCAATACATTTTTTGAAGAATTTTCATTTTGGTTAAATGAATACTTTTTTTGCAATTTTTTGCATTTCTTTCTTAGAACAGGTAGTGGTAGTGATAATCTTTAATCATGGTCTCCTCGTCATTTGATTGATTCTGAGAACTCTGATTGTTTCAGTTTTCGTTGTCTGGATGGCGAAGAGGTGATAAAGGCGGTTTTTTTTTTGTCAAATCCAATTCATGTGGTCATGATTAAGTATCGCCGAAATTTCTCAAATTAATCTTGCCAATAATTATAAGGCCCCTTCAGCATGTCCTTAATGCGTGTCTAGCATCGTCCTCTTTTCCGACGACTTGGAAAATAGCCCACGTTTTACTTATTCTTAAACGCGCCACACCTGCATCCCCGCCGACTTTAGACCGATTAATCTATTATGCTTCCTCTCTTAGATCCTGGAGAAATTAATGTACTGGTAAATTCATGAATGCTTGTGTGTAAACAATCTAATCAGCTCGTGTCAGTCAGGCTTTCGCTCGCATCACAGCTGCGAAACAGTTCTACTCAAGGTAACTACTGACATTCGCACCTCTCTTGATAACGATATGATATCCATCTTGCTTTTATTAGATTTCTCTAAGGCATTTGATAGTGTCTGTCACAAGAGGCTCTTGATGAAACTGTCCTCGCGATTTGGTTTCTCCCATTCTTTTAATTAAACATTTTCTGTTCGGTAGATCCCAACGTGTCATATTGAATAATGGTCATTCCTCAGATATTTTGCCCCTTTCTTGTGGTGTGCCCCAGGGGTCTATTCTTGGCCCCTTGTTACTCAGTTTATACATAAATTACCTCCCAGAGGTGACACATGACGTGAAAGTTCACCTATATGCAGATGATGTCCAGCTTTATTTGAGTCGTCCCATAGGTCTTATCGAAGATTGTGTAAGCCGCATTAACTGTGATCTCCACCGAATTTACTACTGGTCAATCGAATATGTTCTTAGTCTTAGCCCTAGTAAATCCCAGTGCATTGCAATCTATCCACGACTATCTGTCTGTCTATCTATCTGTCTGCATTGTCAGAAATTCTACTTAATGGCATCAATATCTCATATGTTAGTAGGACTCGAAACCTTGGAGTGTACCTTAATTGCCGAATGAGCTGCTGTGATTACATAAGTGCCATACTATCTAAAATCTATGCTGGCCTTCGTCGTCTTTGGCTATATGCTAGTATCATGCCACTAAGCTTACGTATGACTTTGGTCAAACTACTCTTGCTTCCTCATTTCACTAATGGATGCCTTATTTTCCCAGCCTTAGATTCTGTGTGATCTAGAAAACTTGTGACATTCAATGATTGTATTAGGTTTATTTACGGGCTGCGCAGATATGTTCACGTATCCTATTACAGTCTCTCATTGCTAGGCTATTCTCTAGAGACGTAGGAACCTGGTTTTTCTTTATAGGATATTGCAATTGGGCCAGCCTCCTAATCTAGATGATTTTCTGCAACCATTACATTCCGCCAGGGGTCGCAAATTACTGCTGGAGCCTTGTCGTACTACTAATCTTACTGGTTCTTATTTTTTTCAGGTTATTCGCCTCTGGAACAGTTCACCCTCCCGGGTTCAATTTGCGGGCTCGGTCGGCACTTTCAGGCGACTTCTTCTCAATTGTTCGATATAGCTGCTCTCCATTTAAGCCCGAGATCTGTATTCATTCATTTGCATGTAATTTTTCTTAATTTTTCTTACTTTCTTGTAATTCATATATTCTTTTAATATCTTTTTCTTCCTTTGTAAGGTTTTTTTTGTTCCTATTAGGCATATATTTTTTTTTCTTTTTTTCAACTTTTCTTAATGTTATTAAATTTAACTTTGCAATTTTCATATATACACATATTTTTTTTTTCTCTTAATTTAGTTCTAATTATTTTAAGATAGTCTATAAGTATTCCAGTCCTGTTATTATACCTTATTTTTTATATAGGATACTATTAAAAGATTTTAATCTTATTGTATTTTGGGCCGTAATAAAGAATAATTAAATTGAATTGAACTGAATTGAACAATGAAATAATTTTGCAAAAGCTTGCAACGCATAAAGTTATAACATCAGAGGCAAATCTATTCCATTTTATTATCGT
Organism: Dioctria rufipes; assembly: GCA_963924295.1. NCBI lineage: Eukaryota > Metazoa > Arthropoda > Insecta > Diptera > Asilidae > Dioctria > Dioctria rufipes. Next base: position 82,573,276 of record OZ002741.1, on the reverse strand, counting down.
TGACTTGCAAGTCCATAACCTTCAGGCTGTACTAATTTACTACTGAACCATCCATTTTTACTAAATTGAATTACTCATTTGCAGAACGTATCTGTTCTATTCCAATAATATGATTATATTTTATAGCCTGCTTTACAAGTGTGAAATAATAATTAGCTACAGTTGCTCGTTCTTAGAAACAATTTTTTTTTTAATTTATTTTAATATTTTTAATTTTCTTTTATTTTATACTCTAGATGATACTAAATTTGTCATTCCGTTTGTAACGCATAGAAATAATTATGGTAGAGAAAAATGGATTGGACACTCCCGTAATATGTTAAAACATATATTGATTTTTGTATGTCCATCTGTTAGTCTGTCTGTCCGTCCTCACTCGAGAGCTCGCTGACTTAGAAAACTGATTTCGTACACGGGGTTTTTTAAAAACAAAAAGGTCGAAAAGTGACAAGTCGGGTAACTCCTTCGTAAAGTTGGCATAAAAAACTTCGTTTTTCACTATGCGTTTGAACACTGCATGAGACCGCGTCAACATAGAAACCTGAAATTATGTATACGAAGTTTTTATAAATATAGTAAATGCAATTTTAAAAATGGTCTAAAATGGATAATGTTGCCATTCAAAAATTGAAGTTTTCTACGTACACTGTGAAAACGATTAGTCCTAGATTGTACTGAAAAGTTCTTTAGAATATGATATCATATAAAATTAGTTTTGCTTAGTTTTTGCTGTCCGACGAACCGTTCTAGAAATATATGCTAAAAACCACTTCAATAATAAAATTTGCGGAAAGGGGACCGTACATACGGGAATTTTTCTAGAGTATCGAAAGAACTGGTCATAGACCAATTCCAGCTTTTTGACTGGTTTTGTTTTATTTTAATTATTTTAATTTTTTAAATATATTTTTTTATTTCTTTATTTAATTTTTGATTTTTTAAATATATTTTTCAGTACAAAAAAGCATACTTGGATTCGAACTCTTAACAGGCAGTCTGGGCTTTTCTTAAGTGATTTTAAAACTTTTTTTTTCATTAAAAAACAAAAGGATGCTGGACCCGTCCGCGTTACAGACAGAGTCTGGGCTTTTCTATATACAATATTTATTACAGCATATAGTGGGTTTAAATTTAAATTATTATAAATCGTACACCGTCAACTGGGGAAAGTTTTATTTTTTTAGGCAAAAAGGTTAATTTGCACATTCGACGAGTCAAAATATATCAGTATCAAAAATTCTGACCTATCTACTAAATAGTACTGTTCCTATCAGCGATTTCCATTGCATAGAAAAAATAATAATTGGTATCATTGTGATCTTGGCAGTTATATCATAAAAATAGAAGTGGATACGTTTTTGGATGACTAGATACATTTTTCCGAAATTTTAGATACAAAATAACTATGCGCGGCGGCAACACAGCTCTCAAGGTCTCTCTTACCGTCTCAGTCCATTTGCTTGTGTAACCTGCGTTGTCTGCCTGTATATTCTGTTCCGCGCGCTCGCGTAATCAATGGAAAATCTCGATACTATAGTGTGTCAATTCATGGAAGTCAAATATCTGAAAATACCAGCGTTCAAATACGGAAAGTAATACAAGTTGGCGACATTTCACGAGAGAGAAAGATTACCCATATAAAAAGAGTCCCTTGTATTCATAAAAATTTAAAAAAAAGCAAGCAAATTTATGTAAAATAAAAGATGGGTATAAGTATAACCATAGATGGCATAAGAACTAGATATCGCATGGCATACTAGAACAGAGTATACAGATTGTGAAATGGATAGTGCATTCTGGAATGGACCATAACACGTTTTAGTTTAGAGCGTGCTGAAAGCAAAGTTTTTATAATAGTAGTGTTTTATACATTTGATCGACTTCCTCAACACTTCAGATAGGACAAAATATGAATCACTGAACGTATACCTCATTTCAAATGTTGTAGTCCATTCCGGAATAGACCACCTAGCCATATAAATTTTATGTACATTTTTGGTACTGCATTTGCACGCGACATCTAGTTCTTGTGCCATCTATGGTATAACTTAATAAAGAATTAATACTCACGTTTAAAAGAGAAAAACATCGGATCTTTTAACGAAAAGGGAAAGTGTAGGCATGTGCAATCTACTAAGGACATGTTGTTACACGGCGCAGTGCAAGTTTACAACAATTTGACATGTTTTACTGGATGTTTTGCGTAATACATATAACTGAGAATACTCGATGGACTGCAATTAAAAATACTGTTTTATTTCTACAAGACTGGTTGATAGATGACTGGGTTAATTTAAAAACTTTCAATCAAAATCTAAGCGACCAAGACAGGCTTTTAACGGCAAATCAACTTTGGCATAATTTTTTAAAAACATCGATGTTTAGTTGTGCACCCGGTTATTCAAGATTGCACAGTGTTTTTTAGTATACTAGCTCATAATACAAACGTAGAGAGAACAGTGGACGAAAGAAAGAAACTCACTGAACACACAAACGGTTTCTTCACTCATCAAAGCAAAATATAATTGAAAAGATTTTAATTGTGTTGATTTTTATTAATTCTTCTTTCTTCATAACAGCTTCCTTAATTCTTCCTTGCTGTTTTGAAGGCTATATGGAAGAGTGAATGGTATAAAATGTAATAAATTGTTTTTAGTTCCTTTAGTTAATATTATATAATTTATGTTTTCTTTCTACAGAAGTAAAGTTGAATCTTTAACTTTAAGAAGATTTATTTTTGTTCCTAAATGAAAGAGAGAAGATTTATTTAATTTGGTTGACATAGTTTTGATTTACTATTTTTCCTTTTTTTTTAACTGACTAATTTTATAGTAAATAAGTAAAAAAATACACGGTATAACAATTTGAACCCATTTCATTAGTAAGTAAAATAAGGAACATTATCTTGGAATGATGTCCTGGATTTATGCTAACAAGTCCGGGGCTTTCGAACTCGTTGTCCTAGTTTCATAATTTCAGAGATAGAAGGTATAGCCACATTATAGGCCTATCCTACCCATTTTGCAGTTAAATTGAGCCTGTATGATATATACTGTAGCCATGCGGAGGGAAATCCATCCGTCGCAGAAACATTATATTATCTCTGCTGCCTTTAATTTTCAAGCGATCTATGGATATATATATGTAGTTCATTCAGTGATTTGATTTTAAATTTAATTTTTCAAGACGATCTATAAAAATAATTTCATTTTTTACGTTAAGAGAATATTGAAGTGATTTTTTTTTTTAATAAACTGACAAAATGTTGAAGAAAAACTTGGAAGGCCGTCGAAGTATGATTCCGGAAATCTGCTATATAATCATAAATGTAAATCAGTGATAATTGTGTTTGATAAAGATAGTGAAAAGGAAGCAATTGTAGTGGAAAATTATCCTATATGGACTACGATTTCGAATGAAATAAGCAATACTCACAAACCCGGCTAAATTTATTCAGTGGTAGTTAATGACAAAAACCACATTAAAGGTGCATTGTTATGAAAGGAGTTCAAATCGGTTTCAATTCTTAGTACGTTGGAAGATTCGTTAGATATTAGCTTACCAGAAAATTACGTAGTGATTTCAACCTTCACATAAACAGAATTTAATGATTTAATAACCGAGACCAACAAACGAACAACGGATAACAAAGGAAAATCTCGATTTCGAACGGTGACTATTTTAAAACCAGAAAAGTGAACAGAACTAATGGCAAAGAAACTTTATGATGAGCCGTAACTTTGTTGTTATACACTCTATGAAGATAAATTTCTCTCATGATGACAAGCCATCCAAGCTTTCCAGTAAATGTCCAATCATTTATCCTCCCCTCACCTGTCAAACCGTTAAGGACAAAAATCATTGAAAAGATATTCTTAATTTTTTTAAATTTTTTATGATTTTTCCCGCAAAACGCGTAATAACTATAACATTTTCTTGCAAGATTAGGGAAGCTCGGGAAGCTCATTTGATTCAACCTACATGCAACCATTTTTAAGAAAATCCGGTTTTTCTACCTGCACCACATCCTTTCTGTAAGCATTGTCTTGTCTGGTATTGGCAGAAACTTCTTCCAGTAATTGCAAGGCTGACGATTCGGACCGGGTAATAAGCTACCCGGATACTCGAGTCATCGGGAAATATTTGAGACCCGGGTAGTTATACCTAGGTACTACCCGAATAGATATTCACGAACGTTGGTCATTGCAAATTTTTTAATTATTATTTACTTGGCTCATATTTACGCACGTAGGTCATTGCAAATGTGGAAGCCAGTTAAAATTAATGATAAAAGGAGATAGAAATTGCGGTAAGGGGTCAAAATTCAGCCACCAGATTTCTATAGCGGGAGTGCGTTGAGGAATGCAAAAAGTGGAAGGGCAGAAAAAGGCTACTTAGACCCGGATCCTATCACGGCTATAGGAAATGAAAGGAGAAGGTGGAATCGGAAATAATATCATTCGAAATATTGGATTCGATCCCTTCCGTGTTCATATTTGTGCCAGTCATCAACTGAATTTTTATAACAATTCGATAAAATCAAAAGGATCCAACTGGGTTTATTAGTGTAATTTCTATGCTATTTGAGCAGCACGTGCTTCTCTTTACATTCATTTTGCTCTGAAGAAATTAACTGGGAGAAACTCATGCTGGATTCTCTGATATATTCGGGAAAAATGAGAATTTTATTTAAGAGGAACTTTACATCTCCTTTCAGCATCTTGGCCAAAGCGAAATTTATCTTTTTCCTAAAAATGGGAAGTAGTGTCACCCGAAGTACATTATTATGAATAGTTGATAGGATTTTGAGGGATTCAATAAGATTTTGTAATCCTACGTTCTCTCAATTTTTGTTTTTAACTCGTTTTCGTAGCCAAGTTCTTTTCCCCTATTCAAGCAAAAGACGAAATTATATGACTTTACCTGTTTCGGTCTAAAAAACACGAAGGATTTCCAATTTTGTTCGGCTGTATCCTATCTTAAATTTTATTCTTTCTAAGGATACAAACTACTCTTACAAAAAAACAACACCGAAACTTTTTTCCGTGATTTTATTAAAAGGCTATAAAATTAGCGGTTTTTGAAACTAGACGCCTTGTTTGTAGATGTTCAATTAAATCCATTTTATTTTTATTTATCAAAGAGCTTTTTTCACCACAGGTTTGTTATTCGTCACTTGCTTTGTTAAATTCTTTTTGTTTGGCTTTTACTTGCTATTATTCGGTTCAACAGTATGTTAATGCTTGCTTGGAAGTTATTATGTCTCGAATTTAAAAACGAATCTATGTAGCTCATATTGTAAAAAATTGGGCTGATTTTTTCAAGACAACACGTCTTTCCGTGACGAAATTTTATTTACATGCAATCGGCCAATTGATACAAACGACTGAGAAATCTGCAGCCAAAAAGTTGGTGAAGGCTCTGTTCATAATCTCTCTGAGCGAAACCGCTGCTGATGATGCTCTGACTTTAAAACAATCGCAAGTATTTAAGTATACAAGGACTTATAAGTAAACCAAGCGAATTAGGAGAAATTTTTGACGCAACCTTATCAACGTTTTCAATAGAAGGAGAAGAAAATCCGATATACAACAGTCAAATATCGAATCATGTAGAAAGAGAACTGACCATCTTCCAATTCGACAAGGTGTTATTGCAAATTTAAAGCATATCGATCCGAAGCTATTTATGCAAGACGCTGCCAAATTATTTACGCGTCGTGTTAAAAATACCTTAAAACATTATTTTAATATTAAAGTTTCTACAAAGTTTTGCGGTGAATTTGTTAAAGATACTGGTGACAATGAAATGATAAAAGACGTTAAATATTTCCAATCGAGAACTGCTCCAATTAGTGCAGATGACAATTTAAAGGAGTGGTTTAAATCAAACATTTCGGATCCAATACACACTCAGCTGGAAGATTTCCAGGAAAAAGACAGTGGCTGGGCACTGCACTCAATAATACATCTAGCAGTACACATCAACAAGTTTGAGCAGCTTCGAGGATCTTCATATATACCTCTACCAAAGGAGATTGCATCAAAGAAAGCTTGCATCAATGTACAAAATAATGATGAAGCATGCTTCGCGTGGGTCATAACATCAGCGCTATATCCTACAAATGTTCATTCTGAAAGGACCTCATCATATCCTCATTACTCTACAGTACTAAATTTAAGTGGGATAACATTTCCCTAGACTTACGAAACACAGGATGGAGCGACATGTAAATCTCTTAATGCTACAAGATGACTATGACCAGGCTGATGATCATATGGACGATGATGATGATGGCAGATATCATTTCTGTTGGATTAAAGATCTTTCACGCCTTGTATCGAAACAAATTTCGAAACATGGTGGTGGTAGAAGGCATATTTGTGACAGATGTTTGCTCTACTTTTACTCTGAAGAAAAATTAACATCACACACTCCCGAATGCGAGAAGCAAAACGACTGCAGAATTATGTTTCCCTCAGAGGAAAAGAAATGGTTGGAATATAAGAATTATAACCATAAGAATCCAGTCCCGTTTTGTGTGTATGCTGATCTTGAATCAATATTGAAGCCGATTCAGGGAAACAATCAAAATACACAGCGAATCCAGGAACATGAAGTTCACAGCATAGGGTTCTACTTCCACTGCAAACATGATGCTAAGCTCTCATATTACCGAGCATATCGAGGAAAGAATTGTCAACAATGGTTTGCATTAGAATTGCAAAAAATTGCCTCCATAGCTGTACAGGAAAAGCTGAACATCAGGCCAATGCAGCCCCTGACTAAAGAGGAACGGCGTTCACATATGGAAAATACTTGCTGTCATATATGTGAAAAAACGTTTGCAGCCGATGAGGAACGAGTCCGGGACCATTGCCATTTAACAGGAAAATACCGAGGGCCAGCCCACAATGCATGCAATCTGATGTATCAAGATTGCTCCATAGTTCCAGTCATTTTTCACGATTTATCCGGATATGATGCTCACTTCATTATTAAGGATATAGCTACATCTTTCCCAGGAAAAGTTGATCTCTTACCAATAAACAAGGAAAGATATATTTCGTTCACCAAGCACATGGACGGCAGCCACATAAAATTCAGATTCATCGATTCCTTCCGTTTTATGGCTGAATCTTTAGATAAGCTTTCATCATTGCTGCCAATGGATAAATTGAACACTACAAGATCAGTATGGCGGGGATTGAATGATGACACTATCAAACTTCTTACACGCAAAGGTGTCTTCCCATATGATTTTATTGATGACTGGGATAAATTGGATTTCCGAAACTTGCCAACACAGGAAGCGTTCTACAATAAACTGACTGACAGTGCTATATCTTCTGAGGACTACAATCATGCTGAAAAGGTCTGGCAAAAATTTGAAATACAAACACTTGGTGAATATTCAGATCTATACCTTAAAACTGATGTTCTCCTATTGGCTGATGTGTTTGAGAACTTTCGAGAAGTGTGCATGAAGACATACAATTTAGATCCAGCACATTATTACACCATGCCAGGCCTAACATGGGATGCTATGCTAAAATACACTAATGTGAAATTAGAGCTGATAACTGACGTAGATATACTGCTATTCATAGAGAGAGGCATTCGAGGTGGTATAAGTCAATGTTCGAACAGATATAGTAAAGCCAATAATAAATATATGGATGATTTTAAGCCCGAGGAGAAAGAGAAATACCTGATGTATTATGATGTGAATAACCTTTATGGATGGACCATGTCACAACATTTACCAACCGGAGGATTCAAATGGGTTGATGTTCCCAATATTGACGTTTCCGAAATTCCTGATGATTCTCCAACTGGATACATATTCGAAGTCGACTTGGATTATCCTCAACATCTAAATGATAAACATAAGGACTTACCGTTTTGCTCTGAGCATGCAGCACCACCTGGAGCAAAATTAGAAAAGCTTTTGACAACATTACATCCAAAAATTAAATATGTTATACACTACCGAAACTTGAAGCAATGCTTATCACATGGACTCATCCTGAAAAAAGTGCACCGGGTACTTCAATTCGATCAATCAGCTTGGCTTAAACCATATATTGACTTAAATACCACCAAACGGATGCAGGCTACAAGCGATCATGAGAAGGACAGCTATAAGAAGATGAATAATGCAGCTTTTGGTAAGACCATGGAAAATGTGCGCAAGTATAGCGATATCAAGCTTTGCGTAAAGTGGGAAGGTCGCTATGGTGCAAAAGCTCGGATTGCGGCACCCAACTTCCACAGTGCAACGATATTTGATGAGAATTTAGTTGCTGTGGAATTAAGGCGACTCAAAATCTTATTCAATAAGCCTCTCTATATTGGAATGGCAATTATGGAAATTTCAAAGATATGTCTCTACGATTTCCATTACAGATTTATGCAGCGTCAATTTGGAGATAAATGTAAAGTCATGTATACAGATACAGATTCTCTAATATATGAACTTGAAGAGAAAAATGCATATGAGTTCATGGCTGAAAATATAAACAAATTTGATACAAGTGATTACCCAGAAGATAACCAGTTCGATTTACCGCTCATGAATAAAAAGATTCCTGGTCTAATGAAGGATGAGCTTAATGGGAAAATCATGAGCGAATTTGTAGGCTTGCGCTCGAAAATGTACAGTCTGCGTATAAACGATGGTAAAACTGTAAAGAAAGCAAAAGGAGTAAAGACTAATGTATCCAGAGGCATATCAATTTCGAAGACTACGTCGAATGTTTGAATAACAAGCGAGTATTAACTGCTAATCAGAGCTCCATACGATCGCATAACCATAATGTCTACACGATCAACCAAAAGAAGATTGCATTGAGTCCATATGATAACAAGCGGTATATTATGAGTCGGACAACGGATACTCTACCATGGGGACATTACTCTATTCAATCAGAACAGCAAGGAGCAGACGCAGAAAACATATAATCTAAGGCTAGTCTAAGATATGTATTGTAAATAAAAATTGTATTATAGCTAAAATAACATTTAATGAAATAGTTTGTTTTAATTGTAGGTATTATAGTATAAGATATACATTATTGTAAAATAAAGAAAGTGTTATTACAGTTATAAGGAAACCGATTAAAGGAATTGAATGATACACTACGAATTAAATGTTAATATTTTTCAATTAATAATAAATCAATAATGATATTTTATATATGGTATTCTTTTTATTCAATTTCCCTACTAAGTCCAGAGCTCCCGAATAATATTTTCCCACTACAGCGAGCTCCTAATCGGGCGGTTGAGCGTTTTACCCAGAATGTTAGGATGGCTTGAGAAAAAAACATTTACACGTGGGCTCGACCTTGACCCCCGGCATCATCTTTGAAACCGGAAGGGCGTCTGACCTTTGACCTTCATCCGGAAGTGTATTATATACAAGTGTATAATCAAGCACATCACAGGGGATTCCATATTGCTTTTCAAAATAGGTCTGATAACTGCTTAACAGCTTATAAACAGGTCAGATAACAGCTAAACAGCTTTTCGAACAGGTCTGATAACAGCTTAACAGCTTTTAAACAGGTCTGATAACAGCTTAACAGCTTCTTAAACAGGTCTGATAACAGCTTAACAGCTTTTTAAACAGGTATGATAACAGCTTAACAGCTTTTCAAACAGGTCAGATAACAGCTAAACAGCTTTTCGAACAGCTCTGATAACAGCTTAACAGCTTTTCGAACAGGTCTGATAACAGCTAAACAGCTTTTCGAACATTTCTGATAACAG